>CM054380.1:13517500-14117500 GCA_028858755.1 Ara ararauna | reverse complement strand
ATTAAGAAACTGAATCACAAATGTCTGCAAGATCTGAAGTGTATGTATCACTTAACACACCATTTAAACACAGACACTTTTTAGGTGGAGCACAGGATATCCTATAAATACTTTTGACAGAAAATGAAGGGAAAAGTCTGCATCCTGCTAAAAACAAACAATCTAAGTTATACCTGCCATGTCATGGTGCTTAACCATGATGCCTCATACCAAAAGCAGATATGACTTCAGCATTCTGATGTTACTAAGAACTTCACAGAATCATAAAATCATGGAATAGTTAGGGTTGGAAAGGACCTTAAGATCATCTAGTTCCAACCCACCTGCTATAGGCAGGGACACCTCACACTAAACCATGCCACCCAAAGGCTCTGTCCAACCTGGCCTTGAACACCGCCAGGAATAGAGCATTCACAACTTCCCTGGGCAACCCATTCCAGTGCCTCACCACCCTTACAGTAAAGAATCTCTTCCTCATATCCAATCTAAACCTCCTCTGTTTAAGTTTGAACCTGTTACCCCTTGTCCTATCACTACAGTCCTCAGTAAAGAATCCCTCCCCAGCATCCTTATAGGCCCCCTTCAGATACTGGAAGGCTGCTATGAGGTCTCCACGCAGCCTTCTCTTCTCCAGGCTCAACAGCCAAAACTTTCTCAGCCTGTCTTCAAACAGGAGGTACTCCAGCCCCCTGATCATCCATGTGGCCCTCCTTTGGACTTGTTCCAACAGTTCCATGTCCTTTTTATGTTGAGGACACCAGAACTGTTCACAATACTCCAAGTGAGGTCTCACAAGAGCAGAGCAGAGCAGAGGGGCAGGATCACCTCCTTCACCTGCTGGTCACACTCCTTTTGATGCAGTTTGGTTGGCTTTCTGGGCTGCAAGCGCACACTGCTGGCTCATGTTAAGTTTCTCATTGACTAACACCCCCAAGTCCTTCTTTCCTTTTCTTCAGGGCTGCTCCGAATCTCTTCTCTGCCCAAACTGTAGCTGTGTCTGGCATCGTTCCTACACATGTGTAGGACCTTACACTTGGCTTGGTTGAACTTCATCAGGTTGGCATCAGCCCACCTCACAAGCGTGTCAAGGTCCCTCTGGATGGCATTCCTTCCCTCCAGCATATCAACCAAACCACACAGCTTGGCACTGTCAGCAAACTTGCTGAGGGTGCACTCAATCCCACTGTCCATGTCACTGACAAAGATGCTGTACAAGATCCCTCTCAACACCGATCCTTGAGGGACACCACTCGTTACTGGTCCCCAGATGGATACTGAGCCATTGACCACAACTCTTTGTGTGCGGCCATCCAGCCAGTTCTTTATCCACCGAGTGGTCCACCTATCAAATTGATGTCTCTCCAATTTAGAGACAAGGATGTCATGTGGGACAGTGTTGAACACTTTGCACAAGTCCAGGTAGATGACATCAACTGCTCTACCCCTGTCCATCAGTTTGGTAGCCCCATCATAGAAGGCCACCAAATTGGTCAGGCAGGATTTCCCCTTAGTGAAGCCATGCTGGCTGTCACCGACCACCTTGTTGTTTTTCGTGTGCCTTATCATGCTTTCTAGGAGAATCTACTCCAAGATTTTGCCAGGCAGAGGTGAGACTGACTGGTCTGTAGTTCCCCGGCTCATCTATTTTCCCCTTCTTGAAAATGGGGGTTATATTTCCTTTTTTCCAGTCATCAGGAACTTAACCTGACTGCCATGAATTTTCAAATATGATGGACAGTGGCTTAGCAACTTCATTCGCCAGCTCAGATAAACCTTTCTCCAGGCTTTTTATTCCCTTGGAAATTTTGCAAAGCTGTCCTTAACATCAGATACTTTAATGAATCAAGACAAGACCAGACTAACTTCAGATTTGTGAGCTGGTACTGTCTCTAATAGACATTGCCCAGGTTCACAATACATGCTGCTGGTATGGTCCAACCTGCATGACTGCATGTTTCCACATGTTTTTGATATTAGGAAAAGGCAAACTTTTTACATTCTGTAACTCAGAATCTTGCAAATCTGAGGTAAAAGAATTTTTCAATTGACAGTTTTAAGCTTTTTTTTGTACTCAGTTCAACTATATAAAGTTTTTTTGTCTACTTTTTCAGTGGCATTATAACCTCTTTTCCTTTTAATAAACAAGATGGACACAATTTAGATCATGCATATTTTTTGTTTAATTTAGATCTGCTGCCAGGAGCAGGGTGAAAGGTAGAAGACAAAAGGTCCAGCCACTGGAGCTCAGGATTCAATTTCTTTAAATGCATTTACTTGAAGGCTCTAAAAGCCATGTTATAGTGTCTTCCCCAAACCATTCAGCTTCTGCTAGGTTTAGCGCTTTTGTCCCTTTGTATTCACAGACTTCACATAGCTTCTCGCAGGCTGGCAGGACAACATATTAGAAATAAAATGCAATTCTGGTATCTGACACTTCAATTTAGTTTCTTCAGGAGCAAAGATCATCAACTGCACTGCTTTCTCCCATGACAGAATATCACCTAAATATCACTTAACTGATGCGAGCTCTGTTGGTAATGCACACACTGTCTCCCCACTACATTACCAACATGCTGCCTAGAACAAAAATCAATTTTTAATTGACTGGATTATTTGGGGAATGTGGTCCATCCACTGTGCACTGCTGAAAGATGTTCCTAGCTTTACTGTCAGTAAAGACTGTAAAATTTCAAGCATCTTCAATACAGTAATTCAAGGATTTACCCGAACATTATCACAGTTTTTTCAGTACTAGCCCTCCATTATTCTCTTTCCTGGGTAGCAAAGTTAGGTCTCTAAACCACAGTACAAATGAAAAATAAGAACACCGACATAAGAAAGATGATGAGTTTTTCCTTGAAATTAAAACCATGCAAAGGATGCAAATGGATAAGGAACACAGAGGACTAGGGTGCACTTGAAAATTTCTTCTTGACACTGAAAGCATGCCAGTGGATTATACTCTAATCTGCATGATCCAAGAACAATCTGGAGTACCTGACCCCAGCAGCAATCATAGTATGATTTCTCAGCTAAGTATCATTACTGTTTTCTTCAGTTATCATTGCTGCCTTAAGATAGAAACCCAAATAAGTAAGGCAAAGGGTTGACATTAAAAAAAGAAAAATCAGACCAAAAACCCCCAAACGAAAATATGGAGGTGCGTGTGTATAAAACACTTGACACTTTATCAGTAAATAGTGCATTAAACAATTTTATGAACCACAGTGTAAGGTATTCATTGACTATGTTGTACAGTGACTTTTCTAAAGTTTCGACCATTTCGAGGAGTTTCCTGACAGGTCAGGTGTATAATCTTACTAACTTTCATCCTTCCCTTTCCTCTTGCTCAAACAAAAGACAACTGCACTGATATACTGAATAGAAAACTCTAACCTCATACTGCAAACCTTTCCAGCATACCCAAGTGCCAAATTCTGTATTGTACTCACATTAGGTTTAATTGATTAATTCTGATCAATGTAAAAAATCTGCAGAGTTCCAGAAATTACAATGTAAGATACTGGTATCTTGCCAGTAAAGATGTATATGAAGATACATTTGGCTACTTAACTTTCTGAGTCTCATTTCACAAAGATCCAAAATATATTTTTTTCTTCAAGCACAGAAGCATTAGAGCTTGACAAAGGCGTCAACAGGATATTATTTTTTCATGTTCTCTGTGTACCAATTCATAAATCTGGCATTTTATGGCAACATCATTGGCATGTTATGCCACAGCCTGCCAGACGCATTCAGTCAGCACAGATGAGTGTCAGGAAGTCAGTCCCTGACCTAATGCACCGAGTGCCGCACCACTCCCAGCCCAGGACAAAGGGTCGCATAGTGCTGTTTCCACAGAAGTGCTGCTAGCTCCTGCCAGATAAGAACGCTGACAAAAGAATGCACCCTTGGAGATTTCCTGACTGTCTCTTAGGCTGTCAGGATTCCCCTATCACTGCTACCAGATCTGTACATTGTTGGATTACCTACAGTACAAATCTCAGCACATCAGGTATAGCCATATTTCTACCCAATAAACTAGAATGCATGGTTCAGAGGTGGGGCTGCGCTGGCTTTATAAAGGCTGGGAGAAGGCAGAAATACCTGATCTTGCATAAAGTTAGAGTGACACAGTAAGAGAATGCCTGATTTGGGCTAGTCCTGTCAGTACAAAGCAAGCCTGTCGAAGTTTCTATCAGATCAGCACCTCGTACCCTGTTAGAATGGCATTTCTAATGCAGTATGAAAAATCCTAAAAGCCAGACATCCTGGATCATCAAACCACAGCCCTTACACTTGCTGTCAAAATCCACAGATTCTGGAACTTGACATTCACAGAAAACTCTTCTCCTTCACTTTAATAACAAATAAAAACTTTGGTATTTTTCAGAGCTCTATCTACTTTCAAGCTGCTCCATGAGCTCCAAAAGCAGAAAAGAACAAAGGAAATAGTTCAACTGATTCTTCTTTTGGTTTTATTTCTTGGTGATTCATGGCAGTAACATGCCCAAAGTTTAACCAGATGTCAGATAAAAACAAGCCACCTCTAAATACACAAAACTTTCCTGGTCTCTGAGTATTTCACTAAATGTCAAATCATTATTCCAAGAGAAGTGTGCATTTAAAACCAAATTTATGCTTTGAAAGAAAACAAATGCATGATTAAGATTACTTTAGAATACCAATTGAATTAGAAAAACCCTTTCACCTTGTGTTTCAGGCTCAGGAACACACAGTCCAGGTTGAAATGTGTATTTCATGTACTACTAATGTCCACTTCCAAAACACTTTTGTTTTCATCTAAACACTCTTGAACTGCTACAGCCCCAAAAACATCCTAGATACAATGACTATGATGTCAGAAACACACAGGATGAATCTAGGACATAGCGAATTACTACAACCAACTTTTAAACACATTAAAACCAGTGTTCTGTGACACTTTTCAATATGAAGTAATTCAGGAAGAAACCTTCTTAATCTATAGATTTTGTACAGAGTTAAACTTTCTGTTCTGCAGTCACACAAAGGTTTGTAGCCCATTGTCAGTGTTCTACACTGGCTTTCATAATGCTATATCAACAATTAATTCAGATTAGTAACAGGAAAACCAGGAGCCAATGAGATCTAGGGTTTCCACAGCGTATGGCCACAGAAAAACAGCTTACATCTCACCAATAGGCAGTGAGGAAATTCTCAAATATTTTCTAGATGTCTGCACATCTGCCTTGTCATTCTGCCTATATTCACCTCACTTCAGAACTCAAGGCATCTGCTCAGCCTACATGATTGCTTCTCCCCTAAGAGTAAAGGAACTGTATAGTTATCCATACACATATAGTTTATTATATTTTTGTTCATATAAAACATCAAAATATAACAATAACTGAAATCCTAAATATTTGAATTACCTAAATTACTTCAAGTAATTCACTCATTATTTATTGGCTTCTTAACAATAGCTCTATTAACTCATTTTCACGATAGGCCTTTTCAATACTAGCATATAACTCTGAAAGCAAGCTGCTTAGGATAATGTGTTACAAAATAAAGAAACATCAACTTGCTGAACTAATAAAAATTATTGGATTTGATCCCTAACATTACTTAACAACCCATAGACTGGTTTTGGTTGGAAGGGACCTTAAAGTTCATTTAGTTCCAACCTCCTGCCACAGGCAGGGACACCTGCCATTAGATTGGGTTGCTCCAAGTCCTGTCCAACCTTGAACACTGCCAGGGATGGGGTAGCCACAGATTCTCTGGGCAACCTGTGCCAGGGCCTCAACACCCTCACAGGGAAGAACTTCCTTATACTTAAGCTAAATCTAAATCATCAAACGAATCTTCAATTTGTTGTTCCATTAACTTTGGACTTGTATACCACAGCTAAGCTTTGACAAACTCACAGCTAAGCTTTGACAAACTCACAGTTATAGTCTGCAGCACTTAAAAGCCAACCCACGCATTTTAGAATATTATAGGCAAGTTCTTGTTTATTTGCTGATCATGATAACTCAAATACAGAGGAATTTTTATTTCTCTTAATGAGATGAAATTTAGCTCATATATAACTGTGACTGAGAGTACAACGGGGATGAGTCAACAATGTAAAAGATTCCAGTATTACTTTTTAAAAAATAGCAATAATACATTACTCTTATACAGTACATTGCCCCTGTCAAGGCTATTTTACAAATAAAGAAAAAAAAAAAAAAAGGATAGACTGAAATCAGAATTTTCAAAGATAACTTAAATTGCTGTAGACTGATTAGTTTTCCTGAAGCATGCAGGATCTCTTGAAAGGAAGCCTCTGTGTCTAAAATCTGGCATCCAGCTGCTGAGACATCTAAGAGAACAGATTCCCCAAATATAAGGAAGGCATAGTAAAGCTCATACTAAAAGCCAGAAATCCAGGTATTTTGGTCTTCTGAATTTACCTTTGGACTTCTCATGTTCCCAGGCAACTTCAGCACTTGCACAAGAATTCTGCCTTGGCACTATTTTCAGATCAGAAAGCAGCCCTTCAGCAAGTGCCAAAATAAAGCTGGGCTTCATTCGATTTGATGCAGTACTTGGAGTAAATCACCTAAAGGTTCCTGCTGTTCCAGATCACTACAGTGAAACTAGGACTGAACAAGGAACATGCCAGCATACAGTAGATTTATATTCTCAAAATCTAAATTCTCCAGAATAAATCTGAATTCAAAAAATCTATTAAAATTTATATTCTTTTACAGTTAGGGGGTGCATATAAAGCACTTGTATAAAATATGGCTAATAACATAACTCAAGATAGTAAAATAAAGTATCACTGAATCCTCCTTCACCAAACTATCATCCCTCAGATGAGCACAATTACCCCAAATGAAGAAATGACAACTTCATTAATTTCAGTACTAGTCAATTGTAAAGCTGACATTGTACTTGCTCCCATAAAATCAAGCAGATTATACTGGTTGGCCAAAATTATAATGTTCCTTAGAGAAGGAAAACAAAGTTGCAAATCAGAAGAGATTTGCCCATCATGGAACAATAATCCAGTGACTGACAGCAGTAGCTAAACAACATTGTGTCTTTGTAAAAATACAATCAGCAGACTTCAGTACTTTTTGTTGTCACCTATGTACAGTTTCACCCCACATGGTGTCTGTGGTTTCCTATCTACTGAAAGCCGTTAATAAATAACCCATGTTTTGGTCAACTGACTCCTACACTTTAGCCAGTCTTGCTTGATTCTTTTCAAAGCA
Organism: Ara ararauna; assembly: GCA_028858755.1. Lineage (NCBI taxonomy): Eukaryota > Metazoa > Chordata > Aves > Psittaciformes > Psittacidae > Ara > Ara ararauna. Next base: position 14,110,247 of record CM054380.1, on the reverse strand, counting down.
TCATTTATTGGCTCTTTTGTTCAGAGAAAATTTTGAAGACATTTGTGTCAGCTATTAACATAACATTCTGTGCAGTTTTTCAGCTGTAGGGTTTTTCTCTGTATTATGTATTAAACTTAGTTTTATTTTACAGTTTTCTAAAATGTTACTTCAAACGAATAATAATGGAAAACAGTATCTGCCTCTGGCTAGTTGCAGGCTGTACTCTGGTTTTTTAGCTCACACACAGAGACTCCTCCAACCTATTTTACTTACTATTTAACTGTTTCTGTTAGCAAATTTATGTCCATCCTTGGTTTATAGAACTGCTAATTCCTTCATCACATTCCAAATACATTTTTATTTAGCTGCAGTCCCTAACAGCAACACAGTTCCTCTCCTCCCATCATCCTACTGCTTTACACTACAAAGCCTTCTGAATTTAATTTAGGTACTTAAACTGGTAAAATTATTTAGTATAACTCAGACACTTATTCTTCTCTATTTCAAACATTCATTTAATAATAATTGGCTATTAATGATGAATGCTAAGTACAGGACAATGTGCAGATACCTAATTTTGCCCAGAGGGAAACAAAACAATTTCCAAAAAGCCATCACTTACTACAGCTCTCTGTTGGTATTTCAGAAATGCATCTGTCCCTTGGATATATTCAGAAAGCATTCTATGAGTCTACAAGTATCTCTTTTTAATAACAGTACCACATAATTCTTCAATGTTACACCGAGATGAAAAAGTGCAAATGTTTTATCTATCCCCAAAACAAAGGTAATAAGCCTTCATCTTTGCGTTTTTTGTGCGTGCTTTAAGCATTTACCTTAATGAGCTTTGTTTCTTTGTACCTCTGGAGATTAGTATTCTGCCCAACAAAACAATTTATTGCCCAAAATGTTACTACTGCTGATAAAATCTTAGCTTCTCCAATACTTCTGGCTTGACAGCTTATACCCTAATGTTTCATTTACAGCTGAACAAAGAAGCTTATCTCTATTAGAAGGGGAATTAGTTAGTAGTAAGAAATAATTTTATCATCTGTTCTGTTTCTAAAGTAAAGTGATGACTTGTGCATTCTTGCTTCTATCAGATGACAGGTATGTTGCAGTTCTTGGAATACAGAACAGGTCTGTCACATAAGCTTTGTAATTCGTACAATGCAGCTACATGGATTAGGGAACAGTCAGCTCTTTGCTGTCAAAAAAATCTGCTATCAGCAGTATGTGGCAGTCAGCACTTTCCCTTTATAGATAGGGCACGGACTCAAGGGAAAAAAAATCAGTTCTGATCAATATTTGTATGTGCAACTCTCTGTAATATTCCAGAAAGCGTATTTATATGTGAAAATCCCCATTAATAACAGAACAGATTTTGTTGACAGTAATACTTTAAGGCATGTGCTTTGCTAAAATGGCTTTAATTATCTCCTTACTATGTAACTCTCTAATTATCTATATCTCTAGGAAGGAAAATCTACCAGGGTTTTATCTACATACTATTCATATCAGATTAGCTGTGAAATTCCTATCTACAGGAGCCGACACTGTAGATATTCAGAGATCTCCATGGCAAAGGACAAAGACTGATTTTTGCTTGATGTCTAAATGACCTTCTTATCCCAACATCATGTTTTCCATGTTGTTACAGAATAAGGTCACCTGAATACTTGAGGGAAAGCAGCGTCACATTTGCCATTTTGTTTTCTCTGTACATTTTCTGAGCACTAATATTTTTTATAAGTAGTAATTTATTTTGTACCTGGTCGAAAAGACTCTCAGAAGTAATTAGAACTATAGTGCCATTCTTGAGTTCTCTAATATTGGGCATCACAACTTACAAGAGCATAAAATCTTATTGCTAATGCTTTTCAAATTCAGTAGCAGTTTTATCAGACAAAAAAATAAAATATCATGGCTTTCAGGTGGCACTGGTAAAAAAAGCAGTGGTTGGAGGTCAGAAGTGCATTAGATTAAAATATTAATACCAGGAAACAAAACAAAATTGAAATAATCCTTCAGAATTAACTGAGAAGACATTACATGACAATCTGAATTTATTTTCAACTGGTACGTATGTATTTTCCATGTCATCAGTGATATGTACCCCTGATTTTATTTCCTATTCTAAGACACATATCACACATTACTGCTGAACTTGTGCTAACACTGTGAAATTTCCAGAAGTGTAAGTGTAAGCTAGGGGAAATACGGCAATGGTTTTAAGCACCACAAGATAAAACAAGATCTCTATGATTTCAGCACTCTGGCTTTGGTCTCTACTTTCTCAGAAATTTCAAAAAACCTAGAGGGCCCAGTGGCAAGAGTTTGTCAGAAGGTGAACAGATCACTAATTGCAAGGTTCTTTTTTTAATTTAGCTAGTTGATAGCAAACCTTTACTTCAGCCTGATAGACAATGGAATGCACAGAATATACACATCTGATTTCTTTTTATGCAATAATGCTAAATTAACTAGGTATGAGAAAGAGGCACTGTCATTTTGCAGTCCTGCTGTATAATCCTTCACTCAGAACATTCACTCCATTGTCTTAATGGAGTTCAAATGGATTTGAAATTAATTGTACATTTCTTTCTGAGCTTCTTTTTAATCCTGTTTCATATCCTTACTTTCAGTCACAACTAAAAATCATAAATCAGTTTAAAAAATAAGTTATAATATAATTACAACTATTCTAATACTGTAAAGGTGTCCAACATTTGCCATCTGTTGCACGATATCAAAATCGATCTTTCTGCAACATGCATTGCACTGACCACTTTACTTGCAGTTAAATGTTCTTTCCCAGGTCTCAAGAGAGGCAAGACAACCTTAGCATTTTTCATACTCCTCTGTTAGTCCAGGAATCTGATCCAACTTTATACAGCTAAAAGGTCAGCTATTTCCTCTGCTGTGAGAGGTTACTTTATTTTACTTCCATGTGTCTTATGTTGGTGATACAAAGAGGAGTGGGGTAACTAGCTTTTTTTACTGAAGGATGTATTTCTAGGAAAAAAAAACCCTGTAATACTACAGAGATAGTATCACATGCCGATTTACAAACAAAAACAAAAACAAAAACAAAAACAAAAACAAAACAAAACAAAACAAAACAAAACAATAACCCAAACAAAAAAAACAACCAAAAAAACAGATCAATAAAACCTGAATTTATACTTTAACTCAGCTGAACAATGAAAATCTTAAATGCTTACTTGGCTGCTGTACTGCATGGCAAAGTCTGCAAGACTGCCCAAGGGAATGTCAAGATTAATCAAAAGGTAGTGATCAGAGATGAAATGACAATCATTTTACACATATTTATGTGTAAATAGTATTCAGTTAAATGCTAGTAAAATTCAGAAACGTGGATTTCACTTATCCTTAGACTGTAACTGCTTCTGAGATTCAAATGTACTGTGCAAAAGCAGCACCTACACCCAGCAGTTCAAAACACAACACTAAGCCAATGCGATAGGCAGACTATCCTCCAGAAAGCAGGCAGCTGGACTAGTCGGCTGCAGGAAGTTGTTAAATGAGAAAACATTCAAGACTGTTTCTCATCCAAGACGTTGTATTCTACCAGCATGTAAAAGTCAGCTAAGATAACCACCAGCACAGACCATACTGATTTTTATTAATTCTACTACCCTATTTTCTTCTCATAATCTTTCCTTACTACCTGTCCTTTCACAGTTCTGCAAGTTTTGACACCACCTATAGAAATTTTGGTTTTTTTTTAAAATTAATTCTGCTTTTTAAATTAATTCTTTAAAGTTGCTGAAATCAGCTGATACCACAGAATCACCTCAAATATCAGCATATTTTCTGAGTTTGAAAATGACAGAAAACAAGCAAATATTCTGGATATTCTCCTACCTTTTGTTTGTATGCTACATATAGACACATGCACACAGGCAAACGGCTCATCTCACTTCTATAATAAATGTATCTAGATATAATAATGAAGACAAAGATACAATAATTTCTGTTCATATGAATTGTCAAGGTATTGGCAGTACATTTAGTAATTTGGGTGACAGTTTAAAATGCTTATTCAGCTGATTGCTTAACACAAATGAACATTTGAAAAGGCAAAGTAGGAAAATACAACTATTTAAGAGTGTGATGAAAGGTTTCACTCTGATAAAATAGAAGGAATAAAAACACTTTTATCTATCTACCTTGAAAGGAAAGGACAATTTTCTTTTTGGTTTAGTGATGATTCTCAATAAAAATATAAAGAGAACATGTAAGAAGGTGCAAGCTAATGCAGCTGGAACAACAATAATTACAGAGACAGCTACATGCAAACTGACATTGGGAGAGGATGTGGCATATAACATAACTTCAGGCACCCTGAAAATAATACTCACAATATATGAATATATATTTACCTAAGGCTAAGTCCTGTAGTTCTTGCTTAGTAGAATCTTATTTAAAACCACAAAAAGGTTTCTGTGAAGCGATATTATCAGATGTGGTCCCACAGAATCTTGGAGATTATGAAGGGCAAAGTTGGATTTTATCCTCATTTATTCCTCATGGCAGTAATGACAATATCCACATACATAGAATCATAAGAGTTCTATTTGGCTTGCAGTTGTTTAATTTTTAGTGCAGGTACTATGCTGTCATTAATCTTTGGAAATAGTATTAGTTTAATGGTGCCTTTAAAGTGTAAACACATAGGTGAACAGGATTTAACTCCACTGACAAAAGAAGCATTGAGGCATCCCTTCACTGAGATTTTAACTCTGAAATTAAATTTTGCACAAAATGAGTTCTTGAAAAGTAAATTATAAGTAAGATTTTACAAGTGAAAAATTTAATTAAGCAGTTGATTCTGCAAGCACCAGAACTGTGTCTTCAGCCACAGTGCAGTTACTACAGCTGACATTCAGTATAGTCTCAAAACATAATTTTTTCTTTCTCTGCACTTATTATTAGTAATTTTAAAAAATATGAATTTGACAGCATGCACAGGAAGATGTGGAAACTATCCATTTGCTGCACACTGTGTCAGTTCAATTGTCCATAAATGCTTAAGAAAATGGAAAAAAGGGAAGCGTGTAGGCTGCATGCATTGACTGTGGTCACTTCTGTTCTTTTTTTCCACATCATCACACACTGTGTGAGCTGCATTTCCAATTAACCTCCCCCCTGAAATAAGGTAACTTGATACAGTCTACACTTCATTTGCCTTTATACTGATACAAACCATAATTCCTTTATCACATAATAAGATGGGCTATTTGAATATTTATAGATGCACAGAACTTACAGTCAGCATCACAGGAAAGACTGGCATGCCCCTGAAGACTCCATGAAGTCAACATGTGGGAGCAACTGATTGTCCAAACATCATAAATTTCAAAGTAAGAATTTTCTGTGGTTTCCATGTATAAAATACAAGGTTTAGGAAAAGTAGCACTATCACCAAATATAGTAGTAACATGTGTGAATCACTGAATGTGGATGAGAAAACACAGATTTCCTATTATTCATGGACAAATTTAGCTGGTTAATCCTATCACCTGCAGGGATTTTGGCAATTGAAAATACCAGAGCATCTGTGACTTTGACTTTTCTTGGAAAGAAAGCAGAACTGGAAGATAACTCCTGAGTCAGTGAGTCCAGCCACCTGCTAGGAAGCCACATGATGTTATTTTTGTTAAGAAATTCAGTCTTAAAATTTGGTAACTTGTGACCTCCCCTGGCCCATGCTCAAACTGGAATCCTGTTTCAAATATTCCCTGATATGATTATGCAAAGGTTTATTTATATCTCTCCATAAACTACTACAGACAGCATACACCTATTTATCTTTGTGCTTTTCAGCTTAAAATGCTGTCCATATCTTTGTTGTTTACTCCAAAGTATACACAGCGAATAACGATATCCTCTTCTCAGCCTTTTTCTTTGCTTGGCTAACTCTTTTCTAATATGATCAATTCTCCACTCCATTTCTCATCCTATTAGCTCTTATCTGTACCTATGCCACTTCATGTCCACTTGTCATGATCCAACTGCACCATTTGATTAATTGAAGACATCACATGTATCTCTAAGTCTTGTATATACTATTAGACTTTAAACTAGTTGTGTGTTTGACTTTGGGGTATGTAATTCATAACATAAGCTTTAATATTCTGTGACTATTATACCATTCAACAATAACACCTTAGCTGCAAACTACTTGAATACAGGTAATGTGGGCTTCAGCACAAAACCACTAGGCCAGTAGTCTAAATTTGAAATTAGGCTGTATGTTCTGTTCATGTAAAACTAGCAGCTTTTGAATGTACAAATGCACTACAGATAAATTTAACAGTATGATCAGCCTTTGTTTCAATATTGTAAGTATTATACTTTAATTTTAGAATTTTAAAATATCAGTCATTTTAATAACAGAATAAATATTTGTCATTTTAATAACAGGCTCTGTGATTATAGTGCATAAAGACCACTTCAACAGCTTAAGAATATTGTACACATTTCTTAATACCCAGGTATCCGGAGAGCTATTTGCTCACTTTGGCCAATTTTCTTTCTAAATACCTCTCTCTATATTATGATGACCAGCAGTAATTACAGACAAATAATTTTTTAATTAATACACTGGAGTTTCTTTAGACTTTTTTGACATTTTACAATAGGCTACAATGCGCATCATAGAAATAGTGTCTTTGTTAGGTGGATGAGAGAAAACATTTTACTGGATTAATTAATCAGTCAGATTTCCTAATACTATAACCCCACCCAACATCAACAGCCAGTCATCACAGCTCTAGAAAGTAATGGATAAATAGCTTAATATACCGTAGGACTATGTACTCACTATGGACTATGTTATGTCTGGTCCACCTGGCTGTATACTACAGGATATGGTGATGCCTTGTGAATGTGAGCTTATCAAATACATGAAACTGCTGCTATGAGTGCATGGGAATGTACTGTCATCACCTTCTTTGCCTAGCAAAAGATATAATTGGTATATTTAGCACTTGAGGTCAGGTCCTCAAGAGGAATAACTACAGTTGAGCTTTAAGACTTATAAAAGTGAAAGATCTGGTCTTCAGACTGTATAAAATGCTGTCCCTTAAGAAATTACTATACAGAAGACCGAACTGACAGGAAGCTTGTGGTCTATCAACTCTTTAAAAAATGCAAAATGATTTTCACCACCTTAACAGTTTTAAGTTTACTGTAGTTCCATATAATCTTATATTATCCATAGATCCTTTGACCAATGAGGTATATATCATAAATTTATCATTAAACATGGCTAATATATGAACAATATGACCTACAAATCCATCTCATTTACCAATATGAGACCACATTAAACTTCAAATGCATTTAGGTTACTGCATTATTCAGGAAGGATATGTACAAGTCTGTTTAACTGGTGTTTCTTACACGCCAATTAATGTAAGTACTATGAGTATGTAAGTTACTGTAAACTATGAAAAGAGGATAAGAAAAGACTTGTTAAATAAACAAGATGTGCCTGAAAGAAAAATGTAAGCAAAAACCTTCTTTTCTTCTATTTCCAAAATAACTCTTTGTTGGCACTTAATAATTAATGCAAATAGAAATAAAAAGAGAGTATTGATGAACAAGCTTAGTGCAAAAAATTCTATAAATTATGTATACTTGGCACTGTATAAACACACAGGTATTTCTTAATGTAAAAATTATACAGATAAATTCTGTATACAGATAAGTTCTGTATACATAGAGATAAACACACATTTATGTACAAGGAAGTTCAACAAATTTTAACACTAGAATTTGAAATTTTGAAGATCAGATAAACTCACCATCTAAGTTTACTATGCAATCCTATAGATGACTTATCAAATATGCAGACATATGAAAAACGCAAGTAATTCCATACATCCATCAAGTACGATACAGAGCTGACTGCCAAAAGCTATGCAAGCATGCTGGAGCTATATACACACTTCGTATTTTATTCAGACACAGCATACTTTGAAGAGTACAACTAATTTTGTTGGGTATTATCATATCTAGCAAATGATGTTTGGAACTTATTTCATTGATAACTAACGCTGAAGAATGTGGTTCCATAAAAAAAACACTGAGAAAAATACATAAACAGTGAAGAAAGACATTCAGGAGGCAAATACCAAACATTTCACAGTAGAAAGTCCCTTTCTCTCTGCTTATCTGTTTTATCTGGGGTTGATAAAACAATGTTACTTCATAATGACAAGGTTGATACTCTTCCAACCCCTTATTTACCATACAGAATATGCTATTCATAGTTTAGGGGTTTTAGTGGGTTGGTTGGCTTTTTTTCTTTTTTTTCTTTCCATCTTACTTACTAGCAACTGTAGCAAAACAGAGTACTCTAAACCCACCAAAACTGAGATTCCAGATCTTCATGAAAACTACATTTTCCTATGATCTTTCGAGCACTTACCAGCTCCAAGTCTACTCATGCATTTCTCACTCCAAACTCTACAGCCTCATTTTTAGCCAGCTCTGCATAACTTCCATTCTGCTCCAATTTCAACAGAAGTACCCTCAACTCTACCTCTCACAGCACTGCTCAGCAGTTCACATAGGCTCATAGAATAGTTAGGGTTGGAAAGGACTTTAAGATCATCAAGTTGTAACTTCCAGAACACCTGGTAAGCACTTAAAACCAGGGGACAACATCAAGAATTTCTCACAGGCATTTTCCAAACACAACTGGAATGGGATCACCGGCTTTTTCCACACACATTAGTAAGCTACTAAGTCTGAGTAGGCTAGAATACCCACAAAAATGTCCTCAGTTTGGTTTTAGACTCATTCAGTCTTTTGAGTGCCATGCCACAGTAGAAGACTGTCACATGCTATGACTGCTCTTTAGATGCCAGTTACCAGCATTTTTTCATGAACTGCAAGCCACAGACACAGAGGTCACTGATTGCATCAGTGCTACATTTTCAATCACTACTAATGGAGCTCAAATCTGAATAAGCATGATGAAGGTGAAGAACTGTATAACCTACAACTTTTCCCTTAGTAAATACCTTTAACAGTGAAATGAATTACTATTTTAAGAAACTAAGTAAAAATATTACACATGATATTTGCATATTGGTTTTGAACTAGTTATAATCTTCTATTATTTTTTAATACTATTGAAAACTAGACATTCTTCACAAGAAAAGTTAGCCATTTACCTGAGTTTCTAAGAGTGAATGGTTCATACTGTACTTTGAATCAAGTTATTCAGAACTGTTATTCAAAGCAGTTATCTCTGTTCTTCAAAATTCTCCAAAACGTTGAGGAGATAGATATACTAGAGAAGGATAAAAGAGAATGTGACTTGCTCCATTTTTCCTTTTCTTTGTAATTATTTCTCACATTCAAAAATGTATTTGCAATATGTTTAACATTTTAAATATCAATGATCAGATTACATCATTATGCTATCCTCTGTTAATCACATCTGACACTTGTTTGAGGATAACGTCTATGCAAATCAGATGAATAAAAGGAAACTCAAATTTTAAAAAATCTGCTCATTTATTTTTTGCATACATCAGAAAAGGAACAGAGCAGATTACAAAAATAAAATGACCATGGCCTTTTGTAACAAATTAGGGAAAATGACTGAAAACTGACTACAATAACAGAGCATAAATATGTACCACTAGTACATGAATGAAAGGTTTTGATTATTGATGAGCAAACTATGAAAACAACTTTTGTTGTTGCATTCAAGAAGCAACAAAATCTGTGCAAAGCAGGGTAAAGTGTCATTGAAAAGTGTGCATTGATGTGTTTGATACCTGCAAGATGAATTACAGTTCTATTAATTCAAGTTGGCAAATTGGATTTGGCAAGCATAATAGTGAGATAGCTTTCATGACATGTTGAGCTGAGGAACCATAACCCACAGCACTTGGGATAAAACAATTTACAAACTGTCTGTCAGTTACCTGTCTTTAGTTCTTTAATACATCATGCTGTACCCTCAGCTAGAACCAGCCACAGCCCTTTTCATGTGTATTTCCTAAAAACCTCATGATTCACATAGTGCCAGCACTCTGATAAGGTAATGAAAGAAACTAAAGTCCAGATAATAGCGTGAAAACTGGTATTCAAATTAGTACACCATTAATTCTGTCATATAAGTGCTTCATAAAAATCAATAAAACAATACTCTGTACAGCTCATATGAATCACCTACTGTAAATTAATTCTGATTATTTATTATCTATATCGTCTTTATTGTTTTGGAAAGCTCTGCAGCATGTATTTTAAATCAAGAAGGTGTAAGCCTCCCAGATCTCCTAAATTTTGTTTAGGTACTTGTATTTAATTGCTTGCATTACACATCTATAAGTAGAAAGCGATTTAGTCTGAAGTGGTACTTACGCATTATTCCTTTACAGCTTCTCAGCATCACTGCTGTCAAATTCTTAGCATTCAATGTATTCTGGTTTTATAGTTTCAACAGAAAAAGTAATGCTTAAGAAATGTCCAGAAAGTGCATAATCTTTTAATTTTATAAACTGCAACAGTACAAAAGCAACTTTTTTTCTCCATTAATCAGCCACTGTGTTATGAAATTACAGGTTGTAAACTGCTGGAAATAAAATAACTTTAACATTATGTTATCTGTGCACAGGAGAACTGTCACTCTTTAACACGTTAACAAGAATGCCAAGCACTTACATTTAATCAAAGCTATGTATCATTCTAGATAATTAGTAATAATTAACAAGAATTGCCACCCTAAATTAGTCAAATAATATTATTTCAACTGAAACTTGAAGTCTGAGTTCAAAACTCCAAAATAAATTCTTGGGAACGCAAATATGACATTATGCAAACTGTTTTCTTTAAGCATGATATAATTTATGTAATGAAATAAATCTATGCTCTTAAAATATTTAGCAGAACTGAGAATAATGAGTAGAGATAGGATTAGTTTAATTAGTTTACTGAAGTGGAGTTCTTATAGTGGCTAAGTGTGATATATTAGCTTTTGTCACTTGGAGTAAAAAAAGGTAATTAGTTCTCATTCAAATACATTGTTTTCTTTGAAGAACAAATTGTAATATTTTAGCCTGCATAATAGAAAATAATACACAGAGCATAAAACTCATCTTCTTCATCCAAGAGTACATCTATCATAAATAAGAAGAAAATCTTAAATATTCAGGAATGTAATCTTGAATACATAGATTTAACTTACACTGGTGGAACTCTACGGATTCCAGTGAAATTGCAACTGCTCAAATTGCAGAAGTACATTCATTGTCTACCCCTAAGTTAAGAGTTTGTAAGGAATTTTGTGTCTCTATTCAGAACTACTTTGTTACTCAGAAAATCCTGTACTGCTGTCCTAAATCAAGATTTTCAAACTGATTCAGAATTAAGAAGAGAAATGCCTTCCTCAATCATATTTACTTGGAAATCATAAGCATATCCATTGTGAGGTCAGGATCTAATTTTATTCCTGTAAAAATAAGAAAACACTTAAATAACTGCTCATAGAGTTAGTAACATTTCTCAGCAAGAAAACTACTTAATGATAATTGTACATTTCTGAAGACAGCTGTATGGAACATATTTAACAACGAATAGAAAGAAAATGCTTTAGCCACTTTTTTTCATGTACACGGTAAATTCGAATTTTCTCTATTAAGAATGGGGTGTTATTTTAATCAAGCAATAGAATCTAAAGGCCCAGGAAATAAACACTCTGTAGCAACTGAACACACAGACAGAAAAAAAAAATTGTGCTAACACAAAGATGGGAGCAGAAGGAATACAGAAAAGTGGATGCCTTGCAAAGCAATTAGTTACATTTTTCAGTTAATACAATAAAGAAGTTATGAGTGGGTCAAATTTACTTTTACTTTAAATAAACATTTAGAAAGGGAAACCCTCTGCTGTAGTATACTGAAAAGCCTCAGGCGTTAGTATAAGAGCACATGTCATTTATCATTTAATTTTGCCTTTTTGGTTTTTTTTGGAACAGTATGGTTGAGTATGTGGGAGCTATTTAGCACTCTGGATTGTAGAGTTTGGATGATTCCATAAACAAGCTTAAAACAGTTCCTAAATTGAAATACAGCAAGTCAATCACAAAAACAGATCGGCTTCACCACTTTTTTTATATATCTTACAGCCATATAGACTTACACATAGCACTTCAGCCAGAAATTCATAATAATTATGAGAATAAAAGAAACATAGCTTGTACTTGCAGTCAGTTGGAGTATTTATGTTGGTGCCTTGAACTGAAAGGTAACACAGACAGCCAAGTCTGTGGGGCACAAGAAACACAGAAGTCATACAAAGTTTTCACCGTCCATGTATTTGTCAAAGTTTCCTTCTCATATCTCCCTAACCTCAGATATTCACGCCCCAGAGGAGTTTGAAAACTAAACCCCATACTTCACCACGGCAGAAATGCCAAATTTTATCTTTAAAAAAATTTCATTACGTTATTACATTAAGTGAGTTGTCATATTGCTATTAGGAAAGTGGGCAGTGTTCAATTCATGTTTCTTAGAAAACCAGCACTATAGTAGTAATTGGCAGACTGAAATACATAAAAACACCTCATGCACTGCTGCTGATGATGTTATGGAGTCTGGAAAAATGCATCTTGTGATGAGGTAATATAGGGTCCAGGAACTGACGATGTGAAGTACCTTCTAACCTGAACCAGTCTATAATTCTATGATTTACAGTTAGATTATAAGGAAACTATATTTTAACAGTATCTGGAATTCTAAATATCAGTATATTAGTCATCGATATCATAATGAAGACAGGAAGGGAACTATGCAATTCAATTTGCATATTTTAATTGTAAAGTCCAAACAATAAATTGAAAAGTAATGAACTTGCTGCATGATATAATGAAGATAATCAAATCAGAGATGATTTAATAAAACTAAAGCACACAAGTACTCAAGAGGCTGATACATAATTCAAAAGTTGCCACATTTTGTCATTAGGTCAAATATATTAACTAAATATTAAGTTATTCTGAGAACTGGTTATTCTGAGAACTGGCTATGATGTTGAGAGGTTCTAAAACACAAGCAGTGAGCACAGAAAAAGCTTTATACCCCATTTTTACTATATGGTTTCATGCAACTGCAGAGTAAACTGATGATTATAGTTTTTATACATTCTTTCTTATAGGGCCTCATTCATCTCATGTCAGTCCTCCCTCTCCAAAGTACAATGGGCTTTCAATATTCACTGTAAAAATGCCACAATCACTAGAAATTACACAGGATGATGGAACTCCTTTTACAGCTACTGGTTAGAGAGGGTGTGATGCAATACTGGACCATACATTACAATTCTAGACATATCACTAATCTTCAGGTGCTGCTAGGAGCACTAACTCAACAAAGCTTTACTTGTTACATGTAAGAGAGAGGGGGAAAGAAAAAAAAGAAAATAGGGAGGGAAAAAAAGAAAAAAAAAAGAAGAAAAGCCTCTTTTTCCTTATGGAGCTGCACAGGGTAAGGATGTAGTAAAGGAATATCCAACCCTCAGAATATAATGACATATGTGTGGTCAGAAAAAGTGACCTACGGAGAGGCACACTTTGTGTATATCATAAGTGTGAAAAAAGAGCCTCCCTTAGCCTCCTTACAAAGCAAATACAGCCCTAGCACTGCAGTTACTAATGCTGCTACATTCCTCTCTCCAAAGACTGGCTACCACCTACGGGGCAGAATTTCACCATTCATTCAAGGCTCCAACAGTCAAGTGACCTGTGGTGACTTCTGCATGGCATCAGAAGGGAAGGTAAGGCTAAAATTTCTCTCACAGCAAGAGTTAAGAGGAGAACAGAACAAGACAGTTACAAAGACAGAATACAATGAAACTTTGCAAAAACACCAGAGGCTCAGCTGCATAAAATTCTCAGCAGACAGTTTTAAAATCCCTTTCATAATTTTTTTTTAATGTAAATAAAAAAAAGGGGGGGTTGAGAGAGAATTCTTACAAGCTTAGCAAGTTCCACCTGCATTCCCAGTGCTTGCACTTGCCTACTGGAGACCAAGTATGTTTCCATCTCCCAGGAATAACGCATTCTGCTTAAAACTGATCACCTACATAATCTATCTTCAGCAGCTTGGCCATGGAAGACATTTTATCTGTGTGGGAAGCACTTTTATGTCTCAGACATAAAACCAAAAATTCAGAACTCAAGAGGCACAAAGAAGATGGGATCACCTTGGGGGAACTACTTGAGTGCATCAGTGAATTATGGAAACCTCACGGGTTTCTGAACTGTGAATAGCCTTTTGACTTGGTAACAAATCCACTATTATCTCAAGTAATATACGTGTATCAGGAAGGTGATCTAATAATAGCAAAACTTAACTGGGGAACGCGCTCATGCAAAGACTACTTCTTAACTCTACCCAAGTGAACTACAGTTTGTTTCAGTTTTACCCTGCTTTTTTTAGTTAGAAGGAAGAGGGATGGGTGCATTACCAACCGTATACCCTGACAGTGAACCACAGGCAAAATACTACCTAGGCTGATGTAACTCTATGAGGTTTCTGCACAACCTATATTCAGTACAGTAGAACAGTGGTTTCAGTGTTACACTCCATTATACCTGCACTAGTGATGTGATGATATATTAAACCACAGGATGTCTAATTATATGAACCCATGCAAAAGTGGATGCCGATACAACACTAAAAACATTTTTCTTCAATTCAGTCAAGTGTAACAGAAATCACATATAATGAAAATACGTTCTTACATTTTTTGTTACGTTTACTTATATCTATTTTATTGCAACAAATACAAGACAGTAACACCAAACTTCATTGAAGTATCCATTCTTTGTCCATAAATCTGCATGCAATGCAGACACCAAGAAGCATGTATTAAGCATATGTTCATTACCTCATTTCCAGAACTCAAATGATAAAAAAGGTTAATACACAGTATTGTGTGGTTGCCTGCACAAAACAGATGGACTCTCCAGCAGTATTACAGATTGAAGGTCAAACTTGATGATTACAGTAGCCCCTTCTGGACATCTAGCCTATGTATTTTATGGGAAAAAGTTGAGCTACACTTAAATCACATCTCTTATCTCGAATTCATTCTGTATTCATACCCCTTCTTTTCAGATTATTAAAGGAACTGATTCAGCTTTTTTAGTAACTATTAAAACACAATTGCTCAAAGAATCCAGTTTTCTGCAAACTGAATTTTATGATGAAATTCAGTGTAATGTAAGATATGTCATAGTATCATAAACCTCAGAAATAACTAACCAGAACACTTGAGTATGATTTTCTTTTCTCCTCTTAACTTTTAGTATAATAAAAGGTACAAAACCTGAGAAGAGATGCATGCTCTGCAACCTGAGAAAACATGCAGTTCGCTGGGTAAAGCAACTTGTGCATATACAAAGAAGTAACACAATTACTTTAAAAGCTTTTCTTCAGGCACAGTTCCTGCTTTCCACTGCGCAGTCATCAAACGCGTGACTCTACCCTCTTGTTTACCCACAGTTTTCAAGTCAATATGACTGAGGATGAATCAGGTTCCCATGCGTGAGCACAAGACCAAGGAAAAAAGCAACTGCACTGTTACACATGTGCCTCTACCGTAAGCAAACTGACAGCTAATACAGCAAGATATTAAAATTTTTCTACTTTGCTTTTTTTGTTTTTTTCTTTTTGTAGTCAGCATACAGACATCTAAAAGCTAGATCTGTAATTGTTAGGATACTTGCACAGTTTCAGCCATAGGCAAATCTCACAAGGGAGTCCCATCTGCAGACAGTACTTTACTTTTATTTACAAATGCAACATGATACAAATGACTGATTTTCAAATAAAGCAATAATCCTCAGACTGGCTAAATGATTAAAGCAGTTGTTACCAAACTTTTAGGGTCTGTGACTACTAGCAACATATTTAAAATGCAATCCACACCTGGCTGCTCAACTAAACTTAGCTGACTAGCTATTTGTTCAGACCACAAACACACCTCCCTACATGGTATTGAATTATGCCCTGTTACACAGTATTAAAAAGTGCCCCTTAAAGCAACTTGCTGTAATTATTGAACAAGAATAAGGAAAATTAACTTTAACTGGGGCTGGGTTAAGAAATGTTAGTGCCCGTTCGGGACAAGAAATCAGTAGCCAACATACAAAATTTCTGTCTTCTATGAAATAATAAGAATTCACTACAATTTCCATGTTAAAAAAGCCCCGACCAACCGAGCAAACAAACATAAAACACGCCCAAAACAAAACACAACAGTTTAATGTACTACATTTAGTTTTTAAGCAACCTTGAGGAAAACTTAATTCTTAAAATTAATTTTATTTATTCTGATTTAAACAATCTTGTGTAAGTTGACTAAACTCAGCTGAGGCAAATAAAAAGAAGACAACTGGCCCACTATTTTGCTCAGCTATGGACACTTCTTTGGGACTACCACTGCCTTATGAGAAAAGGGATCTTTTCAGAGTTTTATCTGAGGGCCATTCTAGACTCTTCTAAGACAGAACTTTGCCCTTTACAGCGCTGCACAAGCAAAGAAATAATGGATTAGGAATGTACAGTCACGCTACCTGTGGGCCAAGATAATCACACTTTCAAACAAGGCTGCTGAAAAATCTTCTGCCCTTAACAATCATTCTTGGCTGTCTGCCCATGCCATCTGCCTGCAATGGCACAGTGCCATACTTAAATCGCTGTGACCCTGAGTAACACAATGATGAGAGTAGCTGATAAGTCCACTGACAGCTACATACACAAAAATATGCCCAAAATCGCCCTTTAGAGAATAAACATATCACATTTGCAAGATACTTTTCTCATGGAAAACAAACGTTTCCAGTCCCAAGACAAAAAACAGCAACAAGAATGTAGCAAATATAAAAAAACTAATTTGCAAAGTCATCTGGAAGCTTCCTAAAAAACTTCTGGAAAGATTTATTCAGTATCTGCCTTTTTGTTTCAAAACTTGAAACTATTATTTGCAATTTAAAACTACAAAAGAAGAAATGCTTAAGATGATACACAAGTGAAGAAGTCATTATATTCCTGCCTTTTCTTGTAGCACACTATTTCCCAGTAAAGCACAGTTGAGCACCAATGTTACTTCTGAGTCAATGACACTGGTGAATTTTTGCCTCAGATATAGAAACATGTCTTCTTAACAGTACCTATTACACACATTTTAGTAGAATTATTGCAAATTGCTTTCATTTCAGATAGTCTTGCCAGTCATTCCTGCAGTACAAGAATGACTGTAAATGTAAAAGCACTAAAATGTGCTCTACTTTTGTACCACTTAGCAATATCAGAGCTAGATCACAGAGGTACATGCTCTAGATACCTGTCACTTGTGAGATGATGTCCTTCTCTGCATGGATTTTCCTGGCAAGTTATGCAGGCTGACAATCCACAAATCTGAGCATGAATGCAAAGACTAGAAGTTAACAACTAGTTTCCAACTAGAAAGTGCTTTAAAAAAAAGGTCCCAGATAGCCACACATTCTCAGTGTGACTACTTCAAAAAAGTTCTATAAAGGAGTAGGGTGCAGAAGTAAAACTGTTTGCAGTTTTGGGCAAGCTTTAATGTGGTCAGCATTTTGCTCAGCGCGCTTATAACTATGTATATGCATATCAGACTATATAAAGAGTCAATTTAAGAAAAATCAGAAAAATGTATATTCGGCTAACTCAACCCACAAATAATCTAGAGGAAACCAGTGATTTTCCATTGGTTTACCACTACAATGAGTAAAACTCACACTTTAGCAGGTCTTTAAAAGTGCTGTTAAAAACTGGAATGAAAGGCCACACCAGACACTACAAATCACCACCACTGGCAGTTATGATTTTATATAAATTACATCTTTAGAAAGACAAATAGACAACATTTACAGCAACTCTATTTAAAGGTTAAAGAACTTTGAACTCCTACACAATTATTCAGCACACATACACAAGAACTCAAAACAAATGGACAGAAAAGGAAATGCTTTTGGTTTGTAAGGTTTTGGAAAAGGCTGAACTTGTAATTTGGCAGTATATTATCTGCTGGCCTACCTGTACCATGTTTGCTACAGATATGAAGAAAGTATATCCTCATGTCATAAACAAATACGTTATTTAAACTTATTAATATGCAAATCCATATTGACCTTTGTAAATTCAAGATTTCTGAATCTTCAGACAAAAAAAAAATCTAAATAGTCATTTCATCTAACCTAAATTTTTTAAAAAATACATTTCATGAGGTCTCCAATAAGCTTGCAAATTACATGCCATGTACTTATATATAAGAACCTTGATGACTGCACTGTAAAACAGGGGAGGAAAATATCCCAGGACTCTCCAAGTTTTGAAAATGTCTGGTTTGCTAAGGAGAAAAAAAAAAGTGTTGCAAAACGATGGCAGTGCACACTGAGCCACGGGAGCCACAGAAGGCATCCAACTCACATAACTTAGGCAGCAAAAGCTGAATCTGTTATAAGCCTGATAATAGCATAACTGAGGAGCCCTTTTCCTGCCCCCCGTTCACATGCCTGGAGACATACAACCACCTTGGCAACACAGCTATACACACATGTCCCATTTCTAGCCGAAGTTTGGGAAAACACTTCACACTGCACAGAAAAAGCTGTCATCCAGAATTTTAGAAGGCAAATAGTAGTTCAAATAATTAAACAACCAAATTTCTGCATTGCTTTTTCATCCAGTTAAAGCTGAAAAATAGTGAATGTCTGCTTTTTTCTTTTTTTTTTCCTAATCTCCAATAGCTGCTTTTTGTTTTAATACAAAAAAGCCCTATATTTCTACATTGCAAACAGCATCCGTTTAGCATTAGGTATGGCTTTGTTTGAAAGTGTAAGAGTAAGAGGTTTCAATGCAAGACTGGCATAAAAATCCATTTTAAATTTTGTTTTCACATTAATAACCGGACTTCGTTTTGCCCCGATGACTCACAAATGTCAAATAACTAAATAACACAGGCACAATAATAGCCCCAAACCCAATAAAGAATAAAGTACCTTTTCTTGCCTGTCAGAGGACCCCGTTTTCTATTCTGAACAGGGAAGCTAAAAGCACTGCTATTCTGTCATTCCTTGACAGTTATAGACTAGTTCTGCACCTTATTAAAGATTAAGGTTTGCCCAGCCACTCTCTTTTGGTCATCTCCTGTCCACAGTCCAGCATTTATTAGGGGAGAGCTGGAGATTAGTGCTATATATTCTGCCTTGAAAGAACGCCAAACCTGAAAATGAGGCCACATAACCAAATGCCACCCAGCAATTCAAAAAGTACTCAAGGAAGCAACACAGTATTTCACTTAATTTTATCTTTACAGATAACCATATCCTTTGGGTTACATATATGACTGATTTCTCTCATTTAGATTATTTTTTATGGATTCTAAAAACATAGGGTAAAACTGGTAACATTGCCTTTTTTTGATGAAAACCAGATTTCTGGTTTATTAAAAATATTATGAGCACGGTTATGGTAGAATTTTATGAGGCATTGTTATGTGTAATCACTTGCTACCTGGTTTTGGTCTGATACAAGTATGTTACAGCAAAAATTCAGTAGGCTGAGCTGCTACATAAGAAATACTACTCGTTGTGGGACTTCCACAGGACACTGTATCCCAGACTATTCAGCAAAGATCATTATCAACCCTCAACTTTCTTAGAGGCTGCCATGAAGAATCATCACCCAATTTTCAATCTAAAGCATTAGAAAGTCTATGTGATTCCATGGAACACTTCATACTGCTGTCTGGACCACAGTCTGAAAAAACTGTTTTGCAAGATTAGCAATTTTAGGAGCACTGCTAGTTTATTCTAAACTGGCATCCTAAAAATACTCACTGAGTATCTTCATACGTTTCCAGGCTACCATTTTACTTCCTCTAACTTTGGAAGACATGCTGAAAAACAATTACAAAATCCCAAAGGGCAAAAATTGTAAATAAATATAAACTTGTTCCATTGCGGAGAGCTAAAAATGGAGAAATAAAATTTTAACATGGGTTACAGTGGTTTAATTTAAAAAACATTTTGTTTGAGAACACGCTGAAAACATAATTTCCTTGCACTTCAAATGGGGACTATTAAGTAGTTCAAAAATCTGTATCTTGAAGCCAACTTTCACATAAACAAACAAAAACTTACAGAAGGTACTGGAAGGGTTTAGCCTGCCTCCTGTGGATGCTACTTAAGGCAAAGCATGACAATCTAAAACTTACTGCAAGGCACAAAATGAAGGCCAGGAATTCTTCTTGCTTAAGGTAGTCCTATTTCTTCAACTGTTATATGAAGGACTACATTCACTTGGGATCTAAACCAGCAGGATTTCACTGGACTAATGAGTCTATCAGTAAGTTATAAATAATTAGACAATGTCAATTTTAACAAAGGAAATGTATCAGTCAACTCCAAAACACTGAATAGTTGGAAGACGAGTACACATACATTTACTTTGACTGTTGTACACTATGTGTGCAGAGCCGCCAGACTTAGGTTTGTGTCATGCTACATTCACAGAATCAACTGTTCTGCTAGCTTTCTAAAAAAGAAGATCCATCAGGGTGTCTTCATCTTTAAGAAGTTTTCGGGCTTAGGACCAGCAACCCATGAAGTATCCTGTAGCCCCACAGTGTTACGCATTGGGAGCACTGCATGTACTGGCCTAAGTATCACAAGGGGTTCGTTGTGGCGGAAAAGGACCCAAATAGTATGGATCACACTCATAAGCTGGTAATGACACTAAGACGATGGTCCGTTCATTATTAAGATGGAAATTAAGAGACTGATATTCTGTCTGCTGAATTATTTACTACTCAACATACGCATTCTAAAATGTTATTAAAGCCTGTGTCCTAGGAGCATGGGAAGTTCATTTATTGATAGGATATATACACCAACACAGATCCAAGAGAGTTCCTTGAAAATGCATGCATAATTAGCATCAGAATCTTTTTTCATTACACTTTTCCTCAGAGAAACAAATCAATATAGGCCTTTCTCAGCTAGCAATTTGGCGTAGGTTACCAATAAAGCATTTGACTAAGTATTTCAAGCCAATTAAAGACAACACTGTAAAAATAACTAGTGACTGTGGCATCCTGGGGTGAGGCATAAGAAAGTTAAACACAGAAAGAAAGCAAAGGAGAGAAGACTATTCCACAGTTCTAAAACAATTATTTGCTATTGATGTAGAAATATCATTATTCTTAGTACGAGTCAAAATGCATTAGCATTCCATCTGCCAATGCTGCAGCAACCATTTTTCTCCATTTCTGTTTGACCTCAAGCCTTTTATGCATAAATGTCAGGGCTCTTTACAATTAATCATGTCTACCACAGACTAATTGTGGACAACAGTAGTGCAATTAACACAAATTTGCTTCAAATATTCATGAACATTCAAAAAGCATTCATTGACACAAGTGTTAGTTACCTAACCACAAAATCTAACAATTCTTTTCATTCCTGTTTTCAAGCAGCCTCTGCATTAGGAAGCCAAGCACACCATCAAGGGTCAGAGCAAGATGGAAAAATATTCTAGCAATTCTTAAAATGATTGCTTCTGTGTTACTTGCTACACATAAATGCTAGGAGGAAAACAAGCAAAATAAATATGGGAACTATTCCTCTTTTAATCTTCAGAGTAGGGTCATCCAGTGAATCTAAAATTAATGAAACATTTTGTCTAATAAAAAAAAATTCATCATTCTGCCTTGGCATTTTTTAAATTATTATTATTTCTAGGCCTGATTAAAAAAAAAAAAAAAAAAGGAACAAAAAAAGTCTTTATAAATTAAGAAACAAGCAGACCTGTATTGGTTGTCTTGATTCATTCTTAATACTATGCCTGGCACTTTATTTGTATCTCACTAACAAATTAATGGCAGAAGTCTCTCTAACCATAGAAAGGTATTTGTAAGTCCTGACCTAAACACAGCAGATGTAATAAACATTTTTAAAAAATACTTATTTATTTTTAATACATGCTTTACATTAAAGAATTTCTTGGACAGTTGAGCTGTATCTAATCAGGCCCCATGGCAAATATTCACTAACCCTCACAGGAATGAACTATTCTCACTTCAAACAATTGTTACAGTTTGAATCCAATTGACTCTAGACAAAAGTACTGAGATAATCAGCATATTAAAGCCAACACTATAACCATATGTTAATTATGTAAATGATTCATTTTAATCAGCTAGAACCATGTAAAGAGTTACAAGGAATGCAAATGTAGGGAGTTATTAAAAATCTCATTATTATTCATCTTGGTTCCATGCGTGAATGTATCCATCCAAACAGATGAATTAATAGTTAGATGAAAGAGCTAGAGGGGAAGTCTGTGGGAAACCATCTGTCTTGCTTTGTATCCCTCCCAGGCTTCAACCATGCCGCAACGGCTACATGAAGGATAACCCCTGAGAAGAGCCAGTGACTGCCTACACAGCATCTCAACCATAAGTCAATGCTTCTACAGCAAATTCAGAAAAATCACAACACTTCTCATCCATCCCCAAACTGATAGCCTCAGTTGGTCCAGGAGATGGAAAGGGAAACCTGAATAATAAGTTTGAATGAACTGCTGCAAGAGTATGATCCATGCTGACCTAAGACACATAGTAAGTATCAATTTATGCAAAGGTTCTGGAGTATTTTAAATATGCATATGTAAAGAAAGCCCTCTTACAATTGTCAGCTAGGTGTTAACAACTATTCAGTAGCTACCATGACTTGGACACATAGTAGTATCTAATACAATAGTTGTTTATATGAAAAGTAAGGGTCAAACGCCATCTTCATTCCCAAATGCAGCACAACTTTGTCAGAGCTCTAGATACAGTGCAACACCATGTCTACTGTATAAGCAAATAAGGATTAGCTGGAAAAGTAGTGTGTAAAGCTACAGAAGGAATAAAAGAGTCGGTATGTTTAATACAAGTATGCATGCATTATAGTAAATCCACCCTGCATTCTTCATAAATCTTTGGTAGCATCTTATTTAAAATTGAAGACACAATTTACTTTTTAAAACCTTGGTTAAAGCCAGCTACCACTATGCTGCAGACAAAACTAAAACTCCATAAACAAAATGTACAAAGAATGAACTAAAGACTTGAATTATATAACATTGAAAAATACATCCTTTTCCAATAAATCATTTTCATTCTAATAGAGTTAACAAAAATTATTTTTAAAATGTTTGTCAGTTTTCAGACTCTTTATGAAGCTTTGTTCTTCACACTCTAATTCTTTCATGTTTCCTGCCTGATGTCTCCTAATGCAGTTTCACTGGAATCATTCTATTTTTGATCTTTAATCCTTTTATATGTTTTTTCTTTGCTTACCCTTGCATGCCTTTGTAGTTTCTGTAATTGGTCTTTGCACTATTTTAGTAGGGTTTAGCACTGCGTAGCTTGTCAAATTTAAGTAGAAGTGAGAATAATCCATCACTGGTATAATAAATAAGCAAATAAATTCACATATCACAAACCTAAAGTGAATGCTTGCCACAAAAAATGTAAGCAGCAATTCTGCTCATTCTGCAAAGGCTGGTGAAGCTTTTATCCATTTTGTAATCCAGGAAAAAAAGTACAATTGCACAGAAAGTACTTTAGAACACTAAAAAGTTATTAACAATGGCTACACATTTGCAGTGAAACAAGGCTCCATTAATTTTTTCTAGAGGTGCCTGTGTAAATTCAACTTAAGGAAAAGTGCTTGACAGCTCTGCAACTATTGACTGACATTCTTCAGCAAAGCTTCACCGAGTACAGAGCATAAATTAAGCACATCCTGGTGATAATAAAAACCACAAGTGAAAGAAAGAGTATGACTACTTCAACTGAAATGAACTGGTAATTTTTAAGTAAAGTGAACAAAATTAAGTGAAGTGGTAATTTTTAAGCAAAGCTTCACTAATCACGAAAACATTGTAAACTCTACCTTATCAAGAAATTTCAGTACAATCTTCAAGCATCCAGTATTTATTACCTTTACAGACATTTCATCATTTTTTCTGTTTCCTGCTTATCTTTACAGTCACAAAAATGTTTATACAAAACGACTCATAATCTAGAAACAACCTTAAAAAACAGTGCTGCATTCCCATAAGTTCACAGAATTTAAAACTACACACAAGCCCTTTGTACAAGACTCCCAAAGAATACCACTGTTGAGGTATTTTAATTGTATAATGTATACAACTCCCTCAAAATCTGTTCCTGAAAGGATGAAATCAGCTGTGACAAGTTTCATGAAATGAAAATACATGATCCATGTTAGGCTACAGGAGAAAGAGACCCCTCTTTATATGCTCCAGACACAAATCTTTCTCATACAATTAAATAGGCATGCATCCTTGGATATATACATGCGACAAAGGATAAAGTATATTATTAAGCAAACTGAAAGGAGTTTCCAACCTTACACTCATGATTCTGTCCACATTAAAAGGATCACTTCCTATTTATGCAGGCATTGATGCATAAACCAGAGGACAGGAGAGAATGGTAAATCAGAGTGGAAAAAAGAAACTGAAGAAAAATGACGATAATGTGATAGCTTTAATTTACTAACATCTTGTTTATCATTATGAAGTATAAGAAGAAAGCATAACCTTATGATTATATTCCCCTCTGTGCTTCCATGATACAAATGTAAAATTATGTATAAACTCAATAAATATTTTTTTTAAAGATGATTTATTTTCTGTATTCTGTGAGTCATAAAGGTACTCTTTCACCTTTATATATTTCTTAACACATTTGACCTTTTACAAAGCTCTTCCCAGTGCTCATCGGTAAGAGGGGAGAAAGCTCTTGTTATTCTCTGAGATTACACAGTAAATTCCACAAGAACAAGACTTGGCAATGGTTATCTGGAGGCCCTCAAGAAGCGCTATGAGATTCCACCACACTTTCCTCACTCACAAAGCCACTGATTTTATAACGGTTTCTACGTTAACACTCTCATAAGTAACTGAGGAAAAAAAAAAAGCAAGTCAGGGCAAGAAGATTCCTAAAAGCAGAAATGGGGTGAATGTGGGGCTTTTTGAGTCACTTTATACAAAGTGATGAAAATTAAAACTGGCAAATAAATCCCACTTTACTAAGGCTCATTTTATTTCACTTTATTTCTCTGTTTCTTAATTTGTTTTTCCACGACCCCTTATCTGCCTTTTCCTGAGCACAGGCTGCTCTTGATCCACGACTCAGAGTTTCAGATCCTATCACCAATATTAACACCAGGGGAGAAAACTTGAGAAAATGTGATTATATTTACTGAGTGCCAGAATCTTAATTCAGGAAGGCACTTCAGTATGTGCTTCACTGTAATTTCAGTCCCTTATTGAACAGGACTGTTACTAAACACATGCCAAAATGCCTCTTTTTACTGAAGGCTGTCAAATGAAATATGAATTAATTATGACTTGTAATGTGTGAATTTACAGCACTGTGGCTTTAAAACACCTGTATATCCAGGCATTGTATTTTGTCACTTACCTTTACAAACTTCAACAAAAAACAGAAATCGTCAGATAATTCTTTAAACTACAGTGATGATTATCAAGAGAAAATTAAGTGCAGGTAACACAATGTTAGTATAGATGCATTTTGTTTACTGATATGCCGTTAATATAACCAGTTATAGCTACCAATAATACACATATTTACCATTACCCGCATTGAGGTTTTTTGCTTAAGAGAAGATCATGCTGTTCTAAATAGTCTGTGGCTATTCTGCTGTGATTTCCATAGTGGTGTCCACTCAAACAGTGGGTTTAAGAGAAAGTGATCTTGAGCATGCACTGAAGTCATTAAGTATCTCCTGCGTTAATGAAAATGCCCTACAGTAAAAAGAGGCTGCTTCACACATTTTTATAGTAACGAGGGTTGGGGTATTGTGACACCAATGTAAATAAAAAAAAAAAAAAACAGATGGAAGGATGTAGTGCTCCTTTCTTTGGACATTCAGAGGCACAGATTACCTGTTTTGACAGTACCATGAACAGAACCTGATAGTGCCACACATACAGCAGCACCTCAAAATTAAGCCTCAGTTGAGTTGTTGATGAAGAAAGGATATGCAAAAATCAGTAAAGAGCTAACTTGTGCTTTAAATGTGTTCTTCCTACTTCATGAAATTTGACAGCCAAAAAAAAGAACTGCAGACAAGGCTTCAGAGTGCTGATTATTTAAATAGATTACTATACAAATGTCACTCTTTGCAAACACATAGGCAACATGATTGCTGTTTCTTTCACCACAATATCAGAAATAGACTCAATAAATGGGATGTTTCAAAAAAACCAAACATTTATGAATCATTTGAACCTACTGTACTGTGTCTTGTTTACTTCTGCTCTCGGAAGCTTTTCTTAGAGTAACGTGTTAAATCTCAGAGGGATTATCCTGAAATGAAATTTTTAATAACAGCAAAATAAACTCATCCTTCACAGGGCTCTGTGTCTCATGACTTAGTGTTAACTCTCACCTCTCCTCCCCACTGTACATCTGTACCTTATTATCTCCTACTCCAATCTCAGGTCTCTGAAGGAAAGTTATGCTTCATGCACGTTATTGTCAAAAAGAGAAATTAGACACCTAAATAATTCTGTGCATCTAAGAATCTTATCCATAATGTCTTGCAATTGTATGAGGCTAAGGAAAACTCGGAAAGACAGACTGAAGGAATGAGGATTGCACTACCACAAGAGGAGATGGCAGAGATTGAAATCGCTGTCTTTGAAAATCAAGTAGATAATGCTACACTATGAAAAGGGTGGAAAGAATGCATTTTCTATGCCAACCCTACATAAAAAAGCAGTGGGAGTTTGCCCTGGGTTCAGCGGTTGCAGTCAGTTTTTCTCCTTCTTAGTAGCTGATGCAGTGCTGTGTTTTTGACTTTTGGCCTGGGAACAGCACTGATAACACCAATGCTTTTAGTTGCTGCTCAGTAATGTTTACTCTGACCAAGGACTTCCTGAGTCTCATGCTCTGCCAGGGAGGAGGGGAAGCCGGGAGGAAGCAGAGACAGGACACCTGACCCAAACTAACCAAAGAGGTATTCCATACCACAGCACATCATGCCCACTATATAAACTGGGGGCAGTTACCCAGAAGGGCTAGATCACTGCTCGGGTCGGGCTGGGTATCAATCAGTGGGTGGTGAGCGGTTGTATTCTCTTCCCTTGCTATTTCCCTTATCATTATTATTATTGGTGGTAGCAGTAGTGGTTTGTGTTATACCTTAGTTACTGAACTGCTCTTATCTCAACCCATGGGAGTTACATAACCTTCGATTCTCCTTCCCACCCCTCCGGGAGCAGGGGGGAGGAAGGGCAGAGTGAGAGAGTGACTGTGTGGTTCTGAGTTATGGCTGGGCTTAAACCACGACAGCCCTTTGTGGCAACCAGTGTGGGGTATGAAGGGTTGAGATAATGACAGATCTGACCAGAGTGTGTCTAATCGTATTTGTGATAAGTATTCATTGTTTCTGATTAATAGTTACTTGTCACAATGCTGATTTATTGGCTCTCAAAGTTGTTGCTCTTGATCTCAGAGTTTCAGTATGTCATACCTTATTTACAGCCGTTATTTGCTGTGTTAGTGTTTATCGGCTGGGGGCCTTGTGCTAAGGTTCTTGTTTCACTGCAATTTAGGGTAATGACTTGTAATACAATAGGCTCATTGATCATGAAACTGATCTGGCTTGCGTTCCCAGTGTGGTCACCACCTCTATACTTTGGAAGGTATATAATAGAAGTGTTTAGCAATTACACATCATTTTCCCCTCCTTGGATGGTCAACCTATGAAGGAGACATTCCCTTACATTCTCAGCCCCCCCCCCCCCCCCCCCCCCCACCAGACCGTTTACAGCATCATTTGAGAGTTCTGAAGGTTTTGAATGGCCTTTAGGTACCCTTGAGACCTGCCTGCTGATTGTGGTGGAGATCCAATCCAATGTTGGCACGCATACAGAGTGTGCTTAACCCACGACCATTTCGTCTGATCTCAAGAGTTAAGCAGAGTCAGGTTTGGGGCCTGTCTGGGGTTAGACGACGACATAGGAGGACCAAGAGATTTTCCCTGAGGCTGGACAGTCATGAGTGGCAGGGTGTGTGGGATAGTATGGGCAAGTATCTAGGCCAGTGGGCCCCTCCAGTGCTTTGGAATTTCACCACTGAACAAGTGCAAAATACAGAAAAAGTAGTAAAATACTTAGATGAGGTGCATTGTCATTCCAGTCATACCAGAGAGGGACAAATCATGGCAACATGCTGGGGCTTGGCCTATGTTTACAGAGCCCTGTTCAACACCATCCAGCAGCTTCAAAAGGAAAAACATGTCCCTGGATCTGATGGCAAAGCAACAGACAGCACAGCTACTCCAGCTCCAAGTACAGCAGCTACACCAGCCCCAGCGACAAGTACAGTCGCTACTCAAACTTTGATCGCAACAGACAGAGCAGTTATTCCAACTCCAAGTACAGTAGCTACACCAGAGGACCAATTTGTGCCAATATCGGTCGCCACTGTAGCCAAGGGGAAAAGCAAAAAAGAGGCAAGAAACATAAAGCAAGATGAATAAACAATGTACTCACCACCTGGGACAGCATCTGACCAGGAGTTATTTGTATGTGAATCAGAGGAAGAAGAGGTGTTGTCTTGACCCCGGACCTCAATCGAGCTAAGGAATACGCGAAAAGATTTTACCCGTCAACCAGGGGAGCACATACGACCTGCTTGCTTCGATGCTGGGACAATGGGGCCAACAGTCACAAACTAGAAGGTAGGGAAACCAAGCAGCTGGAATCACTTGCTAGGGAAGGGGGAATTGACAAAGCAATTTCAAGAGAGAAAAAGTCCCTAAGCCTTTGGAAGCAGCTCTTGGCAGCTATGAAAGAAAGGTTTCCATACAAGGAGGATGTTATGAGTCGTATGAGTCATTTGGCCAAGAGGACCACAACAGAGAAAAGCATTCAGTCTCTGAGGGAATCAGCCACTGTAGAGATGATATATCACATCAAGCCAAATAAATGGGATGCACCCATTGATCCAGTGAAGTCGAATGTACACGACCCACGTGGTGGAAATTTACATGGAATGCATCGTCATCATATGCCCATTCATTGGAAACAGTAACCTGGAATGTCATAATACCACCAACAGTGGATGAAATGATTCATAAAGTCCAAGAGTTAGAAGACAATCTCAACCCTTCCAAAATTTCAGCTGTGGAAAAACTGTCCCAGGACCTCAAACAATTGAGAGACGAACTATCCGATCTATCCAGCTCCTCACGTGTACCAACACATGTCTCAGCTATTAACAAAAGGTGTTCTACTGCTTGAGAGAGAAGATATAGAAGGTAAAAGCCATGGGCCACCCTATGGTTTTACCTGCAGGATCACAGAGAAGACATGAGGAAGTGGGATGGAAAACCTACCTCAGCTCTGGAGGAACAGGTGCATGAATTGAAGAAGAGAACAAAGGTCAAGGATGATCATCCCATGAAAGCTGCGGCTTCAGCCTCTGGCGAGCAGGTTCCCAGATGGAGTGGAAGAGCTGATTTTACTCCAGCTCCTGTGATCAAGAAGAATAATCCCTTTCTACAATACTTACGTGTCCAACGTTGTGATGACCATTAGAGGGGCCCCGCCTTCAGCCAGATGGAGGTAGGGGACAATCAGAGTTACTGGACTGTGTGGATCAGATGGCCTGGCACATCAGTCCCACAGAAGTATAAGGCTCTAGTAGATACCGGTGCACAGTGTACTCTTGATGCCATCAAGCTGTCAAGGGGTGGAACCCATTTCTATTTCTGGAGTGACAGGAGGATCCCAAGAGTTGACTGTACTGGAGGCTGAAATCAGCCTGACTGGAAGGAAATGGCAAAAGCACCCCATTGTGGCTGCTCCAGAGGCTCCATGCATCCTCGGCATAGACTGCCTCAGGAGAGGGGAATTCAGAAACCTAAAAGGGTACCGATGTGCTTTTGGTATTGCTGCTTT
Organism: Ara ararauna; assembly: GCA_028858755.1. Taxonomy (NCBI): domain Eukaryota; kingdom Metazoa; phylum Chordata; class Aves; order Psittaciformes; family Psittacidae; genus Ara; species Ara ararauna. Next base: position 14,080,173 of record CM054380.1, on the reverse strand, counting down.
GGAGCCAGAGGAAATTGAGCAGCTGTCCACCTTGCCTGGTCGATCAGAGGATCCTTCTGTTGTGGGGTTCCTGAAGTTCAAAGAACAACAAGTGCCAATCGCAACCACAACAGTCCACCGGTGGCAATATTGCACCAACCAAGACTCGCTGATTCCCACCCATAAGCTGATCCATAGACTGGAGAGTCCAGGAGTGATCAGTAGGACCCGTTCACCCTTTAATAGCCCCATATGGCCACTGTGAAAGTCTAACAGAGAGGGGAGACTAACAGTAAACTACCGTGGCCTGAATGAAGTCACACCACCACTGAGTGCTGTCGTACCGGACATGCTAGAACTTCAGTATGAACTGGAGTCAAAGGCAGCCAAGTGGGATGCCACAATTGATATTGCCAATGCATTTTTCTCAACTCCTCTGGCAGCAGAGTGCAGGCCACAGTTCGCTTTTACTTGGAGGGGCGTTCAGTACACTTGGAACCGATTGCCCCAGGGGTGGAAAGACAGCCCGACCATCTGCCATGGACTGATCCAGACTGCACTGGAACAGGGGCAAGCTCCAGAATACCTGCAATAGATTGATGACATTATCGTGTGGGGTGATACAGTGGAAGAAGTCTTTGAGAAAGGGAGGTAAATAATCCAAACCCTGCTGAAAGCTGATTTTGCCATAAAACGGAGTAAGGTCAAGGGACCTGCACAGGAAATACAATTCTTGGGAATATAATGGCAAGATGGATGTCACCAGATCCCCACATATGTGATCAACAAGATAACAGCAATGTCTCCACCAACTAATAAGAAAGAAACACAAGCTTTCTTGGGTGCTGGAGGATGCACATCCCAAATTACAGTTTGATTGTAAGCCCTCTCTATCATATGACCCAGAAGAAGAATGATTTTAAATGGGGCCCTGAGCAACAACAAGCCTTTGAGCAAATTAAAAGAGAGACAGTTCATGCAGGAGCCCTTGGACCAGTCCAGACCAGGCCAGATGTAAAAACTGTACTCTGCACCTCAGCCGGGAGGAATGGTCCCACCTGGAGCCCCTGGCAGAAAGCTCCAGGGGAGACTCGAGGTTGACCCCTTGGCTTTTGGAGTCGGGGATACAGAGGATCTGAGGCCAGCTATATATACACCAACTGAAAAAGATATACTGGCAGCCTATGAAGGGGTTCAAGCTGCTTCGGAAGTGATTGTCACTGAAACACAGCTCCTCCCTGCATCCCGGCTGCCCGTGCTGGGCTGGATTTTCAAAGGCAGGATCTCCTCTATACATCATGCAACTGACACTACATGGAGTAAGTGGGCTGCACTAATTACACAACGAGCTCAAACAGGAAATACCAGTTGTCCAGGAATTCCATAAGTCATCACGGACTGGCCAGAGGGCAAAGATTTTGGAATGTCACCAGAGGAGGTGGTGATGCGTGCTGAAGAGGCCCCACCATATAATAAACTATCAGAAAGTGAAAAGCAGTATGCCTTCTTTACTGATGGGTCCTGCTGTATTGCAGGAAAGTATCGGAGATAGAAGGCAGCTGTATGGAGTCCTCGACAGCAAGTTGCAGATACTGCTGAAGGAGAGGGTGAATTGAGTCAGTTTGCCAAGGTGAAAGCCATCCAGCTGGCCTTGGACATTGCTGAATGAGAAGTGGCCAGTACTTTATCTCTGTGCTGACTCCTGGATGGTGGCAAACGCCCTGTGGGGGTGGTTGCAGCAATGGAAGAAGAGCAACCGGCAAACCAGAGGTAACCCCATCTGGGCTGCTGCACTGTGGCAAGATATCGCTGCCCGGGTGCAGAACCTGGTGGTGAAGGTACGCCATGTAGATGCTCATGTACCCAAGAGTCAGGCCACTGAGGAGCACCACAACAACCAACAACTGGATAAAACTGCTAAGATTGAAGTGGCTCAGATGGACTTAGACTGGCAACATAAGGGTGAATTATTTTTGGCCCAGTGGGCGCATGTTGCTTCAGGCCATCAGGGCAGAGATGCAACATATAGATGGGCTTGTGATCGAGGGGTGGACTTAACAATGGACATTATTGCCCAGGTTCTTCATGAGTGCGAAATGTGTGCTGCGAATAAGCAAGCTAAACAGTTAAAGCCTCTTTGATATGGAGGATGATGGCTGAAGTACAAATATGGGGAGGCCTGGCAGATTGACTATGTCACACTCCAATCAACCCGCCAAGGCAAGCACCATGTGCTTACCATGGTGGAAGCAAACACCGGATGGCTGGAAACACGCTGTGCCCCATGCCACTGCCTGGAACACCATCCTAGGCCTTGAGAAACAGATTTTGTGGCAACACGGCACTCTAGAGAGAACTGAGTCAGACAATGGGACTCATTTCCAGAACAGCCTTATAGACACCTGGGCCAAAGAGCATGGCATTGAGTGGGTATATCACATCCCTTACCATGCACCAACCTTTGGGAAAATCAAACGGTAAAATGGGCTGTTAAAAACTACACTGAGAGCAATGGGTGGTGGGACTTTCAAACATTGGGATACACATTTACCAAAAGCCACCTGGTTGGTCAACACCAGAGGATCTGCTGACAGGGCTGGCCCATTCTAGTCAGAACTTTTACATACTGTAGAACGGGACAAAGTTCCTGTGGCGCACATAAAAATTTTCTGGGGAAGACAGTCTGGGTTACTCCTGCTTCAGCTAAAGGCAAACCCACTCATGGGATTGCTTTTGCTCAGGGACCCAGATATACTTGGTGGGTAATGCGGGAAGATAGGGAAGCCTGATGTATACCTCAAGGGGATTTGATTTTAGGGAAAACCAGAAAATGAACTCAATTCTATGTTGTTGCCTGCTATGTAGCACTTTTGTAGCCCACCAACTAGATGCCTTCAGGTCAACAGCAACTGGCCCTGACTTCCCTCCGACCATCATCCCAACAAAGAACAAACTTTGATGAAACCAGACAAGTGCTGCGGTATCATCAGGAGGCAACGACCCAACACTGCACACAGCCTCTCCTGCTCTGAAAGACTGTTAAAAGAGATGAAGCCTGACATCATGGACCAGATGGACTCAGCAGCTTTATAGGGATTGATCCATGCGCTAAGGAATGATATCTCTCTCTCTTTCTCTCTGTGTATATATAAGAGTGATGGTATATTGAAAATGTGGGATCTGACCATGATATGAAAGGCATGAAATAAGGGGTGGATACTGTTCTGTGTTCAGCAATAGCAGTAGCAGTCATTTTTCTCCTTCTTAGTAGCTGCTGCAGTGCTATGTTTTTGACTTTTGGCCAGGGAACAGCACTGATAACACCAATGCTTTTAGTTGCTGCTCAGTAATGTTTACTCTGACCAAGGACTTCCTGAGTCTCATGCTCTGCCAGGGAGGAGGGGAAGCCGGGAGGAAGCAGAGACAGGACACCTGACCCAAACTAACCAAAGAGGTATTCCATACCACAGCACATCATGCCCACTATATAAACTGGGGGCAGTTACCCAGAAGGGCTAGATCACTGCTCGGGTCAGGCTGGGTATCAATCAGTGGGTGGTGAGCGGTTGTATTCTCTTCCCTTGTTATTTCCCTTATCATTATTATTATTGGCGGTAGCAGTGGTGGTTTGTGTTATACCTTAGTTACTGAACTGCTCTTATCTCAACCCCTGGGAGTTACATTATTTTGATTCTCCTACCCATTCCTCCGGGAGCTGGGGGGGAGGAAGGGGGGGAGTGAGAGAGCAGCTGTTTGGTTCTGAGTTACGGCTGGGCTTAAACCACGAGAGAGGTTAAATTACAAAATGAAAGACTCTAACTCAGACATTGGGCAAAAAAACATCCCTGCTGCAAGTGTAAAATGCCTCCAAGGTTAGAGTCCCTGTCATTCAAGATCTTAGGAACAGGCTCAACAAACATCTGACAGGAATGACACAGGCCTTCAGGTAGAGAAGTAGATTACATGACCCCACAAGGTGACATGCTTTCCTATTTTTCTCCATGTCTGTGATACACATCTCTTCTAGGAGTGGAACGCTTCAAGAGCTTCCTCTGTTGTTTGTAGGTATTTTGCATTTTCCATCTTACAAAAAAAAAAAAAAAACAACAAAAAAACCCAAAAACAACAAAAAACCAAAACAAAACAAAAAAAACCAAAACAAACAAACAAACAAAAAAAAACCAGTAAAAACCAGTAGCTAAAAGTGGAAATAAAGAGAAAGAGTGCTTTGCCATGTCCTAACTGCAAGGGTAAATAAACATTTAAACAGTTCAGTAGGGTAGTAGTGAAATTGATGGAATCAAAATTACCTGGATGTTTAAAATAAGATTAAATTTCTTCCAAAAGGTCTACTTTAAGCCAGTCTCTGAGAGGAATTCTGTAGCATGTATATTCAAGAGGACAGGCTGAATTATCATAAAGATCCTTCCTGGCTTGAGCATCTTTGAATCTGAATCGGAAATCCCTCTTCACAGCAAGAAACATTTCTTACATAAATGTATATATTTACTTTCTGATTCTGAAAAAAAAATAAATAAAGACAACAACAACAACAAAGCTTTTGTTCCATTATAGAAATGTCTTTTGTCAAAGACTGCAGAATTTATTTTTAACAAAAATGCCCTGAGACAGGGAAAGAAAAAGAACCATTACCCGTTCAATTTGATTTTTCTGTTTCTGCAGTAGGTTTTGTGTATTCAAAGTCTCCTGTCCTGTCAGAGGACAAAAGCTACCGATTAAAGTCACAAGCTATGGACACTGGTTTTTTGCTTCAAAAAGGCGTGGAGGGTAATTAACACTAACTACTTTGTCTAATTCTTGAATCTTAGCTGCACCATAACAAACAAATAATCCCCTTCCCTCCAAACCAGTAAGTTTTACTTAAATTTATATTTTTTATCCTTCCCTCCAAAGAAACACACTGCTTCAGCAGAATTACGTACGCATACAGAAGAACAAAGTAGTAAATATAACAAATATGAACAATGAAACAGTATCAGTACACAGTACATCCACAGATTAGTTAATTCTTTAGCTTCAGTTGTTAGTTAAGAAGCTAGTAGTAAAACAGATGGCATTTTAGACAGCACATTTGAAAATCACCTCATGAGCTAACAGCCACCATTCTCAAGAAATTCCACAAATACTTTTAATGCTTGCTAGTACACAATGTTCCCTAAAATCATGTCTTGGATCTGCTTCTGAAGGTGTCTGATTCCAACTCAATCTATTTTTATGGTGTGGGTGCTGTATCATATTTTTTTGCAATGGAACTGAAGAATGATACTCAGAAGATAATTTTAATTAATAAAATAAATAAAAGTTTATTCCATTCTATTAACCCAGAAGTGTTTCAAATTATATATATATATAAAACATTAAAGCAACAAGGTGAAAGAAATAACAGAAGCACATAGAATACAGAAAGTGAGAAACGTGAGGTAGAAACTGTGATGTTATAGCAGTCACATAATGGTATCAAGAAAATGAAGCACTGAGCAGATCATTTGCTGTGTCAGAAAAGTGGTGATCAGAAACAGAACAAAACCAACCAAATAAAAAAAGTCAACCTATGAAATACAGGCTTAAAGAATTACATAGTCTTGGCTCTGACCCAGAACTACTTTCAAGTATTTCAGGTACTTGAACTTGACTTGAATATAAGGAAGAAATTCTTTACTGTTAGGGTGGTGAGGCACTGGAATGGGTTCCCCAGCGAAGTTGTGAATGCTCCATCCCTGATGGTGTTCAAGGCCAGGTTGGACAGAGCCTTGGGTGGCATGGTTTAGTGTGAGGTGTCCCTGCTCATGGCAGGGGGTTTGGAACTAGATGATCTTAAGGTCCTTTCCAACCCTAACTATTCTACGATTCTATGATTCTATGACTTCTAAAGCTCAGAGGAGGAAAAGACCTACAGTGAATTCACCTAACAAACTGTAGTATATTGAAATAACCTCTCCCATGCTATGTAAGATTCACTGGACTACCTCTTCCCATCCTGATATCCCATTTCTTATTAGAACCAAGAGATTAAAAATACCTTTTCTCACCATTTTCCTATTATTCTGCTAGGGAAAGGCTTTCATTAAAAAGTTATTTTGTGCAGTTCTGTAAGAATCAACCAATAATAATGCAGAAGGTAAATTCGCAGACAGAAACTTTCCACCAGGAACATACTGACCTCAAGATGACCACAGAACAGCACAGAAAAAGTACATTTCAGACACTTAAACAAAGCAATGCTTCTCATGGCCCGGTACCAGAAATAAACCAGAAATAGCCACCACATAAGTTAACATGCATAGAATCACCTTTACGCCTAAAAGAAAGCCTAGCAATGTTCTAAGTACTCCTCAGAAATCCACCAGCTCCAGTGAACTAACGGAGAGGTACTTAAGACATTAAGACCTAGGAACAAAGCGTATTCTTCAGAAAACCAGAAAAATCTCACTGTCATGCCTTTATGAAATACAGGCAATCATATATCATCATCTGCACAGGAGACTGTTCTCTATTTCTGCCATGAGTAAAGATAACAGGAGATGCTAAACCCTATTTACATCCATCTGAAGAGGGATTTAACAAAGACATTGCAAGAGACCAATCTGAAATCAGGCTCCACTGTCCATTGTCTTAAAAGACTGGTATGAGAAGCTGAGATAAGCTGCGAAGCTGAGATGGGATTCCACCAATCACTGTTTCAGACAGGTGGGAGGAGTTGAGATAAGATTCTGTTGTCCAGTGTTTGGGTGGACTCCATCCATTGCCTGAGGGATGAGTGGGAAACAGCTGAGATAAGACTCTTCGCCCATTATTGCAAGGATTGGTGTGAGAAACTGCTGCAGACGTGCAGTTGAAGAGCTGGCTGTGAGCTCTTCAACTCGCCAGAGAAACTGGTCCAGCAGGAACATGTAATACCTAAAGAACAGAGGTACTCCCCCCAGCTCATTATAAAAGGAAGAAAAAGTAATCACCTAGGGAGGACACCTCCATGAGGACAATCTCCACCAATGACTACTATGGATCTTGAGGGACACCGTCCAAGAGGCATTGCCACGTGGACAACTCCAGAAGGACACCTCCATGAGTATACCCACCTCCAACAACTACTACAGACTCTTGGGGGACACTCTGCTCCAATACTGACTACGAACCCTGAAGGACTCTCACCACCTCTGACAACAAAGATGGATCCCCAGGACACTGCTGGATCTACAGTGGTCACTGTCTCTCTCTCTTGGCACCCTGAATTCTTGCTTCATTTCCATCCTTCTTTCCAATCTGTTCTATTGCTATTTCCTTTATTACAACAATTTCCCTTTCTTATAATAATTGTCTTTTCATAATAAACCAACTAATCAATTACAGTACTTGACCTCGTTTGCATTTAACTTCACTGCTGGGATCACGAACCAAATGGGGTCTAACACTGGGGTTTTCTTAAACAGGACCTTGACAGACATTATGTGGAGAACTCAGGCCACAGAAAAATAGGGAATCAGTATTTGCAGATTCGTGTCTCACTGCAGAAAAATAAGACTAGACTAACACATGTTTTAGAGTTCTCTTGCATATTTCCTGAACCTGGGTAGGGGCAATCCCATGCACAGCTACAGGTTGGGCAGAGAAGAGATTCAGAGCAGCCTTGTGGAGAAGGACTTGGGGATGTTGGTCTATAAGAAACTTAACATGAGCCAGCTTCAGTGTGCGCTCGCAGCCCAGAAAGCCAACCGTATCCTGGGCTGCATCAAAAGGAGTGCGACCAGCAGGTCAAAGGAGATGATCCTGCACCTCTGCTCTTGTGAGAACTCACTTGGAGTGTTGTGTGCGCTTCTGGTGTCCTCAACATAAAAAGGACATGTCCAGAGGAGGGCCATGAGGATGATCAGGGAGCTGGAGCACCTCCCACATGAAGACAGGCTGAGAAAGTTGGGGGCTGTTCAGCCTGGAGAAGAGCCTGTTCAGCGTGGAGACCTCATAGCAGCCTTCCAGTATCTGAACAGGGCTTACAAGGATGCTGGAGAGGGATGCTTCATTAGGAACTGTAGTGATAGGACAAGGGGTAACAGGTTCAAACTTAAACAGGGGGACTTTAGGTTCGATATAAGGAAGAAGTTCTTTACTGTAAAGGTGGTGAGGCACTGGAATGGGTTTCACAAGGAAGTTGTGAATGCTCCATCCCTGGCGGTGTTCAAGGTCAGGTTGGACAGAGCTTTGGGTGACATGGTTTAGTGTGTGGTGTCCCTGCCCAGGGAAGGGGGGTTGGAACTAGATGATCTTAAGGTTCCTTCTAACCCTAACTATTCTAGGATTCTATGATTCCATGATTCTATGATTCAGCAAAAAGACTGACTGCCCAGAGACTTAAAGATTCCTTTTACAGACTTGGCACAGTCTTTCATGTTATTAAAAGAGAGAAGCATTACACAACAGAAAAGCCACTCCCCCCTCCCCCCCCCCCCCCCCCCCCCCACCAAAAGAAGACTGATATGAAATACACAGTGACATTTTTGGGTCAACACAATCTCATAGCGTCTGTGTCATATTCTGATGCAAGGAAAATAGTCAATCACTACTGAGCTACCAGGAAGGCATGCTTTCCCAGAATAGCCAACTATAATGAGTTCAGTTACAATAAAATATCACAAAATTTAAGAGCATTTTGTTCTAACCATCTTTTTCAATAGTAGATGCTATCATATTGGAAATGACAAATCCCACTGTCTGCATAATCATGTCATACATGATTTTAAAAGTCTGAAGGTCTACAATGCTCTGCTTCCTTTGCTACCAGCATACCACCTCTGAATTGAAAAAGTAACTCATATTTCAGACATAATATACAAAAAAAGAGGAAAATATATCCCTTTAGTCATCATAAAGCTCATTACAGTGACAATTAGACTGAACGTGGAACATTACAAGCCATGATATCACAAGCTTTTTAAGTCAGTTGGCAGCATAATACCAAATGCCACTCAGAAATCAGATTTCAAGTGTTAGCATCCCTGAAATGCATATGAAATTTTCTCATGGGTTGAAAGTTTCTCTTAAAGGTACAGTTTACATCACAGTGCACTGCAGCAGAGACTCGGAGCAGTCAGTCAGGTCTCCTATGTTTTTCACACAGTGACTCTCAAAAGTCTATTGCAGATAAAAGTTCATGCAAACTGCCTTCTTTCCAAATCTGTGCTTCCCTGTTGGGAACATATTCAGCAGACTTGGCTTACTGTACAGGGTGTATATACTGGGCTTAATTGTGCCTAACAATTGCCTTGGCCAGGGGAAGGCATTTTCAGATGGGAAATGTGTACAAACATCTGTTACATTTCTCTATGCCTGATTTTAACTGTGCCTTCATGGAGGAAGGCATAAAAAAAAAAAAATCAAAGTACTAATTTCTGCAGCAAAATGACCCTGTACTCACTTCTGTCAATCCAGCACAGTATGTCAGTTAAGAATGGTACTTTGAGAATCCTGCAATGGACTTATTTCATTTCCTGTAATTTCAATGTTCAAAAGGCTTGAAAGTGTTTTAACAACTTATGTCTGCAAAATAAGTCACCACAGAAGCCCGCGAAGACAAGTTTCCCAGCACACACTGACCAATACTATAACAAAACCAATTACAGTTGGTGGCTGGTCACATGAGCAGTTCCCCAGAGCTCAGTACTGGGGCCAGCTCTGTTTAGTATCTTTATTAATGATCTGGAATAACAACTGAGTCATCAGTAAGTTTTCAGATGACACCAAGTTGGGCAAAAGTACCTGCTGGAGGATAGGAAGGCTGTACTGAGCCATATGGACAGGCTGGATGGCTGGATTGACGGGATGTGGCCAAATGTATGAGGTTCAACAAGGCAAAGTGCAAAGTCCTGCACCTGGGCCACAACAACCCCATGCAACACTCCAGACTCGAGGAAGAATGGTGGAAAGCTGCCTGGCATAAAATGACCAAGGGGTGCTGAACATGAGCCAGCTTGTGCCCAGGTGGCCAAGAAAGCCAACAGCAGCCTGGCCTGTATCAGCAACAGTGTGGCCAGTGGGACCAGCACAGTGATCATGCTCCTGTACTGAGCACTGGTGACACTGCATCTCAAGCACTGTGTTCAGTTCTGAGCTCTCACTACAAGAGAGACATTGAGGTGCTGGAGTGAGTCTGAAGAAGGGCAACAAAGCTGGGGAAGGGTCTTGAGCACATCTGATGAGGAACAGCTGAAGGAACTGCGGTTGTTTAGTCTGGAGAACAGAAGGCTCAAGGGAAACTTTATTGTTCTCTACAACTACCTGAAAATAGGATGAAGAGAGGTTGCTGGTCTCTTCTCCCAAGTAACAAGTGATAGAACAAAAAGCAACAGCCTCGAGTTGTGCCAGGGGAGGTTTAGGTTGGATATTGAGAAAAATTCTTCACCAGAAGGGTTGTCAAGCATTGGAACAGGCTACTCAGGGAAGTGGTAGAATCACCATCCTTGGAGATATTTAAAAGACATGTAGATGTGGTGCTTTGTGTCATGGTATAGTTGTGGGCTCAGCAGTTCTGCATTAACAGTTGGACTTGATGATCTAGAAGATCTTTTCCAAACTAAATGATTCTATGATTTCCACAGGTTTAAACCTTGATAACTGAAAATTTTTGTACACAAAGTAACACAGATCATATCCATCACCATTACCATCACCCTGTATCTCCACTTAAAAGGCCTTTTGATACAGAAGGGAGAAAAACTTTGCAACTCTTAGACTGAGAGAAGAAACTTGAGATATACTCAAGAATAGAACAAAATACACACTCAGATGAAAAGTGATTGCAGTAGTAAAACATGTTAGTCCTCCACTCACAAAGCTCTGGGAGTATAGTACTACTAATAGGAAACCCTTAACCCTTGCTAAGAGAGAGCACCACAATCACGCCAGAATAAATCAGCATCTAAGGTAAGTCATCTACTTACTGCATTTCAAATAGGCAATTCAGGCAATGTAAACAGAAATTATGCACTGCATTCCACTAGATCATAGAATCATAGAATAGTTAGGGTTGGAAAGGACCTTAAGATCATCTAGTTCCAAACCCCCTGCCATGAGCAGGGACACCTCACACTAAACTATGCCACCCAAGGCTATGTCCAATCCAGCCTTGAACACTGCCAGCGATGGACCATTCACAGCTTCCCTGGGCAACCCATTCCAGTGCCTCACCACCCTTACACTAAAGAACTTCTTCCTCATAGCCAATCTAAACTTCCCCTGTTTAAGTTTGAACCCATTATCCCTTGTCCTATCACCACAGTCGCTAATGAAGAGTCCATCCCCAGCATCCCTATAGGCCCCCTTCAGATACTGGAAGGCTGCTAGGAGGTCTCCATGCAGCCTTCTCTTCTCCAGGCTGAACAGCCCCAACTTTCTCATCCTATCTTCATATGGGAGGTGCTCCAGTCCCCTGATCATCCTCGTGGCCCTCCTCTGGACTTGTTCCAACAGTTCCATGTCATTTTTATGTTGAGGACACCAGAACTGCACACAATACTCCAAATGAGGTCTCAATCATAATCTAAACCACAACCAAAATAACTCTACACCACTTCAGGCAACATAGGAAGAACTAAAACCTCTCATCATTTCTATTTAAAATCCAGAATTCAAATAAAAACTTCTAAATTACAAAAGGCAGTTTAATGTAAGGTCATACAACATATCGACAACATTTTCCAAAACTAGACTACCAGGAAGTAAGCATGAATTTGCTTAACACAGTAGCATCTACAAGTATTCTGAATGTATTCACTGCTAGCACTTCCCAATACAGCACTAAAATAAGGATTTTACAGACAGCTAAAGATGGAACTGTGAAGTCTGCACCACTACTTTTCACAGCATATTCTAGGCAATTCTCTCAGCCTTAAAATAAAATGGAACTGTCTCCAGATTGCCACTTTTCCAGTTGTCAGTCAAACACTGTATTTTACCAGTTAAAGAAAATCAGATGCAAAGATATAATTATATATATATAATATAGAATTTAAGTTCATGAATTATGTAGTTAAAGTCATCAGTTTATTAAGACAGTTAATCATCAGTCATCTATTTCCTACTTTTCTTCTACCTCCCCTTTTCCACCACACAAATAAATCAGCAAATGAAAGGCGAAGAAAAGGGTTTAACTTAGCTGGGTGAAGTCCAACAATGAACATAAGCTTAAACCCTTGGAACTCTTGAAGCTTTTTTGGTGATCATGCTAAAATAAAAGCATACTTTAAAAAATACTAACCATATTCAAAAACACCCCCCATCTTTTTACTTCTGAAATTTAAGTAGCTCATTTTGTATTACATAGAACTATCTCTTTATTTAGAATTTTCCACTAGTTTACCAAAAAGTCTGAGTAATTTCAACTTCAATAATTTTTACAGTAATGCATGTGAACTATACTTTCTCTGCTAAATGGAAATCGATCCACCTAGACCAGTCATGTGATAAATACCTTAGCAACAAGCACTAGATATCGGATATGGCATTTGTATTTTTAAAATATTTTATCATAATCCTTATATTCCATATATCCAGAGTAATTGCAAAGAATTTACATACCTAAGCCACTCAAAGCCTAGAAATATGAAGCTAATACAGATACATTTAACTTATTATTTTACAAAACATATTACTTTTAGGAAATATTAAAGTTTTGCTGCGGCACTTTAATGATAAAGACAGCTTCATTTCACTTGTTTACTGTAAAGATGTGTAAAATGGTGTAGTAGCACACAGCCACAATTCTGAGCAACAGGACAATGGTCCCATACCCTGGCCAATGCAGATGGATTTTTTCATGTCACACCCTACCAACTTCTTACTGGGACATAAGGGCTCACTCATGGGAGTCAAATGACAAAACTGGGCTACGAACCAAGGGCAGGATAAGAAGTCTTTCTCTAGATTGCCACCTAATCCTCTATGCCATTTTTCTTAACTCACCTGCCAGGAGAAACAGCTTGACGGTTTTGACAGCAAGGAGGCCTTGCTGCCCGCAAAGGAGGCCTTGCTGCACACAGCACATGCAGTTGCTGGACTGCAGTACCTGCCTTGGTCCTCATAGCAGCGTAATTGCGACAGCCTGCTAAGCCACCAGAACATCTTTTGTGCCAAGTCAGAAAACGTCTCTCCACCCACATGAGGCATAATGCTATTTATGCATCATTTGTACTTTCATGTGATCTTTTCCTCCTACAGTTTCACCCAGAAGGAAGAAGGGAAAAGATACTTTTCTTATAAAAAATGTGTTAAGAAATCACAGGCAATAATAATGCTATCATTCTAAGAAGTTTTTTGAAGGTATATTTATTTATTGGAAAATAAAACTAAGTTTGCAGGTATATTGAATGTAATTTGATACATTTTGACGTATCTGTAGCTCTGAACAACTACCTCCTCTCTCTTCAGGAACACATGCATTCCGTTTTTCATCATCTCTCTCAAACATATTGCCCAGGGTTCAGCTATAGTAGTCATTTTGCTCATTCTCAGTAGCTGGTGCAGTGCTGTGGTTTTGACTTTACCCAGAGAATAATGCTGATGACACACCAATGTTTTCAGTTGTTGCTAAGTAGTATTTACTCCCATTAAGGACTTATTCAGTCTCATGCTTTGCCAGTGAGGAGGGGCATAGAAAGCTGGGAGGAAGCAGAGACAGGACACCTGACCCAAACTAGCCAAAGGGGTATTCCCTACCACAGCACATCATGCCCTGTATATAAACTGGGGGAAATTACCTGGAAGGCCCAGATCACTGCTCAGGTCTGGCTGGGTATTTGCTGGCAGGTGGTAAGCAATTGTATTGTGCATCACTTGTGTTTATTATTTTCTTTTCCTTTTCCCCTCTTAGTTTTATATTCTCTTCCCTTGTTATTTCCCTTATCATTATTATTATTGGTGGTAGCAGCAGTGGTTTGTGTTATACCTTAGCTACTGGACTGTTCTTATCTCAACCAGTGGGAGTTACATTCTTTCAATTCTCCTCCCCATCCCTCCAGGAGCACGGAAGGGGGGTGGGGGGGTGGGGGGTGTCAGCAGGGGAAGGGTAAGGGGGAGTTGGGGGGGTGGGAATGGAAGGAGTGAGCTAGTGGCTGCATGGTTCTGAGTTACTGCCTGGGCTTAAACCACGACACGTACGATCGCAGGAAGAAGAATACAAATCTTAGTAATACACACAATTGGAAAACACACATGGCTGTTTATCTAAAGTATTTCTAGAGATGTATCTACAGTACATGCCCTTTTTTTGTGTGTTTAAAGTTTCATACATTCCAGCACTCTGTAGCAAGCAGGTGTGACAAAAGCAAGAGGAGGAGGTAGGATAGAGTTTACTGATGGATTTAGGAGGAGAGGCTGGAAAAGGCTGCACATATACAGCATAAAGTAAAATCACATACAGTGCCTGAAGGTGTAGAACCCCTGAAGACAAGCAGTCCTTCAGAGAGACCTGAGCTCTCTACTGCTCAACCATGAAACACAAAACATGGAAAAAAACCTAAAAAGTTCCCCATATCCCTGTGTAGTTTTCTACACTGCTCTTATATGCAATCTTGGCGTAAATCCAATTGGAAATCACAGGAAATCCCTAATCAGAAATACATCTACTTTCTGCAGAAATCTATGCAAATAAATTGCAATCTTGTAAGTCTCTTAAAATTTTAAAACTGCCTTGTATTCGAAAATACTTCAGGGTTGTGGCTCTCAACCTGCAACCCAGCAAAAACATTTGCATAATCAGTTTATCAAGGCATATGTTTGAAGAAAATTTCCATTAAAGTTCTGAACATTATGTAATTACTGATTACAAGAGGATGATATAAATATGCCTATCAAGTGCCCTTTGCATTGTTTATTTTGGATACTAACATCTACTCTAAGAGACATAAAATAAGCATTCTAGTACCATAAGCTGACTACAGATACTGCAAACACACATAGAATCTTGGGGTGAGAAAATGGTTAAGCCATTTAATGCTCTAGTTCATCCACAAAGACAGTAACTCAAATCTTTTGTTTCCAAAATGCAGTTTTCAGGTATGACATTAGGGAGAGGGAGAGAAGAGTCTAGTGAAGTATCCATATAAAGAACACTATTCAACTGTACCTGTAAACATACCTATTTTTTTGTAGAACAATTCTGATTACTTGACTATGCTAATAGAGTAGCATAGGCCTAGATATATCTTTCTAATGAAAGAAAAGAAAAAAAGATTGAAATCAGGCGTCCTGAATTTTCAAAGGGGCCTTTCTTCTAATCTATCTGCTTGGATAATGTGTCCAGAGTGGCATTTTGTAATGACAGCAACTTTCCAACAAATCAATAGTTATTTAATTCCCAACAAGCTCCCGAGTCCATTAAACCTGATTACATTCACCCATTACAGTTGGGTGCAGTTATTTTTCCTACACCGGCACTTAATCTATAACAGGAACTTATGAGAACTTTCAAAAGCAATTTCAACATCAATCAGCATGGAGTGAAAGGCACGATTTGCTTGTAATTATTTATTGGACAGAATGGCACAGGGTCTGACTGAGATCCAGCATCCGACCTTCACCCCCAAATTCTAATGGATATGAAGGCCTGCTTGATGTGTTCAAGTGTGCTACTGTGTCTCACTGCATAAAAAGCAGCACCAGCTTTCATATCCCAGAAGACAGTTTTTTGATACTTGATAATGGCCACTGTGCAATGCTATATTTCTGTTTTAGACATGTGTGTCTAATATTAAACCTAAAGTAAAGAACACAATTCAGTCTTCGATTACTGAAGGGACCTATTTGGGAAAAAATCCTGCTTCATGGTGTGATTGCCCCTCTATGCCAGCTAGCTGTTGTAGTAAAGGAGTATAATGAAAATTTGCCTCTCCTCCACCCTTTATCTGACTGATCACTAGCATGACACTGAAATGCTGTAACACAGGTGTGCATGTCTCATCCCTGTTCATGCACAATATATAACTATTGCCATTTATAGGGTACACCCTTTTTTTAATTTTGTCAATGCTTGGAAATGGTACTTGAATTCTTTCTTAATGTCTTCTAACATTGTAAATAACAGAATACTTTTTGCTTAATTAGCATCTATACAATCTATTCAAAACCCTAAGTCCAGCAGCAGGTAATTCAGTAGTACCACTTATTGATAAAAATAAAATAAAATCAAACCCGGACAACAGAACATCAACTAAATCTAGTAATTGCCAGTTAACTTCTAAAATACAGAACTCTTGCCCTGAAGCAAGATCTTACACTTTCAGGGATCAAAAGAATTCATATGATATGCATAAATATTCCGTGAAGGTGATACATTTCTATACACACAAAAACACAAACCCTTTTTTATTCAGCATGACGCATAACATATGAATTAATGCATATTTAGCACTATTCATATTTGCTGTGCTAAAACACTTAACCTAAACACATAATGGTAAGTTACTTTGTCTTATGACCTGCCGTGGGAATGCTGACTCCCTCAGTAACCTAGAATGGATAGCAAATCCTCTGCCCTGTGGTCAACCTCGTGAAGCAAAGGCATGAATGTTAAACAGCAGACAAATCAATACAAGCAAATATAGCTCAACTACACCATTTATTCAGCCATGAGAGATGTCAATACACAGATTAGGGTGATCCATCTTTTTGATTTCCTACTGTCTTCTCACTGACTACATGAGAGCTTTTGCCTGTATTAAAAGTGTTTGCTTTCTCAACCATAAAAATTCCAATTATTACTCTAAGTGCACTACAGTTAAGTTGCTTGTTGGAAGTGGCCTTGCATTACCTGAACAAGTCCAGCGAAGTATGGTGCTGCCGGCAGAATCATTGGCACTCCATATGGATGTAGCAAAACTCCTTGAGACGACAACATGGTTTAAGTGATAGTATTACTCCCACTAAAGCTAAACACATCAATTGAAAGTTAGGGGAAAATCTATATACCAACTTCTTCCAAACTCAGAGCTAGAACCAAATAACTTCTGTCAGGGGCAAAGCCCACATCAGCTGTAAAAAAAAGAAAAAAATTGACGTCAGCAACTCTTAATGTTAAAATTTTCTTCAGAGACAACAGATAGAGACAACAGCTGCAAACCTAACTCTACCAAAAAAGGAAGCTGCTATTTTGGGACCAGCTTAAGTAACATGACTAACCAACTACTCTTTATCACTTCAGATTTTTAAATATTATACACATACAAATTAAACTCTATAAAGATCTACAGATTAGAATTAATTTTCCTATTAGTTCTGGCATAAACATGGCAACAGCTAATATTAAAAGCCACTTACAAATAATCAAGCTTATAATGATTGCATGGATAAATGTTTCATGGTATCTATAAGCTGTTAATATTAATGTGAGAGTTTAAACTTAAGTCTGTTACATTGGATACATATACTTCTTTTTTTGATTCATTTTCTCACTTTGAATATTTGAGCTAACTAATGCAGGCTAACTACTTCTATTAGTGTAAATTATATTTTAATGGCTTTTCTAACCTTTCACATCCTCTATGTTATTACATTTATCATAGCTTTTTAAAAAAGAATGAATTTGACCTTTAAAGTATTTCATATCTGTTCTCCAATTAAACTTACACTCTTAGTAAAAGAGACAAAAGAATGATATTGAGGCTGTATCCCCCCTAAACAAAACAGATTAGATTTTTAATGTACTACTTGCAAGACATTCTCCTCTACAGCTGATCATTTGTAATTTACACAAAACAAACTTAGTCAAACACCTGTTTCATGCGCAATGGATCTTCTATTGTAGATATGAGTAATGACAAGAATCACACTTGAGCAAGACTTCTTTAATTCAACAAAAAATTAGGTGCTTAAAACTTCATGTTACAAGTCAAAAAAAAAAAAAAATCCTCTCCTACAGTTTTTGAATAACCAAGGTGCTTCATATCACTAATTTCAAGTACTTAATTTTATTGCATAATTACTTTTCTGGATAACTAATTGTAGACAAGATTTGATGGGCCCTCAGCAAGTTTGAAGATGACACCAAGCTGTGTGGTTCACCTGATACTCTGGAGGGAAGGGATGCCATCCAGAGGGACCTTGACATGCTTGTGAGGTGGGCTGATGCCAATCTCATGAAGATCAACCAAGCCAAGTGCAAGGTCCTACACCTGGGTTGGGGCAATCCCATGCACAGCTACAGGTTGGGCAGAGAAGACATTCAGAGCAGCCCTGTGAAGAAAGACTTGGGGGTGTTGGTCGATAAGAAACTTAACATGAGCCAGCTTCAGTGTGCGCTCGCAGCCCAGAAAGCCAACTGTATCCTGGGCTGCATCAAAAGGAGTGTGACCAGCAGGTGGAGGGAGGTGATCCTGCCCCTCTACTCTGCTCTTGTGAGAACTCACTTGGACTATTGTGCGCAGTTCTGGTGTCCTCAACATAAAAACGACATGGAACTGTTGGATCAAGTCCAGAGGAGGGCCATGGAGATGATCAGGGGACTGGAGCACCTCCCATATGAAGATAGCATGAGAAAGTTGGGAGCTGTTCAGCCTGGAGAAAATAAGGCCTCATGGAGACCTCATAGCAGCCTTCCAGTATCTGAACAGGGCTTACAAGGATGCTGGAGAGGGATGCTTCATTAGGAGCTGTAGTGATAGGACAAGGGGTAATGGGTTCAAACTTAAACAGGGGGACTTTAGGTTCGATATAAGGAAGAAGTTCTTTACTGTAAAGGTGGTGAGGCACTGGAATGGGTTGCCCAGGAAGTTGTGAATGCTCCATCGTTGGCAGTGTTCAAGGCCAGGTTGGACAGAGCCTTGGGTGACATGGCTTAGTGTGTGGTGTCCCTGCCCAGGGAAGGGGGGCTGGAACTAGATGATCTTAAGGTCCTTTCCAACCCTAACTATTCTATGATTCTATGATGTGATACTCAATTATTTAATGTCGTATTTTGACCATCTTGAAAGGTTTTCAGTAATTGATTCTTATGTATCAAGGCAGCCATATTGCACGATTCAGAAGGCTACCTTAGCAGCTGCATGCTAGCCCTGGTTACTATCAGCCTTACATCATTTCTAACTTCAGATGTTGAATTGTGACCCTCCCTCAGAGACTGCCAATGAGGACAGCAACTATCACATGATAAAGTGATGGTTACCTAGATCCATCTTCTGTTACAGAACTGATTCACTTCTGTTGGGGATAATGCTGTTCACACTGCTTATCTGACCATGCTTACTAATAATCACACTTCTTGCTCTTATTAAGGAACAGAACCCTGCAGTTGAATTAAGCACATAGTAGGCTGACAAATCATGGATTTTGCCAAAAGATTTTAATAAATTCCAATACAAGTTGTTACTTTCATATAGAAATAGATAAAAAAAAGGTATGTATGAGAAAGTGACATGCCATTATAATTAATTTTAAAGTATTTATTTTGTTTAGGAAAAAAGTTAATTTTGTTACCTATTTTTTTGGTCTAAAAGAGCTACATTTCAAGAAAGATTTCTTTCAGCTAGGAATGGAGATTATAAAACGGATTCTGCAAGCTTTATTCAAATGAGTCTAGTAAGACAACTGACACGAATAAGGACTGTCAAATTGCTCTATAAAACAGCCATTTTTTCTTTTCAGCATGTATGCATTTGATAAAATGTTAGAAAACCTAAAGAACAAATTAATTTTTGTACAGGGAAGCACAGGCTCAAGGAAAGCTCTTCTGTGATATGTTTTGGGACAGGTTTTGTTTAACATTTTCATTAATTATTTTGGCACAAGGCAACATGCTGATGAATTTTCCTTACAACATAAAATTGGAAAGTACTGTCAGAACTGACAAGGATAAGAATATTCTATAGAAAGAATGGCTCAAATTTAAGGACTAAGTTAATAGAAATGGATAAAATTCAATAATACAAAACATAAGGTCATGCTTCTAATAACAGACTTCAGCTGTAAACGTGGAAGAAAAGCAGGACTTCACTGCATCTGTTTAAGGAATTTGAGCTCCTAGTGTGATACAAATACAAAAAGGCAAATTATCAGGCTTATTTCTCAATTAATTTCTCAATTTCTTAGAGATACTTCCAGTAGCATACAGTTGTCTTCATCACATTAAAAAAAAAAAAAAAAAAAAAGGGGCAAAAAAAAACCCAGGTTAAATTCAACTACAAGAGCTGTAGAGAAAGTAATTTTTGTGGTTTTCAGGGCAATGCAGCTGCTATGTTGTGACAGGAACCTAAACCTAAGAAAGTTTGATTTGTTTATCCTAGCAAAACAATCTATGAACAGGGAAGAAAACAGTAGGAGGAAGAGACTGTTTAACCCAAAGACAATCCTGGCACACTAAAAATTAAGGAAAAACTAGTTAAGAACAGATTTAGACTAAAATCTTTTTCCAAATTATTTCTTTTTAAGTACTTTGGTGTTGGTTAAGTGAGGCTCTTGAACAGCCTCCCAAGTTAAAAAAAGGCTAGCTTATAAAAAATATTTTGTTATGCCAGTAGTAGGGACAGGGTGAACTCAGCAAGTTACAGGTGGACCCTTCCAGTCCTTTGCAAGCAGTGTAAACATTGAAGAATAATGAAAATACCAAATCTCTAAAAATCATTTATATTTACTACATTGCAGATTGTAATATATAAAAATAAACTTTGAAAGTAAACTGTAGTTACCTGTTTTAACGAAAAGATGCTTTGCTCGCCTCACTATAACAACATGGTTCTAAGTGTATAGGTGTATGGCACTCCAAATCCAAGCTCTGACTTTCTGGTTGGGCTCTTTGATGATGTCCCATGTGTGCACCATCTACCTAAGTTCGCACAAACCTCTGTGAATCAAAACCACAGAAGTACAATGCAGCTTTACTTGCACCTCCACCCCATGCCAAATTCTGAACTTACGCCAAAGCAACTACATCAGCTTCATCAGTTTATACCAATATATTTGTTCTCCCTCCCAGCCATGCAAAAAAGAAATTGCTCTTAAGTTTTACAGTTCACTGTTAGTTAGCATATTAATGGTCACTCCTGCTCTGCAAGAGTATACTAAGTACATGAAATTTGACCATGAAGAGCACTGAGAACTCAGAGAATATGCCAAAAGAGTATTAAATATGCTATCATTCTGTTCCACGTCAGCAGGACCTCTAGCATGATTTAGGTTAAGCATGGGCCTAAGTGGTTTTGCTAGGACAAAGCCAGAATGGTCAGTACCATGCACATCAATCACCTGTCTGAAGCCACCAATGGTGACAGTACTTACTTCCTGCCTACTCCAGGATTCTTACTCCCTGCAAAAAGTTGAGTGTGTGTAGGTGGGTGGAAAAGGGGAGCTCATCTATTTTAAACAATTCTACAGCTTTCACTTCCATTACATTCTAGAAAATTATAATGCTGTTAGAAAAAATTACATGCTAAGGCATTTTCAGTATGCTAATAGAGAATATGCTTCTTTCAGCTACCTGTTTCCAAACCCTGGGGTTTTTTTGGTTTGTTGTTTTGCATGGGGGTTTATGTGTTTTAATTAAAAAATTTCAAGGATTTTCTGAAACTGAAAACTGATTCTAAAAACAGAAAACAGGAGAAAATAACAAGAAAATAGATGAATGCTAATTTTATATACAAAATATATATAAACACAAAATATATAATCTTATTTGTTTCATTTTTGCAGAATTTTGCTGAAAGGTAGGCATTACTTATGAAAAGCAGGTTTTAAAGGTGAACAGCATCGGTTAAAGCAAGCTAAGATAGCAATAGATGGTCACAAAATAGAGAAGTATTTCAGTCCCAGCAGTCTAACACCATCATCTCATGTTTCAGCACAGAACTGAAGCTACTGACAGTAGTGCTGGTGATTTTACTGAGGACTTGCTAAAAAGTAATTTGAAATGGGAAGGAACTGGAGATTGCTGTACCATACAGATGCATGCAGGAAGCAAGCCAGAAACATGCCCAAAAACTGGGCAACACATTCAGGTTGCAAAAGACAATTAAAAATTATTCAAGACAGACCTAGGTTTTGACCTCAACTACATACAATGCCTAAATGGCATATTTGACAATGATCGAAATATTCCCCCAAGCAAAAGCAGATGCCTAGTTCTGCTATAGAAATGCTGCCTGGAGACCGCAGATCCCTGCAATGCAGTCATCAGCAATCAGTGACGTACGCTCTAACTGGATCCCGGCAAAAGTAATCTATTTGGAGCATCCTTCTGACAAATGATTACTTCTTCCTAATGCCTAGAATTAGTTCAAAACACCACAAACGATGGTGCCTCCAAGTGCTACACAACACCAACAAACTTCAAATAATTTCTACTTCCTTCCACACTGGCCCAACTTTCTCATCTCCCAGATCATAAATAATTCAGGGACCACTTTGGCACCCTCGTCATGGTTTATGCTATATCATATTTGATCCCTTCAAGCTCTTTTCAAGTCTCCCATTTTCTGGCCACCTTTCCTATTCTCCAAATGTTCTCCATTTTCTCTTTAATATTTCTCAGTGTTTTTCTGTAAAGGAAAATCCAGAACTGAGAGGATAAAGCAGTTTCCAAGCCTCCTGGTGGTTTCCATCATTCACAGTAACTTCATATTGTTGTCCCTAAAGAAGTATTACCAGATCAGTACCATGCACGCTCCAAAAGAGAAGTAGCTGTCATTGATTATCACTGCCTGAGGTGTTAAATAAAATACCGGTATGTAGAAAAAGCTGTCCTGTGTGCCTTCCTCCACCCTCCATACCATGACTGCTGCTACTTTTGTAACTATTACACTTCCAAAAGAGTATCTTCCAAAGACTATTTCCACCTTTCTGCAAAAACAATTTGGGACCAAAGGCTCTTCAAGGTCACCTGAAGCGCTATCCAGACTTGATCCCTGTCCTCAGCTGCTGAATCTATTCCACTCTTGTAAGTAAAGCTTTAAGTATATGTAGGAGCTGTTTATGCCAAGTATCAATTTCCCAGCCAATCCCTATTCTACTTAACAGCAGAACTAAAATACAACATGGATATTTTAATAACTTTTAAAGTAGAAAATATCACACATATGAATCAAAGATGTCTACTGATCTCATACTGATATCAGTATGGTGGATGTTGTAAGAGTTTGTAGACTTTATTAAGCATCTCAGTTTATTCTAGTATATAGCAGGATTAGAAACTGCTTACAATTGGGAGAGCCCATCTTTTTCAAGCTTGTGGAATTCTTGTGGGACACTACACATTTGGTATTAACATATTTTTCTTCTGAACTTAAAATTTCTATCTGAAAATTACATTAGCTCTTAGAATCCAATTAAAAACTAGCTGCAGTTCAAGATGAAGCTAGCTGATTCTTTCAACCAGAAACTAACAGTGATTCAGTTCCACTAAAGTTTGACTTTCTAGCCTTTTTCTTTTAAATATCTAATGGTGGCAAATTTAGAGATTTCAAAGGTAAAGATAAGTAATTACAATACTGCTGACTAGAAAAGCTTCAGAATCACCTCACGCAAAAAACATAGGGAGCATATCTGGGAAACAATTTGTAGGCCTAGAAAAATCCAGGCTTTCACATTACAGGCCAATTGGTCTTACATTACTTGAAGGGCAGTATCTTGACAAACGTTCTCCGAGTACATGGCCATTCCTTTTTCTTTGGTTTGACTAACCAAAGTTGGTTAGTTGTCACTACTGTGCACTGATTCACCCACTGCTCTAGTATCTCACTGGCTAAAGAACGGCATGTTAACTTCATGTTTCCTTTGGAATGCTTGCACAAAGACCACTTCTCCTTTCCTTGCCTGGCCCCACAACACATCCTTTTACTGCCTCAGCAACTATACAATACTTGTCAACACCTTCAAGTGCTCACTTCAGCCTATTCCTACCCAATTACCACTGTGAACAACTGACAGATTGATAGCTTCTTTATATTGCCTTGAATACAAATATATACCCCTTCACCACCTAACCACACTCAAAATGGCATCAATGCTTTCTCCCATGATTTCCTGATGCCAGGTAAGACTTACTATAAACATTTAATGAAAGGGTTTTTTCAGCCCATAAAGCCTCCTTTTGCCAGAATACCACATGAAAATGTTGACTGGGGGATGAACTGACTGCCTAGTAGCATGATGACCAATATCCCTGTTCCTCTGCAAGTCAACTGTATGTTCATATCCACTCAAGACTACATAAATTTCTTTTGAAAAGAACTGTGGTACAGGGAGATCACCACCTATGACAGTAGTGCCAAAGAACCCGCACACTCGTAAAGTATACACCTACTTAGCTCGACTTTTTCAGGAACATGTGAAGGCAGAGATTTCTACATTGTCCTCCACCCTTAGAAACCTTCCGCTCCTGCTTAGCCTACATTGCTAGAGATACATATTTGTTTCCTGATAGCAGACAGAATGAGTTACCTTTCAGTGAATCACAAAACACATTTACTTACATAGGCGAAAAAAAGTATGCTAGAGAGAGGAAGCAGGTTAAAAAAATTGAGTTAAGGGATGCCTCTGTGCCTGGACTTCCCTTTAGCTACCACAGAAATGCAAGGATCTGTCATCATCCATACATATCATGGCACAAAACCGGAGAACAATCTGTGCACCACTACCCCCTGAAAAAAAACAAAACAACAGAAACCCAAACCAAAGAAAGAGCTGTAGGTGCCTTTTGACTTTTCTGTGTTTTCATATGAATTAGAAAGATTCTGAATCACAACCAGGTTTCTCTTTTTTTGTGCCAGCATTCATCTTAAAATTAAAGCAGAATAAATCTGGGAACTTCAGTTATTTAATGTGCTGGGCACTGAACTAGGAAGAAGGATAACATTAGTCTATCAAGAAGTCATACAGAAAATCATCTTCTAAAACAGAAAGGGGTGCAGCATACACGGTGATGCAAGCCACTTTTACAGTTCTATTTGTCAAGGGAGTTTCTCTGTACCCTATTGTCCTGGATCACTCTGAAAAGTTAGCTGTAGATCTGGAGGAAAATACTATTGCTTTAACTACTAAGAGTTGATTTTGACATGCGTACATAGCTACTTATTCACAACACCAAAGATGCGTTGCTAACATCTTCACTGTTTTTGTTATGATCATTACATTACTTTCCTTTTCTGACAGTTTCATACTGGCTTTTATTAATAATTCCTATTGGCTGGATAGTGTACCAAATCTATTTTATTTTCACCACTGGCTTATTTGAGAATAGATTCTTTCCCATCTCCAGGCTACATCAGGTATCTTTCACAACCCTGCTCTTGAGTTTATCTGCCATTTCTTAAAA
The DNA here is from genome assembly GCA_028858755.1 of Ara ararauna. Classification (NCBI taxonomy): domain Eukaryota; kingdom Metazoa; phylum Chordata; class Aves; order Psittaciformes; family Psittacidae; genus Ara; species Ara ararauna. The sequence continues at coordinate 14,054,894 of CM054380.1, read as the reverse complement.
GTTGAGATAAGCCTCCAATCTATGCGAAGTTAAGCAGTTTTGAAAATTCTGTATGAAATGTAGAACAGACACCTTCAAGATCTCATGCTTGACATCGCAAAACTACACAGCCAAACTACAGAAAATGACATACATTTTCCAGTGGCATAAATGATAAGCAGTACCACACAGATCTTGTTTTTTAAGAATGTCAGACTATACATATGTACTTCACTAAATATAAATTACTATCATACTTTCAAATATCTTAATCTCAATTCTCATTAATTTATTCTTCTTTTTCATGTGCTGAATAAAAGATGCCCAAGAAATATGTAATTTTTCATGTATTTCACCAACAGGTAGGAACAGGCTCTAATCTTCCCCTTTGAGTGCATTCATTTTTTAATACAGATCAGCAGCAACAAAAGAATTTTTTTCTTGCAAATCAGTAACAGACTGACTTCTAATCAATATCCACTCTTAATGAATTCCAGCAATATACCCAAGCAATGCCATGCTAGTTCAGCACCCATTTCACACAGGATTTTTGCTAGTACTTGAGCACACCACTAGTCTCAGTCCATATTGTTCATGGTTGTCATCTTGTTGATGCCAACATGCATAAAACAGGATCTCAGGAATGTAACAATGTATTCTAGAACAGACAAGCCTCTCAGTGTTATCTATGAGGCTTTGTTTGCATGGAGGTGATAGATAGCCACATATTTTTATTGCCAAATCCGGCCAAATGGACTTCTCTGTTGCTGAAGTCAGGCTCCTCTGACGACTCTATCACAGGAAGATATGACTTCTTCTTGACCCCGATTAGCATGCTTATTACTCATCAAAGTACAGTTTTCATTCGCTTCCCTTGGGAAAAGCAGAGTATCACTGTGAGGATCTCTTAATACAACTTCACCCCCTAACACACTTGGGATTTGCTGACAAGTAACAGCTACTCATTCCCCTGAGTAATGTTCATATTAATAGGACTGCATGGTGAATCATGAGATGGTATTAAATCATGCCTCCTGCCTGTATAAATACATCATTCAAGCACCCTACTGTGCCAAGTGCAATAATTTGATTGCAGAAACCAGCATAGGGTAGATATCCTAAGTGAGCAGGGAGCCTTGGAGAAATAACCTCCTCAAACCCCAAAATAATAAAGACCCTACAGGACTTGAAAAGGATAAGAGAGAATTTCTGTTCACAACTGACAAATTTCATATTCTCCAGAGATAAAATATCAAGACTTGAAGGCATTCAATTTAATGCAAGCTCTAAGTCAGCTCTATTCAAAAGATCAGCAATAGTTTTTAAGTTTAGCCAAGAACTAGATGCTAGGAGCATCCGAGGCAGGCAGGATTTAGCTGCAAGCATTAGAAGGCACAGTAGATACAAAGCTTGCCTCCAAATCTGAATACCACAAAGTTAAGAAAGCTTTTTCAACTTCTTTGCTGCTTTACATCTGAAGTCAGTTCAGTCTCATAGGTATCTCCTAATGCAACAATTTGCAGACACAATCCCACATGCAGCAATTCAGGCACCACTCCTCAGCTTAGCCTGATGCCTTACAGGTAGCTGCTCTTCAGGCCGACCCAGCCAACAGACTACATGGCAGGAGTACCTGCCTTCTCCCCAGAGGGGTCAGATCTCTCCTTCCCGTCGCCTGAGGGTTTGTGACTGAGGCCATGCCAATGTGATGGGAATTGCTCTCGTACTCTCTACGGGCATCTTGATGCAAACAGCTAATACACAGCAAAATTACTTTGAAAGAATAAAGTTATCTGGATTAAGCTTCAACAAAAATTCTTGGTAATACAGGAAACAGATCTCACCCTAAAAAAAAATCACATCATGTGTTTTCTTTCCTCCCATCCCCCAAGACCTCTTAGACAATATTCTACTTATTCATTATGCATTCCAGTCCTAAGTAACTATTCTACTAAACAAGTGATTTTCTTCAGCAGCCTTGGTGGATACTGAATTAATAGCAAATACATGATTTCTAATATCTCTCACAACAACTTCCACAGGACAATGTAAACTTTTGGGGACCCTGCTACTGATCCAAATAACAGCATAGGATAGAATTAGCACTTAAGAACAGAAAACCATAACAATCTTGTATCAATGCCAGATGGGAAAAGCCTTTCCTGTCATCAACTTATAGAATCATAGAATGGTTAGGGTTGGAAAAGACCTTAAGATCTTCAAGCTCCAGCCCCCTGCCATGGACTGGGATGCCTCACCACAGACCATGTCGCCCAAGGCTCTTTTACTTTTGGTTAATTCCATTTTATATTAGAAGGGAATAAAGAAAGTATGGCCTTTTTAATCTCACCTTCATTTAGATTTAATCAACCTTTGTCAGTGCCCTTGGATGACACCAGCCAAGGACTGGTGCTGAGAAATAAAACAGAAGAGGATTATTTCTATTTTTATTGAAATCAGTACTTCAGCTGACATTAAGGTTAGTAGTTGGATACGAGTAAGATTTTATTGCTGCAAGAAATAAGACAAGAAGTAGTCTACATCTAAGATCTGAGATATGCGCAATTCTCCTGCAATGCAACACAGGAGGATCAGAAACAAAAAATTTAATTCAAGCTCTATGACTAAGAGCCTCTTACCATTTCTTAATAGTCATTTGTCTCTAACCAGAAGAAATACAACCCGTGATACTGTTGAGTAAAAAAGCAAAACACCAAAATATACATTCCTGAACACCAGGAACAAATGAAAACAAGAAATTCAATATTTCTCTACAAGTTTTGACTTGTGTTGCTCAACAAACACGAACTGCACTGGCAGTTGATATTCTGTTGTTCCCACATTGCTTCTGTACATACATCTGCATTATAAGTGCTATTAGTGGACTATCTCTCTGGTATTGCAATGTCAGAAAACTTATGTAGCTGCTTCTACAGAATTGTCAGATTTCAGGCTAATTAGTGAGTCAACTAGGATTAGTGAATTCTTACAGAATTTTCAAAGGTTCTTATAATTCCCTTAACTTTTTTCTTAATGATAGATTTCCTTCACAGCCTGCTTCCTCAGACACTTGAGTCACCTAGTACTAGTGTATAAGCAATGGAAGTTCACAGCTTTTGTTGTCTACTAATCTATTTGCCCATTTGTGGTACTAGTAAAAAAAGCTACACTTCCTGAATACTTATCCCCTATTGTTCATTCCTGATTAGCTTTTTAAGATCATACAAACAACACACTGAACTATTTTCTGCTCTGTAGCCCTAATTCCTCATAACACTATACAGATAACTGGGGTCTGCCACTTCTACAGAGCAGATGCTGCCTGTTGTAACTCAAGTCATAAATCTGTGAAAATAACTTTCCCTTAGTGTTTCCAGAAAGCACTTTCAAAGTTCATTTTCGACTGGAAGTGGGCACACACCACTTGTATAATTTTAGTGCAAATAAGCACTTAAAGCTGTTCTCAAGCAAAGTAAAAAAGAACATGATGATGAGAGAAAATGCATATAACCTGTACGATGCACGAAGTTCAGAGCAAAGCCAAGGATAACCTAATTAGTGGAAGTCAATAAACTGTGCTGATCTACCATAGCAGAAATTCTGATCCTGTTTTTTTCTCCCATTAAAATCCATCTCTGCATTACATACCAGGAAAAAGCCTGTGAATACTCCATTTCCACACATGCACTTGAAGACAGCTGCATGCTTGGTTTGGCTGTATACAATCACGCAGGTTTGTTTATAATGAGCAGTTCCTAAGAGACACACCTTAACAAAGCATTTTGCAATAAACACTAGCGGGAAAAAAAAGCCACAAGCAAACCAAACCCCAAACCAAAAAACCCCACAAACAAAATCACAGTTCCACCACCACCCTGCAGTGGGTTTCTGGAAACATCTTTTTCAAAGTGTTCAAAGTTAAAACAGCATTACCCTGGCATTCCTCCTTTAGTTAGGAAACTGCATTTACAAGCTCCTGTTGGAGTTTCTATTTGTTATGTGTTTGTGCAGAGTCAAAACTGCAAGTGTAATCCTCCAAATCTATTGAGGAACATTTATCGACACTAGAAGGAACAGATTTGAAATCCCTGTTTTTCATTCACATCTGCTGCTGCTGATGCCCATAGATAGGTGAGAGGGAGATGAAGTATTTCTGACAAATTTCAAGCACAAAAAAGTGAGGAATTTTCCCTCTATGCTAACAACTGAATGCCATTTTGGAAAATGACATTTAAACAAACACCCGGAACATCAGCCCTACATGACAGTTAATAATGTGGACCTTTCTGACTAATTATGCTTACTACACCTTTTTTTTTTTTTCCTCCTTTGAATTCTGTTAAATATATACAAGGGGTAGTTTAGCTCATGTTAAAAGGATATTAAACAACTTTATTCAATGGAAAACCTGTGTACATAAACCCACTACATTACATTAACAGCATTTCAAAGGATGTACACATGTAAGAAACAGCTGGAGGCAACTGCAACAGCAATCAAAATACTACAAACTCATGATCTCAAGCATTTTAATAGGTGACTTTCTGCAACGATAAAAGAAGGTCTGGTCTCATTTCATTTTTGAGGCAAAACCAGTCATATACTGTGTAGTTGGGATTTTTCAGTGATTTACCTTCATCCATCCAGAGTGGATATAGTGGACATCGCATTAGGTAGAGTTAGAACAGCTGATAGGTACATTAAAATAAAGCAAAGAAATTCAAAACAGGAAATAAAACAAGCACTCTTCCAACAGGAAATCCATCTGTAGAAGAGTCAAGTTCTACAGTGTGGTCTCCCTGCTCATACAGAACAATTTCTCTTGGCAGGGGAGTACCAAGGGTTGTTCTGCCCTAAGACCTGCGAGTGTAAAAGCAGTTTGAGCATTGCTCTCCCCAGCTGATGCTCTAGCAACAGTGCAAACTCGTTCTCAAAAGTAATTCAAGTTAATGAATATTTTTTCCGTAAGCAGTAAGAGTTCATCAGCAGCTGTTTCAGTAATAAATGAAAGTTAATATACATTTCTGATTTTTGTATTAGCATTCACAACTCAAAAGCATTATTTCAATATCAAATGTATGGGAAAATCAATTTAGCAGTGGCAAAATCAACTTAACCCATATATTATAAACTAGAAGTACACTATAAAATAAAAAGTGCTGTAGATCATTGCATATTTTTTAACAGAATAGCATTAATTCAACCAAAATAAAAGATTATTGTGCAAATACTAGACAGCTAATTACATAATGTACCTTTACAAAATTACATAATATGACTGCAGCTTATTTCCCTGTTTTCTGTTTGAAAAATAGATTGTTTAATAACCCATCAAAGCTATCTGTAAACCAAAGAAACAATAGAGCAGATGTTGACTGTTGTCTTATGCCTCACAGACATAATTAAATACAATGAAACACTCACGCACCCAAATAATAGAGGACAAACAAATACAAAACTGGTACTCTATAAACATAAACCTCATTTACTGGGCACCTGTCTTACATTAATCTGTGATATTTAAACGAGTGATGAAAATGGAAAAGAAGGTTTTTATCTGGCATCAGACTACAGAATAAACTACAAACACAAAATTCCTCTCAGCATTAAGTAGCTTTAACTTCTGCAGCACCAATTCCACAATGCTGACTTCCACAGAGCTGGAAGGGAACCATGTTTTCTATTGTAACAAAGCCAGGACAGGCAGTCACATTTTCTGTAAGCAAAAGCTACATGAATCAATGACTCTGAATGATCCCAATAGACTAAAACTACTGTGCCTGCTGTGTAATACGAAGTCCTAAGGCTCCTATGGAAAGACAGATTCCCTTTAACTGCAAAACACATTCCCTGTAATTATTTTCTACACCCACCTCACCCCTCAACCTTTACAAAAGAGTAATGGAAATTAAAGATGAAATTTCCTAAGTACTAAACCAAGCGCTTATTTTCTAGAAGTCTGCAATAACATTGTTTAATACTTCATGACAGAATCTGAGAGCTTTTCTCAAAATCACCCTTATCTTCATTTCTATAATCAAATGTAGATACATATTTTCTTCAGTAAAATCATTATCAATCCACTATCTAAAAAGAATCATTATGTAAATTAATACAAAACTGCATACCCAATCCTATAGTTACTATTAGGAAACAAAGTTTCCAGTTAAAAAAACTTTGAAAATTAACACATTTATTGCAAAAGAACATGGAAGCACATTTCTGCTACTTAAAAAAAAATATCTTGATTTTAAAAGGATAAATGCTTTAATAAGTGTAATTAATGTTTTTATTTGAGATAAACACAAAATTTCTTTGTTTACTGCAAACATATTTGCCTTTACACTTTATTTATTTCTGAGAAACAGAATAATGTGATCTGCATCTTTTTATGTTAAAAAAAACATGCTAGCCTCTTTCCATAGACAACACTGTAAAGCATGAATACCAAGTGGAAAACAAATGGAAGCATAAAGGCTCTGTGAAGCAAACCAATCAACCCTAAAACAGCTGAGAGAAATCTCATCCAGTAGTTCATTTGTTCTTTATAGAAATAAAAATATTCCTAGGTGAATCAGATTAAAACCAAGAAAAAACCACCCTCAGTACCTGTGAAGGGTTGTAAAGCACTAAATTCCTTCAATTTATGAAGGCAGCACCCACCACACTGGGCAAAACAACTCAGCATGCTGGGACCCTTTTCCCTGAAATTCCTTTATTAACACAACCTGGCTCTGCTAGTGAACAAAAGCAGCAGTGCAGGGCATATAAATCATTAATACTATGCCATGCAATGGCTGAGTTTCCTGTGTGAGCTGGAAAGCCTTCCTGCACAACAGGGATTTTGGGGTTGGAATTGGCTGCTATGAAATGTACTTCATCATTCTCAATGTTTGACGCTTCCCAATAGCTTTGTACTTTTTCTCTCCTTTTTCTCCCCCAAGCCCAGAAACTGCAATAGAAATTTATTGGATTTTATGTCTGCAAATAAAGGAAGAGAAAAGAAGGAAAGAAGCAAGCAAGCTTATTTAGAAGTGCAATCCTTTCCCCCTCATTTAAAAACTGGCTGCTTTCAAATAAAATCTACTATTATTAAATGAATTTTGAATTTTTTAAGTACTAAATTTACCGCTTTTAACTGAAAAAACCAACTGAAAAAACCTACTGAAAGTTAGGTTAGTCTTAATAACAATAACAAAAAAAACACACCACCACTAAAAAGGTAATTTCTCTCCAAATGAAGTAATTTTCCAAAGCAACATCCGAGCATGAGGAAATCCTGAAGTTAGGCTCTGTCTGTGTATTTACCTTAGGTGTACCAAAAATCTTTCCAGAGAGCAACAGGTAGTTTCATGCACATGCATCAAGCATGGTTTTCTAAGTGGTGCTGGAAAAGATGGCACCAATGGGAAAGGAAAAATAATCCAAAACTATTGGAACTCCACTCCTGCAACAAAGGACACTAATTGGAATTTTGTATTGGAATACAAAATTTTATTTTTGCAGCAACACACACTGAACTTGGATAGGGAACATGTAGACTACTCACCTTGCCCCTGAAGTACATACAATACAACAATAACAAGGTTGAATGTTCTTCCAAACTATGCAATGAAATAGCAAGTAGTCTTCATAAAACATGCCGCATTAAATATTCCTTTTGGGGCTAGACTTTGAAAAACTGAAGAGTATGACACCGAGAGCAATGCTGAAAAGGCAGTTTGAAACCATAAGCTAACCATCAGGAAAAATAACAGATATTATAAAGGCAACTAAGGGTACAATCAGTCTTTCAGCTGGGCCAGAGCATGATTCCAAATGTATCAAGCATCAGAATCACCGACAAATGAATTTATTGCCATCTAAGTAGCAAATATTTAAGACACTAAGAAGGCAGCTTTGCAAAAGTTCATGAGCTGAAGTCAGAACAAGGTAACATTCCAGTGTCCCATTTTACACTTCTACAGCCATCCAGCAGATTAAAGATTACAAGAATAAGCCTGCAATGCATGCACAAGTCCCTCTGCATTACACAATAATGACATTCTGAACGGAAATAAATGAAGCCCCTGCAGTGCTATTCTGTCAGCTTTTGAAAGTAAATAACTCCACTTCTGACAAGAGAGAGACATTTTTTTCCTCCTCCTGCCACAGAGCATTAATTGAGCTATGCAGCCATGTAACATCCCAGAGATAGCACTAACACATGACAAGATAAAAAAAAGCTTAAGAAAGGAGGGGGCAGTCACTGGATATAGGGGCTGCCTGACTTCTTTTCACCCCAAATTTTCACACTAGCTGTCTTCTGATAAGATCTTACTCTCTGGGAGAACTTTAAACAGTTTTTTTCCCTCCCTCTGTAATGATTACTGAAAATTATTTCAAACAAATATTTTAAATTCATAGCATCTTACAAAAAAGAGTGCCATCATGAAAATATAACTTTGTTTGTGATGAAAGTTTCATGCCAATAATCAGTACGAGTAATTAACTATTTAATTAATAGAAGTCTTACTGGCCACAGGACAGGTAATGCAGGTAGCATAAAAGAAAAGGTTATGAGAAGCAAAATAAAAGCAGTCTTCAAAATGAAATAATAATAGTAATAATAGTAGTAACAATAATAATAATGTTAGTGCAAATCAGTAAGGAACTGAGGCAACGTATATAAGAACCATGGATACAGATCACAAATCTTTATGAGATGATATTGTTAAATTTATGCACAGTTAGAAAAAAGGCATATTCAAGTTGTTACAGATAGGAACACCAACAAATTTGGTGTGTTTTGATATAAAGGGTCAAAAGGAAAATTTAAAAAATTATCTAAGATGAAAGCACTATCATTCTTACTCATGAGCATCTGAACATCTGAAGTATTTCTATTCTGAAGTACCACACTCTTTCCGTATCTAGGGGAAAAAATAAAAGTCAGTGACTCACTATGAACAAAAAATAATTCACTGAATGCTTCAGTTCTTACTACAGTACCTAATTTTGATTCTGCATGTGTTCAACACAACGAGAACGAGCAGGATCAAAACACAGTGAGATCTCTCCACAGCTGGAGCCTGCTATAGTGCAAAAGACCAAAGGCCCAACTACAACTACTCAGAATACTACAGACATCAGATATGCTATTTTTTCTAATTAAATTCTGTGGGCTGCTGCACTGACAGAGAAGGAGGGGAAGCAAAATGTAAAAGAAGTCAATGGTGCTGCACTAGGCAACTCAGAGGTAAATGAGCAATGCTAGCAAAGAAATGACAGGAGTTCCTCAGGAGAGCTCTTGTACTACACATCACACTTTAAACCTGATAAATCAATCGCACATACACCTTTAAAAGGCAGGAAAGCTTGAAGGATTCTTAGAGGGTGTTGACTTCTCCTTCCCACTAACATTATTCTAACTCTATAAAGGAAGGTAATAAATTCTAGGGTCACAATTTCCATCACTTTCATTTATCCTACCTATTAAACACTTCAAAAACACCTTAAACAGAATTAATATTAGCATGATGATAGTATTTATTTACCAGTTCAGAACTGCGCTCATTGAAACCAAAAATCTTCATCATCTAGTACTGCATGGCTACTTGTCAAAAATCTAAGCAAACAGAATGAAATAAGGACCAGTTGCCCAGAGAAAGCCCCTGTTTACAAAACTGCTGCGAACCTTCCTTGTCATAAAATACCACACCACATACATTTTTCAGAAAATAAGCATCCACACACATATCTAGCAAATATCAATGAAGAGTGGCAACTTACAAAGAGCTCACAACAGAAAATCCAGCCATTACTTTTCAGCTGAAGTGTTTTAAAATGTTCAAAGAGCCCAGTTATAAAAACAATGATTCTAAGCCAAAAATAGTCACCTGTGTTTGCCACGTGGAAGCTCCTTTGCAACTGTTCTGGCTCTTATAATCCAAAGCAGCAAGAAACCCTCTTAACTGATTCTGGTTGGCTGAAGGGGTTTGGTGTTGTGTTTTTTTGTTGTTGTTTTTTTTTTTTTTTTCCTTCCCTCCCCCGCCCCCCCCCCTTTTTTCTTCCAGTATTTAAAGAGGGGAGCACTTAACTAAAGCACCTCCTCTTGCTATTGTGAGAAGAGACTGACTTTGTTTGACAAGCCGTCGTTAAATGCCCCAAACTAGCTCTTATTCAGAATGAGTACTGCTATAGCACTTGATCTCTAAGCCACTTCTCATTAGTCTTTGGAAAACAACAAAACAGCTCTTGTGAGACAAAAGATTTGTCAACATGTAAATTTGTCTTGAATCAGAGGTGGAGTCTCTAATACAGCTTCGAAGTTTACTGGTGAACACGAAACCATCTTATTCACCCTCTAAGATAAACAGCACATCAAGACATCATTCCTTACTTCTGCATTAACAGTACTTCGGGACTCAACAATTATCTCCCACGTGGGGGTTGGTTTCATTCCTACACAGAATTCCCAGAGTGCCACACTGCCACCCGAGGTGCACATGCAGCCGCACTGTACAGTCTGTAGCATGGCAATTCCTTTATTTGTTTTAACAGAGCACTCTGATTTATCTGCCAGAGTACAATTTTTTACCCTACACATATGAATAAACAAGCACTGTTTCTCTTGAGGCAGGGAAGCTGTTTAAATGAATCAGAAAACCCTGAAAAGATTGCCTACCCTTGGTCCATCAGCTACTGGACAATTATTCAAGGCCCAGCTGTAAGAAAAACAGATGGTGAGTGAGCATTAGTAACATGGACTTCTTTTCACTCATGCAGTCATAAGCAGAGGTTGTATGTTCTCACATGAAAATTGCCATGAAATAGCAGATCAAGGAACAAAATTGTGCAAAGACTCCAATTTATAAGCAAACAGATGCCTAAAATTTTCATGAGCTAAGGTCAGATTAACCGATCTTACAGAGAGCCACAGAGTGAACTAGTACTATAAATGGACTAGTAAAGAAAGGCAGTGTTCTCAGGATAGACTTAAACAGTGTCATCATAAAACATCAGTTACTGAATTCAACTAACATACCTGCTCCTTTGAAGGCTCACTGAAGTACAAAATGCAGAAGACACATATTCAGAACTGCAGCTGTAATGGTGGCATTCAGCGACTGGTATGCCTGTGCTCCATAAAAGGGGTAAACTGTAGGCAGGAATTGTGCATCCATTCTAATTCTTTACATAACTTAAGCACAAAGATAATCTGTTCTAATCCTTATTCCATTATTGATGCTATTGACTACATCAACTGAAAAGGCTACCAAATAAATCAACAATGAATTAAGCCATGAAGAAAGAATGTGATAAAAAGTGTTTCAGGCTCCTATAAATCATGAGATCCAGAAGCATGGCATAAGTAACTGAGTGGGGAATTCATCTTTTCTCTATAGCCTTAGTGCTTAAGGCCCAAATAAAATTACACTAATTTACCAGGTAAGCACTAATGGAATAGCTGGGGTAGAGATGGAGAGTTTGTTGGGGTTTGTTTTGTTTTCATGGTGGATTCTTTTCACCATTGGTATGAGAGCTGTACTGTGAACTACCTTCTTGTTAAAGAGAGAAAGGGTTGATATTGAAGTTTCAGTTCAATTGTTTTCGATCTGTGAATGTCCACTATGAGCAATTGCTCCATTTAAGAGGAATTACCCTTTGTACAAACCACTTCACTATTTAAAACAAAGCACATCTATCATCATTAAACAGAAAGAAAAAATTGCCAGTTTTAAAATAATGACAGCAGCACTGTACAGAATGACATGCAATATTATGTGATGATTCAAAACCACAGCTGACTTTGTTACTTTACTCAGAAAATAACAGCTAAATAACCCTATGTCCAGGCAAGTATCTGTCACAGGGAAACATTAGTTAACAGAACTAAGCCTCCATTAATACATGTTAAATCCCAATTTACAAGCGGTCAAAAATTTGCTGCAAAAATTACTTCCCGCTAGCACTTGATTTAAGCTTGTGGTCAGAAATTATTTCCTGCATCAATATGCACTAATAAGGAGGAGAAAATAGATGTATTTAGCTGTTGCTAATGCCATAAATATTACCAAATGTAGGGTGCACTACACATCCAAGTACCCTTTTCCTGTATCTTTAAATACTGACACCAGGTAAAATTCTAATCCAAACGTATCTACTCTTCTTCCCAATTGTCCCTATCTTTATCATGATACAGTAAAAACTTGCAGATCGAAACCATGTATCCTTCTGTTTGTTGCTGCCACCGATATAGTAATTTCAGTTCTAATGTTTGCAAACTCTTTCTGGATTACTAAAGTTAGAAGCATCTTAGTAAGAGAACAGCCAAATATTTCAGACCATTTCAAATAGCTTAACTACCTTGGAAGCATCCTTCAGTTTCTGATGTCTTTTTTGAGTGAATATCTGATTAACAGTTCATCTATAATGTGAACTAGGCCTCTGAACTTTATTTATTTTCAATTTGATTTTCAACAGTTAGGCTTTAAATGTTTCTGGGTAAAGCATCCTGTACGCACAAACTGTTTTAAAGAAAATTCAGTTCCTCACCAAGCTCTTAAAACATTATATTCACACATAATCTGGCAGGTATCAGAGCAAATACTTTAGTTTCTCACCCTGGACAAAGTAGTAGAGCACTTCAGTAGGTACACTGTGGAAAGCAATTTATCTATTTATACTAAACAAACTGACCAAGCAGTGTTAGTTTAGCAAATAAATAATAGCCAATACCAAATGGCTTCCAAAACATGGATTTCCCAAAATGATTACTACAGCTCCACAGAAAACCTCCATCACTGTGGCCACATAAATATTTATTGTGAGGAAGACTCATTTGTCCAAGTTGAGAAGAACATGATGCCTTTCATAGTCTTTCAGAAAAGACCTATCCAATCATAAAAGTTGCATGCAACAGAATACTAGGGTATATGGCAGATACACACAAAACCAGAGAACAAATATTTTAATAGATTCTAAATTGTAAAGTTTAAAAACTAAGAGCTTACTTGTAATACAGATGTCTGAATTAATTTTAATTGAGGTGCAAGCATGCAGACATCTGAAGTGCAATTTATAGAGGAAAAAATCCTCAGTAAGTTCACATAGTGTCTCTATACTGCTGGTCACTGGGAAGCAGAGGCAGGGGGAAATCACTAGTTATTCAGTTGCCACATAAAGCTCTTAAGTTATCAGTATTTAAGATCAATACACAACTTTATAACATCTACAGTTTCACTGAAATAGTGTTATATGCCCTAAACAGATAAATACTTTTGTAGGCTTGCTAAAAATCATCAGATATGGGAAAAACAGTTAAAAAAAGCCCAAAACAACCAAAACCAACCCCAGTTAGACTGGAATGGTAAAAGTTTATTAATGTTTTTCAAAAATGTAAACCACTTCTTAGCCTTTCCTATTTGAAACTAGAACCATGTTATGTTAGCTTTGTAGGCAATGTCACTACAGTACTATCTTTCTACCTGAATAATTTTGTGATAAAGTAAAATTGTTGCTAAAGAAATACTTAACCAAATACACAAAACAATAAATCATATCTAAATTAAGATGAAAATTACCTCTCTAGGAATACAGAATAGCTAAAATACCAACCAGTGATCAAAAGAAACAACAAGCAGAAAATTCTAAACCTGCAAAAACTGTCATCAAGAATTCAGATGACTTTTTAACTTTAAATATAATTGTGATTACTAGAGGCAGGATGATCCCAAACTGACAATAGGATTGACCAGGCGAGAAAGCCAACACTTAAAAAAAAAAAAGAAAAAAAGATACTCTCAATGTGCCAGTTAATCCACTTAAAGAGTTAAAAATTATCCGCTAGATACAGCACTTTGTGAAGTGCATTAGCAATCACTTCTCATCTTTCTCTCAAATGGAATAGATGGAATTTAATTTACTATTTTAAAGTAATCATTACGGTTGCAGTTTCTTAAACCTTAAAGCAGTGCTATACTATAGATGTGTTTGCATAATGATACTGTAATACCTCATACAGGAGGGTTATTTTAGCACCTAATCTCATCTTTAAGTTATCTTTTATCAGCTCCTTGTGTGGCCATGTTGACCTCTCACCTTAATTCACATTTTTCCTTCCAAAAGCTGGATCTTTACCATACAAATTGCTGTTTGCCAAACTCAAATGAACAAATCCAACAAAACACAGGAGTACATTTTGTATACTAAGTGCCCGAGTCACACTGGATCATTAAAACTGATCTACAAATGTAATTTCTAAAACATATCCAGAATACAAAACTACTAAGAGCATGCACTTTAGTTAAGACATGCAATTTCTTTAAATATTAAATATATCATATTTATCTGATGCCAATTGTAATTGCAGACATATGAATCCCTCCCACATACATGTATAATCTAGGGCGTATACAAGAATCTGTTATTATGCACTCACTCCCATGCTCTAAGTCAGAAATGGTTTGTCCTACACTACTGAAGGAGGAAAAGAAAAAAAAAGCTACAGAAGGGTTTATGTTCTGCAAATACTTCAGTTCTATTCTTTCAGCAGCAATAGAAAACAAATATTCTGATATAAAAATAAGCTTTAACTTTATTTTATCTCATCTTTAAGAACAAAAAGAAATAGTGTAAAACATCATTCAGGCATTTGTAAATAAAGAAAGAAAGTTAGAGACGGTTTCATGGAAGTCAATATACATATAAACTATTGTAGTGGAAGTTGGAAGAAATGTCCCTATTTGTTACAGTAGGCACAAGAATTTTTTTCTCTGAAGTTTCAGCAGAAAGTAACAGAATAAATAGGATTACTCTTTTTTGCATTATAACATATTTCTGTCTTTGCTCTACATGCTTACTAGATGACTCTCTATAATGGTTGACTCAGTTATAAAATAGAGCAGTAGAATACAATCATGATTCCAAAATACTAGTTTAGAAAAAGAATGTGTTATTATCCAGTTACTTATTTCATGTTATAACAGAGAGAGAGTACCAAATAATAAATAACTGGAGAAGGAGAGGGGTGGAAATATGTAGGAAAAATACAAAGCCCTGAGGCAAAAATTATATGAAATGAATTAAAAAAAAAAATCTTAAAAATGGACTAGAAATTGGTATTATTTTCCTTGATATCTGACCATTTTTTAAACCTATTCCAATATACTCCAGTCATAGAAGTATTATTTCTGCACAGATACAGCTTTATCAAATTTTTTTTCTTTTTTCTTTGGTGAACTAAAAATAAGCTTGATTTTAATCAGCATCATGTTCCACACAGACTTAAAATTCCTGGCTTCAAAGAAGGCTTAAACAAAATTGCCATTGGGCACATTTACATTAGAAGTATAATTTATGCCTGCAAGTGAATAAAGAGCAGTCCTTTATGGCTGAAACTCTGCAACAGTATCCATGAGAAATGCAGTCAAAGTACTGTGCTAAATATCTATAAGCAGCATCAATAGAGTCATTTAAAAAAAAAAAAGAAAAAAAAGGAAGATATGCAAAGGGGTTTATGCTCTGTTAAAACATTTTCTACTCACTCTCACCATTCTTAAGTGCAGGCACAACAGTCACTCCACACAGTGGGAGACATTTATACAGACTACTCGCAGAATATATATCTCAAAGATTACAAATCCCCCAAGCGATGCTGACAAAGCAGGCACTATAGGAAAAGAAAAAGTTAAGCAAACTTACCTGCTGTAAGTACATAAAAGTCAAGGCACAGGAGAGCTGGGGACACATGCCCACATTCGGCAGTGCCACGCAGGTTGCACCCGTAAGGGGATGCTGCATGGTGTTGCTCTGAAGCCTACGTAGAACAAGTGAGGGGGCTTGCATTCAAGCACGTTTGCCCTACGCTTTTTCCCTTTTGATTATTTAAGTAAGAAACAGTATTTCTTGAATGCCTTTTTCTCCCCAGCACTAGATCCCTACATTCGTCAGCTAAGGCAACTTGGTAGATTTAAAACTAAGAATTTTTAACAGAAAAAAAAAAAAAAAGAAAAAAAAAAAAAAAAAAGACACAGCCTGCAGCCTATTGATGAGCAAATGGAACTTCCTCAATGACAGAGAGCTGAAGCTTGTCTCACAACAGTAGCTGCTGACTAGTAGAGAGAGAGAGATTGACTCAGTGAGGCTCAGTCGGCTGGTGCTGATGCTGCACAGCTTCTCATTTGTCAAATGGGTCCTAGGGCAGGGTCTTTACCACTCACCAAAATTCAAATACTGCATTTTAAAAATCCCTGGAGAGGATAGGGAAGGAGAGAAATGAGTGCGCTGCATCACAGGCATCCATGAGATCTGGGCAATTAATGTCATTGCCCAGCTGGGACTGAATGCCTGTTATGATTCTGCACGCACACATACACACACACACTTCCCCCCCCCCCCCCCCCCCCCCCAGTACTCACACCTGACATAAAAAAGGGCTTTTCCCTTCTAAGAACAAAAGTATGAAGCACAAAGTGGGGAAGTGAAAGAATCTTGGCTAGTCAAGAGGCTTCTAGCAAATATACAGTGCTGTCAGTAAATGAGTTTTTTAAAATACACATTAATTTTGTATCTATGTTTCATTCACCAACTACTTTCCCAAAGAAGCCTATAAAAGCATTACAGTGGAACTGTGAAATATCTGTGCAACCACTGCAGCAGAAACACTAGGAATAAAACAAAATTCTATGGCACACTCTATCTACTTTACTTGGGGGAGAGAAGCAGGCTTGGATAAAGACTGGATCTAAAATTAGTCTAAACGCCATCTCATCTGAAATTTCAAATGTATTTGACAGCCAGTCAACCTATTCTAAAGAACTGCCCTATCAGGTTACATGGAAAAATTACAGTTGCAATTTTCAGAATTTAATGTTTACTTTTTACTTCGAGAGGGATACCTCAAATCAGTATTCTACTCTTGCAGGCTTTTTCTTCCCCCTCCCCCCCCCCTTTATTTTATGAAGTAATAATTATTCATTAGTAGATCTAGTTAGTCTTTATGTAATAAAGTAGGATGTGACCTGCAAATCAAATAATTTATATTACAGCTTGTCCTGGAGGTTCTATATTACAGGTTTGGGTTTTAGGTTTTTTTGACTCCTTAGACACAACTCGGGTATAGCAGAACCCTATTTTTAATTACAATTTGAAAAATGAATCAAATATGAATTCTTCAGGAAAGGTCAAACCTCAAAGCATCACCTGAGCTTTTGAAGGGGTTCCTTTTAAAAAGACTGCAGAAAATGTTAAGATTACCTATTTCTTAGGATATCTGACTCCCACAAAAAAAAACACACCTTAGATCAACAGTTTAATGTTAACAACAATAATAAATAACTCACATGCAAGAGAAGCATACTTCATCAACAGCATAACTGGTTTCATATTAAGATAGACCCTTAAAAACAAATAATAGTCCCCCCTTCACTGGAAACAGATACAAAATATGTCACTGCAACTCAGGCGCTATATTAAAAAATATTCCTTTTCATTGTGCATGTGTGCACACATACCTGCACCCACACAAGCTTCAGAGACTGATTTAGATCCACTAAGTCTTCTTCATGCAAAACCAACAATTTTCCAGCAGAATCAGTTATTACATAAGTTTTTTTTCAAAAGCAGTCAATATAACAAACCCGATGTATTTACAACTCCGCAATCAACACCAAAACAATCACGCACAAACTTACAATACAGGGATTGTAAGCTTAAGAAGCACCCACGCTTTTTCAGTTTATCATGGACTGATCTACTAGAACAGCCTAGATAAAGAGATCTGTGCTGTTCTGCATTAGAAAAAAAAACCCAAAACAACCCCCCGAAAAAAAACCCAAAACCAAAAGAAAAAAACACCAACATAAAAGCCACACACCAGAGAGCAAAAGAGAGAGAAGGAGGTGAATCAAAGCCTCTCTCTGCCCTTTCTCCTTTTTTCATTCTTTCTCTCTGCCTTCAGCAGTCTCCTGTTCTGACAGGAGTATGTCATGCTTTTCTTCATTTTTTTTTTCTATTTTTTTTTCCCCTAGCACAGAAAGGTTGTTACTCTGCAAATGACCTAAGCTGATAGAATTTTCCCTTCAGCTCATTTTCATATGAAATACCATAAATAATACATGGTACTTTGATCAGACCTTATCAAAATGTTTAATGAAAAACAAATACGTTATGTAAGGAGGCAAATAACCAACTCGTTCCACATTATGTCAGATTCAAAGGCAACATAATTCCAGCCAAACCGTTTGAACTATATAAATCTACCCAATTTCCCAAAGTGAAGCTCTGGAACATGGTGATGGTCAAGCAAAGTTTCTTCTGTCTGTTGCACTTTTTTACGGCTAAAAGGACATCCATAAAACAGATTAAATTCTTAAAAGCATTGTGTTGAACAATTACTTCAAGAGAATTTAGTAGTGTAAATGGAGCTAATATTAATTGTAAATTTCTCATTGGTCTTTTATCCTTAATTTTCACACATTCCAAAGTAAGAAAAATATGACCCAAAATACTATTACTTTGTTACAAATGTATATTCATATTATTAAAACTAGAACATTAATGTTTTAACTATCCAAATCATCTCTATACAGAGAAACAATAGATAAACATACATAATTCAGTAGTGTATGAGACCTAAAAAAGGAGAACTCTGAGCCCGATATACGCTACTTCAAGAGATGCAGGCAAAGACATTGCCAATTTTCATCCATTCCAAAGATAACTTATCATTATATCGAAAAAGAAAAAAATGTAACAAAATGTGTTTTATTTTTGTAAGAATAAAATCAATGTTTCTTCTTTAAAGCCATTTCCTTGTTTATAGGCACTCTTCTAACAAACCCAACCCATTAATCATAACCACATTCTAAGTTATGGCTATATATACATTAAGTATCGCCACATAACTCTGCCAAAGATCCATGAATGACCGTACACAATCTGACCTTCTATCCTCACACACACTGACAATATCATTGTAACTACTATGCAGTTTCACAGAAGAGCATATAACCCATCAATATCTCATCTGCAAATTATTAACATCTTGATTTTTCCTTTATTCTACAAAATTCAATGTGTGCAACTGCAAAGCCCACATTACCTACAGTGTATGAACACCTTCCAGTTACCCCAGCGCTGCTCTGCTGGGTCAGTAACTGAACTCAGTTGTCCCACACTCAGTTACTGATATTATCAATTACATATCAATTAGCAGCAACCACAAACCTTTTTCAAAATAAAAGAAGGCTACTGATCTACACAGCCCAAACCATCCTCTGTGGGAGTTCAATTAGAAATGGAGAAATAAAAAGTTCTTCCAGAGTAATAATAGATCCACCTGATGTGCAATACCTACTATATCACCGTGAGAAGCAACACTTCCTTTTCAAACCTGTTTGGATTTTCATGGTATACAGCACAGGCAGAGAACTTGCAGATATGCACCCTCTTCCCACATCCAGTGAGACTGCCATTTAAAAAATACCAACAGCAAAGTGCTGAACTGTCTTGAATATGCAAATAAAACCATGAAACCAAAGAACCTCTGAAATAAAGCAAAAAAGCACCAACAGCATTTCCCACAGCTAATATACAAATACAGAAACACTCGTCATTTACAATGCATTTAATATAACATGTTTCATTCAAAATCATCCATTCAATCTGTGATGTCAGTAGTCAACTTCTACTTCTCAAGACTTAAGTTCAAATTTCACATTTACAAACATTCAACCCAAAAGTTAACCACTAGAATTATTACAGCAGACTGCCTAATCACTTAAATCTTTTGCATCAAAAAAGATCTGAAAGAGATCACCTGCAATAGCCCATACCATTCCACACTTCAAAATTGTCTTAGCTCCCTACACTAGCAAATTTACACATTTAGAAAGTAGGCACTATTATAAAGATTGTATGACTCCAGACATCAAGCATTTAGAAAACCCCACTACAACAACATATTAAATTATCCATACAAAGAATGTATGTATCTTCTCTACTTTATAAAATGGCTGATGTGGTATAAAAATAACTCAGGCAAGTGGTACAGAAACTAATAGTAGTGCAGTCCTCTCTCCAAGCACTCCTTTTCTACCACCACATGTAAAAATAGCTCACAGAACTTCAAGCTAGGAAAAGCAACATATCACAAGCTTAAAAACAGAATGCTTCATTAACATATTTTGACAAATTGCTAGCAACCATTAATATCTCTGCTGTTATTCCACACAGTATTCTGTTTTTTTACATGTGTGTTACAATTCAATAAAGTAAACTAGGGAAATATCACTGATCTTTTTAAATATTTCATTTTGTCTACAAGAATAAAAAAAGGGTTTCTCTCTATTCTTTTCAATTAATGGGTGACCTCTCATCCTTCCAGTGATATTTTCTGCTCATGAAAATCTCTATTTCTAATTTAAGGTTTCTGTTAAGATTGCTTTTCTGTACTAGCTCTTTGCAAAAAGATCAAGACATTCCAGAGGCTCGTGCTTACCTCAGGCAAGTAAAAATCACTAATTCTCTGTTTCTATCAAGCACTGTGTTACGTCCGTTGACTCCTCCAGTATTTCAGACCCAATGTCTACAAAGACTCTGTAGTGCAATTAACCTCTTCAGCACCACCTAATTCATATTTCTTAAGCACTCAGCATTAACTCTCCCAACTTTTTTCAACATAAGAAGGCAAAAGCCCTTATTCCCACCAGTGTGTTCAGGGTGGGGGTGGGGAACACAAGAAAATAAATGAAAATTAAAGGTTCGTATCTTAAAACGTTAGATTCACTCCAAACAGAAGATGTATGTTCCTTGCCAGATCTTATTTTCTGGGCCTACAGTATCTACACATTGTTTCTACAGCAAGACGCAGGGGGAAAAAGGGAGAGGAAAGGATGGAAAGAAACAGGCCTAACAATCAGATCCCGATTCGATTTTGTATGAGTTTACATCCGTGTGTGTCTTAAAAACTCTCCAGATTCACGGGTGATGTTTCACTGTAGAACACAGGGTCAGCAGCCAAACCTACGAGCCCTCTTTCCCCGGTCAGCCTGAGCCCAGCTCCGCTCGGAGGGCTGTCCGTCCCGGCGCTGCCGGCACTGCTATACCAGGAACTCCATCTAGTGGAGACGCAGGTTATGTCAACCCTCGCTTAAACCAGCTGCTCAAACACACCGAGCTGTGCCCGAATTTTGCTGATGTCAACGAATCTGCTACTCCATTTGCATAGCAGATAAAGGACAGAAAAAAGTATTTTATCAGGACACTTGTGTCCCAGAAGCGTATGATTATGCCTAGCCACAACAGTGCACTGAAGGCACAGGATGAGGCTCCAAAGCACCTTAAATGACTTCAGGATTACCCTTGCCTGCTTCCATCTATGAGCTGCCATCCACTTTTTATGCTACCATTGGCACAAATGACACAGTTGCCAGACAACTGAAAAGACAGTATGGCTGATGACTGAAGCAGCAAAAGCTTTCAGAAAGCACTTGTCACCCAACAGCACAAGCATCATTGTCAGAACTGAGGAAGGACTGCACTAAGCTGAGCAGGAAGGAGTGAGTGCAGCAGCCCTGACTTAGGAAAGTTTAAGATTATGTGCAATTAACAAAATAAAAGAAATTAAAAAAAAGCTTTATCTAAACTTCAACCTTTGTAGTACAGACTCAAGAAGCTGGGAAACAGATAGAACCAAGAAGGTGAAAGAAACTGGTGCAGCGAAAGGTTTTGTAAACCTTACTCCCATCTCACCTGGCACAAAGGTAGAACAGACACTTCAACTTTGCATTCGCAGAAGCAGAGGGTGCTCTCACCCACCATGCACTGCTGTCATAACACCAAACATTATCAGACACGTACAGAGATTCTTTAAAGCTGTCACACTGGTATAAGCCTGTTTCACAAAAGAATCCATTTGACAGGAGTGTCCAGCTATAACAATTATCATCTAGGTTATTCTTAATATTGTAGTGTCAACAAGAAATCAGTACGTCATGTGCAGTGTTGCCCTGTAATATACTTTCAAAAATTCTTGATGAAAAGACGTAACTACGACCCTTAGAAAATGAACTCAGAAATAAAGTAAAAAAATCAGACAGAAAAAAAATTAAAAAATTAATGAGTATTAGTCACAGAAAATCACATCCAACTTGTTGAAAGCTTCAGTATGTAGGATGGGAGGGCTACAAGCTACTCAGAAATAAAAGTCTACAGCTTTATAGAAAGTGAGGAAGCCTACCTCTGCCTGCAGTGGGCTGTTTGTTAAGGTCAGAGAGGAGAAAGAGCATCTGAATAGTAAGGACATACTACATATTTTCCACCCAAGTTTGTTTTTATACACAGTTTTGTTTTCTTATTTTATATCGACAAAAGTCACAAGAAAAGTTTGCCCCAATTTTTTGCTTCTTGATTTGCGCCGTCACATCTCACACTTTGCTGCTGTTATGAAATCACAAGGAAAGAATTTAACTTGGAGTGCAAAATAAGAAGGAGTACATGACTTTAAAGCTTGTTTTCATGTGATAGTAATAAAATACTCCAATCTACCACCAAATGTAAGTACACATATGGCAGCACAAATACATCTTGATAAAGCTTTAGGGGTTTGTGAAAGATTAATTATTTCTTATAAAAATTAAAAGAATGTCAACTCTCAGAAGGAGATTAAATGATAGATTAATTATACTCTTATGCAAAGGTTGCATTTTTTCTCTGTAGGAATTAAATGGATATCAGCACAGTTTCCTTCTACAATGAAACCACTTCTTTTATTATTTTGTCTACAGTTGGATCTCTCTCCCATATTCTGCTTGAATCTAAATCCACCAGACTTATTCCACAATGCAGCAGCATATTTTAATGTTTAACAGCTAAATATTAACACATTCATGTATCAAACAAGCAAATTCTCCATTACTGGTGCTGAATCCGTAAATCTCAACTTCCCTGTCTTTTGCTTACAGATTACAGCCTGCCCATTCCCTGTATGTGATCCCTCCAGTGCAATGAACAATACCACCACAGCTCCTTTGAGGAATTCATTTATCATCTATCAGTAAGCCTCAAAACATTTCTCATAATTTTGACATTACCCTAGAAGATGGACTAAGTAAGTTTTAAATTTAGCTCACTAACTCTCTAAAATGAAGACCTTCATCTCAAATTCTTTCTTGTGGCCTTCAATCTGACTTTCTAGTAAAATATCTTAAAATTGTTATGGTCAAGCCTGAAGGGTTTTAGTTAAATACACAGCTTCATCCAAAGAGATAGAGATGCAGCTCAAGAGAATTAAAATGGAGGGTTTTGTAGATTTGAGCTTTGCTTATTTGAGTAGGTTCTGTTTATACCGAAGTACCACGAAAAGTTTCCAAGGTAGCAAAGTATACATCCTCCAAAATACCATTCCATTAGAAAGACATCAGACGCCAGGACCCAACTTCACTCCTGTGTCAGAATCTATAAGAAGGGTGAGTGGTGGTTGTTGTTTAACTAAACAATTTTGGCTTTTTATAACCCCTGCAGAATTACATGCCTTAACATAAAGACAGGTTTGCATACGGAATTGATACAAAGCTCCCTGTACAGGCATGCTCATTAAGCCTTGAAATAGGGACAGAAGTTCTGTATGAGAAAGCCCAATTTTATATACAAAGTCAATATTGCGCCTCTTTTTTTTTTTTTTTTTTTTCCCCAGTTTATTCTATCCATTGGTTTTGAAAGAAGCAGCTGCTTTTTTTCTAACCATTTTCCCCCCTGAATCCTTCAGGGTTCCCATCCACTTTACACTACCTTTCCAATTGCTTCATTAGTGTAACCTCCATCAGGACTGCTCGTAAGTCCAGCATCAGCTCCCTCCTCTCCTCACTCTCTCTAATTGGTAATTTTTTTTTTTAATCTTTTCCTTCTTCTATTGATAAGGTGTCACAACTGATAAGGTGTCACATTCAACACCTCTGAGTCTTCCTTTTCCTCAGCTAATAACTAGAGTCTGCAAATTCTTCTACAATACTCTCCAGAAGTTGTTTGCTTTCATCAACACTAACCAACTCGCTTGTTATGGCGGCCATCCTTCACCTCTGCTACCTGCAATTCCTTTCTCTCTGATAATCTTTTATTCAATGAAATCTACAGCGGTAACGCTGAATTTTCCTCTGCTGCTTTTTGGCACTATCACCACTCCTTTTGCCGTCTACATAAAGTTCCTTATCCCCTGGGATTCAGACCATTCAAGACATGGCATTAAAATCTACTCCTGTTGAACATTCACTCGTGTTATCTCGCACTCCTGACTTTCTCTAAGACTCCTCTCAATACTGTATCTCACATATCTACAACCAGACTCTTCTACGCTCTACTCACGCATCAAACAATCTTTCATTTTGGATAGGACCCTCACCTCCTTTATGTCCTTTGAATCATGAACATTTCCCAAAAACACAGCTCAAAACATAACATATTGTTGCACATGCACAACATAATGTACAAAACGTCACACTCAATGTATCAGAAATACTGGACACACTTAAGAGAAACAGATATTCTACATCTGCTCTTAAGCATAACCAAAAGCATAACAAGCAACAGGCAGTACATGCACGCTGTCCAACTTCCCTCTTACTCCCAAGAGTCTTCCAGTCTTGATAGACACAAATATGGAATCATAGAATAGTTAGGGTTGGAAAGGACCTTAAGATCATCTAGGTCCAAACCCCCTGCCAGGGGCAGGGACACCTCACACTAAACCATGTCACCCAAGGCTCAGTCCAACCTGGCTCTGAACACCGCCAGGGATGGAGCATTCACAACTTGCCTGGGCAACCCATTCCAGTGCCTCACCACCCTTATAGTAAAGAACTTCTTCCTCATATCCAATCTAAACTTCCCCTGTTTAAGTTTGAACCCATTACCCCTTGTCCTCTCACTACAGTCCCTAATGAAGGGTCCCTTCCCAGCATCCCTATAGGCCCCCTTCAGATACTGGAAGGCTGCTATGAGGTCTCCACACAGCCTTCTCTTCTCCAGGCTCAACAGCCACAACTTTCTCATCCTATCTTCATACGGGAGGTGCTCCAGTTCCTTGATCATCCTCATGGCCCTCCTCTGGACTTGTTCCAACAGTTCCATGTCTTTTTTACGTTGAGGACACCAGAACTGCACACAATACTCCAAGTGAGGTCTCACGAGAGCAGAGTAGAGGGGCAGGATCACCTCCTTCGACCTGCTGGTAACATTCTTTTTGATGCAGCACAGGATACAGTTGGCTTTCTGGGCTGCAAGGGCACACTGCCATCTCATGTTAATTTTCCCATCAACCAACACCCCCAAGTCCTTCTCAGCAGGGCTGCTCTGAATCTTTTCTCTGCCCAACCTGTAGCTGTGCCAGGCATTGCTCCGACCGAGGTGTAGGACCTCACACTTGGCATGGTTAAAATTCATCAGGTTGGCATCAGCCCACCTCACAAGCGTGTCAAGGTCCCTCTGGATGGCATTCCTTCCCTCCAGCATATCAACCGAACCACACAGCTGGGCATTGTCAGCAAACTTGCTGAGGGCGCACTCAGTCCCACTGCCCATGTCACCAACAAAGATGTTGAACAAGATCGGTCCCAACACCGATCCCTGAGGAACACCACTCGTTACTGGTCTCCAGATGGACATGGAGCCAGTGAGCACAACTCTTTGCGTGCGGCCATCCAGCCAGTTCTTTATCCACCGAGTGGTCCATCCATCAAACTGATGTCTCTCCAACTTAGAGACAAGGATGTCATGTGAGACAGTGTCAAACGCTTTGCACAAGTCCAGGTAGATGACATCACCTGCTCTACCCCTGTCCATCAGTTCTGTAGCCCCATCACAGAAGGCCACCAAATTGGTCAGGCAGGATTTCCCCTTAGTGAAGCCATGCTGGCTGTCACCAACCACCTTGTTGTTTTTCATGTGCCTCAGCATGCCTTCCAGGAGAATCTGCTCCAAGATTTTGCCAGGCACAGAGGTGAGACTGACTGGTCTGTAATTCCCCAGGTCATCCATTTTCCTCTTCTTGAAAATGGGGGTTATATTTCCCTTTTTCCAGTCATTGGGAACTTCACCTGACTGCCATGAGTTTTCAAATATGATGGACAGTGGCTTAGCAACTTCATTTGCCAGTTCCTTCAGGACCCGTGGATGGATTTCATCAGGTCCCATGGACTTGTGTACGTTCAGGTTCTTAAGAGGGTCTCGAACCAGATCCTCTCCTACAGTGGGCCCAAGGTCTTCATTCTCACAGTCCCTTTATCTGCCTTCCAAGACTTGGGTGCTGTGGTCAGAGCATTTGCCGGTGAAGACCGAGGCAAAGAAGTCACTAAGAACCTCAGCCTTCTCCAAATCCAGGGTAGCCAGTTCTCCTGATAGCTTCTGAAGGGGGCCCATGTTGTCCCTAGTCTGTCTTTTATTCGCGACATACTTATGGAATCCCTTCCTGTTATCTTTAACATCCCTAGCCAAGTTTAATTCTAAGTGGGCCTTAGCTTTCCTAATCTGGTCCCTAGCTTCCCAGACAACATTCCTGTATACTTCCCAGGCCACCTGTCCTTGCTTCCACTTTTTATAAGCCTCTTTTTTCCTTTGAATTTTCCTCAGCAGCTCCTTATCCATCCAAGGAGGTCTCCTGGCCCTCCTGCTTGACTCCCTTCTAGTTGGGATGCAACACTTCTGAGCTTGTAGTAGGTGATCCTTGAATATCAGCCAACAGTCTTGGGCCCCCCTGCCCTCTAGGTCTATAATTACAGATAAAAAGAAAACATACATTAAAGCCTGTTCATTCTAACTATGCTTATGTCAGTCTTAAAAGGCTTGAGTAACAAAACCTCAGATAGACCAGTTCACATTTTTCCTTTTTACTTGACACTCAGATCACAGAACAGAGTTGGAAATGACCTTAAGATCATCTACTTTCAAACCCCCTGCCATGTGTAGGGACACCACACACTAAACCATGTCACCCAAGACTCCATGCAACCTGGCCTTGAATACTGCCAGGGATGGAACGTTCACAACTTCCTTGGGCAACCCATTCCAGTGCCTCACCACCCTCAGAGTAAAGAACTTCTTCCTTATATCTAATCTAAACTTCCCCTGTTTAAGTTTGAACCTATTACCCCTTGTTCAATCACTACAGTCCCTAACAAAGAGTCTCTCCGAGTATCCTTCTAGGCCCCCTTCAGAAACTGGAAGGCTGGCTGCTATGAGGTCTGATTGGACTTTATGATCTTAAAGGTCTTTTCTAGTCTAGTTGATTCTATGCTTCCATGATTCTAACTGCTTTTATTTGAATATACTTCTTTGTAAATCTGAATGGTAGATGAAATTCTCCAACTCAAAAGCTCTAGAAGAGTTAGAGAATGTCCCTGTGAGTTTAGACAACGCGTATTTTTAAAGTGCCTTTATATACATTGCTAAATGCATTCTCAAAACCAATATGAAAGCTTACAAGCTACTCCCTTATGACTACTAGTGCTTACCAGTATAGTATCTAAGTGCTCACATACACAGACATTTTGCCCTTAGATCTCCAACCTATTGTTTCTAGCATCACCCACCAAACCAAACTTCTCTACTATGAAGGCATCTATATCTACATCCCAAGAGCACAGAAGAAGCAGTAACGTTACTATTACTAGGTCAGACAGCTAAGTTAAAGCTAGCATGAGTAAGCATTTGCCTTCCTTTCCATGGTTCTGGCAGCGCATAGACATGTTTCCATATAAATAACTAGGAGACAGTAGCCTAGTGATCTTCAAAACGCATGCTCAATTTCTGCTCAAACAAGGAAGAAAAGAACACATCAGATAACCTTATTAATTAGCAATTACTGTATTTGAATGAAAGGATGGTGGATAGAGAAGCATGTTTTTGAAGTGGTCCTTCAAAGCAATACAAAGCCAAGACTTCACAAGCAACTCACTTTTTTTTTAAGTTATATTACTATATCCACAAGCGCACAAATATAATAAAAAGCACCGTCCTGTATACATCTTGCTGTTATTAGAGAGATAAAGTTAAAATCTAAAATTAACTGTATTAAAACTGCCAAACTGGTCACATCAGTTACTAACATACCTCTTCTTCCTTGTAACTCAGCACAGCACAACGTAAGCTGTCCTGCTTCCATGCATTTGCATCAGCTCTGACCTGTAAGGTCTGCCCCTCAGAAAGACTGCATAGATGGTTCTGCATGCCTGTTCAAACCTTTGGCCTTCTTTCAGATCCTACAATCACAGGTGCCCATGAAGATAACTTTGCTGCAGGAGACTAATTGAGACCAGCCGTGAATTTCATCTAGGCCACTAAACAGTCCTCAGGTTCTAACATCTGATCTCAGTCAATTAAGCCAAGTGACCTACACACAAAGGGTTTCACAGCTAATTGGGAGTGCTTAGTGCCATCCAGTTAACTGAAAGTGAACTCTAAAGAGACAGACCATATTTTTCTGTGTACATAGTAACCTCCCTTCTCCAGAGACAACCTCAATCCTTATTAAGATGCAGCATATATCTTACAGCATCAGCTACATAATATGTATAACAGATGCAGGTTTAGTATTGGAACTTGTATTTTTACTAGAAACCGATCCTGCTGGTACCAAAATTGCACTCTCTAATTCTGCTAAGAAACATTTCTAGGGTGTAGGAATCTTCAGCACTGCAGGTGTTAGCAGAAACATTTTTCTCAATGATTTGGTGATCCTTTTCACGTTAAAACACATGAAAAAATACTATTTTATTAAATTCTGCAATAAAATATTACTAACATAAGGGGCAATACCAGGACTGGACAATCATTTACATCTGATCCACACCACCACTCCTCACAACATTTGTCTCAACACAAAATTAAGGTGTGCTTTCATTTACCTATCATTCCTACTTAAATATTTCAGAACCTATTGCTGAAAAGCCAACATGATTTTCAAGGCTGAAATGTGGAAAGAAATACATTTGAAAGAAGCAAAGTTTAACAATCTTATTTAGAAAAATCTTGCCAAAATAACTCAATTGCCATAAAACAGACATAGTCAAGGAACAAGACAACCATGCTGGGTAATTCATCACCCATTTAATACTGTTTATGAGTATCAGGTTCTCTATAGAAATGTTTTTAAAGAATGCTTAAGAAAAATCATTGCTAGCTATGTTTTACTGTCTGGTAAAACAATAAACCAAACCCCATCATACGGCCTCTGTTACGGCATATGATATCAATATAAAGAAAACCCAGGCCCCACCCCTGAAATCACAAGCAAACTGCAAATGCTAACACTTTACATAGAAAACTGATTGGAGTTAGTAGGTCCTCCCTAGCATTTACTGTCACTGAAAAACATTATACACAAAGAAGTTTTTGCTCAATTCTGAGCTTGCTCTATATCTCATTTATTTCATTCAAGCTAAACCCAAATACTTGATCAACAAATTTGCATTGTTCACACAGGTTAGTCCTAATCACTGGAGAAAGTTTAATGCTCTACTATTTTTACTTTTTTCCATGCATACCCACCCCTAAATGATTTTATATACTGACACATTCCCATATAAAATATACTGACGCAAGTACATTACATACATTACTAAGATTGTGAACTAAATACTCAAGACTATGAAGAAGTTTATCTGTGCAATGTGAATACATCCTGGCTATTTTGTTACACATATCTTTTCCACACACACCTTGACCCTCCCTCAGCTAATGTAAAATATGTAGAGTCAAAATAACATAGTATGTCCACTGGTATGATGGAATCACAAAATAGGAAAACATTGGTTGTCTTAATTCATTCTTTTTTGTTCTCTAGCCTAGCATTCATTCCTGCTCCAACAAAATCATACACTTCTGTCCTCTACAAAGCTTCAGCGCCAGCAGAAGGGAACTAAAGAGATAACATACTTGTCTGTGGTCCAGTGCCCTTCTTCAGTGTGGCCCAAAATCCCTTACACAAACACGCTTGCAGGCCAGAGAACTTCATCACTGGGGACAGCCAGCAAGCAGGTCTGACAGATGCCTTGAGATTATGAAGGGGTGGCAGAAGAGTGAGCACTTCTTACAGGACCTGTACACACGGCCTGAGCTGTACCACGATGGGTGAGATGCTGTCCTGGGCTCAGCAGCAGCAGTCATTTTTCTCCTTCTTAGTAGCTGGTGCAGTGCTGTGTTTTTGACTTTCGGCCTGGGAACAGCACTGATAACACCGATGTTTTCAGTTACTGCTCAAATGTTTAGTCTGACTAAGGACTTTCTGAGTCTCATACTCTGCCAGGGAGGAGGGGAAGCCAGGAGGAAGCAGAGACAGGACAACGGACCCAAACTAGCCAAAGAGGTATTCCATACCACAGCATGTCATGCCCAGGATGTAAAAACTAGGGGCAGGGACCAGGAAGAGGGGGTTAG
The DNA here is from genome assembly GCA_028858755.1 of Ara ararauna. Taxonomy (NCBI): domain Eukaryota; kingdom Metazoa; phylum Chordata; class Aves; order Psittaciformes; family Psittacidae; genus Ara; species Ara ararauna. Next base: position 14,024,507 of record CM054380.1, on the reverse strand, counting down.
TTCACGGCTCGGTCGTTGGGTGGTGAGCGGTTGTATTCTCTTCCCTTGTATTTGCCTTGCCATTATTATTATTGGCGGCAGCAGTAGTGGTTTGCGTTGTACCTTACTTACTGGACTGTTCTTATCTCCACCCATGGGAGTTACATTCTTTCAGTTCTCCTCCCCATCCCCCCTGGAGTGGGGGAGGAAGAACGAGGGGAGAGTGAGTGGGCGAACTGCATGAGTTACAGCTGGGCTTAACCCACGACAGATCATAGAATCATAGAACCATAGAATAGTTATGGTTGGAAAGGACCTTAAAATCATCTAGTTCCAACCCCTCTGCCATGGGCAGGGACACCTCCCACTAAACCATGCCTCCCAAGGCTCTGTCCAACCTGGCCTTGAATACTGCCAGCGATGGAGCATTCACAGCTTTCCTGGGCAACCCATTCCAGTGCCTCACCACCCTTACAGTAAAGAATTTCTTCCTTCTATCCAATCTAAACTTCCCCTGTTTAAGTTTGAACCCGTTACCCCTCAGAAGGGGCAAAATCCTGAGACTTAACCATTAACTTTTAAGAGTTAGGCAATAGGTGTTCTTCAGTCAATTTTGACCAGGCATTCAGACTGATTTTATAAGGCCAAAGTCATGTTTGTGAAGAAGGTCCCATCCTCCTCTGGCTACCTATCAAAGACCACTAAAACTATTACAAATATTTTTCTTTTCCTTTTTTAATTAAAACTCCCTAACACAAATATTGCATTTCTTTAGCTGTTTTCTCACATAACTGAACATCTGCTTCATGCTTCCTAAGAAGAATGTATAGAGCAATTGCAAAAACTGAAATATTTAATTCCAAAAAGTTTCAATCCCTCAAGTTAATCTTGGGGCTGAACTTCACATTTCTGGACACAATCTAATAACATGTTCCAAATCCCTCATTTTTTTTATTTGATTGGCATGAAAAAGTGACAGCTGGACTACCCCAGCTCAGCTCTGTACAGGTATGGGTCTCAACGGCTCTTGCCTGTCCCCTTACGAATGTTTACTATACCTCACTTGAATCAAAATACACAGTAGATTTCATGAGACTCAATTGGTTTTGAGAGTCAGAGGACCTATTCTTGTTATTCCTTGTTATTCCTTCTGTGACACCACTGGGCTCGTGACCTTCCCCTGCACTCCAAACAGCTTCTCATTCATCATTACAGTTACATCACATGAACTTTACATGTGAAGATATATACTCCCACTGAATGCCATTCTGTGTAAGTTTTCTTTGCCTGTACAATCTGTATCCTTACCTATAGAAATTATAAATCTGAATAGTAATGAGTATTAATAGTCGTTTGGGGCTTTTAAATTATTATTAGTTGAACTGTACCTCAGTTTTAACTTCATTAACACTTATGGTTGTGTCCTTTAAGAAATTCTGTACAGAAGCAACAGTGGTAACATACCATAGCTATCAATTTTTTTTCTTTAATAAGTTAACTACATAATGTTTAGTTGCCTTCCAGAAGCGTAAGTATTTTTATTTATTTCATTTCAAAATACTTGGAATGGATATTTTGGAGCCTGCAATATACAGTTTGCTTTTGATTTTATCTCCTAGAAATGTTTCTGGGAAGCATATTTTTCCCTAAATATATACTAGGGAGCCTTCTTGGACAATTTGCACATAATTAAAACAAAAACTGCTATGTTAAAAAAAACAAACAAACTGATGCCTCTTTTTTTTAGTGTACTTATTAATCACAGTGTTTTCCTCCATAAAAAAGTCTATTTATATATTTATATAATTTTACTGCAGTTCAGAACTACAGGTATTCAAATTCTATTCATTAACTACAAACCCGGATACTTAACCAGGACTGAAATAACTAATCTGTATAGGAACTCCTAGTTCAGATTATCTAACTAACCTCAAATGCAAAAAATGACACTTTATCTACACAATTATGAAGAAAATACTCAGGAACTGAGACAAAATGCATAGAAAATGGGTGACCTGACACCAAATTCACAGCTGGAAAATCCATTTATTTTCCTGTTTAAACAAATATTGCCTCTCACTAGGATAACCAAAACAGAAAGATGTATTGCATGACAAATATACATGTTTTGGCAGCATACGTTGTCTCTTCCTGAATACATCACATTCATTATAATGGGAGGACAGAATGGGTTAGCTATACAGCTTAATGTGTAGATGTCTTTTTGTCCTTTTCCTCCCTGGGTAAGATGAAAAATGATACGACTTTTTTTCATCATTAATAATGAATGCCTTTCCTGTTGACAGTCCCTGCTGCCAAGTAAGAAGCCTTGAACTTTAATCTTTATGATGCAAGATTTCTGTTCACATAGAAATCAACCAAAAGGATCAGACAGGAGAAACTTAATACCCAGTTTCTATAATACCAGTTGTTATAATCCTTTACAGTTTTTGTTTTGTTTTGTGTTTTGTTGTGGTTTTTATTATTATTATTATCTCTTTTAAATCTCATTAATCTCTTTAGTATTTTTTTTGTCCAATGCACATTCGGTGCCATGACAGATAAACTGGGGAAAGTATGATGCATCCCCTCACTGCACAGCACCAAAAAAGAAAAGACTCTTAGTGATTTCTAAAACATGACACTGAACAAAAAGGTGATCTGAAGTAATTTTCCTCTTTATTACTATTCCCAGAAGTTATGCAGCTGTGGGAGTCTTATCAGAATTTTGAAATCCATCAAATTCCAGGTAAATCACTTTTGGTTTTGTACATATATAAGCATTTATACACAATATAATTTTATAGATTTATAAAAAAAAATTCTGGAAGATGCATACATACACATATTATTATTCATTACATGAACATCCTGCGGCATTGTCACTACAATTTCACTTTCTGTTTTCTTAGTCTGCTAGCAATGACTGTAAGGAAATTTAAAATTCAACATAAAAAGGACATGGAACTGTTGGAACAAGTCCAAAGGAGGGCCATGAGGATAATCAGGGGACTGGAGCACCTCCCGTATGACGATAGGATGAGAAAGTTGGGGCTGTTCAGCCTGGAGTAGAGAAGGCTGCGTGGAGACCTCATAGCAGCCTTCCAGTATCTGAAGGGGGCCTATAGGGATGCTGGGGGGGACTCTTCATGAGGAACTGTAGTGAGAGGACAAGGGGTAATGGGTTCAAACTTAAACAGCGGAGGTTTAGATTGGATAGGAGGAAGAAATTCTTTACTGTGAGGGTGGTGAGGCACTGGAATGGGTTGCCCAGGCAAGTTGTGAATGCTCCATCACTGGCAGTGTTCAGGGCCAGGTTGGACTGAGCCTTGGGTGGCATGGTTTAGTGGGAGGTGTCCCTGCTCATGGCAGGGGGTTTGGAACTAGATGATCTTAAGGTCCTTTCCAACCCTAACTAGTCTATGATTCTATGATCCTCTGTCGGCTGGAAGTATAGAGTGGCTTTCTTTCACTTCTTACATATGCCCTCTCCTGGAAAGTTCTATCTACTTCTAAAATCTGTTCCACATATCAAGGGTTAGCCTGGATTGGTAGTAATTACAAAAGGGGAGTGATAGACCCAGCTTAGTGCTTCCCTATCTCTCTATGATGCTCTAAGCCATAACAGAAGGATGTCTCGTACAGAAGCATGGCTTGGCAATGGATCTGAAATTCAGCAGAAGTTCAGATCCATTCCAAATTGAGAAAACAACTAGGAATCCTACAGAGGAGGAGGGGAACAACAGTACCAAACAGAAAGTTATTTCTGTAAATGAAAGCTTAAATTAGGCAAAACCTAACAAGATGTTGTCATGAAGGACGACATAATACATCTTATTTCTAATATGTATATAATTAGAGTATCCTAATAAATGTGTTCTATTATAAATATATCACATTCATAAAAATTAAAAACTAGAAAATAAAAACAAATGCACTAACACTTAATCTCTCACAACTCAGGAGATGGTGCATTTTACTAGATTGAATTTTAAATATTTGATTTAATGAATAAAATTCTGTAACTCAGAATCTTCTAAATAGTTCTGAAATTACCAATGAAGGGGTCATGAAATTATCAATCAAGCTTAATACTAGGTATTAAAAATATGGGTAGCAAGCCACAGAATCATCAATGGTTTGGGTTAGAAAGAACCTTAAGATCATCTAGTTCCAACTCCCCTAACATGAACAGGGACACCTCACACTAGACATGTTACCCAAGGCTCTGTCCAACCTGGCCTTGAACACTGCCAAGGATGGAGCATTTACTTCTTTGGGCAACCTGGGCCAGTGCCTCACCACTCTCACCGTAGAGAAATTCTTCCTTCCGAATCTTGGAGAAAACCTCAGTTCTGTTTAAATTTTAAGAATTTCTGTTTTTCAGCACACCAAAGTCTCAAATACTCAACAGTCCTGAACCTTAAACATAATTTTTATGTTGCTTTGCTGTTAGATAGAACATGGCTATGTAACTTACTGGAAGTAAGTTTACAAACACAAGTTTGCTGTGCAGTGAATACTGGGCTTTTGTGTGGATGACCATTGTAATTTATTGTTGTCTTTATCTGTTGTTATTGTAAATTTGTTAATTTCAATAATTGTGAGATACACTCTGAAGAATAAAAATTACAGATACATTTCAGGCAATGAATTTACTCATTCCAAATAATCAAATGCTTGAATATTTAAGTACCACCACCACAAAAAAGGTGCTATGCAGTCTGAAAATTAGTTTCTTCCCTGTAGGTTTAAAAAATAAAATCACACAAACATTTTACAGTGTTTCCACACCTGCTGCAATGCGTACACTTGTAGCTAGGGCTAGAAAGAGATGAGGTCAGTATCAGGAAGAAAAATATGATCAAGTAATTTTCAATATGATGCCAACTATGACCTTTGGATTTCATTTCAAATCTAGCTATCATATTACCAAAATAATATAGTACAGAATGGATACTGTTTTGCTAATGTGATATATAGATTCCTAATAAGAATTTCATACTTGCAACTACATTAAAAATATGCCAACTATGATATATTTTATGTGTATGTGGCACAGTATTTCATAACATTCTACAGCAATTTTTTTTCTGACATGCAAAGAGACTGAAATAAAAAAAGTAATAAAAGATTCAAGCTAAATAACATGTCAGTGCTCACAATGTGAGTTGATTTTGCACATGAAATCCCAAATGGCCATCTCCCAGTAACAGATTCTTATTGGGAAGTGTTAGAATCTTAAAAAAATCTTGCAGAGGGTATGAAATGACATTCAGTTAAACAGTACAGCAGCAAGTTACATGGACTAAGGTTTGGTTTGATGATTTGATATTAATATATAAGAGGTTGGAAAAGACAAAACAAAACCCTGCCAAACCTTTAAAAACTATACTCTAAATGGTAGCTTGTCTGCGTGAAGCAAGTTACGCTGCCTTCATTGTGAAGGCGAATTTTGAAATATAAAATGGTAATTTCTTTCCAAAAGTAAGGTATGAAATATTGATTCATTTATTATGCTACAAAAAGTTAGGCCTTCTAATTCTTGGTAGTGATTATGTGAGTGAAAACAAAAATATGAAATACGAACTCAATAGCACATAGAAGTCACATTTTTTTTAAGTTACCTAATTTGCTGTGAATCTGGAGGGACAGAAGGAGGTGGAGGGAGTGCAAAATCCATCATTTATAGCTTGCCTAAAATTTGTTTTTAAGCAACTCATTATAGAGAAATTAAAAAATTAACACTGCTCCTTTCCCTTTCAGGAAGGTACCCGAAGGGATATAAAGTAACAGGCAAACCCACTTTAGCCAAGCTGAGAGCAACAAAGGGGCAGTCACTTGGCTGTAACTCAAGTGTGTGCAGTACTACAAGTTCATTCAAAAGTGATAACATAATAGAATCTGCTGGCAGAACCTCTGTGCTACTGGTACTTGTATTGACATTCACTAGAGAGAAATAGGTTTGTCAATGACAGTTTCTGATCATTCTGCAAGAAAATCCTAAGTAAAAACTGGCAGTTATCTCCAGTTACAAATTATCTCAAAGATGTGGTATGTTTAATTTAAATATGTAATTTTACCTCTTGCTTCCAGCTTAAAGCACTGCAAGGTTTTACCACAGTAGAAAATACACCTGAAGATAATTTCTTCTTCCACTGAAATGCTGAGCCCTTGCAATTTCAATGCCAAAACCAGTAATTAATCATAAACTCTGAAATTATGAAAAACCCACATCCCATTTCAAACAAGTAGTTATGAAGAAAATATTTCCACTATGCAAGCAGGGCTTTGACCTGGTTTACTGGGAGTAATCACCTCCAAGAAAACATTCAGCCTGGAGAAGAGAAGGCTCGGTGGAGGCCTCATACCAGCCTTCCAACATCTGAAGGGGGCCTACAAGGATGCAGGAGAGGGGCTTGAGATAGCACAAGGGGAAATGGGTTTAAACTTAAACAGGGGAAGTTCAGGATAGATATAAGAAAGAAGTTCTTTACTGTGAGTACTTCACACACTGGAACAAGCAGCCCAGAGAAGTGATAAATGCTCCATCCCTGGTGGTGCTCAAGCCCAGGTTGGATGGAGTCTTAGGCGACATGGTTTAGTGTGAGGTGTCCCTGTGCATGGCAGGGGGGTTGGAGCTAGATGATCTAGAGGTCCTTTTCAACCCTAACTATTCTATGATGCTAAGGCAGAAACTGATTGGAAACCTGGCGCATTCTTCACAAGCCAGTACATACACATTGCCACATCATCTGAGTGTCCCACCGACTGAATTCTAGACAGAATTTATCATGTCAATAAAAGTAAATTTTGAAGGAAAAACTTCCTTCATTCTTTCAATTCCTTTATCCCAGACACACTAAGCAAGTTTCTCTGAAGCAAGATAACTGACTCCTCCACACATTAATTACAAATTTGTTACAATTTTGGGGGTTATTCTCAGATTTTGCTTATGTGAGTAAAACCTAGAAGCAAATTCCCCTGATATCAATATATCAGAGCAGTGGATATGCTAATATCAGTAATCCAGTTGATGAGGAAAAGTTAAGTATTAAGTGCATGAAGTGTGCAGGATTCGTGCTAGAACCTACTACTCTGTTTTGTCAAACCCATTTGAAGAAAAAACATCCCTAGAAGTCTTAGACTGAAACACAAAACCGCCTTGGTCTTTATGTTTCCCCTCACAGGTGTGAAACGTAGCTCAACTGAAAATAGTGCAGTTCTAACTTGCAAGTGAATTAAGCCTTATACAATGATAAATAAAATGTTCAGTAATGTGCTTTTGGTGTGACTGAATAAGGCATCTGGATAAAATTGAGAACTACAGGAGAACACTAAATAATCTTAAAAGCATGCATGAACTTCAGAATGATGCTGTCATCAGATTATTTATATTCTAGATATACAAAATGCTATACATTTTAGGTATTTCATGGCAGAACAAAAGCTTTACACAAGCAAAATTAAGTATTTAGATGTTTTAATGCAGGATTTACTAGTTCATATTTTCCCCTGTCTCTGTATTTCTCTCAAAGTCAACTGTGTTTTTGTTGTTCTAGCTTTATACTGTGTGGTAGATTTGTTTCATTATATATTAACTGATGAGCAATCTGAATTCATGCAGAACTGGATATATCTGAGAGAACTTTTCCTCACAGGATCATCAACAAAAACAAGACCCAAACAAAACAGTAGAAAAGCTTGGTTTCATACGAGTTAGACAACAATATCCACACAACTTTAATGCTTATCTGAATTAACCATGCTCTAGAACACAACGAGCTATTGAACAGCAAGTAGTAAAAAGGAAGTTATTTCATGTGTTAAGACATATACTGTCTTTCAAAAGATTTTCTCAGCACTCTTCCTTTATAATACATATAAATACATACATTTATACTTTCACCATACAAATAAACAATGTATTTCCTTGTTTTCCAAACTGTATAAATTAAACTATTCTAAGTGGTCTCAAAAATAAAAAAATAATTTAAAAATGGATATTTTTTCATCATCACCAAAATTTGTTCTTTGACCAGTTAAAATGCATGCTACACTGTGCTTACCTCTTGCCTTAATCAGGACACTGCCTCTCTTTCTGGGGTTTTTAGTATTTTTTTTTCCTCAGCATTAAGCATAAAATGCTGCTGTTAAATATTACCGCATCTACCAAGCCACAAACATTTTTATACTACTTGAAATTTTCCACTTCTCCCTAATTTTCTGATCTGTCATTCTGGCAACTATTCTCAGTATAGCCCTCAAATCTTCCTCATAGTAACCTGTCTTAATTTGCTCTGGAGCAGCTAGGCATACCACGCATTCAAAATATCACAGAATAAGCAGCTCCACCTCATGTCTTCCTCCTATCATGCTGACCTGTGTATCAATTTAACAAACCAAGCCACATGTGTTAACGTAGTATAAACCTACATAGTTAACTATGATTTGATTTTCTTCTCGAACTTAAATAGATTAAAAAAAACCCCAAAAAATCTGTAACCAAATAAACATCTAGCTGCAAAGCCACATTGATTTAAAAGTGTATTTGTAGGTAAACAAATGTAAATTATGCTGTATGATTTACATAACCAAGTAACAGGAGAGATTCAACATACAGAACGAATCAGAATAATTCTATATTGTTAACGCAGAACACTTGTCATTCATCCCTTTTGCTGTGTGGTATCAAAAGAGTTTCTGGCTCTAAGGCAGAGGGGAATGGTGGTGGCTGGTACCATACTCTTAGTATGACTTTATATGATGGCCAGACATTTAACAAGTTTTTGTTCTGCTTGTGGGAAAGGGGTTTCAGATGACGAATGAGGCAGTAAGGCTGGAAAGAATAATGCATCCCGAGGGATCTGTACCACATAGATTATAATATTGGAAACACTGGACTGTTTTCCTGGTACCAGAATTTACAGAACTGCTCAGAGGTCTTAACTGTCTAACGTAAAAGAGACATTTCAATTCCATTTTTTGTCACATTGTAAATAATGTGCTTAACATGTTCTAGTGAGCCAGAACTCAGATTTTTGAGTAATATTCCAAAGTGTGATGACAGGGCAGATCAGTAAGATACAGTATATAATGAACTAAAATACAACATTGCTATAGATATGGGTGTAAAAATGCACATATATTAATTCAGTAAATGTTTATTTAAGCACACAGAAATTAGTCTTTTTTGTGATAGAAGCAACAGAAAGAAAAGAGAAAGTCTGAAGCTACTTAAAACTTATCATGTCAAATCCTTTCAATGCACACCAAGCATTGTATTTTCAGTTTGTCGGCTCAACTGTTAGTAGTCTCATAGTAGTCCCTTTTCTTTGAAAGAGATGGTTTCCAAATTCTTGTTATACATTAATTATATCTTATGCATTCTAATTCCTAGCTAGCTATAGGAAAGTTACCTTACTAGCTTTTACAATAAATGCAAAATTCTTTACTTGAGAAACCACCCACATGTAAACCCACTAACACAAATGCTGACAATCAGTCTGACATCCAATCTGTTTCCAACCTACAGCCACAGAAATAGAACAGCACAAAATCCCAAAAAAGATCACTAACATTTTCCCTAGTTTAAAGTACTTTTAAACTTTTTTCATGACTCAGAAGCTTTGCTCCTGATTGGTTCATCCTTCCTCCAACTCATTAACAGGGACAATTAAAAATTAACCACCTAAAGTTTTTGTATTGGGGTTTTCAAAGAATACTAAGGGAACAGACTGTCACTGGAATTCAAGGCATTGAGTTCTCACTATTTTCTAAAAGTTCACCTTTAATAGTGGTAACTGTGAACTACATCAGCGAAAACAATTGAGCCATATATGAGTTACGTGTTGATTTTCAAACAGCCACTAATAAAAAAAAAAAAATCAAAAAACCCCAGAAAACTTAGGAGATTAAATATCTCAGATAAGAGAGATACTAAAAGCAAAAGGAAAGAAAAACATTTAAACAACACAGGTGGAGTTTAGCATGAAGATCATAAAATGCCAATGCCTATGATAATTAAAAATTCAAGACATTTTTGTAATGTAGCATAAACAAAAGGTTTTAATGAAACATTAATAAGACATTTGAATGTTTTGTTCTGTGAACAGCAAACAACTGGGAAGATTTGTCACTCACAGAATACAGAGCAGGGGGGGTTGAAAGAATTAAAACCTGAAAATCAGACTTTATTCATTACTCAGAAAAATACAAAAACTACTACTACTAAAAATGCAAGCAAAGTAATGAAGTCTGGTAACGAATATGATGAAAACAGTTCACTGAGTAATGCCAAGACCTGCATCTGGGGATGAACAGTTCCATGTACAAGCACAGGCTGGGAAACAGCTGCTTGGAAAGCAGCTTTATAGAAAAAGACATGGAAGACCAGGAACTGAACACAAGCCAGCAAGGTCCCCTTGCAGCAAACTATGTCTGCAACATCCTGTTAGAAAGGTCACAGTGAGCAGATTACAAGGGAAGCTATCCTTCCTCTTTAATTCAACGTTGGAGAGGCCACAATTGTTGTCTCCAATTCTGTGCTGCCCAGTACATGAGAAAAAGACATGGACATGCTGGAGCAAGTCCAGCAAAGAGCCAGAAAGATGATTAAAGGAATGGAGCATCTGATGTTCAACTGAGACTATTCAGCCATGAAAAGAGAAGGCTCAGGGGGATCTTATGAATGTGCATAAATACATGATGGGAGAGAGTAAAGAACCTGGAGCCAGAAACATCTCAGTGCTATCCAGACAAATCAGAAGTAGTTATGGGCACAGACAGACAATTAGGACATCCCATTTAAAGGTAATAAAACTCTTTTTATGGAAGAAGGATCTACAAAACATTGGAATAGTGTTTCCACACAGGTTGTGGAATGTTTGTTTCTGGAGATATCCAGAACCTGGTGCCTATGTACCTGCTACCCAACACGATGATCCCTTTTGGCAAAAGGGGTGAATTCAGGAATCTCTGGAAGTCCTTTCCAACATCTGCCATCCTGTAATTCCATAATACTATAACTCTGAATCTTTTACAGAGTGCTGGAGTAACCTGCTACTTACCATTTATAAATTACCAAACACATACGAAATTATTCAGGCCTTTGTGGTATACTGCTTTTAAATATTTAAAAATTCAGTTACAGCTTCTCCACCTGACACTCAGAACCTGCACCTGTGTACACTATTTTAACTTAATTAAAGTATATATTAAAACATCAAGGATGATTAAAAGGAAAAGACTGTATTGAGTTTATGTGGGAAGGTTTTGGTAGTAAAGTCTGTGAAACATTGAAGTGTAAAAAGGTGAAGTGAATTAAAGTTTAGACGATCTATAATAAGGAGAAGAACAAGCAATGAAGAAAGAAAGAAAGAAAGAATAAACTCAAATGTAATATTTGCAAGCTAAAATATTTCGGTGATGACACACTTTGAATTTCAATCCAAATGATACTTTATTCTAGGATAAGGCATCTGAAGATTTAACTTTGAAAGAACTATAAAGATCTATGCATATGGATCTCTTATGATAGTAGCTAAAATTTCATAGTGCAAATTCTATTATCCTGTCAGAATCTTTATAATTTATTAAAAATTTTAAATCTGCACTGCTGCCAAAATGTAAAGTAGATGATGATCACATCTTTGTAGTTCCTGTCCTCAGGAATGATAACTGAATCTAAAAAAAAAATGGACTTGAAGCATTTAAATAAGAACTGAGAAAGCAATAATCCTTACGTTGTCCAGAGCAACTCCAACAACAACTTTACTCTTATTTGTAATTCCTCATGCTAAGACACTGGTATCTTTTTAACAGCTTTAGTATGTACTGAATGCATGAAAAAAGTAGAATACTGAAACTTAAAGTGGGGGAAAAAATCCTTCAGTTCCAAGAGAGATGGTAGCTTCTGAAGTCTTTTCAACTTCCTCCTGCCTACCATGTTTCATTTCAGAATCCAGCACTATCATACAAAAAAGAAGGTTTGCTCTGTCAAGGGGGTAGCATATATAACAAGTGTTCATCAAAACCCTTTATGTCTGCCTTAAATTCAGTCTTTGTAACCATGTTTGACAGCTGAATCATAAAAACATTCTTCTGTGAGCTTTTTTAAGCTTTTGGAAACTAGTATTTTCGGCCTACAGTTCAGCTCAAATTGTCTCTCTATGATCAATATATCTTTAAAGAGTTTCCCCTGAATTAATTAGCACTTTTATTTCGTATTTACTACTGTTGTGCTTTCACTTTTTAAAAAAAGGATTTTGAATGTTTGCAAGATCTGTTTCCCACAAATGTTTCCACAGAACATACAGATGTTTCCATAGAATATACAGACTTGTAAACAGAAGAGGTGAAGTTTTTCAAAGTCACAGTGTTTATTCCCCGGCCAAAACATACATATGCAGCCATTTGAATACTATAATACACCTTTTAAACACATACAGCTAGGTACAAGCTCATCATGAGAGACCACCAGCTAGTAGTTCCAGTATGCAGCTTCCAGTGGCCCCACCACCACTGGAGGCCACTCAAATTGTTGCAGGCACTTTTTCTAATAGTTTAGACTGGTTAGGCCTATTAAGAAAAGCCTGACTAGTGATAACGTGGACAGAAATTATTCCTACAATTTAAAAAGCAGCAATGAAACAAGATTTGGATGCATATATAGATATACTATCCAGGTATAATAGAATAAGATGAGTAGTCACATAAAACGATTCAGTTTACAATGAAAAACTAAATTTGCTGAATATTTCTTGTTTGAACTTGCTATGAGGAATGCCATTTAAAGAGAACACATTAAAAATTTGTTTAGTTTACAGAGAACAGACTTAGGAAAAGATAGAGAAATTACCAAAGTTTCACTATTGAAAAACACTAATATGAACAAACACTGTAACAAGTATGAAAGGTAAACATTTATTTTCATAATCCTGTTGCATGTTGCTCTGCTTTTACTTTGTTCCGTACTCTTCTGCCTCCTTCCTAGTCCCTCTATTTTTCTATTTCATCCTGCTCAAATGCCAAAACATACACATTTTTATACATACATATATGTGTACAGAAATGCCTGTGTCCTTTTCTGAACTTGCTACTAGTATGCTTGATGCAAGTTAGCCAAGAACACTGCTGCTGTGAAGAAAAGTAAAAAGAGAGGAAAATATGCTCTACAGACACCTCAAAATAATCACGCTTGCCTAGGTTTTCTCCTTTGTTGGATGACAGGCAGAATGAGCAGATGCCAGTCTGTGGAAGTTATTTTCCAGTGGTGGCATCTGGCTCTTTGGCACACTCAACTGACATTTATGTTGGCTTCTCGGCCATTGACTCTGGGTTTGTTAACGGGTTAAGTTGACAATATGATTGTCTGATCCCGGATGCCACATTTCCTTTAACTCACTTTTGATTCTATTCAATTTCTCTAAGAAGAAAATTGTTCTTTATCCTCCTAAAATCTTTGTATTTTAGCTGACACTCGTAATGTAATTTAGGATAGTCTTCTTGTGCTAATGGATAATTTGGATAGGGCAAACCACTTTGCATATATTACACTTAAAAATTATGTCTGCCAAAGCTTATTAATACATAGATACTTCATTCAAGGACACTATTTTCTTTTGTGAGCTTAAAAACAAGAACTAAACCTCTGAAAGTACCATTGCAAACATTTCGGTTTTATCCCATGTCCTGTGTTCGAAAAAAATTGTACTATCCTTCTCTATATACTGCAGAAAACATTGATGGAATATTTCTATTTTGAAGTAATAAGTAAATAAACTCCTTTAACACATCACAAAAAGTAACTCAGATGGGCTTATCTCACAACATAGTTTCTATGATAGTAATTATGAAAACAGATAGGCAAGGAGCCAAAAAGTGGCATCACATCAACAGTGGGCTGAATGCAACTGCAAGCTGTGGAGCAGAAAAGAGTTATGCCAGATTGTGTGGCAGCTGAGAATCTTATTGGTGACCATTTGCTGTGCAGTCTCAGACACATCTAAAAATTATGCATTCCCCATTGATTTCATGCTAAAGCAATGAAGAAAAAATCTCTTTCTGAACTTGAACACAGTACATGCTGACAAGTTCTCTCCTTTGAGTACTCAGCATTTTCCTTCTCGCACTTCTTTGCTCCTATGTACTGTTCATAAGACTGGCTTCACATTTTAGATCAATATTGTCAGATGTTACATTAGTGGCAGTCAAAACAACAGAGGTCTGCAGATAGAAATAGCCAACAGAATCAAAATATTCCTAAAACTTCGCCAGAAAAAAAAAAAAAAAAAAACCACCACATCTGATATTATTTTTTCCCTTCAGGAAATCAATTTTAAAATATTAGCAAAATGCCGATAAACAGCACTTTGTTAAAATAAAAATTTAGACTCAAAAGATATATGATCTCTAAGATGACTGGGAAAATTCAAAGCAAAACCAGAAGTCCTTAACTGTATCATGTTCCCATCTGAGAGATTTTTTCATTTTGTTATTAATTTTTTTTTTTTTCCAAAGAGTAGTTCACACAAAAAATTCATTTAAACCTTTCTGCTTAGCCAATCACTGTGTATTTTAGAAAATGCATTTTTCTAATTATAATTGGAATTGGCCATCATTATGCAGAATACTAACAAGCCAGCTGATGAGATTAAGATCAATATTCACATGATTTGTTCCCTTCCAGTAATTAAGAGCTTTCAATTGTCAAGACTAGTATAGTCACCATAAAGCATTATCTTCAGTCCAATCTGATATCTCATGTTATCTAGATTAAGAACAGCTTTTAATAAAGAAATCCTTTGGATAGAAAAGGTTTGGCATTTCCTTTTGAGTCTCTCAATAGGATATTCAGGTGGGTAGCCCTGCAATTAATCTTAGCAGTTCATTCATTTTCCAAATATACATGCCTATTGACTCCTACAGAAAAGTGCTCATTCACTCACTTGGTTACATTAATTATGCATAGAGATAAAGTCAAGGAAATCTGCAAGACACCAGAGACTCCATTAGTTTTCTGTATAAATTCCAAATTTGTTTCATGCAAACAGAATAAGGCATATTATTGACACTGGCAGGTTCCTGTCCAAACAGTCTCCTGATTATGCCTGCAAGTTGGGTTGATATCATGTCACCTTTGCAATTGTTACAGCAATTCATACAGACCCTATACCAGCCTCAAGAAAGATTTCTGATGTTTTATCTGCCTTTCAGAATTTCAGAGAAAAGAAGCAGCTCAACACTGTAAAATTCTATCAGACTTTTCCACCTTCAACCGTTACGCCTGGTATTTATCCATGCTAAACTACATTTGGTTACCTTGGACTAACAACATTAAAACAGGTGAAGATAAGGCAAACAAAAACTGGGGTGGTTGGGACAGGATGGAGGATAAGGCAGAGGGAAAAGAGCAGATTAGTTACAGTGTAGAATAATTTTGATTTACCAGGACTCCTTTACATTGACCTCTGACTGAAACTGTATTTCCACTTGCTTTTTTCCTTCACAACACCTAAAAAGCAGCCCAGAGAGGAGCTAAATAATTATTGTGCACATTTCACTTCTGTCCCACTTCCAACAAAATTTGATACCTCTTTGGAGTCCAGATTTTTCTTACAGCTTAGTAAACATGTATGATATTATACACTTTGCCCCAACTAAAAAAAACAACCCAAAATGACTCTTCTATATATGCCAAACATACTGAATGCACAAGGCTCAGTATTTATACTGTATAAATTAAAAGCAAGCTTCTTAAACGTAGTACAACATATAGGGAAAGGGAAAGTCTGAACAGAAAAATCCTAATTCACAATTGAATCACAGCATGTAGACAAATATTCCCATTTCTGTGTGCATGTGAACTTGGTACTATTTCACAGGATATAAATTGTGTCAGTTAAAAAGCATGTCAAATTAAAAATTAATTTGGACATGGAGAGTAACTTGCATTTATGGGTATATATATACATAGACATATGTATGAATGACCCCCCCCTTTTATCAATCAGTGGATTTCTACAACGGGAGATAGTGAAGATTATTGTTTGCTGTCTTTAGTCAGTTAAAATAAATTTAAATAAAATATCATTAAAATGTAACAATTAATCTTCAGCTGGCAAAAAAAAAAAAAAGCTCATTAATACAGTCAATTGTCCATTAGCTTAAAAAGGAAAAAAAATGTATACACGTATACAGAGAAATATATTTGTACATATACATCTGTAAATCCACAGTTAAGTCTGGTTAAATTTAGGGGAAAAGAAATATTCTAACTGTATTTTCTCTAATACCACTAATTCAGTCAAAAGAAGTACTTAAAAGGACAAAGAAACAGTATTTCGAGCAACCGCAGAACAGGAAGTAGGAAAACACAGTTTTTGAACCTCTGGAGCTAGGTGCACCGAGTGTAAGATGGGAGCTGTTCCTCATACTGCAAGATTAAATTCTTACCTGATGAAAACTTTGTGCTCAATAATTTATTAATGATGATGACATCCCACTCAGTATTGAGGAGCTGATAATTTCAAATCGAAAGAAGCTGTCAAAACATCTCCTGTTATGAAACGACTCCAGTCTCCAATACTTTGTGAAAAAAAAAACCTCAAAACCAGTGTGTAATAAAACTAGATAGTACTATTTTATTAGACCAACTTTTTCTTACGTAAAGTAACCTGCCATCAGTAGAAGTGCTATGAACTCACTGCAAATGCTAGTAGCTGAGTTCATAATATTTTCCTTCTCAGCTGTCAGCTCGCTTTTGGGGCATGGTGCATGACAATCATGTTCTGCATAAAACAGTATGTTTAAAATAGACAAGTCTCTCTTCAAATATCTTGCTTTCTCCTAAGGAGACAGCATGCCAGATGAGATAAAAGGCCACTAGTGCACTCTTATAGCTGAAATCCAAAAGTAACTTCCTTCCATAGTGATTTGTGGGGATAGATGCAGTGGGGATAGTGATGCCACACCATCACAGGAAGAGCTGGCAATGTAAGGCTGCCCTGTTCAAGTTGTTAATTTTTTAGTCAAATCAAATAATTTCTTTAATAATAGTGTAAAAGATTTGTTGTTTTCCTCCTCCCCAAGTATTTTTAAATTTGCACCATTAGCCTTGACAATGTTCCTTAATGTCTGAAAGCAATAAATGCAGAACTGTCAAAAGTTACGCACTATGCAGATCCTTTGGTCACAATTTAATATTAAATATGGATGAACTGGTGACAGAGCTGCACTACAAAGTACAACAGGCTTGAAAATTCCAGTTGCAATGAAGCAAAGACTATTGAGCTCTTAGTGATTCCATGGGTTAAGAAAAAAATTTCTAATAGAGAACATTTCTGTTAAGAAACTGAGAAGTAATTTATTATATGATATAAAAAACAGTCAATGAATATACAGAGGAGTGCAGCTTCTCTGCTTGAAGTATACTTAGTGGGACTTACTCCATGAGAAAATGTGAGAATGGGTCACTTTGAAAACTATTTCATAGCAAAAGTATGTTAATATCAGTTATCAACTATCTGGTCGATAATGATTATAAGGCATAGCTTCACACTGAAAAAAATCTTCACAAATGCCAAAACTCCTTAATGGAAATAGACCAAAAATAAGTGTGGCCTGCATCCAAACACAGGCAGTTGTCATTACCAAAAATAATTTTTCATCAAAATACGACTTTGTACCTTTTTTGTTAATAAACAGGAGAGAGTCAAAGAAGCAAATGTCTCTATTTAAAATTTATCTCCTAATGAAAGAAAAATGCAGCACCTTGAGAACTTTTGGATGAGCACTCAAGATAAAAAGAACATCAGGAAGACTATAAAAATAATTTAAAAAATTGTTTATTCATCTGAAATGAAGCATTAATTTAGAGGAGGCAAAGCAGATAGGGTATGTCACCAGTCAAAAAGACAGTAATTCTTCTATTAAAAGGAGGAATGTTTTAACTATGTAGCCTTTTAAAGACAATTGCAACATCTCTAAGGCATGGAGTTTGTTTTATAAGCACTTGGGGCAGTTCAAGGCATTCTATGACAGCAGGATCTACTTGTGGCACCTTGTGAGACATCTATCTTTCTTGATTTCCATTCTCAGTATCTATCTATATTATAACTTCTAAAATCTCCCCATTTTTTCTATTTATGTTCTATCGCTTTCTCTTCTCCTTGCTCTATTGACCTTTTCCAGTTCTGAAATTCTTTCAGTGCCACATTTGTCTCCTTGCCTTTAGACTTTGTTAATTATATCAATGCAGCCTACATCCTACAATCCCACTGACAACTGTGAATCAAGCACACATGTCCTCTAAATATTTCACCATTTGTAAATGCTTCTGTATGAACTAAGATGCAAAATACCACATGACAATACCTACTTATTCTTCCCTGCTTCAGAACCCCAGATTCTGGCACTGGACTCTTCAGTGCATACCTCCCACTGCATTGTGAAGCATAAACTTATCATACAAGCAAATAAGTTAATCATCCACACTAAAGCTACAACAAATGCCTTTATCAGGTTTGATTCTGGTGTTTACAAATGAAGGGATCGTAACTCAGCTATTTTCTGTACCCACAGAGCTGCTGAAGGTATACTTCAGAAACAATATTTAAGCTATATAAATAAAAAGTTTTAGAACTTCATTTGTACTGCATCGATATCATTAAGTAGTTAAAATGTGCAGCAAACCTAGATACCCTATTGTTCGATATGGAATGCAGAGCTTCATGAGGCCAATGTTTGTCTCCTAAGAGGGCTGAGAAAAGGAAAGGAGGAAATGAAACAGACTGGTGTTGAGAACAACATTAAAGAAATAAGGGCCTGTTTATATCATTCACCTTTTCTTCACAAAAATAATCGTTACATGCTAAAGAACATGAAATTCCCAGCTGTTAAGCAAATCATCATGAAAAGAACTATACAGGTTATTGGTTTGGTTTCAAGTTTTTTATCCGTTTTTAATTTAAACCAGTTTGGCTTTCTCATTTTTAATTCTGAAGTCCTCTTTGGTCTGCTCTCTCCTGTTCTCTTTCTATGAACATGGATAGATGATACAGTACTGGTTAAGTTTATTAACTCTTAGTAATGATATCAACAGGCGTCACTTTCTTTTAAAAAATTTATCTTGCTAATTACAACCCATAAAAACATACGTGCTTTTTACTAAAAGATTAAAAAATATTATTCTACTGAAAGCCATCACTTAGAATTCTGATTTTGCCCAAAAGGCAACAACACACCAAGAAAACCAGGAACAAGGCAATTATTTGCATACAACCCTTGTAAGAAGGCAAAAATCTGAATGGAATATGAATGGTTTAATATATAAAAAATCAAAATGTTACTAAAATCAGTATCTTTAAATGTACTCACTGTGTATTTATAATAGTTCACAAATGGAATGTATGCGGATGATTGGCTTTTTATTTACTTATAAATAAATATGTTAGCATAAACCAATGTAATCTAAAAATAGATTAAAACAACAGAAAATAATCTTGGTATGATAATTTTATCCATTGGCTCAATACAAGTTTTAATTCTGAGTACTAATAAAATAATCTATATATTATTCACAAGTATACTTAAATAAACTGCATTATGTTCTCACCCATTCGATTAAACACACTATTCATGTCTAAAAAAAAGTATTTATGCTCTTACGTGAACAGTAGGATAAAACATTTACATTTCTATTCATTTTATGTATTTGAAATTGGTTTATGTGACAGATAAAATTAGAATCTTAAAATGAGTAGTACTGCAGCACTTTGGAGCACATACAATATGATCACATCATTAGATGGGCTGACCTCAGTGGAATGAAGTCTATCAACAAACAAGTGTTTTACTGAATTGTATTTCATTTAATAATACCTGTGAATGTGACTTCAATAAAGCTTCAGTGTCTTGCATGCAACCAGAAATGCAAAGCGACATTTTCAAGAGCCAGGGCAAATGCTGTGGATGACATTCCCTGGCTTTCAACAGGCACTGCCATTAGAGTGCTTTAGCTTCCATTAAGTTGCCACTTCCCTGTGCTGCCAGCTTTTCGAGGGAGATAATTCGTTCTGACAGAACCATGGCTTGTCACATACACTAACAGTTCAGTAGAAATGAATAGGAAACCCCTCAAAGCGGATGGATTTATTAGAGATTTGAGCTGGCACATATATTGCTTATATGTACAAATCTAGGTAATTACTAAGCTCTAACCTGTCCACTCTAAATACCTCTATTTTGCAGAAACTTAATTCATGGCAAACAACTGTAAACACACAAAGTTTTTATTTCACTGGATTTTGAACATTACAATTGTTTAATCAGCCGTTATGGATTATGACAGTTTTGTAACAATAACACCTAGTTGATACATATTTTTAATATGGAATAATCGCCATACTGCTTAAGAGAAAAGGGTCATCTAGTCCAGCATCAGAGTAGCAAACCCCTAGGGAATGAATGTAAGAAATGCTATGTCAAGCACAAGACTCGTCCTCAAAAGGTAATCCCGTGGAGAGTGGCTTCCGAGCCTCCTGAGCTAGAACTTGTATACAGATCACTGCATATACCAGCCACTACTTATTCCATCCTGTTTGAGCCCAAATAAATTGTAAGTTCTGCAGTTATGGCCCATGTATTTTGTTTTGCTATATCTGCTAAACTTGAATTTACTGACTGACAATATCATTCAGTACCAATTCTGGTACTGAAAAAACATTCTAACTTCTTTGAAGCACTGCTGATTGCATAGGCTTATCTTTTCACTTCACTGTCATCATTTCAAGCTCAAAAATCCTAATCTGTTTAAGCTTTCATCCAACAGAAGCTATTTTGTACTTCTTGCCACCTTCCATCTCAGTACCTTCTCTGTTTATATCGGCTGGACATATGGATGGCCAGAAACATACTTGCTGTACAAAATGTGAATACATGATCTCAGCATTAAGGATCTCGATATCATTCCAATTTTCTATCACAGAAATTATGATCATCAGCCTTTAACATGCTTGTTGTACTTTAAGGTTTAGTGCCGACAGTTAATGAGTTGTTAATTATATTGTATCCTTGGCCAGTTTCAACAAAGGAACTTCAAACAACCTGAAATCAAACAAATTAAGTACTATTCTGTCTTTTTAGAAATACAGAAAAATGAAGCATTAAAGAGAGCAAAAGGTTTTCTGTAGTTCAGTTACAGAAAATATGATTCTATGTAGAATCCTCACAAAAAGAAGGCAAGAAAGTATTCTCCTCTTATAAATCATTTTGGAGGCTTTTGTCCTTTCTCTCTGACTATATGCTCATCTCCCCTGCTGGAACTCAGTAGTTGTCACTGTGGTTTATAGACCTTCTGGAAATTATTCCTCTAGGCTGAAGAAGGGAATACTAGGGTCATATAAAGAGTGGCAGAAAGGCAGAAGGAGTGTACATGATGTCAAGAGAGGAACCAGAATATTCAGACACTTAGGCAAAGAAGAGACACTGTTATGCTAGTGGTAGCAACAGCCAGCATGGAGATGGAGTTACAGCCAGCTGGCTGAGAAGAAAAGATGACAGCCATCATGTTAACTGAGAACAGCCAGGAAGTCCTGAACACCATCACAACAGAGACTTGGCTCATCATCAAGGACAGAACTGTCCATTAACTTTTTTGAAGGACATAAACAGAACAGTTGTTGGAGAGGAGAAAAATTAAGTAACTAAAATTTGGAGGGCAGAGGAGAAGCTGACATTTTCCGAATTCACAGGAGATAAGGATAAAATCTAGGTTAGAAAAAGATTGGACAATATAAAGATCACAGAACAGTTTGTCTTGGAAGGGACCTTAAAGATCATTTAGTTCCAACCCCCTGCCATGGGCAAGGAAAGATACATAAGGAGAGTACACAAGAATGATTAGAGGTAGGTATGTGGGAAGCTAAAGACAAACACAAAATAAGAGATGCAAAGCTGCAGGAGGTAAAGGATGGAAAATTAAAAAAATAATAAAATTAAGAAATTTTAAATAAGGCTGACTAATGAGAAAATAGAACATAAATAAAAATTACTGATAGAACAAATGTTCAGAAATGCATGTTCCTCACTAGACAAGTGATTACGTAGTAGAAATTTAGTCTTCAGCAGTTGAAGATTCAAGATTTAGTGAGAAATCTTTGGGGTGTAGGAAGGTAATAATAATTTTTTCATTACCATTCTTATTTTCTATACAAATAAATTTTGGAACTCGACATAATTTTTAAGTCTTACATTACTCTAACATTTACTATGCCTTTTAACCTTCCCTTTGGAAACAGAAGTTAAAAAACTACTCAGCAACATGTTTCTTTAAATAGTAGGAGTTCATCACAGTAATTTGTCTCCAGTTGTGTTTGCATATTAATATTCTTAGTTGTACAGTTATAGAATGCTTCTAGTATCACCTTTAATGTACCAAGTGAAGGGACATGCAATTCTGTTTTGGTGATTTACAACAGACTTAACCATTTGTAAGGTCACCTGTTTAGCAAGTCAAGCATAATCTTTATTGGCTTCTAATTATTACTTTTAGCTTTCCCATATTTTGCTCCCTTAATTACAATTTTGGCATATTTTAAGATCCACTTAAGATGCCAAGGTGCAGATGGTCATACAGCACCAACCTTGGTGATTTGCTTGTACACAGCATGCACTGATAAGTTGTATCTGACCTGACACAATATTTAGGCTAAAATAAAAATGTACAAACTGATTATTGTGAAAATTCAAAATATTTAGAAGAGACAGAAAATGTAGGAGATGTTTTATTTGCTTAAAAAACAGATCAAGTTAGCTCATGCAACTGAACAGTCAAAATTGTATCTCTGTTATTACATATACACTCTGACCTATTACTAACTAAATGATGCAGGCTCTGAATAAGGCCTTCTAACTGCTAATGCCCATTGATTTTTTCTCCAATGAACAGCCATTACAGGTTTGCATGTTTGTACATTTTGAAAACTCAATCTTTAACTCAAGGTTTTTAGGACAATTCCGTTTAATGAAAATGTTTTTTGAAAAGAGTTTTCACCTGAACTGTTATAAATTTTCTATGTGTATGTCTCAAGAGAAACAGAGTGCTTCATATAAACCATTGAGAAACTTCACCTGTTGACTTCTCTATTATTGTTAATATTAGGACTTCAGAGATAGTTGGAAAAAAACCAAACAATCATCAGTTTACTGATGTCTTATGTCACCAGATGGTTGGACTATTAAGAACCAGCACCAGAGAACAATTAGTCAAGTTTTCATTATGAGTAAATACTAAGTACAGAAATATTCAGTTGAAAAAATTAATTCTGACAATCTTGCTGGTCAAGCAGCAAGCAGTAAATGGTTTCTTTTTTTTTTCACATTTGTTCTCAAGTGCTTGTTATATTCTTTAACATGCCTAATAGCTGCATTGAAAACGAAATTTATTTATTAACAAGCTCTATTGCCATTCTTTAACAGGCTCCCTGCACCCTCCTAAACCCCCCCAACTTTCAACTAAGCTCATCAATTAATCTTAACTCTCTCAATAGTTGGCGATGTTTACACAAAATCCTTTCAGAGTTATTCAGCTTGATCTTGCAGCTCATTAAAAGGATCTCTATTTATTTGCTGTGTGTTACAGTTCTTCACTTTGGCACAACATGCCAAAAGGAAGCCAATTTGACTTTTCCCTGTGGTGCTAATTGGTAGAGCATGCTGTCTGCTTCTTCATTAATTATGTCAATAAGTATGAAACTTTCATTTTCATGGTGGTGTATTAACAAAGCTTTGCAATGAGGCTGACAAAAAGCCAGCAAACTCCAGTTTATAAAAAAGTGGATAATGAAGGCTAGCAATGGTCAGAATACATCTACTTCAAAAAACAAAGTTTTCCTCCTTATCCCTTTCAGAGTGCATCTAAAGCAAGCACTTACTGAAATAGACAAGATCAACTTTTCTGCTGAAAGTAAATAATTCTCCAAAACACACAGATAAAAGATCTGGAAACGCTATAACTTCACAAGACACAAAGAATGAGAGGAGTACCTCTAGTCTAGCTGAAATGGTTTTGCTCCCCAAACCATTTTCAGATAATTTACTGATCTCATCCCAGCAAGGGTATAGAAATCCCTCACTGCTTTATAGCTCACTAACCACTTTTGTCTAAAGACAAAACTAGCACTACCATAACAAAACCAGACACTGTCCAGATGAAATTCTGGATGTCTTCAGCCTGTTTCTGTTTACTAACTACAAAGGCTGGTAAAAGAGTGATGCTCCGCCTGCTGCAAAAAGAAAATACTACAAATTCCTGTACTTCAATGATACAAAAAAACCCCCAAAACTTTAGAAAAACAAAACCGCACACACACAACCCCTTCAACCCCATACCAGTCTGCGATCCAGCTCACTTCCTTTTATACTCCTCTTCCTATAAATTATTTGGGATATCCTTAAACTAGTTCTTTGCAATGAGACCGAGTAATAAAAAGAGAAAAATGTATTAAAAAAACATTTCCTACAGTAGGCTTAAACCTTGAAACCAGAAATAAAAAATAAATTTATTGGTATGTTGAAAGAATTCACCCTTGAAATGATTCTAGTCAGGGTAATAACAAGGATGGGATGAGTGGGACATTCACTCTAGGGGAGCGTACACATTATGGTTGAGTTCCCAAAACTGGAACAAATATATCTATTCCCTGTCAAATGCTCTTGCCACCAATGAAGAAAGCTAGCTGCTTGTCAGAAGACTTATCATCCAGTGAGACAGGTGCAGAACTGCAAGTGCCACATTGTCTTGCCTGTTGCACTCTGAATCCAGACATCCTGTGGAGCCTTAGAACATCTCTCTTTGCCAGTTTTGTTTCTACCTTTCTCCTCAATTTTCCCGGTATCTATTACATTAGTATGTTATTTCTCTTAGGCTAGCAGTTTGCGAGTGCCCAGACTGCATCTTTCTGTGCAACTACACAGCCCAACACTTGGACCAACAGGGCATTCCCAAACCATAATATATTAAAACTTTCAATAAATCAGTTTCTTTATGTACTTCCTTCCCTATTCAGAAATATTATGAAACAAAGACAATGTTTACTTGCGTGAATAAAATAGCATAGCCTACCACAACTAACATGTCTTCTTGTACTTATGCTTTCTTGTTCTTCATTTTCTCCTTCTTTACATATTTGACCTCTCCATCTTTCCTTCTTGTAACAGAACTCTCCTAGCATCACTAACTTCCTGCTGTCATTTTCTTCTCCTCACTTAGTTGCTTTTAATCTTTTGCTCCCCTTTCTCCTCTTCCATCAAGTTTTAACTTACTTCTCCCACAGCCAAAAACTCTTGAACTCAAACCCATTCCTGGCTTCAGTTCTTCAAGTCAGTCCTCTCAGCATCCTCTTTCTTTTCTCACTTGGACTCAAGGCACCATTCTTGGCCTCTTGCTCAGTTCTACAGATCTGCTTATATCCCCCCTGTTATTTGATAGATGTGTCACTGCTGGCCAGGTCTATGGTCTCCTCTGCTCCCAATAATCTTGTCTGTGGACATTTTTAATTCCCTTCCTGTTTGCCTGTTAAGCAATCTTCCTTTGTAACTTTCAAAGTCATTTATAAACACGCTCCTACTGCCATAAAACCTACACTGAAAATCTATGCTTATTCAATTCTTCCCATTCTTGCTTCCACTCAGTTTGGAAAAGCTATGACAAGGATGCATCATGGAACATCTTCTATATCATTACTCTTTATCTTAATCAGGAAATAATTTTGCAAAGACACACAAAAATTAAATGTGGACTATAAGACCACAATTGAGCAGACACAGTTACCACTCTATAGCTAAAACAAGACTTAGGATTATAAGGAATACTTCAAAAAAATCTGCGCTGTAACTGCATTTCTTCTATAGAACTGTGGTAGCTGGAAGCATCAACATAACTTCAGGAATGAGCTTTGAAAATAGGTCTTAAAATGAGGCACTTGCTCCTATTTCTCCCTATAAGAAGCTGACACATATCAAGAGTATCTTGTAAAGTCTTAGCTATTCCCCTTGAATTTCCTGTGCTGTTCTTATTTGTTATTTCTGTATAAAAATACTGACTTTGAATTAAGAAATGAAGCTGTACAATTTCTTGGAAATTTGACTATTAATTACGACCTCTAAAAACAACTACAGCATTTAATACAGTATGTTTTAGAAGAATTGTATACTTAATGGAAAGCATATGTGGAGGGAGAAGGGAAACTTTTAAAAATAGATTTATGGTCATTTTTGCCAGAATTCATAAAAACTGAAAGCTTATATACCAAAGGTAGATGATGGATATTTTTTCTTTGTCACACAGATAAAATATTCTTTGTCAGCACCTACACTTCCCTGTCAGATTTTATACTTCAGTGAAGAATGTTTTATGTTCAGTAGCTGGCATGTAAGTATTCTCATGCAGTTACTGCATTTCTACACTTTTCAATTCTACAGGGTTAGACTGTGATTCCTTATGTTCTATCAGGAGTTGAACTAAATAAAAACATCCTAAAAGAAACAACCAAACAAAAAATACCCCCCAAAACCAAACTCCTCAATACAGCTTAGCTATTCCCACATACCATCAACCTTATCAAACTGTTGTCAATGACATATAATTACGCTAAACATCCACAACAGTGTACCAAGGTCACCAAAGCTGAGTGAAACCAAAGCCTCAGTATTACACATGATCATTCAGATTAATGTCATTCATGCACAACACACCCAAGCAATTTTCCTTCCTACAGAGATATAAAAAGGTTTAAACAGTAATACATATTCTGTTCAACATATGTAAAAGAGAAGTGCTACATGGGCATCAACACTATGAAAGGAATATTATTTCTAATGCATGTGAATTATTGTGTTAAGATGACAGATTCTAATTTGGAAAGATCAGCATTCTCTTGTACTCACTCTCATTTTCCTTCCAAATGATGTCTTCAGTGGCATGTAACTGGAATGCAGCTGGCGCTGTCTGTTAAGCCCCTGCAGGTCTAAAAACCTAGAGCAACACCCTGTATTTGGACATACACGCACTAAGTGATGCCTATTTGTACTGTGCCATATCCCCTCCTCAGCTATGATCATAACATTTTATTTCCAACTTTGATGAAAACAGAACAAAGTGCTCTGGATTTTGTCAATGAGCCAACAGGAAGTGCTAAATTAATAAAGATCATCTGCAAGTATGCCCTAGAGTAAACAGTTCATGCCTATGACACACTGCTTCCAAGCTGTGATTCTGATTCTGATTCTAAGAACTCATGTATAAGTGAATGTTAGAGCAAGTCCAGAGGAGGGCCACAAGGGAACTGGAGCAACTCCCATACGAAGACAGGTTGAGAAAGTTGAGGCTCTTCAGCCTGGAGGACAGCTGCGTGGAGACTGCATAGCAGTCTTCCAGCGTCTGAAAGGGACCTATCTATAAGGATGTTGGACAGGGACTCTTCATTAGGGACTGTAGTGATAGGGGTGTAGGAGTAACGAATGGGTTCAAACGTAAACAGGGGATGTTCAGGTTAGATATAAGGAAGAAGTTCTATACTGTGAGTGTGGGGAGGCACTGGAACAGGTTGCCCAAAGAAGTGGCAAATATCCCATCCCTGGCAGCGTTGAAGGCCAGGTTGGACGGAGTCTTGGGTGACATGGTCTAGCATGAGGTGTCCCTGCCCATGGCAGAGGGGGTTGGAACTGGATGATCTTAAGGTCCTTTCCAACCCTACCTATTCTATGGTTCTATGATTCAACTGTTATTAATAAATTAATATACTGTATTAAGTAATCAGACCTCTAAATAAGCTTTTTACCTTTCAGTTTCTAAACTGAGTTATATGTAATAAGGCAAATAATTGCTATTGTCTTTGAAAAGAGATAGGTTCAAATTATTTTCATTTGTTCACAGTGTGTTAGCAATAAAAAAAAAGTTATTAAGCACAAGGAGAACAGTTTCTCAAGAGTACTTAAAATCATCAGTATCCTCAATGTGTGTGAGCAATAGAGAAAAACAACCATTTGATTGTCCCTCTCACTCCTCAATGCCTTTCTCTACCACTGCTCTCAGGATGAGCTATACCTGTAACTTCTGTCTATACTGCTTCTGTTAAGCAAAGCATCACAGAACACCAGACTGGAAGGGACCTCAAGGATCATCTGGTCAACTTTTAGCACTAGAGATTTCACTGCCTTTCTAAGCAACTTTGTCAAGTTTTCAGCTGCCCTTCCATTAGAAAGTTTTCCTGCTGCTGATTCTAAACTGACCTTGAAGCAAAGTAAGCTTACTGCACAGTTAATATGGAGAAAAAGCTGATTGCTTTTGTATTTGCAGCTGTTTATCAAGTCCTTGCTCAGATATCTCTTCCCCAGCCTTTCCCTGTACGTCACATTTTCCAGAGCTCTGATGCTTCATATTGCTCTCCTCAGTACGTCCTTTGATTAAGCCACTTTCTTCTTGATGTGTTGTTCCCAGAATATTGCCTGGCAGCTGAAACTTTACAGATGCCAAGTTTTTTAACAGTACGGTTACTGATGTTTATTCTGGTTTTATATAAAAAGTGTGCCATGGACCTTTTTTGCAACAGCATGATATCTTTAATACATTCAATTTCTGATTTACCAGAAGCTGAAATCACTGTACTGTGAATTAGTTAACCTACATAGTCATTATGCATTTACATTTTCATAGCTGAATATTTTTAAGAGTAGACATTTTAATTTACCCTTTCTAAGCTGCATTCTGTTAAGTCTCCAACTCATCGCTGTAACTTTTAATTCTAAAGGTATGCGTGCAGGTCTTTTCAGAGTGACATTCTCAAGGATTTTTCAAAATGTATTTTGCATTCCATCCTTCATATCAATAATGAAAATACATAGTAGCACTCCTAACGAAGCATTTTGTAAAACTGTTCCCAAAATATTCATCCACTTTGACAGAAAGCTATTTACAGCTACTCTTGGAGTAAGGCTTTTTTTTTTTTTTTTTCGGTAAGATGATTTATATCCACATATAATAGACCTATCTAAGCTGTACTTCTGAAGAAGAAACACCACACCTGCTTATTGGACTTTGCAAGGCAAAAAGTTGCTACTGAAATACTCGTACACTGACCTGTAAAGGCAGATCTAAACTCACTGTACCAAACTACAACACAGATGCAAAATGGAAAGCAGATTAGGATAGTGCTGTATTTGATCTAGTAAGACCTTCTGTCAGAATGAAGAGAAGGAACTGAAAAAAAAAGTTATAGCCATCTTTCACAGTATCAAAACTGGACTTGGGATACGGGAGTGGAGGGCTGTGCCTATTCTATTAAGCTTATTTTACCCCAGAATGGTGGCTTAATGCTTTTCTCAATGAAGTCACACAAAATAAGCTAATTGCATTAGCCCTTCTTAGTTGTTAATAGTAAGTATGTTTGGCCAAGCAGATACCATGGCATGGATGAAAAAAAAATATCAGCTGAAATGTACATCCTAAGTCAAAAAAAAGGGTAAGCTTTACCATCACTGAGTCAGATAAAAAAGAGACTGTCATTTGACTGCATGGCACCTACACCCCAAAGAACTGAAGTAATCTTTTATTTAGTGGTAGATGCATTAAAACTATAACCTGATTAGACTATTTTTATGAAGAAACCTGCAAAGGACTCCAAGAGACTGTAAAGGCAAGCTGGTATCCTACATCAGAACATACTGGCACTGAGATGAGCAAGATAAGATACAAGGAATGTAAAAAAACAAAAACTACAGCGTGGTGTGACAAGAAAGTATTTACCCACAGATGAATATATGGAGGCTCCCTTGCCACTACAGAAGTTGGCTGGCCATGCTGAGGGTCAGCTTGCTCAGAGGACAGAATAAATGATTTTGTATACAGATAACAAAAAGGCAAGATTACAAATAATTGTATCAGATGAGAACAAAATTTCAGGAGGTTTTTGTTTGTTTGTTTTTCCTAAGGAACAGATTTTATACATCGTATTCACTGAATAATGTTCCTGATACTTTCTCTTTTTCTTTCCCACAGAAATTCTCAATTGTTACAGTAAAAACTGATTCTTACTTACATCTTGAACTGTTATGTACAGTGCTTTGGGCTAAATCAAGAGTCTATTCCTTGTGGGTTTTTAAGACATAAAAAAGTAAAATGTCTAAACCACAGATGAACATACCTTGTTGATATATTTTCACATGCTATGTATGGAAATGTAATGCAATATTATTATTTTGTTGCTTGTATTCTAACTTAATCTCATGTTTCATGCTTGTTCCAGATGATGATACAGCTAAAAAAAATATGTTCTCCTTACTGTAGGCAAAATTCCAGTGCATAATGAGCCCACGGATCACACTGATACAATGAAAACTGCTTTCTAAAACTGCACATGCAGGTTCCCCAGAAATGACATCTTTTAAAATGCAAAAACAAAAATAAACACAGTTAATCTTAATGCTTCAATTAGAACATAAATTCTTATTTCTCCATAAAACAATTCACTGCAGCGCTTGAAATAAAGTTCACATGAGAAAAATGCAAAGCACAGCTGCTCAAGTTTGGAAAGTCAGTCACTATTGCAAAATTCCAAATTCACACTGTTAATGGTAAAACAAACAGAAAAACCTCATTCATTAATTATTATACACCAACCACATCTTAAGACAAACTATGTATTTCTCTACGTTTTTAAAAATTTTTGTAATTTCCCTTTTCTTATGTCATACATTTGTTTCCTGCAGATCCTCCATCTAACTCCCAAGAAAGTGATGTTGGAGGGAACGGTTTAAAGTTGGTTTCTCTAATTTCTGAGTGTCTTGCAACTTTTAGATCTATAAGGTGGCTGCAGAGCAACCTATCATGTCTTAATCTTGTGTAGGGAAATAGTAGGGACAAAGCAATTAAATCAGCCAAGAGTAACTATGGGAAAAACAAGTGAGTGACCATAAAGAAGCAAAACTGCACACAGTTAGAAAATACTCCATGAGTATCCAGAAGACTGAGTTTAGCATGGCAAGGCTAAAGCACCATTTGACTTTTTTTTTTTAAATACATAGATGGATAAATAGGTAAGAGAAAAAAGTAATGAAGAAGCTAAAAAGAGAAATAAATTGTAAGCCTCTTGCTGATTTGTAGAAAATGTCATTAAGATTGATGGGGTCATCTAAGACACTGTTACCAGCTGTGCTAAAGCATATACACATCTGCATGGTATTTCCATAAAACCTCCGAAATCACAGGAATGAAGGATGAGAATATGATGAGCCACAAAGGGCTAAACTGACTCCAAAAGATCATCAAACCATGTGAACTATCAATGTGCAGTCCAATAGCAAGAAGAAATGAATTAATGTTACCCATTGAGACGATTTCTCCAAACACTCTAAACTGAATTTCCATTTCTTCCAGATAAGTGTATTATTAAAGTTTATAAATCCTGACTTGCAAAACCAGCTCTGCTTTTCACTCAATGTATTCTGCTGTACTGAAGTATACTATTGAGAGTTTTCTAAGACATTTCCTTTCTGTCAGGAGCCTTGGAATTTAGCTATTGAAAAGCATATGGGAAATGCAGTGGGCATGTGTTTGTCACTCTCAGCAAATCCTTACTCTATACCGTGATTTGGAGATCACTTTTGAAAGCTTATCTAAGTGAGGGATAGACAGCATTCACATTGCTTCATCTTGAACACAATAAGGTCAGTAACAAAGTCTGTTAACTTATGATTGACAGAAAGATGTTCCATTCCTAGCTTTTCATTTAAGCCATTTCTACCACTTAACCCCCAGTACAAGCTATTGTAAATGCATTTATTTTCAGTCACTCAAAACAAGAAAATTCCAGTGTAAAGATATTTAAGTTCAGCCGCAAATACAAATCAGTACTAGTCATTACTTCACTAA
Source organism: Ara ararauna (assembly GCA_028858755.1). NCBI lineage: Eukaryota > Metazoa > Chordata > Aves > Psittaciformes > Psittacidae > Ara > Ara ararauna. Next base: position 13,992,601 of record CM054380.1, on the reverse strand, counting down.
ATGCATAAAAAAGCTGAAGCAAATTTAACCTGTCTGCCACACACTGTTTTAAAAGGATAAAGTGAAACAACTCCAACAATTCCTATTTAAAGCAGATTTATTTTTAGCAAGTTTGACTCTTAAGAATGGATGAACTCTTTTCCAGGAATACCATTCTATTAGTACAGAACTGTAAATACACAGCATGGTGTGTTATCTTGAAGGGAGGACAAATTAATATTTACTACAACCTACTAAATATTTGATTGAGTACAAAAAGTCCACTCACTTAAAACACTCTATTACAATCTCAGAAAAGTCTTCACTTAACAGAAAATGTTCTGATGTCAAGCCATAGCCACCACCATTTTAAAATGTTACCATGACAACACTAGCAACTCGGGGTAGTGCAATGCATAACTTGGATCCAATGCTTAGCTCTCTGCTCATCTACTGCAAAAAAATATTTTTCACAAACAGAAACCCTAGGAGTCTGAGAATATTTCCAACCAAGCCCCTCAAAGTGAAGCTAATGCTTAAGAAATCTCAGAAATGACTGTGCATTGACCTGCTGCTTCAAGCAACACTATTTGGCTTTGCAGGCACATGTTACACTGTTTACTAGTCAGCAACTAGATCTGGATTTCTGGGGTTCTTAAAGGAAGTCCACTGTGTAAACTCTAACTAATTTTAGTTCACATCATAATTACCAAATATGCATATTTATTTCATTCAGTTTCAGGCACGTATTTGTTTTTTCTTCAAAGTATGAAACCTTAATTCAGACTCTGCTCTCATATTACACTAGGCATCCTTTCTCTCATAGTTCATATCCATATTGGTCTCTAAAAATAAGTGAATATACTCAAAACTAATACAATAATCTGTAATAGAGTAACTTGCTTGAGAATGTTTTGAATATGAAAAATAACGTTCAGCTTAAAAACTCTAGCCTTCAGGGCAAAAAAAATTAAACTTCCAATTATAAAGAATTATATTCTGTTCTTCACATTTGAAAGGAAACTGAACAACAGCAAAGAAGTCTTGTAACTAGCTTAAAATCTTTATGAATCTGTTAAATGTATCAAAAACATAAATGTACACCTTCTAGAAAATCTTGGTGATACAAATTCTAAATCTCTGTTGAGCAGTACTTCATTGTTCAAGAACAACAATTCTATTTGGTGTTTTTCGGTGGTTTTTTTTTTTTTCCTTTTGTCCCAATGAAGCACAGTAATAAATTACTTTTGTAAAAGCTATCTTTTGCAGACTTCTTACACATAGTTTCCAGGGGAGGGTTGAAAAGTTTCTCATAAAATAATTTACTTTTGGCGATGTCCTCCAAATAATTTATGGGAAGTCACCCTAGTGGTTACAGTTTTCCAGAAGGTAAGCAAGTAAGGTGAAAATCTTTAAATCTTTATGCAAGCACTGTAGAGAGTACCAACTTCCATTTTCTTATAGCATCCCTTATATATGTGCAATTTTTTTGTCTATTGTGGAGACGTGTCTCATTATTTTTAACAAATTGCTATCAGATTCCTTAAATGACAGAACAGAAAAACCTTTAAACGCTCAATGAATCCTGAATTATTAAACCTAAAAGGGTACTTTACCATGTTTGTTATCATATTGAAGGAAATCATCATCATTGATGTCTGGATTAAATTCTTATCTTTTTAGATGGTCCCTTCAATGCTGAGGTAAACGTAAAGATGCATTGCTACAAACCTCCAGATGTTTTTGCTGTTAATAAGTGTAATTTCACTGTGCAGCACATTGTCTTCGAATATATGAATGAAAACATTGCATTTAAATGAAAGATGCAACAGGTTAGATTCCACAAACAGATTACTTCTCATTTAAATTATTTTTACTTTTGTTGACTTATTTTGTATTTGCTGTAATTTTTACCTGTTGAAAGTACTTGGAAAAATCAGTATATTAAAACACACAGGCGGGAGAAATTAAGAAAATGTTAATGATCTTTTTATCAGAAAAACCTGGGAGACAATTCTTCAGTCAGTGGTCACCCCTGTAGTTCCATCAACTTAAAAGCTATTCCATTTAATTATCCTTGTGAGCAAGACATGATACAAATTATTCAACTCTTCAGTTTTGCCTCATGATTACATGACATATTTTGCTGACACAGCACATTGCCAATCTTCTGTACTAAAAAAAAGTTCAACAAAAGTTCAAAGATCACAGAAATAAATCACAATGATTTATATGTGCTAGTATGAACAGTAACTATATATCTAGTTTTTAAATAACGCTCTTATAAACCCCATGGCAAAGAACTAATTCTTCTGATACCTTTTCTACGTTACCCTGCTGATTACTAAATCTCGTACTTCCTTGAAAGTTTATCAGCTTACTAAACCTTAGCCCTCTGCAGTCACCTCGTCCATCTTCTAATGTGGCTGTGAAGTCTGCTTTCATTATAGCTTAGTTGTTACAATGTGGATAGCAATATGCTTATATGCAAGGGCATTAAATAGACAGTAAATAATAGTTAATTGAGGGAAATGATTTAAGAAGCACTTTTTCCTCTCCTTTGCCCCACATACTCAATCTCAGTGCAATGATAACTCCTTTAACCCTTTTACAAGCATTATGGATGAAGCACCAAATATGAAGTGTATTGAGATAAGAGGAACAGCCAAGATGAAAGACTAAGAAGTTCTCTTAAGCTCTATTAGATATTGTTCCTTGATTATAAGGATAGGGGAAGTTTAGACTGGATATGAGGAAGAAATTCTTTACTGTTAGGGTGGTGAGGCACTGGAATGGGTTGCCCAGGGAAGTTGTGAATGCTCCATCGCTGGCGGTGTTCAAGATCGGGTTGCACAGAGCCTTGGGAGGCACGGTTTAGTGTGAGGTGTCCCTGCCCATGGCAGGGGGGTTGGAACTAGATGATCTTAAGGTCCTTTCCAGCCCTAACTATTCTATGATTCTATGATTCTATGATTCTATGATAATGCCTGCTTTGTACCATCATCCCATTATGAAAGATGGTCCTCCAGGAAGCTACTAGATAAGTTATACTTGAACCGGATTATATGTTTCAGCCTATTTATCTGGTGTACTCCGGTTTGTTCAATACTGGTTTGCAGGTCTCACAGACAAAACAATTCCCTAGACAAATATATAGGAAGAGTTTTGGATTTGGAAAGATCTATCAAATCTACTAATTTGCTGATAAGGCCTATGAATGCAGATAGACCAGAAAGCCAAAAACTACACACAACCCAAACAACTCCTCTATGAACATGAAACACAATAGGAAACAATGTATTTGAAGTGACAAGCGGGGGAACCACAACAAAACTCCCCAGACAAACCCACAAAACATAATTATAAATTATATTCTTCAAAGGCAGATCCTTCTGCTTAAGTTTTCCCCTTTAGTGAAGGGACTTCACAAGAACAGGCAAAAGCCTAATTTTGCTAAAAAGTGAAAAATATCATAGTCAGTAAAACTCAGTAATGTATTTCCAAACTGATCTTTAAAAAAGAATGAAAAAACACGTATAAAAACCCCTTATTTCCCTCTCACTAGGTTAAGGTGAAAAGCCTCTTATTTGCCTCCTGTCTAATTTTGTGCCACAGTAATAAGTACAATGCTGGAACTGTCTTTTAGTAGATAGATTCAGAAAAGCATTATAATCTCCAGAGAAAAGTCCACTGGGATTTTATAAAGTTCAGATTTTCTTTAGGTTTATCTCAGGCACTTCTACATCCACCAAGATTCTGAGATGGGAGTCACAAACAGATCACAAAGTCAGTAGAAGTTCTCTATGTGATGTTCTGTGAAGTTTCTTTAGTGGTGAAAGAAGCCAGGATCGAAGGAAGAAGGGCTGCCTTTTGTTAACACTACTAACAACATATTTGTTATGGATGGTGAGGCATTTAAGTAATTAGAGTGCTGTAAGAATCTACCACCTTGTCAGCTACAAATTCTTTCCGGTAAGAAAGATGAGGCTTCAGAAAATCTATCGGATAAATCATGCTGAGTTTCCATATAAGTTTTCCCTTCACATGGACTTTTATTTTTCTGCAGTAAATGACAATCAGGCCACATGTTACTATGCCAGATTCAGTATAGAATCATAGAATCCTAGAATAGTTAGGGTTGGAAAGGACCTTAAGGTCACCTAGTTCCAAACCCACCTGCCATGGGCAGGGACACCTCACACTAAACCATGTCACCCAAGGCTCTGTCCAACCTGGCCTTGAATACCGCCAGCGATGGAGCATTCACAACTTCCCTGGGCAACCCATTCCAGTGCCTCACCACACTTACAGTAAAGAATTTCTTCCTCATATCCAATCTAAACTTCCCCTGTTTAAGTTTGAACCCGTTATTCCTTGTCCTATCACTACAGTCCCTTGTGAAGAGTCCATCCCCAGCATCCCTAAAGGCCCCCTTCAGATACTGGAAGGCTGCTATGAGGTTTCCACGCAGCCTTCTCTTCTCCAGGCTCAACAGCCCCAACTTTCTCAGCCTATCTTTGTATGGGAGGTGCTCCAGTCCCCTGATCATCCTCGTGGCCCTCCTCTGGACTTGTTCCAACAGTTCCATGTCCTTTTTATGTTGAGGACACCAGAGCAGCACACAATACTCCAAGTGAGGTCTGAAACACATATAGTTCCTACATTAATATTTCCTCCAAACAGAGCAATTTTTAATAAAAACCAAGACCTACTTTAATGTCTACATCCTACAAAAATCATGACTGGGACTCTGTCCTCGAAAGCAGCTCCATATTCTATTACTTTTATAAATACATACCCTTTTGTTATTTTTAGGTTTTAAAAGCCAACTAAATATTGCATTTAATAGTAAGCATGTGCCCTACTGAAGTGAACACAAGCTATAATGATATGCCTAGCTTAAAAGCAAATCTAATCTACTTGCTTATTAAATTTAAATGTGTTTAAGGCTGATATGGTTTGAAAATGATATGTAAAATAACAGCTTCCATGGCAATAAATGTCAAGTCTAAAAATTATATGCAATATAACATACAAAATAAATGCTGCTTCGTCTTTACATTTCAGTGTGATCAATTCATTAAATGAGGTATTACAAGCTATGAGAAAATTTTACAACTCCTGAGACATAATTTGTCACAGGGTATTACAATGCAGCAAAGAAATACTTTAGAGGTTTTGTCATCAATGGATTAAAATTCTTATAAGAAAGAAGGTGCAGAAAAGTAGCTTTCTGATGTACCATGACCAAAATTACTCATCACAGCATATATTAAACACCTACGTGATACTTTTTCATTACACAGTCTCTGTATAAAGTGACTTTTTTTTTTTTTTCCTTTGGAAATAAAACAAGGAAAAGATAGGTAAACCATTTTATTGGACCACGAGGCAAGGACACAAAGCTTCTCCACCACACCAAACCCAAATACGCTCCGGCAGTCTTGGGTTTGCTTGGGTTTTGTTTCCTTTTTCTTTTTAGTTACAATATAGTGATGGTCATTTCCACTTGCTGTGTTTTCCAGAAATGACAAAGTTTTTTACACCACTAGTTAGAAAGAGCTGAGAGCCACCAAGCCAAGAAACACAGTATGTGTACCCCTGCCCCACCAAAGTCCCCACCAAATAGCCTCTGGGCATTTTCCATAGACAGTGTAGCAAAACTCTTGTTGAGAAAGCTGTAAAACCTGGAAAGCCATTCTGCATCTTGAATCTATGCAACTCCCTGTTCCAGAAAATATTCATAAAAGCTTCAGCTTAAAGAATTTGATCATTTTAGCACTCTCAGTAATCAGCAGAGAGATACAAAGAGGATCCCACAGGACTTGACTCAGACCATCTAGATTAGACTCTTACTTTGAATTGCTTCCTGAAGGTGCATCTCTGTTTACTGATTATAGAGGGAGCATCAGGAGTCTGTGTTTTAGGAACATTACCCACTCCCTTCTCCAATCTTCATTCTTCCAAATGAGACACCGCTAACAGATGCTTTGACTGCACTATTGTCAGCAACTAGTCCATCAAATTTATTTTCTTAGTCCTTATGAAGTTTGAAGAAGTTACAAAATTTTCATGACCTTGGAGACCACTGAAAAAGTCATGTTTCGACTGAAGTGAATGCTTGCTGCAAGCGAATAAAAATTATCTATACACTGATGACTTTTAATTTCACCCAAGCTTTTTTACACACTTTTTACTCAAATATTCAATACGTCTTGACTGCAAAAGAATAATATTAAGATTTAAAATCTGTTTGGACTTTGCTGTTTACAATTTAACTCTGCTTCAATAAGAAACCTGGCTATGAACACTCAGGCCTAGGATCTTCTAATAAGGCAGCAAGACAAGAGCAATTTTCTCACATGAACCTTTTACAGCAGCTAAAAAGCTAAATGCTACTTTTCTTACTATTTCTCTGCAAAATAAGAAGAATAATCATGGTTATGATTTAAACTAATTTTATTTTAAAATCCCATAAATATTTCAAAGATATGTGCCTGCTCTTGCTTTATCACTTTTCCAATCTGCCAAATATTTAACACATTTGTCTTTCTCTGACATATAATTTTTATATCATGTAACAGAAAAACACACATCACCCCACATGTTCTCAAGGTGCAATAAAATCTGGTAATATTTTTGCAGGCCAGTATCTAGCCACGAATTTCTGCTCCCACAAAACCATCCATATTATCAGGGGAATTATTAGGTGGCTGTATCTTTCCAGGCACTCAGAGCAAGATAACCCTAATCTAGTCTTATCACTTGCACACAAAAGCACTGGATCCAATAGGCTCCCATGTAATCCATCTCTGTCAACTGCATTAAGGAAATTACCTGTCAAAAATATCATGGCCAAGATTCTGTGATTAAATGCAAACTTAGAAAATGCTCAAGGGTATAGTAAAAAAAGCTGCATAAAATTGCTTTCAGTTTACTTTTCCTTATGTTAATGTTGTGTCCACAAGCATTTGAACAACATAAAGAACCAAGTAATTTATCAACCAACTATTGCATTGCCAAAGGAAACAGAATTTTAAATTTGTCATAATTCCATGAAGTTGCCTTTGTTATTAAGAGAGGAACACCTAAAAAAAATAAAAAATTTAACAAAACCTTTCAAGATCTCTGAAGAACCAAAAAGCACATCGGGTTCTTTAATTTTATCTGTTTCTCAGGAAGAGAAATTGCTATTGCTGATGAGGTATAGAAATGTCTAAACTTTCAGATTCACAATCTTAATACTATTTTTTTTTCCTTGATAGTGGTTTGTCTCTGTGAACTTCATTTAATGATTACTTCAAGAGGTCTGCGTGATTAAGAGCACAGTCCTATCCCTCAGGACACTTGAGTCCAACCCCCTTCTCCATCAACAGCTTAGATCTTTTTCTTAGGCATCTTTCTATAAACTGGACAGAACAATCGTATGTATGTGTGATTTGAACATAAATGCGCTATTAACTGTGAATATCCTGACTCTCTGCAAAAGAAGAAAAAAAAAAGCCCAAAACAACAAAACAGCTTGACTCATAATTCTACAGCTGAATAATTTTGCATGTTTTGAAGTATTCACTCAAGAATATTCTAACATGCCCAATGTGCCCTAAAGAAATCAAAGGGGGGCAAAACCACAAATAATCAATAGTTAGCAATACTAACATAGCATGTACAAGAGTCAAAGGGCAATTAAGATGATTAAGACACTTGGCACATCCCTCATATAGGGAAACGCTGACAGAGCTGGAGCTGATCAGCCTAGAGAAGGCTCAGCGTATCTTGTCAATGCATACAAATACCTGAAGGGAGTGTGCAAAGAAGATTGAGCCAGGCTCTTTCATTGGTGCCCAGTGACAGGACCAGAAGCAACAGCACAAACTGAAATGCAGGAGAATCCCTCTGAACATCAGGAAACACTTTTTCACTGCGATGGTGACTGAGCACTGGCACGGGTCTCCCAGAGAGACTGTGGAGTCTCCATCCTTTGAGATATTCAAAAGCTGTCTGGACATGGTCCTGGGCAAGCAGTTCTGGGTGGCCCTCTTTGGCAGTAGTGCTGGACCACATGACCTCCAGAGGTCTCTTCCAACATAACCATTTTAGGATTCTATGAACCCACTTTTCCAATTTATCCAAGTCCCTCTGAGGAACAGTCCTGTTGCCTACTATACATAGTGCTTCCTCCAGTTTGGTATCATCCACAAACTTCCTGACAGTGCACTTCACCTCACTTTCCACATTGTTATTAAACAGTTATTGCCCCTTATACCAACCCTGAGGCACACAACCACTAGTGAGCCACCAAATTAACTCCGAACCACTGATCACAGCCCTTTAAATCCAGCAAATTGAAGCCAATTTTCCAGTTGATTTACCATCTATTCATTAACCATTCCATATCTCACCAATACGGCTGTAAGAACACTAGTGTAGATTATTTAAAAGCCTTGATAAAATCAAGATATTGAACATCCAGTAGTCTTCCCTTCTCTTCATAGGACAGGCTGATTATTTTGTAAAGGAAAATTTTTTTGAGCTATAGTGTTCAAGAATGGTACATTTTGAAGCAAGGTTACAAAGGAAAAAAATAACACCTTTAAGCCAATGAGACTATTTAACATCACCAGAATTCTAACTCCAAAATCGAAATCTAAATCATGCAGTGAAAATATTCCGCTGTGGTGACAAACTGGTGGAAATTTGTTCTTTATCAGGTAAGTAAATGACAGTCAGTAATTGCAATCCTCATGTTTAGCTCTCTCACTGCAATCCAGCATGTATTCCCTAATTACTCAAAGGTGGGAGGGAGGGGTGTGGGTGCAGAGGGGAAGAGAGAGGGAGGAAAGTACTGTAATATACTAAAATCTCTAAACTTGTTGCATCACTACAGGTACCCATTCACTAAGTGTCCTGAACGGTTGTTCTTACTGACCAACCATGTATGAGATGGAGCTTCTTCTAAGCAGTATTATCTGTTCAGCTGGTCAGAAATTTCCAAGCAGAAGGTCCTATGCTCAGGCAATAAAGTTAAGGATGACAACAAGCTGGAAGTAAAACGTGGAAAGGGAAAACTTTCAAAGGTCAAGAACCTCTCCCTGTGAATCTGGAAATGCATTTCCTCTTTCTGAAGAAATTTTGCTGAAAAATCATTGAATATATTTCTCAACCAGGGATTCACCTAAATCCAGCCAGGTTGTAATTGGTAAGACAATGGCAAGCAGCAGACTACAGCCTGACAGAGTTTGTTCATTAAGATTGCCTACATTGCACCAAATACACGTTCAGCGTTTAGACTGAAGTTGAAGATTTCTGTTTGCGGTGGTTACATACCTACACAGCTGTCTCTGCCTTACTGGAATTTTGAAACTACACAAAAGAAGGGCTCATATATGGAAAGTTTGACTCAAGAAATGTAGATTTAATTAATAGGGTACAGATATCATAAACTAGAAGCCTCAGAAAACTATCAGTAACATGCTGTTTATAATACAGATATCTTCAGATTAAGATGAAAGGCTGAAACTCTACAAATGAAATCTAGTATGTACTCTGTCAACTATTTTCACTTGAAGCACCACAGAGTATCGGATTTACAATATGAAGGTTGGGAGGAAAGTTATATCTGTTTAAAGTGAAGCAATACCACTACAAAGATTTCTTTCCATTTCAGGAGAAAGAATAAATTATACGTACAAAATGGATGCCCCTTTCCTAATCTTTGTCCAAGGTCAACCTGGGGTTCTACTGAAGTTATCAAACTAGCAGAAGAGCTGCAATTGCTTCTACTAAAGCAAGCAGGGACTGGAAAATAAAGCTTACAGAAGACTGCAAGATGCAACTTATCCTTTGTGAAGACGGGACTAAAAAGCTTACTAAAGAGCATGAACTTCTGAACAGCAAATGAAAGAAAAAAAAATTAATGCATTTGTTTGGCTTGAAGACCTATCATGGAATTTACAGTTACTCTTAACCTCAGTTAAAAGAGCTAGCAATAAGACTTAAAGAAATAATACAGAAGTTCTTTAAGAAGTGTTGTCAACCTCATTTGCTGTTTTTATACAATGGCCACTAAACAAATGCAGCTGATTAAGTCAGGGAATCATTATTTCACACAACATTTACCGCTCAAAATATATCAGTAGAAGCTGAAATCACAGGCAAAATTTTGAACCTTCCACATTAATTACATATCAAATTAAACAGTTGTAAAAAAATAAAAGTGGACCTATGCTCCATGTGGCAGCTTTATTAGTTAGTTTATCACCCACCATATGTACTGCCAAGGAAAATTATAATAGGCTACCACTGCTAACAACAAAAGAAGACTATAAAATATTATTTATAGTTTTATTAACCACATTGGTAAACTCAACATAACTGGGTCATAATCATAGAGAATGAAACTCTGTGTTCAACAAGCATACTGTACAGAACAGAAAGAACAGAAATTCACCAGTACTTCTAAAGCAGAGATAAAATACAGTACAACTGCAAATTTAATCTTAAAAGTACATATTGACTAATGGAGATTATAACTAAACTGAGCTGGATAACAATTGTTTCCTAGCAGGCCATTTATACAAAGCAGTATTCTTTCCTGGAGTAACTCTCAGATTAATAAACTCAAAATTGTTTCCCTTCTATTGAAAAGCCACTTCCACTAAACACCCTGTATTACTTAAGTAACATATATTTGCAAATGAATGCAAAGACTCCATAGCAAGTACCTTAAATTCTGGAACTCAGAATGGAAGCATTCTGTGATCTTTGTTCTAGGTATGATACTGATTCCATAACAGTAGCCTAATAAAGATTTTCATGCTTATAAAGAATTAGACTATTTTTAAATAAGTCCTTTAAGAAGAGTGATTGACAAAAAGGCTGCTTTCTCATACAAACTTCATTCAGACATTACTCTGCTTAGCACCCATGCCCAGTCACTTTGCCTGGTACAGTCTTCTAAGGCCCTCTGGATAAAGAACAATACCCGTTCTGGTCTACCATCATCTATCAGTATAATTTTCTTTTAATTATTGTATTTACTTCTAATTTACCCTCTTAGCTATTACGGACTGAATCTAGTATTCCAGAATGAACTGCACTACGTTTGATGTATGGACTCTCATACAAACACAGACTACATCAGGTAGCGTGTGCTGAAACAGACCTTCACAGAACAGGGTATTAGGGAAGATTAATGAGCCAGTACAGTAACAATGGCTATTATCACTACCTATCATCACCACCACCTATTACCATCAACTTTATCTAAAGAAAAATGAGTTAGAACTTGAATGACTTAACAAATATAATAAAATGAAACAACTGGGCAGCAGAGGTAACAACTCCAGGAGTTCCTGATTCCCAGCTACACATACTCAGGCCTCCAGACAACATTGCCTCTCTGTGCCTTCAAAGCTGTGTTACTACATCAGGCAGATATTAAGGCAAAAACATGGGAATTAGGTTAAAATAAAAAGGAAAAGAAAAGCTGTGGGATTTTTTCCCTAGTTTTCCACCAATGTAATAAAACCAGAATTCTCTTCAGCCTACTTGAAAAAGATGGATCTGAAGGGAATTATGATGTGATGTTTTTTCTAGATTAAAGTGTAATAATTGCCAAAAGAAATGCTTCATGGGAAACATGTTTTTTTCCACTGATGTACAAAACTATATATTAAGCACCACTTTGGATTAAATAGCTGCACACTTGTATTTAAAGTGACTGACTCAATAATACTTATGTTAAAAACCTGTTCTTACTCTGTTTTCACGCCACACTCTTCATCTTCGTATCCAAGAAATGTCTGATAGAGCATTAAACAGTAATGACAAACATCTGTCATCTGTGTTTTCCTATCCACTCTTCACCTTTGTCCTCAATAAAAATTGAGCATATAAAGCAGGCAAACTTGGGCAGGCAGAGGAGAGAACCTCATGGAAATATGCTATCAGCAGAATCCTTCTGTAGACCTTGCATTGTGCAATACACATGAAAAATAATTGTATCACTAGAACTATAAAGTAACCATACCGGATTTGCAAAACAAGATGCATTTTCCCAGCTTACTGAAGAGCCTGTAGCTTTTTGGAAATCAGCATATACCTACTTTAAGGTATTCTGCATAAAATACTACAAAATACATTTAATATAAACAGATAATTTATTCTGGAAGCTACAAAGTTAAAATGGACTGCACTTTATATGATTCAGTGAACAAACTAGCAGAGTTTATGGAATAACTAAGCACCACTTTCTAAGTCAATTCTGCCACCTAGCTCCTCTTGTAAAAGTTAACCCTACTACATTCTACTGAAAGGCAATTTTAATTTTATTTAGTATTCAAATTCACAAATAACCCACCCAGAATATCTAAATCACTTCATTAAATACAGGTAACATAGCATATTGAAAAGAATAGTCATTTACTCCAGAGGTACTAAAAGAAAGTTGCTATGCACAGAAAGCCTGTCACTTATAAATGAGCTTTAATTCTGATTGATTCAACATACAGAAAACCATTTTGCTTCATTTAATCCCTTAACTACAGTTGATGCTTTAAAATATTCCAGGGGATTTTAATTTTCAAACTATGAAAGAAAACGTCCTTCATCCACTCTCAACTGAAATGTGTAATACTGGTTCTTGGATAGTAATTATTTTCATTTCTCAACCAAATATAAAACAACTCCTTTTCTTGTCAATGCCTTTTAAGAGAACAAAATGTACACTGGAACAGACTTTCAAATTCAAGTACAGCCCAGCACGCCATTTCATAAGCAAGTATTGTTATATATAAAATATGTATCTGCATTTTTAAACAAGAACATCCAGATTATGCCATCAGAAACTTGTCGTGAAGATCTGAACAACTGTTCAAATATATTGAAAAAAACAAGCTGAAAATATGCAGGGTTGATTTTAAGTTATCTAAGCAACTATGATGAAAAATAAGGACAGGGTGTAAATCTCAGAACCATAAAGCTGCCAGTAGAAAAAGACAATCTGATATTTTATTTTTTTTTTAAATAATGAATTCTGGCATACATAATGAATACAAACCTGAGTATCTTAAAGATGCTTGAATATTTCCAATACTCAGCAGTATTTTAATCGGGAGATGTCAGATTACTGTTTAGGAAGGGTTTGTGATGAGATCTTAGTAATACATAGTTGAGATGATTTGCAGGGTTGATCTTTTCATTTTATGTGTTCTTGGATTTTTTTAATTCCTCTGTAAAGAATCTGATGCACAGCACTGCTGCTTGGTCTTGTTTATCTTAACTCAACAACATGTTATGCATTAACATCACAAAAAGATAAACAGCTGTCATTATTTTTTATGCTTCTGTATTTGTGTTTGGGTTAGCATAATAGCACCTTTACTTGCTGCTACTAATACTAAGTAATTTACTGGAAAATACTAATCCTGTCACAGTGTAGATGCCTACCTTAACAGGCAGGCTAAATCTGGAGATAAGTATTTTCATTTTACTTTACCAAGGAATTACAAAGGTGAATGTATGGATTCCTGCTAGAGGGGAAAGAAAAATCAAAATTCCCCAGTATTACTGTTTTATCTTAGAAACTTAAAATACTTTACAAAAAATGAAAACTACAAAGAAATCATCTTACTCAAAATGATAAGAAATCTAAAGAATAAGAAGTAACCTGTCTGAGACTTACAGCACAACTGAAAATATACTCCCTGATTTGATTTGAAACTTTGATGTTTACAAAGCACAGTATTAACTCCAAGACTATGGCAAACATAGATCCAGTATTAACAAGGATCACTAATGTCAATACTTTTTGCTGTTTATATTCAGAAAATAATTAAAGACTAGCAAGAGTAAATACACACATTCTAAGTAAGATACTATTCCTATCATCTCATTTTCCAATCTCCACCATTCAACTTTTACAACTAATAAGGAGAACATTATACAGAAGCAAAACTCCATGGAAGCTCCTTGGAGAATAGCAGAAATCTGAAGTTTGACACATGAAGGTGAGGTGGAAGTTAAGGATTTCCAAAAACCATTTTCTCCCTCATTAGAGAAGTAATGCCCTCTTCCTTTCTACATTCTTTTCACTTCCCAGAGCTCATTCAAAAGAGAAAGCTGGGGGTAGAACCCATTTACAGCAGATACATCTTTTTTGTGTGTGTACAGAAATGCCGCATCATTTTCATTCTTTGAGCAGGGAGATAAAAGAAAAACTGTAACACTTCCTGCTTCTTATCCAAACACATATTTCTGTACATTCCCCCATAACATCTTTCTGTCCTCCTGCAATGTTTTCTATTCTTAGATCTGATGTATTCTTTTTTGTTTTGCTTTTATTCCCTCTTTGCTTTCTTTCTCATCCCATCTATCCTTTCCCCTTCTCTCCTGAAGTGCCATATTACTGTTCTCCTTTAGTCTACACCTTTCTCAACTCATTCTATCTCTCCTTTATTCACCTGTCATCCAGAGATGGATTATTTTAAATGCTCCCTCAACCTTTGCTGGTTTCCAAGACAGGCTGACAAGAAATCTGGAGGCTTAGATCTAAACCTTCTTCATAGCTTTCTGAATATGATACTGATAGGGATGGAACAGAAAGAGAGTTAAAAACATGTGACAGCACTGTCGTCAGAAATCCATAACAAATGCGTATGTGGAACCAGGCTCCTGACAGTTTTACCCATTCAACAGTGCAACGTTTTGAACCTGTGGCCATTGCACAACTCCCTTTTTTAAGCTTCAACCCCCTTTGCACTTGACCGCTGAGATATCAACTAACTGCTCCCAAATACACTAGTCAAAGACCTGACACCTGACTTCGTTTACTCTGAAACCAATCATGACACTCTTTACAGAACTGTAAAAAACCTTTGCTTTATTTTCAGAAAAATATAGGACTCATTCTTTTCTTAATTTATTTTGGCTTTCCTTGCTTGGCCAACGAAGGAGAGGTGTCTGGTTTTATTTCAGAACCTAAAATCAGCTCTGCTCAGAGCAACATCCATAGTTTAACGGGATAAACTGCAATGACCAGCAGCATAACTATTATAACAGTGGAAACACATTTTTCTTCAGTAAGTCAAAGATTCAAGCTGCTGCTAATCAGTCTATTGCTCAAGTTATGCAGCATGCTTATTCTTCTAAGGTAATAGTAAAAATAAGTAAAAAAGAATGTCTGGCAGGTCATGGAGCAGAACAGAACAGAATAGTACAGTTGAAAGGAACCTACAACAATAAATCTAATTTAACTGCCTGACAAATTCAGGGCTGACCAAAAGTTAGAACCTGGTATTAAAGGCTTTGTTTTAAATGCGTAGTGCAACAGAAACACTTCTGGACACTGTTCTAGTTCCTAGCAATTTTTAAACTAATTTCTCAATCCAAACACTACCTTAAAACATGATCAAAGATAAAATTGAAGGCTTCATTAAAAACAAAAAATTAATAAAATTAAGGTGGACATGGTCAAAGTCCGAAAACCAAAGTATAAAAGAGTATAGAAAAAAAAAAAAAATCACTACGCCACTACTGAAATGATGTAAGAAATTCAAAGTTTTCAAACTAAAGCTTTTCTGTACCTTAATACTGACCTTGCATTTTCTCTGAATATTAATGAATCTCACTATATGAAAACTCTAGTCAAAAGTCACTTGCAGTTTGTACACACAGTTTCTCTCCCAAATACTTTTACAAATAATTCCCAAGATACTATTTCTGAAAGTACATATAAATGATATTATTACAGTAATGTACAATGAACGCCAATAACTCTACTGAATTTTTTGTACATAAAAGAATAGTTTGTAACCACTAAAATATAGGAATCAGATAAAGGTACACAGTAGCAACACAATAAAACACCTGCAATCAGTAATGAATCTGTATGTATACACACATATGTCTAAACATAAATTCTTACATACATACTGCCTGCCTACGTAGTGCATGTAATAAACACAGGGCAGAGCATTTTCCCTGTTGTTTTTAAATGCTTAGCACAGATGAAATTTTGTGTACGTAGACATAGGAATTTGAGCATGGTTTGTAAAATTTAGAATAAAACGTAGTGAGAGAACAAGATCATAGTCAGTAGTCTGTGCGTATGAAACATCAGTTACAGTTTCTGCATGGGCTTTGAAAACATATTTTCTCAGATATAAATTGCCTACATACACAAACATACACAATCATCTCTGTCTCTCATTAGATTTTTACCTTTAGCCAAGCTGTATCCACAATATCCCAAGCCTTCCAATCAAACCCAGAGGGCTCATTTGGTGGAGCTAAACTCTCTGGTGGACAGAACACTAAAGTTGTAAGACAGACACACACATACAAGTTACAGTATACATTAGTGCCAGAGGGAAATTCCTGTCTAGCCTGCTATGCTGTTGAACCAAGTAAGCCTTTATAAGTTCACCACCCAAACCCAAGCAAATTCAGCTTTGGGAACCATGGGACCTATTAACCTACTTAAATAAAAAGTCATCTGTTTTTCCAAGGCAATATGTACAATACAAAACAGCAGGATAGCTTTAATATTGGAAAACCAAGGCAATTATCTCTCTACTCATATTGGCAGTAATGAAATTTCAACAGGGCTTATACCTTAAACTCCACTGCCTTGTATTAGCATTGAACTCTTCCCACACCATTGTACTGGTCACATAATCAGTATGGATATATGATATATAGCCCCATCTGCATTCATATGGACTACCTCCTTTCACCAGATTTGCAGGTGTAAAGCAAGGAAGGTATTTAAAGAAACCAAGGGAACTCTAAGATCCAGTCCTTAGACTCAGTTGCAACCCATTTGTATTAACTCAGAGACACCAGTGCAAGGCATATTCTGTGCATTCTGGAGCTGCAATGTACTAACTTTAGCAACACTTTTTAGGAATTCAAGTGCAGAGCTGCACCAAAACTTCAGGAGATGTACACAAAACCCAAATACTCAAAAGGCCAACGATTTCACAGTCACATCCTTTGATGCACTGTGAAAAAAGCCAACCTTTCTGACTTTCAGGCTACTAAAGCATATAAAATAAGAGTACTTCCTAAAAATACTATGACAAATTTTACAAGAGGCAAATCAGTATTTTGCCTATATTGTTTCATGTTTCTGTTTTCATAGTTGCTATTTTTAAATGAAAAAAGAGGCAGATGCCCAACACGTATAATTTGAACGTGAACAGTTAACATCAGACAATGTTGTAAGAAACCAAATCTATAGTATCAAACTAATCTGATAGAATCAAACAGCTGCTATTAATTTAATCTAAAACTACTTCAGTATGGATATATGATATATCCATAAACTACTAAAACTATTAAACTATTAAAACTACAGTATCAGCTATTAACAGGCGCTACCAGGTGCACAAATTACTTTTGAAATGCACTCAATATACACTTCATAATGTGTGCATCTCATGAAATAACATCTTTATTAAGTTATACAATACACTACTAGTGAAGTTTAAGGTCATTTAGCTCTTCTTTAAGTCAAAATGAAGTTATTTAATTGATGACAAAGACGTTTCGTTGTTTTGTAAACATATATTCTTTTAAAAAGTAGGGTGGCTTCTTGGGACTGCTGAGTGAGCACAGGGGAGATTTAATCATATGCACAGGAGTTTGGGACATCGGCTTTTGCTATTTTTTTGTCACTTCCTGCCAGATTCCAGTTTCCCTCTCCCTCAATTTAGTACTATTGATTACACTGCATCTGACTTACACAGGGGTTCAAACACACTACCCTTACTGAAAACCCGGCTTATTTTCTCATTCACAGCTTACTGCACAGATCCTGACAATTCTATTTTAAAGTTATACTTACATACATATTTGCATGAGAAAGCAAAGCAGCGGACATGCATTTACCACACCCACAAGATGGAAGCACGTGCTGTGAACCCACCTGAGACAACTGCCACAGAAACTTCTGGAACCCCCTGAGCCAAGAGCTCCCACCTCGTGGGGCGCATGAACTGGCTCCCCCTGGCATGGCGCTTGAGGAGGGAGTTGGGCTCGCGACTGCACTGAAGGAGAAGATGCCGCAGCAGTGCAGGAGCTCTTAGGTAAATGGTTCATAACTTGTATTTTACCAAACAACTGCGAGTTTTCTGTGGTTAAAGTCTTATTTTATTTTTAGCAAAATATCCAGGGGGGTGAAAGTGTTTGTATCTTTTGGGTTTGCTCATCTTTGGAAAAGACAACGTAGTTCCTGTTCAAGGTCTATCACTGTGATTATTTCATAATTCTGAGGTATCAGTATAAAATGTGAGATGCTGTTACGTTCCTTTCAGCTACAGAGAACGAAAGAAATGGATTACACTTCATGCTGTCCCCTACTTCCATTTCATGCAGACTTTGATAGCTAAAAATAGTGTGAATGTTGATGGCTTGAATAAAGAGGTAGGAAAAGGTCTAAGCTTAAGGGGGAAATACAGGATATGACATTTAAAATGCTACCAAATTTCACTTAAAAATACAGATTAAAGTTAATCTCTTCCAGTGGTATTTCACTGAGTCAAGAGTGTTGAAGAAGCTTTTTAGATGAGCTACCTTACAGAGAACGTAGGTATCCAAGCTTAAAATACATGTGTTAAAAGCACAAAAAAAAGCATCCAAGAAGGTTTCTCACAGTATACAGCTAAGTGTGAGTATGGATGTATTCACGCAACTGTTTCTTCCAAGTAGAAAAATGTTTTTAAAGATACATATTTTTAATGGAAAATATACATAGTAATTTTTTGGTTTTTTTTTTTTTTTTTTAATCAGGTGAATTACATTAATAGCAACATGTAGAATTCTTTTGATCCCATAAGTTTCCATCTGATCCCAGTTTGGCACAAGTGCTGCAAATCCCTGCCATCTGGGTTCATTCACAATCCGCATGATTTTATCATCCCATACAAAAATGCAGTATATAAGTACTGTCTGGCAGTTTGCATAACATTCCTTCTGATTTCATAGCAACACCATATTATAATGACATTATGCATGGGATATAACTTTCTGTTTACCTAAATTGATTTTCAGATTGAAATGGTACCTTTTACTACACATGCTTTCAGTGACAGAATTTGTCCTATGAATGTATTCAATAACTAAGCATATGGTCCAGCTTCCCATTTCTGGAGCCCGGTCCTCTTCAGAGCAGATTGTCACATTGTAAATATGCATGAGGAAAAGCTTTTCACTGTAAGACTACTGCTGAAAAGATGATGAGATGAGTTTCCTTCCATTAACCTACACTGATGAGAATAATACTGCCCATTTCATTTCAGTGATATATTCTTAATGACACTGAAGCTTCTGAATGTTTAGTGTACAATCAAATATAATAATAATGAATACAAGGACTAGGTTTGAATTTCTCTGTATTTAGAACAGTTTTGCTGCCAGGTATAAACAAGCTGTATCATTGTGTGACCTTATGCACACACAGTTTGCCAGAATAATAGGCTCTACACTTCTATCATAAACATAGTTTGTATTTTTGAACTATGAACAAAATGACAGTGTACCTAGATTTCTTTGTTGCCTCCAAAAGGTCAAGACATTTTGACATTGAAGAAAAGATGCTTGTATGATAAAACATGTTAGTATGCATCTTATTTTGAGGGATTAGTGACTTTCACTGGAATGGTAGCAGGCTCCTTTTCTTCCTGTACAGCTGTAGAGATCACATTCAGTATTGTCAGAAATTGTTCAGAAAAGCTGACTCTACATATGTTTATAAATGTCTATCGCCTAGTATGTATATATTTTTCAGTACGCATATTTTTTTCTTAAATGTAATTGCTTGCTCTTCAAATTATCTTTCCACAATAATATTTTATATATTTATTAGCAGTCACCAGCATGGCTGGAATAAATACAGAATGCATTTCAGAACCCTGAAACCTGATTCTTGAATCTATCTTTAATTTATTACAAGTGAGTCAGGTACTGTGGTTCATTTTAGAAATGAACTACTGTTAAATGTAAAAGCTGTGCATATCAGCAGTACAAGATTTGATCCCTTTATCTTTCAGCTTTATCTTTTTTTTTCTTTATTTTTTTTTCTGCAATACTTTGCTTCATGGATTCATTGGTGTTTGGGGAAATCACCTAGAGATACTGCTGAGAGAGAATTTGTTAGATTATGTCACATTATGTTAGATTAAGTCACATTGCTCTCCATGAGAAGTTCAGTGACTCAGTGTTCAAGGTTAATGACTCCTGTGACCAAATCAGATTCTCTCGCTCTTTGCCTTTAAGATTCTGGAAGGCAGATTATTTGGGTTTATATGGCAGGACGTGGAATCTGTTTCTTTTTGATGGCTTGTATTTTTAATGTTAAGCATATAGCTGCCCCACTACTTTCTAGAAATCTTTCCAGACCAATATAGGAGCATAATGATGTTCTTTAGTAATTCTAAAGATAATGCTATTTTTGCTAGTAAGTATTGATGTGTTTAGAATAAGAAAGATGTGGTTCTATAATGCAGTTGGATTGGCTAGTAACTAATCAGTAATTTTAGGCTTTTTAATTGGTGATAAAAATATACAACAGTTTAATGATGAAATACAAAAGATATCACAGTGATCTGTTTCTGATCTGAAAGCTCCCTGTATAGGAAGCTCATTGTACCAGAAATAGATAGCATTTCCCAGAGCTCCTGAACAAACATAAGGACATAATGGACGAGCAGTTGTATCAAAGGTCCATCTGTCCCAAGTCTCTGTCTCCAGAACTGTCTGAAGGTTGGAAAGTTTGGGCAAAGAGAAATAAGGCAATCAGATAATGATACTTCCCTGCTACGCTCTTTTATCTCCACCAAACTGTGTCAAGCACTTCTGCTTAAATATTCCGTTATGAATTTATGTTCTATGTTTATCAAATTGATTTTGAACTATGTAAGCATTTGACATCCACAATATTATATGACTGTGAATTGGACAGTTACAAATATGCTGTACACCTTTCTTAATTATATGAATTTTCTTACTGTAAGTAAAGAACATTGTTTCCTATCTCCCAAAAGAAGAGTTGTAGGTCGTTCTGCGTGATGACCTACTAAAAAGGATGTATCTCAAAAGAACCATGTAAGCCAGAAAGATAGCAAAAAGGTCTCTAGATTACTGTCTTGGAATCCAGGGGCTATACTTTGAAAAGAATGAGCGCTGCTCATAATTTTTAAAGACAACATAAAGGCTGCTATTCTGAGGAACAGATTCCTAGCTACTGATTGCTTGCAAACATTAAGTGCTCCTGATTCATCCTTAAGGTACAGAGGCAGAACTTCAGGTAACCTTTATGTATACTGTTATTAAACACAGTTGACGTTGTTCATCACATAAATTTGTGTGTTTTGAGCAACACAGTTATAATTATGCATTGTTAAATGACTATTGGCACCTAACTGGATTTTGCAGATAAAAGCCAAAAATGCAGAAATTTAAAAAATACAGGCATATACATGTGAATAATTTTGAAACTATTTCTCAGTTGCAGTCATCTGATCACTCAGTTCAACAACCCAATGCTACTAAGTCACTCATCCCCATCTGAGTAAGTCAAAAAGACTTACTTTGATTCCATTGCTTCAGTTATACTGCCAGCAAGAACAGCTTTTCTTCACATTGTTATATTGTGCATGCTGTAGCAAACTCAGACATATATCTATAAATAGGGGAATAGATAGCAATGATGAATATAAGACAATGTTTCTACAGCATTCCTACTTCAAAAGATTATTGCCCCTGCCCGTGGCAGGGGTGTTAGAACTAGATGATCTTTAAAGTCCCTTCCAACAAAAAGCACTCTGTGATTCTATGAATCTTACAATAGCTCATCAGTGGGCATTTAATGACTTTGATGTGTATTTCAATTCCCTTCTTGCTACTTAACCTGCGATACTGTGAGGTGTTCATTCATTCTTGCAGTGTCATCACTAGTTTGGTTACTACTGATTTACATGTGACAAAGTTTCTACTTGATTTTTTTTTTTCTCTGACATCCTTATGAGGTCATTTTTTACAATGCTGGTTGCCTATTGCAATGTAATTGTAATCAATACAAAATTGCTGCTTCTTAGTCTCGATGACTATGCCTGAAACTTTTATAAAAGAAAAAAATACCCTGGCCAAAAGTAAAAACAAAATCTTAAAGACACCAGATTCAAACTCCAGGAATTCCAGACCTGAATTTCCATTCAAAATATGAGTTGCCACGTGAAGTGGGAAAAAGGTAATTCTCAAAGACAAGTATATGAATTCAATATTACATTATACTTTCTAGCATTCACAGAATGCTCTTTATTTTCATACGTTCATTTTTTTTTCCATTCCTGTTTTTATGTATTTATCCACGTTGCTGGCCAGCTGAAACAACTATGAACTGTTGACATGTTTCTGAACTACATGGACAACTGTTTTATGGAAGATAATGGACTGCTCTAGAAATGCATATTAATTACTTGAGGGAAATTCAGTAATCTTTTATCTGACATAATTAAATCTAGCTAGTAGTATGCATTTAATGAATAAATTATTCTTGCCTCAAAGATTGCTTGCTCTGTAGTCTAACAAATAAGGATCTGAGTAATATGAACGACCTGGAGTGGCTCCCACAGTCTAAAAGATCTGCAAGACAGGCTTTGTTAGACTTAATAGCAGTTGTTACAGATACTTCTACCTTCAGTTTTTTGCCAAAGCTCTTACTGAAGTGTACCACCCCTGCTGTGGGCTTGCTCAAAACTGAAAATGACCTGGTCTCTGCAGGACCACACTAATAGGATAGCATATTAACTTCAACACCCATAATTTCTGCTTAAGCTAATATGCCATATTGTGAACATTAGTAGCTAATGAGCAAGCCTATGTCCTTTTTTGTCACCTTTAGTAGTAACCTCTTGCCCTGGGAAGGCAGGCAGCAGAAGCAATAATCTCCATGGCCCAGCATATTAGCTCGTTGTATTACTAAACATCCAGCAAACAACACGCCTGCTGATGAAACTCCGAGTTTAACTTATGTGTCCTTTTGTCAGTGTAAAACTGGATTTCTGAATGATTTCAAAAGAAAAAAAGAGCAGCAGCTTAACATAATACAGGATGTACGTCATCTACTAGCCAGTTATTTCCCCTAAACTGATGAAAACGCAATTTTTTTCTGTACTAATTAAAATTCAGTAGCCTTCATATCTTTCAGCAAATTCTTTGCTACCAAACCAGAGGTTGCAGAAATTTACTCTGTTATATGTGAGTCAAAAATTATGATTATTACTTTAAAATTGAATGTAGCATATTCAGTACATAGCCACACTTTGGCACTAAGTATCCTAGAACTGCAAGGCTCATGCTACTACAAGCAACTTTTTAAAAATAATGACCCTGCTTTCTCATGAATATATAATAGTGAGATAAATAATAATGCTGGGTAAATTACCTAGTGATAAATCCATAGTCTTAAGAAAGTAAGAAGAAACCTTTAAAATTTCAACTTTGAAAGACATCTGTACCATAATTGCCACACTAACATTGGGTTATTTTATTATTTACTTTTTTTGTATGCTGCATATGGAATCATCCTTAGAGAAAGATGCTAGAGAAGAATTCAGTCTATTTACCAGTGCTTTTGAAAGCCCATGGTATAGAAGTGAGTTTTGCTGCTTCACGTGTGGAATCAGTGAGTTTCTGCACCTATATTCAGTTGCTTTTTTTTTGCATATGAAAGTGTAAATCTGCCAGCAGCAAGGTATCACATTTAGCATGTGGTTTGGTTGATATGTTGGAGGGAAGGAATGCCATCCAGAGGGACCTTGACACACTTGTGAGGTGGGCTGATGCCAACCTGATGAAGTTTAACCATGCCAAGTGCAAGGTCCTCCACCTGGGTGGGAGCAATCCCAGGCACAGCTACAGGTTGGGCAGAGAAGAGATTCAGAGCAGCCCTGTGGAGAAGGACTTGGGGGTGTTGATTGATGAAAAAATGAACATGAGCTGGCAGTGTGCGCTTGCAGCCCAGAAAGCCAACCATATCCTGGGCTGCATGAAAAGGAGTGTGACCAGCAGGTCGAGGGAGGTGATCCTGCCCCTCTACTCTGCTCTTGTGAGACCTCACTTGGAGTACTGTGTGCAGTTCTGGTGTCCTCAACATAAAAAGGACATGGAACTGTTGGAACTAGTCCAGAGGAGTGCCACGAGGATGATCAGGGGACTGGAGCACCTCCCATACAAAGATAGGCTGAGAAAGTTAGGGCTGTTAAGCCTGGAGAAGAGAAGGCTGCACAGAGACCTCATAGCAGCCTTCCAATATCTGAAGGGGGCCCATAGGGATGCTGGGGAGGGACTCTTCATGAGGGAGTGTAGTGAGAGGACAAGGGGTAATGGGTTCAAACTTAAACAGGGGAAGTTTAGATTGGATAGGAGGAAGAAATTCTTTACTGTAAGGGTGGTGAGGCACTGGAATGGGTTGCCCAGGAAAGCTGTGAATACTCCATCCCTGGCAGTGTTCAAGGCCACGTTGGACAGAGCCTTGGGTGGCACGGTTTAATGGGAGGTGTCCCTGCCCATGGCAGGGGGGTTGGAACTAGATGATCTTAAGGTCCTTTCCAACCATAACTATTCTATGGTTCTATGATTCTATGTCCTGCCAGGGACAAAAGAAGGAAAGAAATTTTGTATAAACCATAACCTATTACTTAATGAGTATCAAACCCTCTAAATTTATGAGGACAAGGAAAGGTCACAGTTCACAGACATCAAAATAATACAGGAAACCAGGCATTTACTTTAGTTCTGTGTGTCAGTAGCTTAATGTTGCATTAATATTATTTTGACTTATACTGCCTTTAAAGTCCTACTGAAGAAAGCATTCCAGATTTGTAGAAGTCTTTCTGAATAAATGAAGTCACAGTCACTGCAATCTTAAATTTAAGTGCATACCTAATTGTAACTAAGTTCAGTGAATATTGGTTTCAGTACATACCTGAAGAAAATTGATGCTCCAAAGCAAGAATATTGTACTCACATATAGCTACAGAAAACAATAAGCAAAGGTAAGCATAGAGAAAGAAAAACAGTGAAAGACACTCACAAATCCTCTGCTTTATTCTGGAATTAGCTGTTTAAAAGTTTCCTGTCCTGTTGATGGATGACAATACAAGTTTCATAGGAGTCTTCTCCATCCAGATCAAACATGAATATAAGCCAAACATTTCAGGGGCACAAATTAGTTCCTTTTTTTCAATCAGTATTTATTCCAAACTTCTGCAATTAATTGTACTAGTGTAAAAACTACTTAAGAATGCTGTGGAGCTAATGCTGTAGATTTTGGTGGAAGCTGCTGGCTAGCAGCAGCTCCCTGAGATTCTTCCCTTCAACTGTCTTGCTAATGAAATGTATTCAGCATTACTCAAAACACAGACCAGCTGGCTCCCTAAATGCTGACAAAGGAAGATACTGCAATTAAGTCTGTGATTGGGTGGTCTTCCAATGTCTTTGCATTGATAACTCTAAAACTATACCCACCTATGCAACAAGTAACCAAAATATATCAGAAGTTATTTCCCTCTGCAGTACTTCTCCCTGTGCATATCAATGTTCAAATGCTTTCTGTTGCAGAACAATGACAGAAGTTTCTTACTCATATCTCATTCTTCCTACTAACTCATTTTAAATAATGAATTTACTTTCATCCTAGCTGCTTCTGTAATACTGGCTAATTTTTAAACACAGTATCATTGTCTTCACTAGTGTCACTCAGTAATTTATCACATCTGTCAAAATACAGTGAAATGTTTCTGTTTGCCATCCTTAGCTGAAACAAACAATTGTTTAAGGTTTTATTGAGGGAAACAAACAAAAAAATCCTTTGCTAATTCCAAAGAGCAGATTTGGTTAAACTATAGAGAAGATTAGGGAATGATAAGAAGTAAACATTCTGAAATAGGTTTTGAAACCTCCAGAAGAGTTTCAATGGCACATCATTCCTCCAGTGAGTGTATTAGGAAGTAGTACTCATCATTGCTTCTAAGCAAGTGACAACAGGTGATTAGCTCCAAAAAAGTTACTAATGCAGAATGCATTTTACTTAAGGTTCTTTTAACACTGTATGGCCACAGCAAGTATGCAAATGTTCAGTTTGTTCTCAACTAATACAAAAAAAGTTAGCTTTTTGTAGTGTTAAAGAAAAGGCATCCATTTCAAAAGGAGAAGGAAATGGGACCAGATGATGGCTGTACAGGTATTAATTTCCATCCTCAGTGAAGATATTTCCCAAATGTTAACAGGCTGTGCTCCTCAGCCAAACTCAGAGAATGAGCAGCCGGCCTCAGAAAGCACAATGGCATGCACAGCTGCATGAACAACAGTGTCTGAGGCACTTCGTAAATTTAACATTAATATTATAAGACTCCCGTCTGCCTGCTGGAAGGATGGACCCAGGGCAGAAATTTACAAAGACAGGTTGTGCCTGGGGTTGAAGTCATTTCACTTGCTGATTATTTCATTGATAGTATTTTTCCTCATGAGAAAAATTTCAAATAATTCAGCAGTGACACATTTTTAAAAATGCAATAGTGGAGAGAACCACTGCTGTCTGCAGACATCCTTCCCCTGCCCACCTGTCATGGTCATCAAATGAAGATGAACTGCAAGAAATAATAAAAATAACAGTATGTTTAATTGTTGTAAAAGGAAACAATTTTTCTGGCCCATGAAAAGATATCATATTTCTGTTTCCTTTTGAAATCAATCTTTTTGTGCAAGTAGGGAGGCTGATTTTTTGTTACCAAAAGATAAAAACCTGTATGTCTTTTAAGCGTGCATGCATATCTATAAACATTCATGTACATGTACACACAAAAAAAAACATCACCCTGATCATGTATCTATATACATATGTATCATACTTGATTTTATTTTCTGATAAGGTTTCTCTGGCTTCTGTAGCCCTGTAAATCATAGTTGATTAAAGTAGTTCGCAATAAAACCCCGAAACTTTATTGCATGAAAGAGGCCCTGATTAATTTCTTCCCTAATGCAATTTTGTTTGACGGGTAGTCGGAAGAGTTGTTACTTCAGATTGGCTCTTGGTGACACACTGACAACTGGAGATGTCCAGTCTTACAGGTGGCAGGGGGAGAGGGGCCTGGAATATATTTGCCAATATTTTTTCTTTTTTCTTTATTTCTTTTTTTTTAGTTTCTTAAAATTAAATGCAGATAATTTAATGTTCAGCATCCCTGGTCCTATACATGTACATATATAGTTTGCAAAGAACTATCAAACCAGACCATGACCACGATTTATGGCTCATCTGGTACTATCTCCGAATTTCAGGAGCAATCTTTATGTGGTGCTTCTTAGAAACATGCATGAAGCCCTTTCTCTTTCCCTGTGGGGGAAAAAAAAAATCTTTTTGTCTCCTCCAATGCAAGGTCCTACATGTGGGTTGGAGCAATCCCAGGCACAGCTACAGGTTGGGCAGAGAACAGATTCAGAGCAGCCCTGCAGAAAAGGACTTGGAGGTATTGGTCGATGAGAAAATGAACATGAGCAGGCTTCAGTGCGCGCTCGCAGCCCAGAAAGCCAACCATATCCTGGGCTGCATCAAAAGGAATGTTACCAGCAGGTGGAGGGAGGTGATCCTGCCCCTCTACTCTGCTCCTGTGAGACCTTACTTGGAGTATTGTGTGCAGTTCTGGTGTCCTCAATATAAAAAGGACATGGAACTGTTGGAACAAGTCCAGAGGAGGGCCACGAGGATGATCAGGGAACTGGAGCACCTCCTGTATGAAGACAGGATATGAAAGTGGGGCCGTTCAGCCTGGAGAAGAGAAGGCTGTGTGGAGACCTCATAGCAGCCTTTCAGTAACTGAAGGGGGTCTACAAGGATGCTGCAGAGGAACACTTCATGAGGGAGTGTAGTGAGAGGACAAGGGGTAATGGGTTCAAACTTAAACAGGGGAAGTTTAGATTGGATATGAGGAAGAAATTCTATACTGTAAGGGTGGTGAGGCACTGGAATGGGTTGCCCAGGAAAGCTGTGAATACTCCATCGTTGGCAGTGTTCAAGGCCACGTTGGACATAGCCTTGGGTGGCGTGGTTTAGTGGGAGGTGTCCCTGCCCATGGCAGGGGGGTTGGAACTAGATGATCTTAAGGTCCTTTCCAACCCTAACTATTCTACGATTCTATGATTCTACTTATGTAATCATAATTCAAGCCATTTTACTTAAGGTTCTTTTAACACTGTATGGCCACAGCAAGAATGCAAATTTTCAGTTTGCTCTCAAATGCTACTACTCCAGTGAATCTTTTTGCCTTTCACAAAATGCCACACCTACTGTGAAACAGCCCATAGCCACTAGGTGGAAGTGTCATTAGAAAAACAACCAGCATGCCTTCATTAATATTATGCTAATAAACTAGTGCATTTCTCACTAATCCATGTCTTTAATGTAGCTAAAGCAACACCCATATAATCAGGATGCGTGGAAGACTCCAAATGATGAGAAAATATCCTGCATTAGCTAGGAAACATCTGTTGGTTCAAACTACAGTAATCACAAGTGATAGCACTGCCTTTCAAAGCAATTGTAAATATGCAGCTATCCTGAAAAAAATATTAGTTTCTGAAAAGGCAGGCACAATTCCATCCTATTTGAAATTTACTAACAATGTCACCATAATTCAGTTGGGAAAACATGCTTTACCATTTGCCAAAATGCAAGTTACTGGACATTCTTCAGAACGCCTTCAGCACTATGCAGATTCTTTCAGCTAGTGTGCCCATCACAAACACAAATAGTCAACTACAGCTCAACTGTCTTCTGAAGTCTTTTAATGCCATGCTGAAACAAAAATCAAGAAAAAAATTAGACCTCCCAGATTTTAGAAACAAAGAACCCTGACAAATATGTAGGCATCAGGAATATTAATTGTTATTGTGCATGTGCTGCACAATAACTCTCACAACAAGCTGACTTTACAATGGCTCTGTGTACATAAGAGTGGTCTTCTCTGCAGGCTGGTGGAAAAACCTTGGCAAGTGGCCAAATTTCTCTTTTACCAGTGAAACAAAATTACTATGTATTACTATTCTTGGGCAACCTGTCTAGAGTGAGGTGTCCCTCGGGAGTGAGGTCCCCTAGGAGTGAGGGTTGGACCTAGATGATCTTGAGGTCCTTTCCAACCCCAACTATTCTATGATTCTATGCAGAAAAGTATGTTGTGTCTAGTGAAATGAGAAGATCTACTACAGAATACGTAATTAATTACTAAAGTCGCAAATTAAATAGTAACTTCTCATATCTAAAAGCTGAGGTAACATTGATTTAAGATTGTTTCATACAAAGCAGAAATGATTGCTGCTGTAACAGAAACTGGTCATGAAAATAATGCTCTCTATAGCCACACAGCATCTCCCAGTGTTCAAAACCTTAAATTCTGATTAATGACCTAATCAGCATGCAGTAAAAAGGTAATATGCACTGAGTTTTCTAGCTTTGAAAAGAGAGATAACAACTAAACATGCTCCCTACTGAAGTCTCTATAATGTATTCTAGGTCTCCATGTTTATACCTGCAAGTGCAGAATTACTTAGGCTTCAAGCAGATGGAGCTTCTTCTATCTAGTACCAGTTGATCCTTAGAGAACTACTGGCATCCAGACACACGTCTGGATGTAGAGATGCTCCAGTAGATCTCTACAGTGGTGATCTGACTGCGGACCTCTCAGTATACTGCTGTCCAACTACAGAGCTGTTCTCAGAAAATAATCCCATGAAATTTCAAGGCAATCTCATATCACGTATTTATGCTGTGCAGCTGAATTTTTAGCCTCTTACATAGATATTTATATCTGTGTCATCATAAAAATTCTGATGAAAATAATTGATCTTTAAAGGTCCCACTGACAGAAAAGGATTTAAAAATATGAAATGTTTTAAGCACTAGACCTGCAAATGTGGCTGTTTGCCTTTAAAACTATGTATCAGCAAAATTCCACATCTCCTAGATTCTAGATGAAAAACAGGTGAATTTTATTCATATCTAGTTTTCTTTTCTTTCAATTTACTATAAATTAAGGATGCTTTCCCTTTAACAATTACTTGGCCTACTCTGTACTATTTGAAAGACGGTAGGAAAGCACTTCAGTAAATACCAAGGCACATAGAAAAGGGGCTGCATTTTCTTGAGTGTAGCTGTAAGACAAAGTCTCTTATGAAAGCAAATCTTTTCATTATCTTTTATTCTAAAATGAAACAATACATTATGCATTAATTCTTAGATGAGCAGCTATGCATTCTAGGGCTCAATGAAATTGATATTTCTGTAAACCAGTATTGAACCACAAATAATTAAGAAAATTTATTCACGTTGGAAAAGAAACAGTTCTCTGTCCTTAAAGAGTGGCTGAAGAAAATATTTAGCTAATCAGAACAAATTTTCAGGATGTGCACTTAGAGATTATTAGGAACAAAAGGGAGTATAAAGAAGTAAGAGAGTTAAAGATCTAAATTCTTAGATTTTGTATGAAGGTAGGTGACTGATAATACAGAACAAAAATATAGCCTTTCTCTTATTCAGTTTTGAAATACCTGCAAAGGGCAACCTAAACCTGAAAAATGGAGTAAGTGCAATGAGGCCTTTAGAATAATTATGTGTTGTTAATTGAAGAATGTTAATCATGTCACATTAGGAGGAAGACAGGGTTAAACTGGTAAAATTTCAATTCACTTAGGCCTTATCTCTTGCTGGAATGAACCAGATGATTAATCCTTAATATTCTTCAGGGAAACAGAGGACATCAGCAATTAAATTAACAACTACAAAGTTTATGCTCAGAGATTCAAAAATGAAAGACAGAAACACTTTAATTTTTCACAAGTTGTTACCTTAATTATCTTCTTATTGCTTCTGTCTCTTCTCCCTCATTACAAAAACACACCCCTTAGTATTCATGGATCCCTTTAATTTACTGTAGCTCAGCAACTATATAAGGAATGTCATCTGAGCTGCAAAAGTCATAAATCTTACTTTGTGCATGCTCATTCAAAAGAAATTGTTCTGCTATATCTAGTCCCTGTGTTCAAACTGCAAAGTCCTGACAAATTTCTGTTTCCTTACAGTCAGTAACGTTCATCAAAATTTGGTGGCAGAAGAAGGCTTGTTAAGCACATAAACGGAAGTTTCTTTTATGAAAATATATAAAAAAGATAGATACGTAAGTCAACCTAATAATTATTATGCAAAGTGCTACTGGCAGTAGGAAGATAAAGGGGTAAGTTTTTTACAAAACCTTCTAATTCTACAATAATGAAAATAAGAATGTAGTTCCACATCATGCATGAAAATTATATACCAGTAAGAAACTACAGACTGACATTTAAATGAAAATTGACGAGAGAAGAAAACAACAGAGAAAATGGAGGACTGAAGAATGTGTTTGAAGTCTAAGAGTTGCATTAGAACTCTTACAACATGTGGAATCTTGTTATTGATAATGGATTGCATCATATATTGGATGATTTCAAATGTAACTGCTGTGAAAGTTAATGCTCCTACAAGTTGAATGCAAAAATCCATGCCTGCAAAACATAGGGACTTGACATTGCTATCACTAGGCATACTTTCAAAATTACTGGTTTTAAAGTAAAATGTCATATCCCTAAAGGATGCCCTTACAACAAATTATTAACGAAGCACTACTGATCTTCACCCACATGGCAGAATCTCGATAAATCTCATCTGGACCTTTGCTGAAGCTAGAAAATGCATTACACCCCTCTACTGACCACAGTTTTTATTATCGTTGCTGTGTTTGCAGGGCAGTCAATTTTATACAGCATTACAAACTGCCAAGTGCTAAAGTGATTTCCTCTGTTACTGAGGTCCATGTATTAAATTTAGTGAGGCACAATATCAAACTTCAAATATTGCAGGGTTTAGAAGTGAATGCAGCTGAGGCTAATGCTATCAACCTGACAAATACACTGACATATTAAGTAGCAGATCATTTATTCATATTTGGAACTAGTTTTGTTTTTCTATTCAGCTGTATAGTTTGAGATTAGCCACAATATTTTAAAATGTGTCTACTACTGTGAATTCCAAAGGCACTGTGGAATATATATTTCATATTCTTATTATGCGCTGTAGGTCATAGAAATATGCCTCAATAGCCTGTTATCACAAAAAATACATGTAAATTAATAACTTCCTTAGCATAATGCAGGCTTAGGCTGCAAATACTTTAACCCTTTAGAAAGATCAGTGATAAGTATTTCAGATACTTCGCATTATAGTCAAATAAAATGCTTAACTTCTTAGATAAAGTTTCATTTTGTGCTCCTTTTTTACTCTGATAATTCTTTTCCCTCACTCTATAATATTTCCAAACAGTGGCTTTCTGAATTTGCACGTAATTGAAATCTAGTTCATACTGAAATATGCCTCTTCTAATGTAGACCTTGTCCACCTGGAAGAATAGATGCATCCTGAATAATTCAATCAACAATTTAAAATATTTATTGTTGATACTTAATTAAGTGTTAAGTAACTGATTGCTTACATCAATGCAAATAAAGCTTGCTGTATTTTTTTTCTTCAATAAATAACAAATATTTCCCATAAAACTTGAGAAGAAACAGCCAGTATTTTGCTGGCCTGAAACAATCTAAATGATCTTCCTCTGTGATAAAAGCTGAAGCCACGAGGCTTTGAGTAAAGACAAATTCTGCATTGATAGCTTTTATTTCAGGGAATGGCAGTTTCCTACCTTCTGGAGATGGATCATGAGATCTTTTCTAAATGCCTTTGCATCCTGACAGTTTTTCAGTTTTTTCTCTTGTGGTCTAATTGGGCAACTATTCAACTGCAACAATTGTTATTAAAAATAGCTCAGAGTGGATCTCTAGACATAACTATCTATCCTCAGGTGAAAACTCCAGAAAGAATTCCTGTAACTTTCACTCTGGAACCTCCATCTTTAATGTGCAATGTAACCCTGATTGGGAAGATAGAAGGACAATGCCATTGATAGATGGAGGGAAAGACTGCTCCCCATCACCAACTTGAACTTTTTTTTTTTTTATTAAATTATAAATCTTATTATTTGGTTCAGTTCTCTAGGTAGAACTGGTAGTCTGATATTTTCCCTTAACAACCATTTGGATACTATACTATTGTCCTGTGTTCAGCAGTAGCAGTCATTTTTCTCCTTCTTAGTAGCTGGTGCAGCACTGTGCTTTTGACTTTTGGCCTGGGAACAGCACTGATAACACCAACGTTTTTAGTTACTGCTCAAATGTCTAGTTTGACCAAGGACTTTCTAAGTCTCATGCTCCGCCAGGGAGGAGGGGAAGCTGGGGGGAGGCAGAGACAGGACACCTGACCCAAACTTACCAAAGAGTTATTCCATACCACAGCACGTCATGCCCAGGACGTAAAAAATAGGGGCAGGGACCCGGAAGAGTTTGTTCACTGCTGGGTCGGGCTTCGTATCAGTCAGCAGATGGTGAGCAATTGTATTCTTTTCCCTTGTTGTTTTCCTTGTCATTATTATTATTGGTGGTAGCAGTAGTGGTCTGTGTTATACCTTAGTTACTGGACTGTTCTTATCTCAACCCATGGGAGTTACATTCTTTCTATTCTCCTCCCATCCCCCCAGGAGCAGCAGGGAAGAAAGAGAGGGGAGTGAGTGAGCAAACTGTGTGAGCCTTTGGGTACCCTTGAGACCTGCCTGATGACTGTGATGGGGATCACCATGTTGGCACACGTACAGAGCGTTTTACCCATGATCATTTTGTCTGATCTTGAAAGTAAAGTGGAGTCGTGCTTGGGTCTTGTCTAGGGTTAGATGACTATATAGGAGGACCAAGAGATTTCCCCAAGGCTGGACAGTCATGAGTGGCAGGGTGTGTGGGACAGTATGGGCGAGTATGTAGTCCACTGGACCCCTCCAGTGCTTTGGAAGTGTCGGAGAGGGAAAGCAGCTGTATGGAGTCCCCAGTGACAAGCTGCAGAAACTGCTGAAGGAGAGGGTGAATTATTTTGAGCCTGGTGGGCCCAAGACACTTCAGGCCATCAGGGCAGAGATGCAGCATACAGATGCACTCATGATCGAGGGGTGGACTTAGCAATGGGCACTACTGCCCAGGTTATTCACGAGCGTGAACACTGCACACAGCCTCTCCTGCTCTGAAAGACTGTTACAAGAGATGGAGCCCGACATCATGGACCAGATGGACTCAGCAGCTTTTATAGGGATTGTCCACGCACTAAGGAATGATCTCTCTCTCTCTCTCTCTCTGTGCCTATATATATTTGTGTATATATACGAGATAAGAGTGATGGTATATTGGAAATGTGGGATCTGAGCACGATGTGAATGGTATGGAATAAGGGGTGGATACTGACAGGACACCTGACCCAAACTAGCCAAAGAGGCATACCTTACCACAGCACGTCATGCCCAGGATGTAAAAACTGGGGACAGGGACCCGGAAGAGTTTGTTCACTGCTCAGTCAAATTTGGTATCAGTCAGTGGGTGGTGAGCAATTATATTCTCTTCCCTTGTCATTTTCCTTGTCATTATTATTATTGGTAGTAGCAGCAGTGATGTGTGTTAACCTTAGTTACTGGACTGCTCTTATCTCAACCCCTGGGAGTTACATTCTTTGATTCTCTTCCCCATCCCCCTGGGAGCAGGGCGAAGAAAGAGAGGGGAGTGAGAGAGCAAACTGCATGAGCTACAGCTGGGCTTAAACCAGGACACTATTCAAATCAATCATTAAACAGCTTAGCTAGATGCTTTAGATTGTCAAACGACTTGTACACCTGTTTCATAGGAGACAGCAGGTCAACAATACTGCTACCTTGCACTTTGATTTGCAGTTAGAAAACCAACTTTCTGCTAGAAAGCCTAATTCAAGCTCTGAATTTTTGTGTCTGCTCTTTTCCCCACCTATTTTTCACTAAGGCCTTCTTAGAAACTTACTGTAACACCAGCTGACTGGAAGCAAACAAGTAAAACAAGAGTAAATGCTGAAAAACAAGCATTAAATATTTAAACTTGGAAGTATTGTGCTTTTGGAGCTAGATCACTGGTGCTTTAGTTGCAAATCCTTTCCTCAAAAGATAAACCCATTTAACATAAACTGACAGTCAAACATCTGAATCTCATGCACTGCCAGAGCTGTCCTTGTCACTGAAAAGAGATCAGATATTAGTTGGCTAACTGGACTGAGAAATACTCCATTTTTCCTATTTGTGAACTGAGCTTTTCAGGACAAAGTTTGACATCTTGACAAAGAAACTGAATACGAATACCAAAACAATGGAATCATCATGTTGAACTAGAAACAATGGAGAGACTTCTGAGAAACTGAAAAGCATGTGAATAATCACCTAGCAGAATCTTGAGATGTGAAAATGACTACAAGAAGGGTGGAAGTACTGGTTTGCTAGATAATATGATAAAGTTTCTGTGTAGATCTAATCAGAATTAAAAAAAAAATGGACTTTGTTTTGGTCCTAAACTTGATGGACTTACCCTTGCATCAGTTCATTATTTTCTTTTCCCAGTTGTTAAGTAAGATTTTTTTCTTGTTCTCCCATGACTCTCCTGTAAGATTGCACAATATTATGTTCTTTGATTCTCATTTTTTGAAGCAATACTTGGCTGATGGGGTTCTGGATTCCTTTTCATCAGGATACTGATAGTATGCAGTTCTACGACCCTGCAGAGACTGCATATTCTAGGTTTTCTCCTTATCAGGGAGGACATGAAGGAAACGTGCTTGGGAGATGGAACCATAGATTCCAAGACTTAAATGACTAGGGTAACTTAGACTACTTTTTGCCAAGAGAGTTTATGTGGCAAATGGGCAGTATTTATTATTGTTCCAGAGTTCTCTAAAAGCCACTGTAATATCCTGTCATAATCTTTGCAGTATTCAGACTTCCTGAAGCCTGCATATGCCTTCACCCTTCCAATATTGCAACTTTCAAGCACATTAACAGAGTTTTGATTATTGACAGTGAGCTTCCTGAATAGGATGGGCAGCTATGAGGAGTAATACAGTCACCATGTTCAGTAATAGTTTTTGAACACTGTTTGATATTGTTAAAAATTCAGAACTGCTTATAATCTTGATAGCCAAGTGATGTCTCTGCTTCACCCAGCATTGAATACCTGTAATAATAGTCCTCGAAGTAGTTGTATGTTACCTAAACTCCCAGGATTATTTGGTGGTTTAGTTATCAGCTTTTACATTAAAAACATATCTTACGTTAAATAATAGCACCACCCACTGCAAACATTTGCAACCTAGAATAACACATCCTTCTAGAAACAGGCTATTTTGAAGGGACAAGCTCATGCTGTTTTGAGTGTCTGGACTGGCAGCCCTGCTAGCCCAGTGATGCTGGTTGGGAATGTTCTTGTTGGTAGCTCTTGGAATTGTGTGGAAAAAACTGCAGCAGTACTTACTGTATTGATGATATTTGTTTTACAAGCTAATTCCTCATTCTCAAAGCTCAGAGAACAAAAAGATTTATTAACTCCTAACACACATAAAAATTTTATTGTATTATCTTGATTTTATTTTGAGATTTCTCTTTTCTAATTGCATCTCTTTCTCACAGCATTTCAAAACATAACAAATTGTCTCTAAAAAACCACAGCAACCCATAAAAAAAAACAAACCAAGTTTTAATTATCAAATTGAAATAATGAAATTATATTTTATAGTTTGAAATACGAGACAATAAATGGAATTGTGGCGGGGAGGGTAAAGACAGGTATTTCAGAAACCTTAATTTGGTGCTCCTATTTGCATTCTATAAACAGAAACTAAGAAAGATTGTGGGCAGATGATCGCCAATCATATACCTAGTGCACTTTTTTTACACAAGAATTCAGAATGCAACTCCTTGCTGGGAGAGTGGTTCCCTCTCCAGTGCAAGAAACCAAGAATAGAATGTCAACAGTCGAATGGGAACATATTTTTTAAATCATCTCTTGAATCATTTGTGGCATACAACATTTATTCAGATGTGTGTCACAACATGAATTTAACCTCAGAGGCAGATTATATTAAAAATGTGTGGGTTTTTTTGTAAGAGTAAGTAAGTTTACACAGGCAGCCAACAGATGTCAGTACATGGCATACAGGGGCACATGCAAGTTCTGTCCAGCCTAAAAATTCTCACATGATGACATGCTACAGGCCACATTCCCCACAAGGTGTGGAAGCTGCTGTCCCCATCAGGGCAGAGGCTTTGACCAAGAGAATCTGAAGACCCAGGGAATTACAGACCAGTCAGTCTCACCTCTATGCCTGGCAAAATCTTGGAGCAGATTCTCCTGGAAAGCAGGCTAAGGCAAATGAAAAGCAAAGAGGTGGATGGTGACAGCCAACATTGCTTCACTAAGGGGAAATCCTGCCTGACCAATCTAGTGGCCTTCTGTGGTGGGGCTACAGAACTGATGAATAGGGGCAAAGCAGTTGATGTCATCTACCTGGACTTGTGCAAAGCATTCGACACTGTCCCACATGACATCCTTGTCTCTAAGTTGGAGAGACATCAATTTGATGGATGGACCACATGGTGGATAAAGAACTGGCTGGATGGCTGCACGCAGAGTTGTGGTCAATGGCTCAATGTCCACTTGGAAAACAGTAATGAGTGGTGTCCCTCAGGGATCGGTGTGGGACCACTCTTGTTCAACATCTTTGTCGGTGACACGGACAGTGGGATTGAGTGCTCCCTTCGCAAGTTTGCTGAAAATGCCAAGCTGTGTGGTTTAGTGGATACGCTGGAGGGAATGAATGCCATCCAGAGGAACCTCGACACGCTTGTGCAGTGGGCCAATGCCAACTTCATGAAGTTCAACCAAGACAAGTGTAAGATCCTACACCTGCGCTGGGGCAATCCCAGGCACAGCTACAGGTTGGGCAGAGAACAGATTCAGAGCACCCTTGCAGAAAAGGACTTGGGGGTGTTTGTTGATGAGAAAATTAACACAAGCCAGCTTCAGTGTGTGCTCACAGCCCAGAAAGCCAAGTGTATCCTGGTCTGCATCAAAAGTAACATTATCAGCAGGGGAAGTAGGTCATCCTGCCCCTCTACTCTGCTCCTGTGAGACCTAACTTGGACTATTGTGTGCAGTTCTGGTGTCCTCAACATAAAAAGGACATGGAACTGCTGGAACAAGTCCAGAGGAGGGCCACGAGGATGACCAGGGGGCTGGAGCACCTCCTGTATGAAGATAGGCTGAGAAAGTTGGGGCTGTTGAGCCTGGAGAAGAGAAGGCTGTGTGGAGACCTCATAGCAACCTTTCAGTAACTGAAGGGGGTCTACAAGGATGCTGCAGAGGAACACTTCATTAGGGACTGTAGTGAGAGGACAAGGGGTAATGGGTTCAAACTTAAATAAGGAAAGTTTAGGTTAGCTATAAGGAAGAAGTTCTTTATTCTGTCAGTGGTGAGGCACTGGAATGGGTTGCCCAGGGAAGCTGTGAATGCTTCACCCCTGCCAGTGTTCAAGGCCAGGTTGGACAGAGCCTTGGGTAGCATGGTTTAGTGTGTGGTGTCCCTGCCCATGGCAGGGGGGTTGGAACTAGATGATCTTCAGGTCCTTTCCAACCCTGACTATTCTAGGATTCTATGATTCTAATTTTGAATAGTCAATGCAGCCCTCCAAGTCCCAGGATACAGGGGGTGCCTAGGGCCTTTCCATGAGGCCAGGAGAAATAGTGGAGTTCAAGATCCTGAGAAGAGGGACCAAGGTCAAAAACATTCAGGACTTCAGGAGAGGAGACTCTGGCCTCTTACAAAGAAGGAACTGCTTGGAAGAGTCCCATGGGAATAGGCTCTGGAGGGAGGAGGGGACAGGAAAGCTGATGCAAAAATCCCCTCTTCCAAGCTCAAGAGTGATCCATCCCAGTGTGCAGGAAGTAATGGAAAAAAGCCAAGAGGCCTTTACAGATAAGCAAGGACCTCCTGGCAAAACTCAAGCAGAAAAAGGAAATAGAGAAGGGAGGAGCAGAGAAAAGTAACCTGAAAATAATACAGGCACACTATACAGGCATGCAGAGACATGGTTAGGAAAAGCAAGGCCCACCTAGATTTGAATCTAGCAGATTTCAAAGCCAACAAGAAGGGCTTCTGTAAGTGCCTAAGTGGCAAAAGGAAGACTAGGAAAAGCATGGGCCCACTGGTGGTGACACAGGACATGGAGAAGTCTCAAGTACTGCATACCTTCTTCATCAGTAAGATCAGTCTTCAGGAATCCAAAGACCTGGAAGCTGCATGGAAAGTATGGAGCAAGGAAGACACACCCTTGGTGGAAGAAGATCAGGTTGGAGAATGCTTAAGCAAACTGGATATGCATAAGTCTGTGGGCCTTGATGGAATGCACTCATGCATGCTGAGGGAGCTGGGTGATGTCACTGCAAGGCCTTTCTTTAACCTTTGAACAATTGTGGTAACTGGTAGAGGTACCTGAAGACTGGAGGAAAGCAAATGGGACTCCTGTCTTCAAAAAGGGCAAGAAGGGAATGAAAGGCTTGTCAGCCATCCCTCAATCCCTGGGAAGGCAATAGGGCAACTGTCCCCAGGCTATTACCAGGCATGCAAAGGATAAGAAAGTGAGTAGGAGTAGTTGGCATCCACCAAAAAGATTCCCAATAATGCTTTAGTAACCTCTGGTCTTGCTTAACCAACCTGATGACTTTCTGTGAAAGGACTAGCTTGGTGGACAAGGGAAGAGCAATAAACATTGCCTGCCTTGATTACACTAAGGTTCCCCACACCATCTCCTATCAGATCCTCATAGGGAAGCAAATGAAGTACAGGATGGATGAGCAGACAGTGAAGTGCACTGAAAAAATTGGCTGAATGAATGCCCCCAGAGGGTGGTGAACAATGGGGTGAAGTCTAGTAATTTGCAGTGTACCCCAGCCATGGTGCAAGCATAATCACCCACCACCTCTCTCAAGTAGGGCAGCCAGCATTCAAACATTGGCTACTTATCCAAAATACACCTCCCCTTTGCTTTTATTGCTGAACATAAATATAACTTTGGTCAGTCCAGGTTGGCTCTGTCCAGGCTGTGTCCCCTCTTAGCCTCTTGCCATCTCTCACTTACTTGCTGGGCTCGGAGCTTGGTAGGCTCGCCTCCTTGCTGGGAAAAAGGGAAAGCTTTGATGCTGTGCCAGCACTGTTCAGCAGTAGCCAGAATATAGGTGTGACCTGCTCCATTCTACCCTCAAATCTAAATTACAGCACCATATGGCTCCTATGAAGACAATAAACCTCCATCACAGCTAGACCCAGTACAGGGATTTAATTTTTGTTTTAGCTGAAATGCTTCCTGAACAGACATGAGGGAGACATAAAGAAATCAATTATAAGCTTCCTCCAATGTGATTTCCAAATAG
This sequence comes from Ara ararauna, assembly GCA_028858755.1. Taxonomy (NCBI): domain Eukaryota; kingdom Metazoa; phylum Chordata; class Aves; order Psittaciformes; family Psittacidae; genus Ara; species Ara ararauna. Next base: position 13,952,170 of record CM054380.1, on the reverse strand, counting down.
CATGTCCAGGAGGCACATCCTCCTATGTCACGCAAGTATCTTTTGCCCAACACTTTATTTCTTTTGAACAGTCACAGTTGTTTTCAAAAATCAGCAAATCACAGTAAATGATCAGTGGTGAAAACATACTAAGTCATGTGATCATGTGACCCTAACAAATCATTCTTCCCACTCAAGCCTATACTACCACTCCTTGGCTATTCATATAGTCCAGTAATTTTTCCAATACACAATCATAATTCAGTGATAAACTATTGAGCAAAGTAGCTGTAATTCCTGTACTTGCTCCAATTAAATTCCAATAAACTTTACTGTTTAGACTCTTCTATCAAAGGGGAATTCATCTGATGAGTAATAGCATGGTGGTGTTCACCTGAAACAGCTCCAAATTAACTGAGCGATTAAAGTGTATAAAATCTATATGACAGCAAGATTCCCATACAACAAAACTCATCCCATGAATATCAAAACAGAACCATATAAACTCTCCATGAATCATTCATTAAATCTCTCCTCCTTACTACTACTTCTGATGATGCCTTTTCAGATACCGTTCAAGCCACTCAGTAACGGGCAAGAACAGAGTCAATAGTGTGGTACATAATCATTCTATAGACCTGTCTGGATGTGGGGAATGCTGGTTTTGAATTGAACTAAGCCAGTGTAGCATGATTGAAAGGACTGGTTAAAATATATACTCGCATATGTGAAGCTATGTATGCCGACTTTTCTGCAGGGGATCCTGAGCTGAAATATTTAGCCAGCTAATTAATTCGCACCTTTGAAAAATAGGAACTAGACTGCTTGGTCATACTTAGCTTATTTGACTGTGATCCCTAACAAGACATACCTCTAATGTAAAATTTGTTCCCTAACAAATTTGTTCCCTAACAAGACATACCTCTAATGTAAATTGGAGTCATTTTACTTAAAAGATGACTGAAGTAGTCATATTACTTCAGTAGTGTCATGGAAAAAAAACCAAACACCTTCAGTGTGTAAAAGGCTGCTGCATATAATGAGTAAATACATATTTCTCCACATCCAACTGAACAGGATATGAAGATGCTTACTCTTCAGCAGGAGAGTCCGATAAGACACATAACTCACATGTGTTTTGTTGCTAAGACATAAATTTGACTTGTCTGTTTATAATTGCTTTTAATAAACCAATTTAAATTAAGAATTTGTTCACAGACTGTGAATATCCATATATTTAAACAGGATTGTTTTCTTAGGTTGCACTGTGTAGTTTTGCCTCAACAGCATATGACAACCTTCTAAAAAACAGATAGTAACAAATGCTAACCACACTGAAAATAAGAAATAACAGAAGTGCATGTGGAACTTCTGTAAGTGCCAATCACATATGTCACCACATCATACCACATGATTCCTTATGTGCATGCAAGTGGTAGAAATGTTTTATGCTACACTGGCTATCTTACTAGTCTTCACAAGTCTTGATTTGACTCCATCATATTTTTACCTATAGCATTTGTAGTTTTGTCTTCCTGTTGGATCAGTTTTTTTCTCTTGTTTGAGAGTAAACTCTTCTACTTTTCCTAGCTATCAAGAGGACTAATCCAATTTACAAATCAAAATCTTCATCCTATTATTATTACCTATAAAGTTTTTACGCATAAAGTAATAGAACCATTTGCCACACTAGAGTTTATTTATGCTTTTTTCTGTCATAACAGCTCTTTTTGATAATGCATGGTTATATCACCACTGTGTGAGATTCTTCTGTATTTAGTCCTTACAAGGTTCTAACATGAATGTCCAAATGCCATAACATCTAAAGCTGTAAAAAAAGGCTCTACCACTTTGTCTACAGCATAAGGTACTGGAGGTTTTTATGAATAACACACTAGGCTCTGGCCATCCTGATGAACATTAGTATGCAGTTGCCACCTATATTTCCTTTTTTGCATTTTCAGAAGACAAGTCTTGAGTATCTTAACATGTATTAACAACACTGAATGTGTGTAGAAGAAAGAGATTTGTTAATGCATGCACACTATGGAGAAAAGCAGAAGACATACACTATGAAAAGTCAGTACACATACCCACAAGTGCCTGAATAGTTCTGAAGTAACGTATGTTACTGTTCTAATGCTTTGAAGACATATTACCATATACTATAACCACTCTGCAGTATATCTAAAAAATGCAACAGAAATACTATGACTCTAACCATTCAATTCAAAGAATTGATGATAAAGTCACATCAGGAGAGTAAAGTAGACCCTTCTCTAAAGCAAATTTTTAATAAATTGAGAGGTATGTAAAAAAAGTAAATGGGCTTTGTGCTGAAAATGAGCGGTTTGCCATGGCTATGTAGGTTGACATCAGAACCAAATGCTTGAAAGGAATAAAGTAATACTACATGACATTTACAACTTAATTCAGAATAATGTGATACACTGGGTATGCTTGCACATGGTGCAATTTATCTGAGGTTCTTCTAGAACTTAACACCATTGACCTGGGATATCTCCTAAAAACTTGCAAGCTAAAAAGAGTACAACTTCTGAAAACAGTAAGGCACAATCAACAACAGCCTTTCCTCAGGTTAGGTATTTCAGTTATATGTGTACTGATAAAAACAGTTGCTTTTTAAAATTTTACAATTTTTCCCTTATGTCACAGTTTTAAAACAGCTTTGTAAACTTTATTGTGGATTCATGCTGTGGTAAAAACTACATAGGTTGCTAATTTTGAAACCAGCAGTACAATTAGCTTTGTCACTTCAATATTAGCAGTGCTAACACTGCAGTTACTCTTCAAATTCTTCAAAGTTACTAGCTTTCAAATTGATTGTATGAGCACCAGTATACTAAACATTTCGATATTTATATGTATACACTTACCTATGCCCACCTTTAGACAGAAAAAAAAAAATATGTACACAAAATATTTCATTGTAAAGAACGTGAACAACTTTTAAGTTTCCTTTTGAATAGAGGAAACTTGCTTTCAAAATACAGATTAAAAAAAAATTAACAAAAAATACAGATTAAAACAAAATCTCTAAAAAAACAGGCCTTTGAACAGAAGTTTAAAACTTGAATAAAAGTAATAATCAATACAGTTGAAGGACTGGCACATGTTGCCCAGAGAAGTTGTGGATGCCCCATCCCTGGTAGTGTTCAAGGCCAGGTTGGACGGAGTCTTGGGTGACACGGTCTAGCGGAAGGTGTCCCTGCCTGTGACGGGGTTGGAAGTGGATGATCTTTAAGGTCCCTTTCAACACAAACCATTCTGTGATTCTATGATTTGGCCTGATATAATTGGCTTTTAACTTTGGAAAAGTCACTTTTGAGTCAAATCACATCTCAGCAAAAATAGCTCTGGTCTTCACTTCCTATTCTGTAACAATGGAAGCTGCGCAAAAGCTCCAAATATAGTACCTACAAATGCGACATTTCTTTTGCCTGTTTTTTAGTTTGGAAAGCACAGATGCACTTAACTTTTAACTGCAGCCGCTAACTAGCCATTTCACTGAAATTTCAATAGAAATATTTTGTTCCAAATTCTGAAAGCCTCAACAAACAACATAAAGGATAGTGTTTCATTCATTACTACAAATAATCTTCATAAAAGATTCAATTGTCATGATGATTACTTCACTCAAACCATGAAAAGTTCAGTATCTAATTCAAATGACTAAAGTCAGAGAATTTTATATTGATTTTCCAGTTAACTAATACTGCCATGAATCAAAATCTTGGTAAGAAAGAAAGACAGACTTCCCAAAGAACACACGCCAGTTTTAAAGACAGAGATCTAAAGCTTGTAATTTTATCAAGGATGCTCATTACGTTATATCTCAAATACAGTCTCATTGAATAACTAATGTCCCTACTACATATGCATGAATCTATTGAAATACGTACATTCTAATTTGAATAATCTTTCTGAAATTAGGCCATGTTTTCTAATCTCAAAACACTGCTGGTTGGGCAATTTTCATTTCTGTAAAATCACAAGTGATACTTCATTTTTAGGTAAAGATTAATGATAAGTTCCCAACTTTATAAAATACACTCCTCTATAAAATAAACCGTTGCATGCTGGTACCTAACATTAGAAAAAAATGTTCACACAGTTGAAAATGAATGTTTTTTGCATTTCAAGGTGACAAGTACAATGTCAGACACAATCAATCGATCACTGCATAATTATTATTGCAAATGATCCATATCCATGCTTCAAACCTTAAGGGGAATTTAATGAAGCAGTAAGCACATCAATAACAAGATTTACTTCAGTCTCTGTTAAATCTCGTGATTCATAAATAATTTGTCACATTTTATTCTTCCTTGAATTCCTGTAATTATATTTGAGGAGAAGCTAACCGAAAAGTAAAATTCAAACATATTAGCTTTCCCTCTATGAAAGGAGTACTTCATTTTATTATATATATACCGCAAAAATTAAATTTACAAAACACTACTTATCAAGTAAAAGGCCAAGATAGTCAACAAACACCGAACAATCTCTGAAGAAAGTCAGAAATGTCAATAATCAGACTCAGCTAACATGTTTAGCTGACTTAAAATCTGTATTAGGTGTAGGTAGCAAGGTTTTGGTAGTTAGGGGACTAGCAGGGTGGCCTTTTGGGGAGAAAGTCAGGTCCTGCCCTGTGCCAGACACAGCTAGTTCTAGACAGCTTGGCAGTGGACCCACCACAGGCTGTAGCCAAGCCCATCAGCCACTCTGCTGATGCAGCTGTGAAAAAATATGTAAAGAAAGGGCAAAAACATTGGAAGGAGACAGGAGGAAGAAAAAGCAGAGGGAACACCAAGGGTGGAGAAGGAGGAGGTGCTCCAGGGCGGAGCAAGCATAACCCCAAGTAGACTGCAACCCGTGGAGGAACCCACACAGGAGTGTAGGAAAAGAGTGAGAAGGAAGGAGCTGCAGTGAGGAACTACTGTATCCTGACTGTAATCCCTCCATGCTACACACTTATTGAAGGAAGCAAATTTAACTTCTGGTGATAACATGGAGTGGTTGTTTTTGCTTCCCACTACCTGAACCAGAAATTCAATTGGCAAATTTAATTAGCAGAAATTATAATTAGCAAGATATAATTTCATTTCCTTCAAGGCAAGTCTGTTTTGTCTTTGACTGCAATCAGTCAGTGATCCTTGTCTTCATGTGATCCACTAGCATTTTAGCTCCCGTTCTATTTTCTCCTCCCTCCCTGTCCCATAGAGGCAGGAAGTGATTGAGCAGATGGTGGGAGTATGGCTGCTAGCTGGGGACAACACATCACACATTTACAATTCCGGAGGGGAAATAATATATAGTGTATTATATCCACATATACAAAGCAGTCATTTCTGCAGGTATGTTGGACTTCAGTTTTCTGCTTGCAGTAACAACAGGTCTATTTCCATATTTTGCCATTAGAAGGATCTAAACACAGATTCATCTGTTTGGCAAGAAAGCAATATCAATCTAGGAGCAGAAGGGAAAAGGAAGCCAACATGGGAAGACAAAAAAAGAGGATCAAGATCTAATGAAGATGTGAACAGATACCTAGACTTCTATTACTAAAGATCCCCTTTTGTTGATTAGACTGTGAGACAGTAAAATTAGTTATACAAGGTAAATCAAGTCTGACACCATTTGCACATGTAAGTGAGAAACTGTAAGCAAAAACTTTGGCTTAGGGTATGTCACAAGGTTGTTCAGCTTCTCAAACAGGCATACTTCACTTGAATAAATATCCAAAAGCAGTCAAAAAATTAATCATGTGACATGAACAAGGTTATTTAACTGCCCAGAAAATTCTTCAGGACTTGCTCATCCTTCTGACTCACAAACTTAAGACCAGACAGACAGTAGCTAAGATTCGACAATTGTAGATGTAGTAGTATACAAACTCCCCAGATTGTCACAGAAATGGTATTTTGAAAGGATTTCCACTAAGAGTTAATAATAGTAGGGCAATAGGAGGACTCTAGCCTGCTCATTCAGTCACATTTCATGCAATCTTTGGTCAGTTCCTTCCTGACATTTACATCCCTGGACTAATAAAAAGACATCTCCACCATACAGTCAAAACTGTGATGGAAACCAATGTTATTAAGAAGGACAAGAGGAAGATAAGGTTAATTGGACAAATGTAACTTCTTGCTGAAGGAAAGGGGGGAAATAGGTTCAGTAATTAATGCATGTAGAGCAGATATTGCAACTTCAGAAAAGAACAAAGGCTATTGTACAGCTTACACAAAATGCACATTCTGCTGAAAGAATTTGTAACAATACACATTCTTAATGTCCTCATTAAACTCAATTTCATCACACATTAACATATGTATGCTTGTTTTTGCATAAAAGGATATTGTTGTAAACCAAAACTGATTTGCTTGCTTAAGCCACCATTATGCAACACTAGATATAATGGAGCATAATATTGACTTTGTTCTTACGGTCCTGGTGTTACCCTGTATAAACACTAGGATGCTGTTTTACAAAATACTGTACCAGGTCAAAAAAACCCTTCAAGATTGAATGTATTGGATGAACAAATGTTGCTGTCAAATACTCAAAATTACCTTTCTGTTATATTTCATTTCCCTACTTCATATTAAAAAAGGTGACTTTGCAGAATCCTTTTATGCTTTGCTTGCTACTGTGATTTTAAGTTCTGTCATTACAGAATGAATTATTATGCAAACAATTTTTAAACCAACTTATGTGTATATACCAATAGATACAAAAAGGTAACTTACTGAGAACTGTCTTAGATTTTATCTCAATTGACTGCAATCTTGTTTTCATTCAACATCTCTATTAGTCCTTGCATTTTAGTCGACAAGATTATTTTAATAATAAAAGGTACATATTTATTCAACATCAGCGGTCAGGCAGTCAGATACAGTGTATGAAGCTACATGTTTTATTCACAGTATCAGTGGAAAGCAGCATGAGGATGATTTTGACTATGAAAGTACCTACAGCTTTTCAGCTAAAATGTTTGATTTTTCTTAAGTAAAAGGATCTAAATATTTAGATTATTCAATAATTCCGTGCAACAAAATCTATACTTCTGAAGTGCTCCACTGGCAGTGTTTTCAACATTGTCATTTTGTTTTTCAGTTTAGTTCATATGGTGTATTAACTGCCTGTAACTCTTTAAACACAGTGAGTAGCCCATCTTTGTCTTAGTCTGCAATGCTATTGGGAAGCTCTCATTTAAGAGAGAAGTGCCTTGCATAATGCACACAGTATCAGTGGTGCAAAACACATAGTAACTAAAGTTACTCAAAAAATAGAATGTATGCCCAGAGGATATTTTAGCTGCTTACTCCAATTTTAAAAGTCCTAAGATTTTGTTTCTTTAGGATGGTTTTTTTTTGTTTTTTTTTTAGTACTCTTCACTTCTGTTTAAAGTTTTAACTTCCTTCAGATCCAAAGCCTTTGTATTGTTTCACTCGTGGACTTTCTTTTAGCACTTGGTACATGAAGAGCACAGGCCAGGTTTGAAATTACACACTTGCCTAATTCAGGAGAAAGATGTTGTCTGTGGCTGCATATATTTAGTAGTATATAAGAACCATGAAGACTTTTGTTCGGCTGAATGAAATACTGTCTGTCTTTGAATATGTGAACTGACAAAAGCACCAAAAATACTACCATAAAGTCTTTAAACTCATAACTATCTATCCAGATGAAATTTCCGATACTGTCTTTCTATTACTCCCTGCTCCTCCCGTCTTCTCCCTCCATGTTCAGCTGAGGTACATTTTGCTAATGCAAGCAAGTACAACATGCAGTTCTCTATTGGACGCAAAAGCTTTATTCTTCAGAGTTGTCAAAACCACGTTCTAGTGACAGAAGAAACTATCTTGTTGCTATTGCATATAAATTCTTTCAATTTGTTTCTCTCTGTATCTGCCTACTCTAGTTTTAAGGAAAAACAAATTTCAGTTCCTGACATACTTTCTGCTATACTCAATTAAGCATTTTTCTGAGGCTGACACTTAAAATCTCTTTTAAATATATACAAAATTTCTGAAAATTCATTCCCTATAATTAAAAAGAACAGCATACTGACAGGAATGAAGCACGTCTCTGATTAAGCAGACATCAATTAGATGGCTTTAAAACTTATAAAATTTTATTAAGGTATAGTAAGGTAATTTTAGTTCAACATTTTTATACCATAGACCATGAGATGGAAAAACAATAATTTGTATTTTAAAATGAATTTAGCAGTGATTTTGTTCTAATTTGTCTTACAGCAGTATTTAAATGCATACAATGAACTTTTTAATGAGATGCAGTAACTTTAAACTCTCATCTTCCGACTCGGAATATGTAAGTTGAACATGAGGTCTATGAGGACTCAAAATAGCCCAGTCTGAACTGCCAAATGGAAAAGTAGTAATCATGGAACTGTTTACTTGGGAAAAAAGTAGTTGTTTGTGCTGTCAAATAGACAAACTATGCTTTGTTTTCAAAATATGAAAAAGAATATATGAGGAACACTATATAGAAAGAGGAGGTTTGGAAAAATGTGGATTCCATGAAAGATTCTGAGCAGTCTCAACTTTCAGCCATCAACATTCATTTCACCCACTGATAGTTATGCTTCTATTACAGAGGTAAGTAGAGATCAGCAACTTTACAGCCCTCTAACTGAAAAAAAAAAATCACTTATTTGTTAGAGTCTGAGAAAATCGCAACATGTTTTAGGAGGTCAGTTGCACTGTAAAATGTGAATGATAATCTTCAGGGATCAGCCACGCTTTTTTTCATCACTGCAACAATCTTGTGTTGGAAAGAAAGGTATAATTACTGCAGCAGGATCAGCATATAAAAGTGTCTGTACCCTTTAAAGTTAGAGAAGAAATAGGTCCTTTTGACTTCGCGATTTAGCCATAGTCTTTAAATCAGTAATACTTGAAAGTCCTCAAAGTTTATGGGTCAATATGAAATCGGATATTGATGAACTGTGATTCTATAGCACAGGTGTCTGTGCATACAAGTACCAGACCAAAAAAAGTTCACCTTTTTCTGGGTGAGGAAGAGAATATAAGCATCATCAAATTGCCTAGGCTGTCAACAGATATGGATTTCCATTTACAAGGTTAACAGGACTAAAATACTGCTTTACAGTCTGAAAGCTTGAAATAAGTATTTAAAAAACAACTAATCAGAACCGTTCAACAGACAATTACTGGCTGTACACTGCATGCCTGCAGAATGTTTTGATTTAGTTTGCTGAACATGTTCATAGAAGCTTGCCATAAAAGGAACTTGACATCAGCAGCAGCAGAATTAAAAAAACCAGCCCTCTTACAGGATACTAGTTAGTGAGACATTATAAAATGTGAAGAAACTGCAATTTTATTTTCATTTGTAAATACTGCAAAGTATTTCTACATTGTCAATGGAATGAAACAACAGGTAAGCACTGCCACAATGGAATTAATAGTATGAAAAATCTCTTATAACAGAAAGGAAGTGAATTTTATATCTTTTAAAAGAAAGGAAGATTACATTTTCACACAAGTTGGCCATTTAGATTTTAATAATATTGCTGAGGAGCTTTTATATAATTATACAAAATACTGATGTGCTAGGAGAAAGCATTTCAAATTCTGCTGTGAGTTTATATATTGCACCTGCATATGTTCAAAGCCTCTTGTTTACATACTGCATCTTCTGCATGGAGATACATACACACATGCACTTAATGTACACAGAGTTTAAAGATCATAGTTTCAGAAATCATCTTTCCATGAACACAACTCATTTTTATTACCAGAACAAAATAATCATGTTCTGCTACAATAATAAAACCAAAAAGTTAATTCTCTGCCTCTTCCTACAAATCATATTTTGAGATTTTATGCAAATAATTTGGACTATTAAAGTTAAATTAAGAATAGTAAAAATGCTTAATAACTTGGTGCAATAGTGCCAAAAGAGACAGGCATTCTACTGTTTAATTAATTTTGCTAATTAAAAAAACCCAGACAAGGCCAAAACAAACCCTCAAATAAAACCAAACCCAAACAAAACCCACCCATAAAATGTAAGTTAAAAGGACAAATCAAAAATGGAAAGAATAGACTTTTAAATGTCAAAATACTAATTACTGGAAGCTTTGGGAAACAGGAAGTGATACCATCCAAAATTGCTTATTACTGTATTTGCTTAAAGCATATACACACACACATATATATAAAAGCATAAAAGATAAAATACAACGCACTAAAGATAGTAGAATTCTGCATAACTACCTGAAGAAAATGTCTTTTGTTAAGTTCTCCAGTTAACAAAAATTCATAGGCTTCTGGTGTTGGGAGTTCCCAGCTTTGAAACCTTTCAAGCCACTGTCACAAACAGATAGAATAATACACATCCGTTCACCTTGTCATGCATGTCAGAAAAAAGGGTTTATCCCCAAATGTTTACTGTGTTTCTCTTTTGGATGATGTTAATCACAAAGACAGGATACTGGAGTGTTGAATGAAACACACCACAGTTAAATAATTTGATTTATAAATCTAAAATTAGAATGAAATTAAGCTTTGCATTAGCAAAAAAAAACAGCTTCAATAAAGAATCACGGAAAGAGTTAAAAATAAACAGCAGTTGGGGTTGCTGTTACATGTACAGATACTTGCTTGTGAAAACTGAAATGACTTGTACTACGGAACACAGGGGGAAAAAAAAAAGAAAAAGACACAATCCTAAGGCTCAGTGATTGGCGAGCTCCTGAAATGATAGCACAGGTCAAAAACTGAAATAAGAAACTTAAAAGTCTGCATACAGTGCCTTCTGCACAGATGATACAAGTTACTACAGTACACTGAAGGGTCAACAGAAATTAGAAGGAACAATAAAGGGAGATTTACAGCATGAACAACGAGCAATTTAAAAGAGCAGTAGTGATTTACTGATAATATCTCTAAGACTTAAATGTTGCACAGAAGCAGCCTTGAAGAGGCGGCCCAGATTACCTGCAAGCCTGTCTATCTTTACATACATTTAAATTAAATAAATAAATACATTGTGAAATGAGATCAGTTTAAAAATATTCCCCAGAAGAAGCACAGGCTTTGAAGTGGAACACAGAAATGTTTTTGAAGCATGCATATTCATTCACTGATTTATTTGTGTGTGGTGCTGGTTTTTTTTTTCTTGAGGAAAAACGTTTCCTATCTAAAGCTGGATGAATTAACAGGCTATTAGTTTCACTAATTCACAATATACATGTTACAGCACAATATTATTTTTAAGGTGAGCAGAATGTGCTGCAAGGAATTTGAACAATGCTGAATATAAAAATCACAGGCATAAGTACATTCTATCTATTTCTTTATCTGCAGTTGTCAGTTGCCAGAAACTTCAAAAGCCAAGAGACTGTGACAACTAATATAAAACCAGCTATGTCAAGTAATACAAATTAGAAGTTTTAATCACATTATTTCATTTCTTACAAAGAAAGCAAATTCTGAACAGCCACAAGTGATGCAGCATTTGTTTTATGACTGAACCACACAATGAGTCTTACAGATACAATTGTAGCATTTTCTAAGGCAAAGAGAAGAAAGCAGCACACTATGCCACATCCCAAAAACCCTGAAAATGAATTGCATCTTAATGAACTAGTTTGTTTAAACTCCCACTGGAAAAGCAAGCACATGTACTGTACACTAGCTACGCTAAGCTATCCTGCAGTATACACACCTTGACATATTAGAAAACATGCTGTAAGTATAGGCTAAAATCTACAGTCCCAAAGTCAATATATTAATAAAAGATTGACATGGAGAGAGACACTACCTACCCACAAATACATCATCATCTTGAAAGAAATCAAGGGCTCTGTCAGCAAACAGAAGTCTCCTTACTTCACCAAGTATATCTGGAAGGAAAACTGAAAACAGTGGGTAGAAAATCTTGCCTTTTTCTGTCAAGTCCTCACAGTTCTCTTCTTATACAAGGTATTTTTTTAGTTTATGAGAACAGCATTCGTTCAGTGGCTCTTTCTGCGTGTGAAGTGACTTGCTTCAGGCTGTCTTTTTTCTTCCCTTTTTCTCCCTAACTCAGTCTGTCCTTTCTTTACTGTCAGGCTTGCTTAGGTAACAGTTCTTGGTGTATCTATTTAATGAGCAGGTCCGCGCACTAAAGGCAGCCAACTACATTGGAGAGAAAGCAAAAAAGAAAAAATAGTAATAATAAATAAATAAATGGGAATATTCCACTTCCTGATTGTTATTATGGGATCTACAGACGCCCCCTCTGTAGGAATTTATAGGAGGATTTCTAAGACGTCTTGAGCAGGCGGGGAGGGGGGAAGGAAGGAGACAAAAAAAAAAATCATCAGAGAATGGCAGGTGACTCCAGTGGCACTCAAGCCATTACCTCCCCTTGCTAAAGGACCCAGCTCCCAAATCCTGCATTTGAGAAATTTTTAAACTCAAAGCAAAGCTCCTACAGAAAAGAAAGGAACATGTACTGCACCCTGCCTCTCCTTTATCTCTTTAAATGTACTTCAAGATAAAAGCCGCATCCAGTCGGGTCAAGGCCTTTCCCAATCTTATTAAGCTAACACAAGACTGTTCAACATACTTTTCTACAGCCATCTACTGACTCCATGGTGTTATTGCCGCTGCTGTTAGTACTGCTGGGAGGTAACTGCCAATGTGAGAAATGGGGAAATATAAACAGTAAATCAGATGACAGTAAAAGTGTTTGTGCTAATTTAATTTATTTTTGTCAGGTTTTGTTTTCCCCTTGCCATAATATGTTATTTTAAAAGCAAAATTAGAAAGAATTATCATCTGTATATTTAACAAATGCTAATACAAACAACTGGATTTCTTGGTCTTTTTTTAATTAAGTTGAAGGTACTGTGCAAATGAGTGAGTACACAAGGGACCTTTTTTTTTTTTTTTTTGATTCCAGCTTAGTCTTTTATCATTTGCTACAAGGAAGTGTTTTTAAATGATTTAACCTGTCTCATTGTAACACACAATATTTTTATTACATAGATCAACAGTATCCTCAGGTGAGAAACAATTTTCCAGTGTAAAGGAGACAAGCCTTGGTCACTTCTTAGGCTGCATTACTGGTCTTGAAAATCATCCCTGACCTTGTGAACTGGCAGCATATCATGCCGTTACAATAATATGCTTTTGGTATTGATGGAGAAAGCTACAAATGCAGTCTGTTCACTAAGTGATTCAAACGCTACAGTATATACATAATGATTATAAATCAATGAATAAAGAAAAAGAGTTATAAAAATGCCCACAGGAATGAGATTAAACGGAACTTTTATACTTGATTACTTATTATCTTTAGTCACAGACTGTGCACTTCTTCAGAAAAAACTGTCATTCTTTTAAAGAAAAGACTCCAGTCAATTTACATATTCAGCCTAACCATACAAGGTAAAATGTCACTTAAATAATTAAAATGCATTAACTAAATAGCATAATCATTCACTGCAGCAGGGCAGGTGGCAAATGGATAGGCACCTGCTGAAACAGCCTGTAACAAGGAGACATAATAGCAAAGCAGCACTGGGGGGAGCAAACCAAAATCCATACCATTAAGCAAACGGTAATCAGGAGAGTCTTAAAGACTCCTGCCACTGGGGTGAATTCAAAATAAAAATAACTGCCACACCACTAACATTTCAAAGCTGATTTAACAGAGAAAAATGAAACAATGAATTCATGTGACACTAAGATTTATATAGAGAAGTTTATACCGATAAACAGATACATATACACACACTGAGCTATTTAAATTTGATCCACCAAATACTATGTCCAGGTAAAAGGTTGTTCCCTGTTTTAGTGGAAGCAGGAGAGAAGGATTTAATGTACTAATTACTAAATTGATAAATTTTACATTAATGTGCAAGGATAATAATTTTAAGAAAGTTTATTGCAACTTCATAAAGTGAAGCCACTTATTTCACTAAGGTAGTCTTCAGAAGGAAAAGAACAGCCTTTTGTTTACAGTTTTGGGATGTTTAAATGATCTGCCATTTCAACTACCAACACTCAGCAATCGAAGAGGCCTAATCTTGTCACCTGTAAGTGGTATACTTTCACCTCACTTTGTCTACTGTATAGTGCAGTGTTCTTCTGTATTCAATTACACTATAATAAACTTGAAATATCCCGTAAGGATGAATTAGATTATATTGGTTAAGCTGAAAATACATTTTCTGATAATGTATCTGTGCAACTGCCAGCCAGCAGTTCTTTCAGATCTGTGCACCTGAATTGAACACACGAAGGTTTAGAATTTTCAAAGACTGGTTAAAGATTTTATTAATATGATAAAGACTATGCACAGCTATTGCCTATAAATCACTTTAATATCAAAATTTCCCTGGTTTTGAGCATAGGCAGCATATGAAACTCCAGTGAATTGTGTCCCAAGGCTCTCAACTAATCCTTCTGTATTCTAAATTCTTTTCATTATTAAATTGGTTACTCAATCAATTCTTCATATCTTTCTTACTCCTTCAAATAAGTGGAACAATTCCTAATGCTGCTACACAAAACCATTCATTTGAAGTATTTTATTTTTAGCATAGCTATTGTTAAATGCTTTGTTCATTAGATCGTCTGCATTTTTTGCACATGTAGAAAAACATGGATAAAGAGAAGATTGAAAACAGGTAAATTACTGGGTTTTTTTGCACTTACGATTAAAGTTTAAACAAAGCCCTGCTTGTGAAGGTTAGTTTTTATATGTTCTGGATTTGCAAGCAGTGTCAAAAAAAGTAAATAGAAGGTTCTGACCATGGTAATTTTAAGAAAAGCTGGTCCAGTAGAGCTGACCTTAGGTTCAGATCAAAGGCTACTGAAATCAATGAGAATCTTGCTGCTCTTTTAAAGAAACTTTTGCAAATAGCAGTACATTATATTTGCTGTGAAACACTTGCCCATTTCCTCTGATGCTACCAACAATGTTTACAAGGCTCTTCTATAGGGGCATTGACAGGGATCTCAGCTTCACAGTATGCCATTTATGTACCAGCTCATACTACGGCTTTAACTTTCATAATCCATCAGAATATCAAATATTGTGCCCATGAAATCACAAGGGATTGGTGAGATAAAGGATAGATAAAAATAGTTCATAATAGCAAAAAAAGAAATAATAAATTGTGAAATCACAATTAATAAAGGTTAGTTATATATATGCATATGATCAGCACACTTATTAGCACCTTAATAACTCAGGTTTTTTTAAAAAATCAAGCTCTAGATTCTAGAAGTTCAATTTCCTTATTAAAGGCACATAATTCAGGGACATATCTTGGCATATTTATTAATGACACAGAAGATTAGAAATAGCATCAATACTGCTGCTCACTGCATTAGAAGATAAGAAAATGCAAACTAAGTTTCTCATCTTATAGTGTATGCAAGATTCCTAGGAACTGTAAGAATGTTAAAGTGATCTCAGCGCTAAATGGCAGAATTCCTATTTTGCTAGGTGCTATACAAAAATCTAGAAAGACACTGAAATCATGTATTTCACTCTTGGATTGCAAAGACAAAACTTTCATTTACTTTGATTAGTCTTTTTTTTTTCCTTTAACTAAAGTCTCTATACTTCAGAATTTAAATGTGTGTATGTGTGTGTGTGTTAAAATTGTTTTAAAATGTTTAATAAAAGAGGGAGGGAATGTGATGGTAATAATTATGCTGACTCTATTTTTAACTTAGGCTTCCCCACCAAGAAAAGATACCATTGAGGCACATAGAATCATAGAATAGTTAGGGCTGGAAAGGACCTTAAGATCATCTAGTTCCAACCCCCCTGCCATGGGCAGGGACACCTCACACTAAACCATGTCAACCAAGGCTCTGTCCAGCCTGGCGTTGACCACCACCAGGGATGGAGCATTCACATGATACATGAGCTGCAACAACACTAAAATCTCAAATAATTTACACAGAGTACCAAAAAGAATTTGAAATATTTAGAGGGCTAGAACTATTTGCTTGTGCATAATTTCCACACCTTACATACTCATCTATCATTTATGGCTATTTATGAAATGAAAAACTGCAAATGTTTAGGAGGTATGGTAAAACAAACCTTTAATCTGCTCAATTCACGGCAGTTTTAAGGAGGGGCCTGTTGTGGGGTTTTTTTTTTGTTTTGTTTTTTTGTATTTCTGTATAACTATATAAAAGCAATCAAAATACAAACTTTACTTACAGATCAGTTGGTTTATAAACTATTCTGTGTTTTCACTACACATACTTTTTTTTCTTATTTTTCAATTTATTTTTATTACTTCAGCACTTCTGTTGCTTTTGATGTAAGAAATCAGTTTCTGCATTCATTTGCTGAACAGCGAGGTCAGAATACTGTCCCAGAAAAGCCTGAGGAGCAACAGGCCAACAATTTGGTCATTAGACATCACCACAATTTTAAATACCAACTCAGCATTTCTGGCTGTTTCATGAATCATGTTCAGCGTATAGTCCAGGGAATGACAAGCAGGAGGGAGACAGACAGGACTTTACTCTGATCCTTGACTCTGTGACACATGCATGGGATTTATACAGTTCATAGTTACCCATACAACCAGGAATATGAAACTTGTTTTCCCTTTTCTTAGCATAGCAAGGTCAAGGGAAAAAATGTGAGGGGTCTGACTCTTTACCTGGTACATCACACTTCATTTGTGGTGTTTTTGTAACCAAGTGAGCTGCTTATTTCTCCCAACATTCAAATGCTCTATACTGACAAAAATCTTAAGGGAACTGAGAGACTACAGTTAAGCCCAATTATTAATGATCATTGTTCGACTGGTAACAGCCCAATCCTCTGTCCATAATTTCAATGACAAATGCTATATTGTTGCTGCTTCTCTACTGCTTTTAGTGAGAAAAGACTTAGCCAGTAATTGTGATGAGAAAAACCCTGGCAGCTGTAGGAAAATTTTACATACTCTCTCCTGTTTTTAAGCTGCCAGGAGTGGGCTCCAGCTTCAGTCCGGATAAGGCAGGGTGTTGCTGTGGGGTGATGATGGACTTTGTTTAGAATAAAGTCTGTGAAAGGAAAACAAAGGCTTACAAAATCCCCTCCAGGAGAATTAACACAAGGACAGCAGAATCAGAATTTACTGGCTGTTAGAAAACATTGTTTTAACCAGACTTCCTGAATTTTTAGTGTGTTTCTCCAATTTTCTTCTAGAAAATGCTCAGGTGTTTTTGCAGATCTTCATCTTTATTTCAGATATTACGCTTATGTAGATAAAAAGAAACAAATCTGCAGGTAATCATATACACTTGAACAAAGTTATTTGGATATCAAATAATGAGTACTGGTAACAAGTGGCTCTCAAGTTCTCTATGTCTTGAGATTTTATATTGGTAGAGTAAAATAATTAATTAAATAACTCTGGCTGCTCTTGAGCAGAAAAACTAATGTCACTGGAAGAAATTATCTCCAGCAAATGTTTGCTTAGCTCTAAGCAAACATCTCTCTTAAAACATCTCCCCTAAAATCTCTGATTCAAGAGAATGAAAAAAAGACTTACAATCTTTAAATTGCAATGCAGTTTTTAAATCTGGTACAGGTTATTGCCATTTTCTCAGTAGGACACAATTATATTCTCCTTAGGACAGGCTAATCTGCTTATTGCAAACTATTGCTGCTTATTGAAACACAGGAAGATTCTTTTTTCAAGATATTACACTCAAGTGTGCTTTGGATAAAGATCTTTTAACCAGTAGTAGAGCCAACTAACACCATTCCTCAGCCCACACAAGCCAACATGCTTCTGCTAGCAGAAGCGTAAACCAGTTCAAATCAGTTTATGCAGGGACCTGATGGGGCAGATAAATAAGACTTGCCACACTTATACAACAATTTAATACAAAGTTATGTCCACGATTTCTTTAATTTTAAGTAATTACAACTTTCCTAAGGAAAGATCTTGTTTTAAAAACAGGAGTAGGAGTTAACATTTGATAATCATCACTAATATGATAAAAGGTTGCTATTACCCTTGACTTAAGGACTTACCCGTAATTTTCAGTTTATGAGTTTATAAATTGCTTTGTTATTTAGTGCAGGCTCCTTAAATCCTGAAGTCTTTATGCACTGGATAACAAATGGATCAGTTTTATCACTTATAGTAGTTGAGTAAATCATGAAACAGCCTACCTTTCAGCAAAGCCATCATATGGAGCTTAGCAAACCTATCAGTTGTTATCTCTGACTATGTATCTAACAAAACAAATTCATGCTTCGTCACCTTGTCACATTTGTTTTTTAACAGGGTGAGAATAGCCTTGTAAATGAGGGTTAGTTATTGTTTTGATTTGGCAAGGGGCATGCATATGTGCAGGGCTGCGTGCACTCTGAAGCTGCCAGCACTACCACTGCTGATGTCAGTACCACGGTTACAACAGCCAGGAGACTGAGGTGAAAACCTGATCCTCCGCCACCTGAAATCATGTCTTCCTGCGAGAAGTGCCAGAATTAGCTCCGCTGTTTTCCTCACAGTGTCAGAAATGCCTCTACAACAAAGTTCTGGTGAAGGCAGGTATTGCCCATTGTCACGCATGTAAAGTGATGAACAATTAGAAAAGGGGGCAAGGGGACACACAATATTTTATAGAGGCATGGGGGAATGGAAAAATACAAAACTACAATACATGGACCTTCAGAATGCAAATGCAGAAAATTAATTATGTAAAAGAATTCAGAGATTTACAGAAATAGGAAAAAAAATGATACAGGTGCTATTCACTCCCAGTATATTACCAGTCTGCAAGAACTGCACTAAGTTCACTCAGGTAATGAAACAGATGAATATGTAATTTTTAACCATAACTCACAATTTCTAGATTACCCGTGTCATTAAAGCTAGTTTTTGTAAACCATGTCATGACTGAAGTGTACAAAATCCTGTATGCACAATTGCTGGAGTACTTTTTACACAAATAGGCGCTGTGTTTGATAAACAGGGTACTCATATATGCAACCCCCAGCAGATACTTTACATATTGAATTCTTCAGTCAGGTACATAGCTAAAGTGATGGTCTGGCAGTGGCATAGATCCGGGAAATAACTGGCTTCAGAATCTTGGCATTTGGTTTGAAATTCCTATTCTTCATTCTCAAGGATATCAGATACTGCTTGAGGAACTCTAATGGCACCATCACATGGAGAAAAGGAAGCTGTGATGCTGCACTTTAATAAATCAATGCCTCTTTGGCTGCCTTCCAGAACACAAAAACTCTTTGGGTATCTTTGCCTACCTTTCATTTTGTGTCTTGTAGGACTCTCTCCATCATCTTTATGTTTGCAGACATATTCTCCATAGCCGTATCTTTTTTTTTAGCCTCTACCTTGAGACTCACTGAGCATTCCCCTTAGTTCATGTTTTTCCAGAAACCCTTGATATTTACTGGAACCGTTTATTTATTAATGTCAAATAAGTAGTGAGACAACAGTTAAGGCTGCATCAGTGTTTCCTTAATATGTGCAGTGTGCTACTGGGTATATGTATACCCAGACAGTTCTGATTTTCACGAGTCATATCAAATTATTTTGAGATCCGTTCAAATACATTGGAAAACATCTGCCCATCAGTCCAAACTATCTGAGGGAACACAGGGAATATCAAGAGAAAAAGGTACCAGTACTTATCTCCAGATTTAGAATTTCTTTAAAAAGGACACAGTTGTTTTTGAAGAATGGGTATTTGTAAAAGAAGGTTAAGTGCAACGTGCAACTACCTCTAAAGGAATACTTGTGTTTATAGTAGTACCACATAGATAAGTAGCTGTAAATCCATACTGCAGGTAAACACACAGAGCATTACTCCAAGGAACACACTGAGACACCTAATTCTGCACTGTGTCCCCCACAGCGCTAGCAGATAATCAGGTCACTAAACCCCATGCAACATCCCCACAGTAGGAATATTATTTTTTTACTCCTGGTCTTAAAAATTTTGGGAGTATGTGGCTTATTGCAAAAGTACAAATTTTGAGTACTTTTGCCTGCATGTATTAAGTAAACAGATAAGTGTTCCAATTCTGTAGCCATGTGTATAGCCACTGAGAGACTAGTAAACTAGCCAATAAGCAAACAAACATGCAGCCTTCAGTCCACCCCAGTGCCGCCTTGTACTAGCAGAAATTCCTTCAGCAAAGTGAAGTTGGATTCCCTGACTACACATTCTCACAATTACAAATTTTATTTATCACACATTTATTTTGCATGAAATCAACATACTCACAATAAAGTCTCCTTACATTAGTTGCCCATTCTTTCAGTTATTAAATTCACTGTACATTAGAGATGCGATGCTTACCTCAGACACTCTCCATTAGGAGGGATCCAGCCTGTATGCTAAATATTTAATTTGTGTTCTGAGATGCTCTGAATCTATGTATTTTCTATTTTCCTAAGGGGTTCATGCTTCACATCAGTTGGATACTTCTTTCCCAGCAACAAAATGCAAATTTAACTATTTCCAACAGCAAATGCACGTGTACCGACACTGGAACGAAACAAAACAAAGTCAATTACACCCTATTCTGAAGACAGTGAAATTCAGGAAATACAATCTCACTCTCAAATCAAAACGTAGATTCTCCTGGTAGTACAGACTACAAATACTCACTTTTGAGTATGTGTGAAAACTGAGATTACCTTTTTTCCTCAGGAGGGAAATTCTCCCCTAGCATCACAATGAGTAATTGTTCTTCAATTTACAGTTCCACCTTTTATCACAGACAAATCACTAACATGAAAGCAACATTTTGAGGCAGCTCGAGATTACTCCACAGTTCTGAAGCACTGCCCATGACAACAAAAGGTTGTTGATACTTAGAGTTGGGCTAAAAGAGAGCATCCGCAAGTGGCAAAGCAAACATCTGCTGCTTTTGTCTTCAAAGAAAACTATGCACATAAGAAGAAGGAGCAGTGCTTCTGTGACCACAACCTTAGGTAACAGTATCACTATTGCTTTTTTCTGGAGCTACGTTAGTCTCAGTTGAGCTCCACACATAAAGTAAATTGCAAAATGTTGATCAAAGGAATCAGTCTCTTGACCATTTTTCACAGAGCAAGACCTTGCTAAACTACAGTATCTTTGCAAAATGAACATTGCAAGTAAACAGTATTAAAGCATTTAAAGAGACTTGGATTTCTTTAGCGTTTGAAATTTATTGTGCCAATACGGAAAAATGGCAAAGAACGTTCAGAAATGGGTACCCTGTGTCTATTTAGTTAGTGTGTCCAAATTAGGTGTTACATAGAGAACAAAGTAGTAACTAGTGAGCGTTGTTTTCCATGATGACCTGCACTTCAAACAGGAAAATTGTAAATGAGTGGAGCTCATTACTGCAATACTTCAGAGGCAGAAGGACTCCCGGACTGCAGTATCAGATTACATAAAAGCCCATATGGCTGCTCAGTGGTGAGACTTTGCATTGTTTCCCTCTGAGCATTAAACTGAGAACTCCCTGTACAGTGAGGAGTCTCCACATTAGCTGATGTTCTGAATTAAGGTCTTCCATGATTATGGATATTTGAATATGAGAGTCAGAGAGCTGTAACACCTAATTAAGGATATGCTAAAATTATTTTAGATTAAGATATATCTTTTAAGACTATTTCTATGTTACAGATTCCAGCACTGTTTACATTCTTTGCACCACCTGGGAAAGCAATGGACATGCACTCCCTGTGCCTCCTGCACTTAGCTGAGTAGTTATAGTCATATAACTGATAGAGTGTTATACATAATGCACTACTGGAAGCACAGAGAGGTGCATCAGTACTGTGCTTCAGTTTCAGCGAGGGAGTAAAATAAACAACGCAGTAACATGACAAGCATTTGGGTGGAGTTTAGTTTACAAAACCATGCAGTAACATAAATCTGGTTTTGCTATTTACTATAATAATGTCAAAATTGTTTCAACTCAGTTTTCTTCACATTATATTTATATGAATTGCAGTGTGATTACAGTTGCATACTTAATAAACTTTTTTCTATTTTTAATAACTTCAGCATATTCCAACGATTTTGAAATAAAGCTTGGATGATTCTGAATAAAATGTGGAAATACTGTTTCAATTTGAAAAATGAGATTTTGTTTTCTTTCAACCTTTTCTAAAGGTTGGACCAGATTATCTTTCAAGGTCCTGGGTAGTTCTACAATTCTGCAGATTAGGAATTGCAACATCCTGAGAAATAACTGAATAGTGTACAGAATAGAAATTAAATTCTGTTTTCAGACCAGTTATATTTATAGTTATTCCAGCTGATGGTTCCTAGGCAGTCTTCTGGAAGAATGATTAATAGCAAAAAAACTTTCTGCTCAAAGTGGCAACAAAACTGTATCTAGGTGAGATCTATAACACCCCTGACTGTATATACCATGTATCTCTACCTGAATACAAATACTCAGAAGAGTTGTGTGTGACCACTTAGCTATAATTTTTACAGTGCTGCTTTTTATGTGTACGTTAACAATTTTAAATTCTCCAACATTTTTTATAACGCATTTCACTGACATAACTTTTGAAATAAGTAATTACGGAACTGTTCATAAGATTTCCAGAAATGCTTTTGCTTGTACAATTTTAACCATTAATTATATTTTAAATGCATCTCAGTCTACATCACTGTGTTATTAGGATAGGTTACTAAGGTTTTGTTTCCGAGGGATTAAGAACTCTGTTGACTGATTTTATTAGGATTTTGAGATGCCTCTGTTATCACTGGCCCTTGGCTTTGGTAGAGGAGCTCCTTTTCAGAGCAAGTTTCTCAATCCTCCTGATGGAGGCTGTGGAAACACACTTGTTTTCACTTCACCCTTCTCCCCAAAATACCCATAATTCCATTTTTCTCACCTCAGTCTTTCAAGCCTGTAGCTGCTAAAGAAGATTGTTCAATGCCTTCAGGAGAACAAAGCCATAGCTGGGAGGTAGCAAAAATCTAACTAATGCAATGAACAATTTTCCACAGAAGCATTTTAGTAGACTTTATTTATGATTTTTATCAGCCTTTTAAACTAATTGCTGCTAACTGATTCATGAACACTGTTGCTCATTCATGTCACCTCTGGTTTCACCTACATAAATGATTTCTGATCTATTTAGTAATTTTCCATTATTCCTAGCTCCACTTCCTAGAGAGTAAAGTGGGAAATGGGAAAAAAACCAAAACAAAACAACCCAACAAACAAACCCTAAACCAGCAACAACAGATAAGCTTGAAGTTTAAGACTTCAAAAGAAATGTGGGGGTATGCATTTATTACAATGAGGTCTTATGGAATATTTTTTGTGAGCTTGAAAGTTTTTGCTTCTGAATCCTAGAAGGAGCACATATATATTAAAGAAAGTTAAAAAACATTGGAAAAATTCTGTGAATACAAATAAAAGCCAGTGTCTCTCATATAATTATAGAATTGGTATAAGCCAGAGATCTCCCTGAAAATGGCAAAACTAGTATCTTTTCAAAACAAGAAATGAATGGAAAAAAAAATTATTGTTTTGGGTCAGAGGTGTCATAATTTTAATGTACTGAATAGAGTATGGAAACTATTATTCTTTTGTAGCCGTTAGACTTGAAAAGTGTATAGCAAGCATGGCTCACTGCTGCCAAAACAGAAAGAACTCCATGGCTTTGTCAGCACATGATGACTGCTTGGTTCTGATGTTAGTATGTGAAGAATTGGTATAATTTGGAGACATACAAGTTTAGAAAAGTTTCTTCATATTTTAGTCATATTTTTTCAACTTTTAGAGGCAAATGCTTATGCATATAAATGTGTGCCTAGAATTATTAGTAAGCAGAAGCGTTTACAATACCTTTATGCTAAGTAGCAAACAAATGATTAGTTATCTACATCAGAAGTTGAGGCATACAGTTGTGATCAAGATAATTTGATCATGAAAAACTGTGAGAATAACACAGAAGATTAATGCAATCTACCTTAAAATTCAAGACATTCTATTAAGTTAAAATGGTCCACCAGAAATCAAGGGTGTATCTGAACCATAAACTATTTGGGGCAAAGGTGATATCTTACACTGTGCTTGTACAGTGCCTGTAATTTATGGTGTTATATAAATGATTTTTAACAATGATGAAAACAGTTGTAGAAAGCCGTAGTTCAGCAGAATGGGAAAACAGAAGAAATGAGCTGATAGCATATAAAGTAGTCTATAACATGTAGGGAAAGCCAACCAAAGGAAATTACTAAATCAAGGTAATAAAACTATTACTTATGTGCTCTTTGGAGGGCAGCTGCTATCAAGTAGGAAAGTGACCTTGAGATGAAAGCCACTTTTTACTTTCAATATTGTACTCAAAAAGATCTTCAGAATTCAAAGGAAGAGATTACTATAGGAAAGAGAAATGCTATAAAATACAGTATATCTGTATTTTTGCTCATTACTTATGGACTACCAATCTATATGGCATTTGATTACATATTTTGAATGTACCTATAGACACCCTGTTACATAAGGGCCTAAATTTCCAGTATTAGTGGAGCATGAAAAATGCTGTGACATGATGTACTTGGTTCTTTTATCTCCCTCCCCTGTCTAAGCCATGCTGTCTTTAAATATAACATAGATGGTCAAAGCTTCGAAATACCTAACAGCCAACAGATATGTGTGTAGGTAGAGGAAACATTCCGGAGTCAAGGTCAATTTCTCCCAGGGGTGAGAAACAATAAAGATGTTACAAATCAGCAAAGCATTTTTACCTTTCTGGTAAAACTCTTCCTGGTTTATAAAATGAATCCTCTAGACAACATGCTATGAATATAAAATTATCTGCTTACTATTTCTTCCATCTCAATCAATTTGTCCCCAAGTCTGTACTGATACTGGCAACTGCCCCAACTCCAGTGCAGGACCTAGCACTTGTCATCATTGAACTACATGAGTTCACCTGGCCCCACTCTTCAAGGCTGTCAAGGTCTCTCTGGGCAGCATAGCTTCCCTCCAGCATGTCAACTGTACCACGGAGCTTGGTGTAATCAGTAAACTGCTGAGGGTGCACTTAATTGCACAACGCCATTTATCAAGACATTAAATAGTGTTGGTCCCAGTTCCCTTTTGTCATGTTCTCATCACGATCTTTTAGGACCTGCCAACTATTTTGGTTTTATTCTCTTTCCTCTTGGAAGATTGTGGCACAAGATGTCTCTCAAGCATATATATACATGGAGCAAAGGAGTTGCTCCACTTCAGTGACAGGTATTCAGCATATTAGGATGGTGATGCGCAGAGTATTCATCATCAGTTCCTTATGGCTGTTATTTCTGCTTTTAATTTTTAGTTTTACTCAGAATACTTTTTTCTCTGGGCAGGCCACATGTAGTGACATAACTGTCATGTGTTGCCCTGCTGATGAAATGCCACTGTAACTGGACAAACAAACTTCCATACCTGGTATGGATTCAATATATTTAAAAAAAGGACTGCCCAATGTATATGTATATACATATTAATATTGATGCGTGTATTTGCACTTTTGTTTGGGATTAACTTATTCTTCCTTGTAACTTTGCTGCTTTAAAAAAGTTTGGCAGCTACTTAATTAAATGGTTTAGTACAGAATTAAACCTGACTGGTTTAAGCAAGTAAGATTTAGAAAGATTTTACACAACATAAAAGGACCATTACCATCAATAGCAGAACTTGATCTCCACATTATAATCAATATTCCTTCATTCTTTCTGCTTTAAACAATACTAGTTTGAGGAGTCAGTGCCTCACTGAATATATGCCTTTATAACACCACATAATTTGGATTGTTGAGGTATTTTTTTTTTCAGTAATTATAATACTCTCAATGCCTGTCTTGTTCCCTTGAATAATCTAGTTGCTCACTCACTTGGTATATGAGTAAATCAGAACAGAAATCCACCATGCAGAAGGATCAAAGAGTATGTTAAAAATCCGGCCAATCTACCTGCAACTGGAAAGCTTTTTCAGGTTTTTCACTTGAGTCTAGTATAAAAATAATAATAATAAAGTAGCACAAGCCAACAGCTCTGCCCAGCCAGAATCACAAAACCCCTCACGCTCAAGCCAGAAAGGCCTTGTGGAAAGGAGCTAGGAAAAAACCAAAACCAAACAAAACCCCAACCCAACCAACCAAAAAACCCCCAAATTGCACTGTAAACTAGATAATGTTTCCTGCTAGCATTAGGTGTGACATTAAAGACGACTATGATCTTTGTTAGTCAAACTGACTAAGCAACAGTAGGGCCTGAAATAATGAGGCAAGATAGTATAAACACTGTTAAAGCTTTCCACTTAAAGATCTGGTTTCAAGATGATCAAAGAGAAATTACAAAAGCTATGTGAAAAAACTAAGATGAAATATGCAAGAAAATCCTTTTTTCTGTCTTGGACACCATCACTGATCAGATCAAGTGCTGCATGCATTCATCGCAGACGGTCTACACAAAAGTTGCTGTTCTAAATGGAGAAGCTGTTCCCAAATACTGTGAGGATGCAGTACTGTGTACTGCTAATGTTTGTGTAGCAGGAGGAAGAGAGCACCATGAGAGTGAATTCATGCTGAGTGGTGGTTCAGTAGTGAGTGCTGGTCCGGTAGCCTTTATATCTAAATCTACTTCCTTCAGAAGTCTGCCTATTCCTGAACCTCGATTACATTTAGTGCACTGCCACACAAACCAAATCCCTATTCTTTGCTGTCTGTATACAAACATGACCTAAAATATATGTTGAGTAGCTGTCAAATTCCAGAGAGTGCGTTGCAGCTCTAGACCGAATCTGTCATGCTAAATGGTCAGGTTGTTACTGAAAACATTGCTTCAGCCATACCAAATATTACTGTAACTCTTCAGTTTCAGCAATTTTGAAGAACCATACTGAGAAAATACTAAACTGTGCAAAAATCAAAGTTGAATGCAAGAGAAAGCAGTGCTTGAGCAATAGAAAATCCTCTGGCTACTGTTCCCAAGAGGGAGATGCCAAAACAACATCAGGAAAGGAATGGAAGATTTTCTGAACGGTATTCCATCAGTAGCAAAGACAAGGAAAATACCTAAAGGCTTCTTCACTCTTTGTGAAAGAATTTAAAAAAAACCTGGAGTGACACCATCACTATTCAGCAAAGGGAAGTGCGTGCAAGCATTCTTTCTTCTCTTCATCAAAGGACCATATTATTAACAGTTAGCATTTTAAGAGGATAAAGCATCCTTGTGGTGAGCAGCTATGTCACTACAGATGACCTTACCTAGTTGAAGATGTCCCTGCTCATTACAGGGTGGCTGAGCTAGATAACCTTTGAAGGTCCCTTCCAACCCAAACTATTCTGTGATTCTATGAAACATGACCCCTCACAATTTTCATTACCTAGACATTGTTATAATCTTTTAATAATCACCATGGCCATTAAGCAACAAATTGGAGACCAGTGTTATCTTAAGAAGCCATGCTTAGGAAGGCTTCTAAAATACATCAGAACTGCCAGCAGGACCAAAATTAAGTTTTACAACATCCATTTAGTTGCCTTTTTTTCTTTTTTCTTTTTTTTTGCACATATTAATTTCAAGCTAGATGAAAATTGGCATGAAATCACAACCCTGCAATTAGCCCCCCTCCCCAAGTTTGCTGGACAATTTACAATCCTTTTATTCTTCTTTAGATCTCAGTTCCAGTAATTTTTTTTTCTCCCCCGAAAACTGTTGTGAATTACTCTTTATGGAGCCACTGGGAATGTTGTTTGTAACATGGCAACCATGATTACTCTGATTGCATTTCAGGTCAGGTGTGTAATATAGAGAAGCCAAAAATACAATGCCTTCTTATTAATTTCACCTACCTGTATGTTCACCACACCCTATATAGATGATGACACCTGGCTCCCTGCAAGAATAACTGTAGAAAATGAAGAAGTGCCATTTTATGCCACTTGTCTAGCTTGCCAAATGCAGCATAGCCTACACGGATTCCTAAGAAAAGGATGAGTAGTAAACACACATTGGATTGATCCAACTCTGCTAGTATATCTTAGCTTTTCCATTTTTAAACCTTTTCCTTTAGGAGATGGATGTATAATCCTATGTGGTTCCTGATTACACTTCCAAGCAAAATATACACACACTGTTTGTAAATGTGTACCAAGAGATTTTCAGAAGGAAAAGAAAAACAATGAAACTTTTCTTAATGGTCAGAACTAGCTGCTAACTTCTGCAGAAGCACTATGAATTAGTGTCTTGCTTTCTGCTAACTGGCTCATGAAACAAAGTTATATACCTTTCCTTTACTCCAGTCCAGTGAGGGAAGAGACTGAGATCAAAAGCACCATTTTTTTGGCCAGCCACCACCTATGTTCTGCTATGCTATCAAAATCAAAAGTTACTTCAGAAAATGTTCAAAAATAGCATCTACTTCACAAGTCACTTCCACTTGGATTCTCTTCCTCTCTCCAGTTGGATTTTTTTTTCCTTTTTACCCCCTTGGCTCAAACTGCTTAAAAAAAATAGCATCTACCACTGAATCCCAATTTACCTCCTTAGTGCATCAGAGGAATACTGTACACAAAAACTACCAATGGATTATTCTTAGATAATTGGAGAAAGCTAATACCACAACGATGAGCTTCATAAGCTTTCTATAAAACTTTCCCAAAAACCCCATCTACACTGCTAAGCACTGTTCAACCTGATGAATTAATGCACTGAACAAAGACACAAAGAAAGCTAAATACTGCAGGATTATGGTTGCTTAATGCATTAGCTTTTGCTCCTTCTACCTAGCATAACTTTCATAAATTTTTGGCTACATGTTGCAGCTTATTTAATTGACCATATAAAAGACAAGACAAACAGAATGATACTGTATGCAAAACTTCCTTTTGTCTACTTGAAAATTGGGATACTATATAAAAAAAATAAAAGTTGATATTAAATGCAAGATGACAGTAAGGCTCTGCCCTTCCCATAATTCAGAGCAGAGAAGGAACTCTGGATGCATTTAATGCATCTTGATAAGTGCATGTGAAAGAAGCTGTTAATTAGAACAACAACTAGGTCATTTAAAATTTCAGATCAAGGAAGTTAATCACACCATTTACCATTAGGTTTTATTGGTATTCACAGGAACATTTATAAACCCTCCCAGTATTAAAACTTAAAGCTGCTCTGTGCCCACCTTAGAGAGCTTATCAAATATTGCTGCAGAAGGACCAAAGGCATCAGCTTATATAGCAAAACTCACACATGTAAATACAGATACTGAAGTGCACTTTAAACTATTACATTGAGGTGATAATGCAAACCAATAATTTCTTAGTTGAAAGGAAGGCTGGGCAAGGCTCCATAAGGTTTAACTTAGCCTGTAAGCTTATATAATGTCCTTAGGCTATGATGAAAAAACCTGAAATCCCAGGTTAAAGTCAAAGGAAGTAAGGAAGTTTCAGTGGAAGCAGTAGGTAGACTTCTGAAGCTGTCAGTACATTTTTGTTTATAGCTTCACATACTACAGCTTATTTCTACCTATGGCTGGTATCCTGATATTCTTCACAGCCTTAAATAACCTGGATCATTCATGTTTCAGACCCCAACATGAGAAAAGTGTTTTTAAGTGATTTTGAGCAAGCTGTGAGTTCTGTGTCTTCGCAGGTCATTTATAATGCATCAGAATGACAATTCCGTTAAGCTCTAGACAGCAACTCATAAAACAGCAAGTAGCACTAGGAAAGAATCAGAGAAACGGATAGGGTGTATATGTCCAAGAGGAAATGCATAAATTGGTATTTAATACAAAACAGGCTGAGGAGGACTAAACAGTATTATTATTTTCTTGAAAGGAAATACTGACAAAGAGCAATGGGTGGACAGACCTGGAGAGAGTGATGCTGAGTCAATTCCCCTTTAAGAACACACTAGTTTTTTTAGTACAACTTGATTTAAATGAAGCCAGACTAGAAAGCGTAAAGAAAGTACAAAAATATAGAGGAGGAAAAAAAAAAAAAAAGTGCAAGGCAGCGCATGGCAACGAAAATCATTTCCAAAAAAAAGGAAAACTTTAAAAAAAAGGCTTTAATGCTTTCAATTTTTTGTTTTTGTATTGGATGGAAATATACCAAAGTCATCTTGTGTTATATATCCAGATGGAGGAAAACAAAAAACTCCAACCAGCTGTGCTGGAGAAGAAATTCCCATAGCTTTCTGTATGAATTCTCATTAGTCTCATTTAAATAATTCAGGTAGAAATACTAATGTCTAGCTGGAAGTTTTATCAGGTTAGCAAGCCAAGTTCCCAACTTGCAGTCACTGTCATTTTTGATGTTTGAGCAGAAAAGGGTTAAAATACAGACTTCCTTAATTGTTAGAATTAGCATTCATTGTAATATAATGTATTACAATATACATTATATTACAATTGTATATCCAGTATGGATAAGAGTTTCATTACTCTAAACGCTTTATTTCAGAATGGTGAGTCTTTGCTTTGCATTTAGAATTTAAAGGCCAGTGAAGAGGTGAGAAATGCCTGAATAAATGGTTATGGTAAGATTTAGTTACTTCTTTCTATAGCCACACAATGTTTAACTATGTGAACTGTTATGCTTTAAGCAAACCTTTATTGAAGCATCTTTCTTTTGGAATTTCTTTAGAACTTGTAGATTAAGGAATGACTGGAGAATCAAAAAAGGAGTGGCAGACACATTGTCATCTTACACTGAGCAAGGACGGCAGGAGATAACCATTCTAGGATTCTATAACACATAATTTTGTTACACTATTAGATGATCTATGGGTAATCTAGATTTAAATCAGCTCAAAAACACAAATGGATGTTGGCATTTTGTTGTTCCAATCCTGTTCTCTTGTTACATTTCAATTCTTCCAGTTGGGATGAAACAATATTTTGCTCTGAACAGACTGCCTCACATCCAAGCACTCAAGGTAGGTCACAAACCCCAAAAGAAAATCTTGCAGGCCTGAAAAATGTAATTCAGCCAATTAAAAACATCTTTTAATAGCACTGTTTAGTTAGGGAGCCAACCTGTATGTGGCAGAATGGTCGAGTTCCACTCTGAGAGTGCTGAAGGTGCAGAACACGGCAGCAGGGGGCTGTTCATGGAAGGACTAAGAAGAGCGAAATCTTGCAGCACTGAAATGTGACCAAAACATCTCCACACAGTATATCACAATTTCAGTGTGATCTTTTGTCACAGCAGATGGGCTGTTGTAAACTAGAATATATTCTGGGCACCGGTAAAGGTCTCGGTGTTTGAAGACAAGGCAAGGGAAAAGAACAGCTCTCCCATGCCTGGCAATGCGATTGGTGCTTTCACTGTACCTGTCTGTGTGAGACTTCTTGGTGGCTGTAGTTTTTGTAACTCAGCCAAGCTCTAGCTCTGGCGTGGTGACTGCTTTCATTGTGTCCCAGCCTCAGAATGGAGTTTACACTGATAATTGTATTTCATGTACCAGGAACACACAGCAGCAGTGGAAAGAGATGTACCTAATCTTGGCAGCTTAGAGAGGTGTTTTTTTCCAAAATTGTCATGAAAAGTCCCATTTTGATGTGACACAAAGGCATCATAACCACTGAGCTCATGCTTATATCTAAATATGTAATACAGGAATAGAAAGACACATGGAAGTTTTACTGCATCACATTACCCACTACTTAGAGAAATCACTTAGAAAAATTAAATATTTACTTGAAGAAAGAGCTGGGGGTTTCCTTCCATTATATTTCAAAACATTGTTTTCATTCATTCAAAGGAGAAAACTTAATAAAAACAATAAAACCAAATGAAAACTTTCTTTGTTGTCATGCTACCTCTCAAAAAGATTGTCCTTTGGGTACTATTGCAATATTTTAACTTTGACAGCTGCTCTGTTGAGACATTACTACTCATAGAACAAAGCTTCAATACAATAGCAATGCAGTCACACATCAGCAAGAATCAAGGACAATATGTGATGCATCATTCTTGCATAACTTGTTTACCAAAAGTCCCACTGCAAATAGGGTGAAGACCAGCTGAAGTATCTAGATATGTTGATGAAGTTAATATAATGAACTGCTGCATTTTCAGTAACACTGTGCAACTTAAAGACTAGAGTATATTTTTTATACTTGCATGTCATGCAGGCACTACTGATGGTTAGTACTGCAAACAAAAAATGTTTTTTCTATTTCCAATAATGCTTTTGTTTGCATAAAACCTTACATTTCCTTGAGGCCTGCGTCTCCCTCTCTACTTGCATATTGGATTTCAAGAAAATACCCATTATGTGGTATGAGTAACACTTGGCTTCTCTTTATTTTTTAATTAATAAAAGCTGTTTTGTCTTTCCAAAACAAATGCTAGACTCAATCAGTTGAAGAAGGAAATACCTGTGATGAAAAAGCATCTGCAGATACGTAGCACACGCAGAATTTAAATGGAGAAAGAACTAAAACCTGTTGAAAACACTGACACTTTAACATAGGAAAAGGGGAAAACAAAGGTCAGCAACCTGGTTCAGGAGCTCCATCTGGTTTACAGATTGTACACAACATACACACTAAAATACTTGGACCTTTTCTGGCAGTTCCATTATATTCCTTCTTTCTGACAGCACTCATACTACAGAAAAATCCAAAGGATAGCACCTTCCTATCTGAAGCAATCTGGTAGTGGAGAAAGTCTGATAAACACAGTGACATTTACCACTACTAAATCTTCACGTTGTGCATAGGAAGAACACGCTGAGTGCTCCTGAAAAGAAGTATTTACTGCCAGATCTCACTAAATTATGGAAGAAAAGCTGTATCTACTGTAACTCTTCTATATTGAGATACGTACAGTATTTACCAACAAGCAACAAATGAGCAAAATATGTTCCTCTTAAATAAAATAATCCTTCAACAGCACAAACTAGATCCTGCTTATGTTTCAAAGAAACAGAACATTTTACATATCATTGCACTTACCCTTAGTTGTTCTCTTTCACAACTCATCTGTTGCTTTGAACTCTACAGGAGAAAAAAGAAAAAAAAACAAAGTAACTCTGAAAGCATAGCCTTCTTACCACAACAGCGCTGCCAGGGCTACATAGCTTACATGAATAAACAACAGAAACACAGCCATAAGTTTAAACACAATACTGAGTTGTGGATCTAAATAGAATAATTACTGCAAAAAATATATTGCTCATTATTTTCAATTTACATACATTGAAAGGAAATAAACACCACAACCCACCACAAATCTGAAGTTCAAAAGTTTTTTTGACATTTTAAACATCTCACTGGCAGTTCAGAAAGCAGCTTTCTACTTTTTCTGTCACAAGCCTGTGTTACATTTCTGAACATCCCACTACTAAGATGCCACAATATATTCACAGTACACCTTAGAAATAAAGATTCAGAAACTTCAAGAAGTTGTAAAATATATTTTTCTGACAACTTCCAGTTCTGATCTGGTATAAACACTGCAGATGATTTGATTCCAATGGATATTTTTTCCATATGGCTGTCTATGTTCTGCCAGGTTTATGAGAAACTCTTGGATTGTGAGAACTTGTTGCTGAACAAGAGCTCACTACCAAGTGACAGCAGAAATGAGCTCTTGGTCAATGGCAACACAATTTGTGCAATCACAACTCCAGCAAACAGAATGGGGCTCCTCCAGGAAGTGCTCAAGTAAGCCAGCAGCAGCACAGAGACACCCAGCTCCCAGCTTGCTTTCTAGCTCGACCCTGCCACCAGGACCACCTGAGCCAAAAAAAAGCTTTGCTAGGTGCTCAAGAAGGTACTGATGTTGATGTGTCCAGCCTGTGGTGAGAAGATTTCTTGGCTGATTTTTGTTTTGTTTTTAAAGTTAAACACTTCCAGAGTACTTATAGAATCATTTTAGTGAGTGTCATTAGTGTTGAAAATGTAATGCCATTTCTGTAATTAATGTGCATGGCAAACAGTTCATAAAACATGAAAAAGAAAGAAATCTGATGCAATGTTTTCTAAGGATATTTTCAGAGATTCAGAGTACATTTTTCACTACTTTGCACTTACAAAAAAGTTAAAACATGAACCATGACCCACTTGTATGAGATATTTTTACTGTTAGGATGATGAAAACGGGAACTTCTCAGGCAAAGTTTGGTTACTTAAAATAAAACTGCCAGCCCGTTTCTCCACAGTCCTAATAAATAAGTTACAAGCTAAACCTTCTATCTATATATAGCAGAAGTATTACAACAAAGTCCCCGTATGCAAATACCAATCTAAGAGAAACAGATGCTTTTCTGGTACATCACTTGAAGTTCTCTGGCATGGAACAAGAGGTGAAGGAGTTCAGCATAAGTCTATTTACAATCTGCTCCTAAAGCGTAACAGCTAAAGTGACTATCACTTGCACACTGTGTTTCCAAAATGGGAGATGGTGGTGGGGCATATCAGAATGGAAGAAAGGCAGAATTTGGAAAAACTAGCCATAAAAAAGTACATCACATTTGTAGAGTGGAGCAAGTTACAGACTTTTTAAGCAGATTATTAATTCTGTGTTTTAATTAATCATCTATTAAGCTATCTTCTACTGTCATTTTAAACATAAAATTGACAAATGCCAGAGAGACCAGAACAGGAAATGTTTAATTTAAAAATAACTGCTTATGAACAGAGGGAAAATACAATAGAGAGGCAATGACTGAATAAGAACCAAGATGCACAAGTTAGTAGAGGGTGGCTGTGTCCTAACATCCAACAGCTACACCACACCTGGCCACAAACCAAATAGAATAAAACCTTGAATTTATTTTAAAACAAACAGCTTTCATATGAATGGGAGAGTTGTACTTTAAAATATATTTTTTACTCAATCTAACACCACACCTGTGGTGTTCATTTTATTAAAAGGAACGTCGGGAGACAGCAGGGCCAATATGCAGGACCAGTACAACACCAATGGTGGCAATCTCCTTTGTGCAAAGTTCAGCAAATGGCTGTCTGCAAGCCTTCTATTTTAGCTATAACAACAAAACCCCTTTGAGTGATGTCTTCCCTCACAGAGAGAACTTCCACGTAGATACCTCCCCAGCACCCTGCATACTTAAAGCTTTCCAGAGCAAAAGCAGCAAGGTGTAGTGCTAATGCAATTACTTGGATGAGAATAAAAAGATGAAACAAACAAAACTTACCTTAATTGAAAAAATATTTTTCATAGTTCAAACTATGATGCCATCTGCCTGTCCTTCTATCTATTTATCAGCTCAAGTTTATTAAAGTACATCTTAAAGGCTCATTAGGGCACAAGTGGCTTTCTGTGCAGCTAACCAGTGCCAAATGCGCTTTCTCCTTTTGTCTTTTCCACTGTCTGTGCCAGTCTAAAGAGAAACATCCTGGCAGCACACTAAGCACTTAAGGGAAAACATAAATAATGCATTTACAGTATGCAAACCTGTACAGAGAAATGAGAAAAACTGAAAGCCATAATATATTTAATTAATGATCAAGAGACCCTAGAAGCAAACCTTGTGCATATCCTGCAATTTTAAATACATCACTTCTCTGTCCTGAGTTTACTTTGTTATGTCTCTGGACTGAACCATATGCAGTGATTCAATGAACTATTTATTTCTTTTAGTTCAAGACTGCATGAAGAACCTGGTCAATATGTTGAGTGTCATCATGTCAAGCTCTCACATACTAGATTTTAGTGGAAGAATGCCTCAAATATTGATTCTCTTTAAAGTATTTCATCAAGGAAAAAATTTCAAAGAATCTGAACAATAGTTCAAGACTACAGGTCTTTTTATAAGACAACAGTCTTACAAGACACTCATGCTGTAAGGCTCCATCATTTTAAACAGAAAAAGACCCTTTGGATATACTGTGCAAACTGCTGGTGTCCTTGTCTGATGAGTTTATGAGCAGGACTAGAACAGGAAGCATGTTTTTGTTCAAATAACAGTAGAAGGTGGGAGATTTAAGATCTTTTAAATGTATTTATCAGCCATCCAACTCTTCATAAGGACATGCAAGCCCTAGCCCTAAAGAAACTAAAACACCAAGAGAAAATAGGAGCCATCTACAGATGTAATGGACAGACTGAGAGAACAGCAGTCAGTCAAGCTGATAAGGAATATTAATAGTCCAACCACCTGGGGAGGTTTTCTTGCTGTCAGGTTTTTAAAGCATCATTTTAAATAAAGCGTTTAGGTGATGTGGCAAAGAGAACAATATGATGATGACAGAGTTATTTACAGATAGACTGTACTTAAAATGTGAAAGAAAAACAATTTTTGTTGCAGTACAAAATTTCTAAGTATTTGTTTTGCATTAACAAATTCAAAATTCTTTCAGGATTGAGAAAGTAATTTGAAATGAAGCACAGCCCCCGTGGTTGATAAACAAACAGTGAATTTCTAATGTCTTTTATATTCTAGATATTTTACCAGAAACAAACACTGTGGTAAACACACTTAGCCTGTGCTCTGAAAAAGTGTTGTATGAAGCCATCCTGTTTCCAGTGAGCAGTCACATGGAAATTACTTATCCATTATTTTATTGGCAGCTTAAGACACCTGATCCAACACTGGTTCTAGGAAAGGCCCTCCAGCTTTTTTGTTTTTGTTCCTCCACCTCCAAAAAGACAACACAAATAAGATTACCTGAAGGGTAACACTATGCTCGTTTTCATTTGGAAAGGGAGAGTTTACAGTTAATACCTAAAGACAGGCTGTAGAGCACAAGTTAGATGCCAGACCTGGTGCTGCTCAGCCACAGGGTTTTTACCAGAACTTAACTTCACAATCAGGAGTCGCTTATTCATCTGATTGAAGTCTCCCCATTCATACTTAGATTTAATAGCTGAAGTAAAACCAGATGACTCCATAACAGTTGCACTAGTTGTATTTCAGTAGGTGACTATGAGACAGTCTATACCACTTCATACTATTTACAAAGTTGATTTTTTCGGTGTTTTCTCTCATTAGATACTCATCTGACAGTAAAAGTCTTCTCTCAAAAATTAAATGCTTGGGTGTTTTCTTTGCCATGTTGCACAAAAATGCCGTGATACACAAGGAGATACCCTTTACACCGCTTCTGGTGTATTTCACATGGAAACGGTCACCCTTGCATTACTTTATTACATACTGGTTTTCATTATCTCATTGTCCTACAGAATTCAAAAGCAATGATGCTTCAAGTTATTTAATATACAGAGAGGGCATGGGCTTGTACATAAATGCATAATGTTGTGTATTAATTTAAAATGGCCTTCCTGTACTTCATGTGAAAACCCAAAAGA
Organism: Ara ararauna; assembly: GCA_028858755.1. NCBI lineage: Eukaryota > Metazoa > Chordata > Aves > Psittaciformes > Psittacidae > Ara > Ara ararauna. The sequence continues at coordinate 13,914,867 of CM054380.1, read as the reverse complement.
GAAATGAAATATTGTCCATCCCAAGAGCTCAGTGCTGCAAATTACAGCCTAATGTGCCCAAACACAGAAGATGCATTACAAATATCAGTAACTGCATGAATATACATGATGATTTGAACTGGAAGAGAAGGAAGCATTTGGTAGTGACTTACAGCATCATGAAGATGCTTTCAAACATAAAATCAAGAATATTTCTTTCTCAAGGAATAACTGGGACCACCCTCTTCTTGAGCTGCTTACATTTTGTTCTACATATGACTCCTGGAAGCTCAAAATGTTGAAGAAAGTCTCATGAGATGATACAGTGCTGAAAACCTATAGACTATTTGTGTACACTGTGTTACCTTTGTGAAGGGGTAGCAAGTGTATATATCTATGCAAATGTTTCCAGAAGAGAGAGCTTCAGGTTTCTCCTGGCTAGGTATTTGTGTTTGGATCCCCAGAATTTTAATTTCATAGGGCTTTATTACAACCATCATTGAGTGCGCTATAGCAGTAGTTAAAGGGACTGATTTATTCTCAAATGCCCTTGGCTTGGTATTGTGTATCGACTAGCACTGCTGTCATAAATATATATGGGTGAAGAACTGTCTACAATTCAGTCCCTAATGCTAAGCAGAGTTAAGGTTTCAAGTGTCACATACAAGTGGGTTTATTTCTACTGGAAGAAACAGGTAATTATTATGGCCCATTGATCTCAGATTAAGCATTTCCATCAAAAAAAAAAAAAAAAAAGAAAAGAAAAAGAGCCTACTGCTACAATCCTTGTAAAACTGCAAATGCAAATGGATACCTTCTCATCTTCCATAAAAAATAATCTATATTTCATAGGCATTTCTCTTTCCTTTTCTTCTTATCCTCAAATTAGCAAAATATTCCAAAGAGGGCAATTCTATTGAGACAAAAGAAGTATAAAATATCAAAAAAATAATAGAAACACTGTAAAAAAATTGATATATTAAACCAGTTTGTGGGCAATTACTGCCTTATGTAAAATGGCTCCTTTAATCAATTTCTTGATTTCACACTAAGATGTGTGTTTTTTCAGCTAGATGATCTACACTGTTTGACCCACAGTGCTACCTGGCACACACAGTTTTTTGGGGTTGGGTGCTTTTGGTTTTGGCTTTGTGTGGTTTATTTATTTATTTTTAATAGCCTTAGCTGTATGCCCAACTCGTGCTGCAGGTCAGAGAGATCACTATGTCACTGAACTTGCCTTTGGTTCCCTGAATGTATTCAAGAAAACCTATGGTGCTGCAGCACAGCCTGGAAGTTCTTCATTTTCTGATACCCCTTTACGTAAGAACACCAGCAGCACCGCAGCTTTTCCTACGTTTTTGCCTTTTATCCTATTCCATAAGTATTTCCCAGATTTTTCGCAAAAAGTTTAGGAACTGTGCGCCTCTGGTTTGCCCTTATGACAAGTATCATGAAGGGAAGAAGTGGCTTATGTTGATTTTGCATCTACAGTATGTGACTAACCCTTGACAATTAAGGTGCTGGTGCATTTATACTGGAAACTCTTTTACAATAACTCTTTAATAATAACTACGAAAAAGTTCCCCAAGAAAGTATTTTTTGCAAGAACCATTCCAGAAAAACACTTGTGTGGTAAAGCCTCAAAATTAAATTCTGCATGCACGCTCTGCATGTGTTAACCTCTGCATGGAACAATCCCACGAGAAATTTGTTATATTTAGTATTCAAACATAAACTCCTTTTACACATAAAAGACTAGCTATAGTGCATTTTATTTAATTTCCCTGCATAACACAGAAAGTATTATAAGGAATAATCAGAAGGCAAAGACACTGTACTAAAAAGAATAAATGTACACTATGAAAAATGTAATTAAAAATACTGTGATATTAAAGCAACAAACAGCATAGAATTAAAAGCATGTTATCTTGGAATGCAACCACTACCAGACCAGCCCTGGTGTAATAGACTTATTACACTATTTACTGTAGCATAAATCATTTTTCTTTCATAAGCATATTGTTATTACAAGAATTTACTCTTGTAAACTCTTCTAACTTTTGGAAAATGGATCTTAAGTCTCTGTCCTTGAAGTACCTATCCAGAAAAAAAAGAATAAAAAAAAAATTGCAGACAATGGCATGAATACAATTTCAGTGATAAACTCTGAAGCTGGCGCAAATATAGAATGAAAAAATCAGATATACTAATTAATATTTGAGTATCAGGTACTTCTACCAGCTTTCAGAATGAATTCTAAGGGTCTGCAATGCATACAGATGGCAAACACCCAATATGCTGCACAGTAGATTTCCTGAAGTAAAGATAATCAACAGAGATGAAGACTAAAAACTACAGACCAAGAACATACAATAAAATTAAGATAAGGTTTTAGTAAAACTTCCATTTTGCATAGCAGTTTCTTATACTTTGAACATAGAATAAACGTTACTCTGTCAAGGTGCCAGTTATACTAACTGCAAAGAACTCTGCAAGACACTTCAAGGAGGAGGGGGGAATACAAGACTAACAATGAGGACATAACTGGAGACAGGCATGGATTTTCAGAAAATTACCCGAGCTAGTTATGTTACGAATTGCTACTATAGACTTTGCCTGTGTTCTATCTGTAAACATCTGGAAGGCTGCTTGCTGTGCTTGTGTGCTGATAAAAATAAGTCAAGTTCATTCAGTCACCGATGCTTGACAAATTACAAAAAACCCCAAACCACAGCTTTTATCTGGCGGGTCCACATTACTGGTTGAAGAGGCCATTAGAGAAGGAACTGTTCCGAGAAAGAGGATATTGCCAGGTCAGCAAGAAGCCAATGAACTGACAGAGATCCAAACTTTGAATCTTTCCTTTCCTCAAGAGTTACTCTTTTCCCAATTATAAAATTACTCTTTAGAGTGTTATAAAGGAAAAAAAAAATGTGTATACACACATTTTTTTACGTACATAAAATAGTTCAATTATCATGAAATGATCCTAACAAAAAATATTATTCTGCAGCATTAACATCATAAATTAATCATCAGTAAATTTACCTGGACAACTGATTGCATTCATCTGCAGATAAAATAAAAAAATCCTTAGAATTTTTTACAATAATTTAAATTCTACAACTGCATTTAACCGAGAGTTAATTAACAGTATCCTAAAATGCTACAGTAGTTAACTTGGTTGGTTGGTCAAGCTACTAGTATTTGTTTGCTTGGTTTATGTTTTGTTTCTTAATCAGGTGAGAACTTCTGGTATAAACAGGATTTGTGTGCAAAGTGTAAACCTTGTTAATAAGAAACAATCCATGTCTACACTATTATAAGTACTTTATACAGATATTCCTGTCAATAAAATCTGACTGCAAAAAAAGGTGAACACCATGAAGTAAATTCCTTAAAAATTATAGTCTGTTCCCATGTATTACTCTACCTAAAGCTTGACATTTTGGTGGATAATGTCATTGTTCATGCAACATGTATGTGGACTTATCTTCAGCTCTTGGGAGAAAATTGCAGGATATATATGCAAGATGCAAATCAATCATTAGAATCTGCACACATTTTCAACAGGAAGTATGTATCTAAATGTTATTAATGTCTTAAATCATCCCACGGTACAGGGAATGCAATGACAAGTTCTGTGCTTGCACACACAGAAATCACAAATCTAAACACAGACATTGTATCCTTCGTTATGCTTTTTTTTTTTTTTTATAATAAATCTTTTGAGTGAAGCAAAGGTTGCCTTTAAATGCACCAATCTACCACACTGTGGGCCCCTCGGGTGATACACTTTTCCTAAGGCATAGCAGAGGCATGGAGCTTTTATGCCTTCAGGAAGTTTAGAGAGAGAACTTCATACCACCCTGTGTGTGATGCTCAGCAAATATAGCTCAAGCCGGAAGTGTATTTTCTTTAGTTCTGAATGAATGAATCAGTCACCAAAAGTGTGTACAGCCACAGTGAGAGCTGTTCTTGCAGCGGCGCTTGAGCTCAACCCATGCTGAGCTGCACACCTCTTGTCACCATATCTGACCATTTCTGCAAGCGCAGGATGCTTGAGCCAGAAGAAACTGCAGGCAGGTATTTCATGAGCTGTAAGACCAAACACACCATAAGGAACTTCTTAGATAATTTTTTACAACTTAGGTAAAGTTACTCAGTGAAAAATTAGGTTGTACAAGTAAGTGCAACATTTAGCTCTTAGAGCCATGAAAGACTCACTTTTCAAAGCTCTTGATACTGGTACAACATGTAAAAATCTTTTTCTGTTTCTGATTTGTACTGTAAATCTTACACACCAAAGGCAGTACTTTGCCCTTACTTACTCCAACAGAACTGCAGAGGAACGCTACTGAAATGAGTCATTTTATGCTTAGAGATGTAAGGAAGGGTTCAAGTCCTCTGGAAACCATCTGAATAACAACCCCAGATCCTTGCACTTAGAAAAATGCTCACAGACTCACCACAGTTCAGAAAACTCCAGAAATGTGACCAAGACCCTGCTAACGCTTCTCCTGCTTCCACCTGAAGATCATGATGTCATCACTTGTAACAGTTTTCATATTGTCACGATGTCAATAGGAAATTACAGATTTCAAAGTGGACTAGATGACTTTTAATAGTCCCTTCCAACCCAAACTATTCTATGAATCCATCCAGAGGGACCTTGACACGCTTGTGAGGTGGGCTGATGACAACCTGATGAAGTTTAACCATGCCAAGTGCAAGGTCCTACACCTGGGTCTGAGCAATCCCAGGCCCACCTACAGGTTGGGCAGAGAAGAGATTCAGAGCAGCCCTGAGGAGAAGGACTTGGGGGTGTTGGTCGATGAAAAAATGAACATGAGCTGTCTTCAGTCTGCGCTCACAGCCCAGAAAGCCAACCGTATCCTGGGCTGCATCACAAGGAGCATGAGCAGCAGGTTGAAGGAGGCGATCCTGCCCCTCTACTCTGCTCTTGTGAGACCTCACTTGGACTATGGTGTGCAGTTCTGGTGTCCTCAACAAAAAAAGGACATGGAACTGTTGGAACAAGTCCAAAGGAGGGCCACAAGGTTGATCAGGGGACTGGAGCACCTCCCGCATGAAGATAGGCTGAGAAAGTTGGGGCTGTTGAGCCTGGAGAAGAGAAGGCTGCGTGGAGACCTCATAGCAGCCTTCCAGTATCTGAAGGTGAGGCTATAGGAATGCTGGGGAGGGACTCTTCATGAGGGACTGTAGTGATAGGACAAGGGGCAACGGGTCAAAACTTAAAGAGGAGAAGCTTGATTCTGTGATTCTATGTTTCTGAACAGTAACGTAAGCAAAATCAGTAATGTTTTCCACTATTGCCTGTGCTATTAAAACAAATTATCAATTGACAGTTGATTATAATTTAATTCAAAGAAAGAGATAATTGCAGTGCCAAACACAGTAGTATTGAAAACAAAATAAACCAGCAAATGAGATTAAACCAGCATTGGCTACATTTGGCCTCAGATGGTGCCACTAACAGGAGAAAGTGGATCAAATTGTGGTTGGTAGGTTTCTTCTCGATGGGGCAGTACATATGTCTGCATACTGGTCCCCACTACGAACTTTCTAGGGGTCCTAAATGTCTGCTTCAGAGACGTGCTCTGTGACATGATCAGTGCTCACTGGCTTCTCTGGAGTAATGGCAGCTGGTAATGTCTGCACCCATCAACCCGCATCAGCGACCCTCTGTCGCTGCTCTTCCTCTCTGCTGGGGCAGTGTAGTGTGTTCCAGAGCAGAGCAATCACAGTGCTTTACAGGAATCCTGACGCTGCAGTTGCACTCAACTTTCACATACAAGGTCAGGAATCCCGACGCTGCAGTTGCACTCAACTTTCACATACAAGGTCAGGAATCCCACCTGGCAGTGGAGGAGAGTAGTGCCTGAGCTTCCCCTCCCACCAGCACAGACTATGCAGCTTGATAAAATTGAAACACCAATGCTATAGTTCTGAACCAGTCGTGTGCAGGTCTGTTACTGGTGCGAAGTGTCCCCCAGTAGGGTATGATTTGCAAATTCTGTATTTACATTCACACACAGTGAAAGTAACTCTGAATACCCCTGCTCAACCTAGGAACTGTCCCTTGTAGGAACTGTTTTCTAAATAGTCAAAATTTTTTCCTTCCTGGGGAGATGTATCCTTAAGGTCTTGGAAGTATTTAAATTGTGCCCTAATTTGTCCATGGCTAGCAAGTGAAAAAGTGAGGGACAAAGCCAAAGTCTGAGTCTTTGCACACTGTTACCCTGAAAATGTTTTGCTCTGCACAATACTCAAATGCAGTAACTACATAGGGAAAGGAAGGGCACAGTACCTTAATCTCCTCTCCTAACCAGTTTAACTAACTATAGAAGACGCAATGCCTCACATTCAATAACCACTCAGTGCTTTTACTTGTTCTAAGAACACATTACAAAGACTGTCAATAAACTTTAATTAGCAATATATTTTTAGTGGCAGTGTTACAGCTTGCTGCAATGAAACATTTCTCCCAAGAATTTCTAAAGCTTTCCTGAAGAAAACTTGATGCTTAATAAAGTCACATATTTTGGGATTGTCCTATAAGAGCATCCATTAGGGCAATATATTCTTGTCGCTCAGAAGTGGTAAGGTTACCTTGAACAAGTAAGTCTCATTTAAAACATTCTTTGCTTTTCTGTTAAGAAAATGAACAATCATTGCCAAAAACCTGGTACAGCTGACAAAGTTAAACATTTTCTTTCGCTTTTCAATGAGACCACAGCAATGGCCTTACTGCCCTAAAAATAGAAAAGCAGAAGGAAACATTTAAACTTGTGTATGTGTGTGCACGTGTAAATGAAATGTCACGTTCTTCAGTGACCTCCGAGATAACAAGCTTGAAACTGTAGCTTCAAAATTCTACTGTATCTGTACCTTTGGAAATAACTTTAATGACACATTGCATATTATCCTTACGTATGGAAGCACTGCTCTGAACATCTCTAAAACACTTTGTGATGAGCTATCCTGAGGTGAAGTAAACTGTGACCTGAAAGCCTGTCAGTCCAGAAGACAGACAGAAATCCTTTACTATGTAACACATGAAAGATCTAAATATCATCTCTTTCTACAATAAATATAACCTCTTTTCTTCTTCATATAGCTACCATACCTCATTTTCTACCATGCCTAACCCAGATTGAAAGTTATCAAGGACAAAGAGTTCTATCTGCAAGTTTTCTATCTATAGCTCTATATACAAGGGAGACAGAGAAGCAGAGACAGCAAAGTACCTCCCCTAACTATAATGTATCTATATGTTTTCATTGCAGTGCAGCATAAATCAAATAAATATATTAATAATTTCAACAACACAATAATACAGATTATTAATTAGCATGCACAATTCAAAAGTATATTCACATGCAACTGACAGCTCACAGGGTGATGGCACAGCCTGCATATTCAATATAGTATAGTCGTAGCCTCAAGCAAGCTGTCATTTAACTCACTTTTTCACTCACTGTTTCCAATGTTTGTAATGATTCTTCACTGCTTTTACACCCTCCCTTTGTAACCAGTCTGCTGTGATACCAAACTACTTTCCCTTACACAAGACTAAAAGTATCACAGAAATAATTTGGAGTTCCTCAAAGCTCTGATGCCGCCCTGCTGGGGAAATGAGATGGTGAGAATTGAACAGAGCAGGAACAGAGTTGTGCTGTTCTTTGTGGTTAAACCATATTAATCACCAGCTAGAGTCCAGCAGACTCAAGAGCCAAACTCATTATTCTAAAGCTAAAGAGTCTTCAGGTTTAGCAAATTTTCAAGCCTGGGATTAGTTAATGAGATAAAATGATTTTTAGTGTTACAAAGTTAAAGCCGTTCTAGTCTGCTACCTACCTGAAACACTGAGATCAATTTTGAGAGTAAAACATCAATTACGTCACTTACTGAGACAGAAACAACAATTAAAATGGTAGGGAATGCTTCTATGCATGCAGTTACTTGTCTAGTTTTTCAATATAATAGCAATTGTTTTGATTTCCAATTGTGTCTACAGACTTGAATTGAGGCCTCTTACATCTTTGTTATGCATATTCTGAGACAGAGTTGTCTCTTACTACTCAGATAAAAATACCTAGTGTGCCTTGAACAGCCACCTGCCATTAAAAATAATAATTTATTTTCATTGCAAAAAAGATACTTTAGCTTAAGAATTTTTACCTGGCTCAATTAAACTGTGATGTTGAGCACAGACAAGTAAGTCTCAACTATGGCATTTCCAATATCTAATGCCCATTGCTACAGAAAGAAGTAAATCTTGCAGGAACTAAGCAAGTCTAGTTAAACTACAGCCTTTGCTCTGCATGGCATGAAGGTCCCTGAATTTCTAAAGTTTAGGAAGACTACAGAATAGTCCTGAAAGCCTGGAAACAACTATCAAGTACAGAACACTGAAGGGCAACAGCATGCTCTTTCCTAACACCAAGCAGCACAGACAAAAGTAAAGATATAACATCCAGCAAGAGCTTCTGTCAAAATCCACAAAGGTTCAGAGGCTGCGAAAATCTGAAGTGACAAAACTAGCAATACCAAAAAGGTATTGTTCTGTACCTAGAGCTGGTTGCAAACAGAATAATAAAGACATTTGTTCATTGTCAGATCAACAACAACAAAGTTCTGCAGAACGTTCAACTTCACAATGCCCGGAGAGCTTTCTGTAAGCTTGTTCTCTCCGTCACGTACTGAAGGGGTAGGTTTTTAGGGAGCCAAACCTTCCATGCAAGCCAGGCCTTGGCTAAGGCTCCCAGAACCTGAAGCAGCCAAGCACCATTGCCAGAGGGGTATGTGAGAGCTGTGACACCAATTCACAGAGAATCTGTGGTTCTCGAGCAACCATGAGGTAAAGCTCTGTCCATTTCTTAAAGGGCTACTAAAAAAAAATCATGGTAATTCTAAAGACAGACAAAATCTGTTTTGTAACTTCAGCATTTTCAATGATATGTTGTTTAATTTTTTTTTTTTTTTCATTTTCATAGAATCATAGAATAGGTAGGGGTGAAGAGGACCTTAAGATCATCTAGTTCCAGTGCCCCTGCCATGGGCAGGGACACCTCCCACTAAACCATGCCACCCGAGGCTCTGTCCAACCTGGTCTTGAACACCGCCAGCGATGGAGCATTCACAACTTCCCTGGGCAACCCATTCCAGTGCCTCACCACCCTTACAGTAAAGAATTTCTTCCTTATATCCAATCTAAACTTCCCCTGTTGAAGTTTGAACCCATGACCCCTTGTCCTATCACTACAGTCCCTAATGAAGAGTCAGTCCCCAGCCTCTGCTCTCATTGTTCGTCTGCCTGGTTCCCGATGAAGATAAAACCCTCTTGTAAAAAAGGGGGAAACTCCTTCTAGAATCTAACCTTTGCAACTATAAGTATGACAGGTTACAGGTGTAGGCTTGCAAGAGAAGCCTACTCTGTGCTCAATGTATGCTTTATAATCAAGTAAGGTTCAATAATTCATTAAAATGACTATACAGCATTCTGTGGTAAATAAAGCCAGACTTAAAATATATCATGGAGATGTCTTGTTTTTTTTCCAAAGCATGTTGCTTGATTCTGAATTACTGTAATTCACATGTGCACATTGAGCAGCCTAGAGATTCAGGAGTAAGAACACTGCAAAGAAGAGAAAAAACAACCAAACCACCACCTTTTGTCTGTCCAAGCCAGATATATATCAATAGTGAGAATTCTTTTTACATGAAGGTAATAAAAAATACCTTGATCTTATAAAAACAACAATTTTCAGGCATCTATTAAGCAGATTTTTTAATTTTCTGCATATTTCTTATAGTTGTTCTCAGTTCTGTCTGATTTCTAGAGCTGAATCTACTGAGTAAGCAGTATTATACCATATTTTATAGCATGCGTGTGGTTTGCATTCTAACATTCGGGCCAGCACTGATTTTATTTCCTCTTAGTATTTTATAGTTATTAGACTGCAATAAATTTTTCTTAAGTCAAGTCTGGATTTAAATATGCAAGTCAGGATGGAAAGGTACTGAATCTATACTATGCCATAAATTTAGTTTATTTGCTATTTCTTTTTTGTTACTGTTACAGTTAGTGGGAGGTGACTGTGTGGTCAGTGCATGTACCAACTCCTCTGGAAAACCAGGGGAGATTCTGCAGCCCTGGAAACAGACATGCACTGCTGGTCTGGCCTCACTGGGCACCTTCTCAGCTGCTTCCTTTTTTATTTAGCCAGAACAGTGTTGCCATCATCTGTCTTTGGGAAAGAACTAAAAAAGAAACAGAGAGAAATAAAGAAAAAGGATTTTTCTCAAAGTAAGTCAAAAGCATAAGCAAAATGCGGGAGGGAATCCAAGTCCATAAGAATTTATAAAGGAAAATAGATTGATTGCAACATAAAATAAAACAAGGAATGAGATGTTGTGCATTTTAAATAGCTTTGCTATCATACCTAAATATCCATCTGCCCAAGAAGTCAGACAAATTTGGTACTTCACAGAGAGCTGAGAGAGTGGGGAAGGAGGATGAGAGTTATATTTGGTTTGATTTGATAGTTCTGAACCAATTTTATAAGAAATATAATAACTTCTTTCTAAAAAAAATAAGTTCAGCAGTTATCTGGGTATTAAAAATTTTTTTTAAAGATTCCATACATTCTTGTTGTACATATCATGTTTCAGCTTCAGAAATGTGGAATGCCTGAGGCCCAGAGAACAGGAAAAGAACTATTCTTCATTACTAGGTTATATAAAGTCTCTGGTCTCTCTCTGATGTCTGGAATTATTTTCTAAAAATAAAAAATAATACTGAAGGCCATCTTTACTGCCTTTTACTCCTTGTAGTGCCTAATAACCAAGTTTCAAAACCTAATTTTTCTCTGTAGTTTGGAGGCAATGAAGAACACACAAACAGTGCTTTGCCAGACATGCTAGAAACTCCCCTTCCTAGTTAGCTTTGGTAGTCAGCTCTTACTAAGCTAGAAAACCTCAACTTCGAACAGGATAACACAGATTAAATACTCCTAAAAGCCACAAATGCTTTCCTGAATGAACTGTTAGCATCCTGTTACTTCTGACAAGGACTAAACTGACTTTATGTGGAGTAGGAAACATGGCATTCTCATGGAGCTGGAATGATTTTAAGCCTAGTACTAGGTGCTTGAAGTTTCATCTTTTCTAACTTATCAAGCACTCTACTTGCACATTAAAAAGCAACCTAATCCATTCTCAGTACATGTAGAGTGATCATTACTACTGCATTCTACTGAACTAAATTTATGAGCTTACATGTCAGCTCCCTCACATGCTTCCAAAGCACACACCTGAGAAAGGCCACATGCATCACTTAAATTAGGTGGGACAATGAATACAGAACATTTAAAATATTAATATATTATTGTTGACAATCTTAACATGATAGTGGGAGGTGTCCTTGCCCCTGGCAGGGGGGTTGGAACTAGATGATCTGAAGGTCCTTTCCAACCCTAACTATTCTATGATTCTATGATTTCCCAGTGTTTATGGTACAATGCTCAAAAGGCTGAATGTTCCCTGTGACCATCAGTACAACATAGTCACATATATATTGGAATACAGTATTATGATATACAACACCAGTGAAAAAAGATACCTTAACCGCCTATATTCAGTTCTGACATCTCACAATAGGAATACATAGTACAGAAATTCCATAAGTATATAACAATGTATGAGATTGTGAATCAGAGCTTAAGTTTCAACAGGAGAGTAATTCTGCAGTGAAATAGCAAAAAAGCTGGACCACCAGTCAAAAATCCTTCCTAACGGTACCCAGATGTATCTGTTACTTTGTCTGGACTATAAAAGAAACAAGCAGGCTGTCAGCATAACTGAGGATCATTTTGATGACTTTTATTGCTCTGGAAGTGTTTAAAGAAAGAACCACCACCTTTCTTTTCTTGCTTTCAAGAGTCTGTATTTAAGAGACAAATGTGGCAAATCATAGGAGGGGGAAAAAGAGAGGAAACATTCTGCTTTCCCTTTAATACCTAGATCACGCTAATTGATCCCAGTAGAGTCCCTCATTGCTACATTATCTCTATTAGCTTGCTCATTTCTGTATTTGGATAATCTTGCCTCTGCTAATTACAGATGAAACAGTACTTTGGGGAAGGCTTAAATTCCTCTTTCTTTTCCTGGGGAAACCCATTTACAGCTTCTTTCCAAGTACCTACAAGTCTGTAAGACCTTCTAGCGTCACCATCTGTGTTTCCAGTTCCATTCCAGAGAAGAACACAGAAATTACCAAAGGTAATGACACTGTGTATGGCAACCAGAAGCAACAGTATCTTGCCAGTGCAATTCCATGGAATAATCAGATTTTCCATGGAAGAAGCACTTTTCAAGCATGGAATGAGAGAATAGTTAGGGCTGGAAAGGACCCCAAGATTATCTAGTTCCAACCCCCCCACCACGGGCAGAGACACCTCACACCAAACCACCATGCTTCTTTACTTCCCCACTCCTACTTCCTAGACACTATTTTTTAGCTATATTTGAAAAATTATAGAAGACAAAAAAAAAACCCACCCCCAAACCACCACCACCAAAAAGGGCATTTAAAATAGGCCTTAAGACACTTCAAGTTGAGGTACCACAAATAAGGCCATTTGATTTTTAAGAAATGGTCTACAAACATATTTAGCTACATTAAACTACTACCAGCAAAGTTTAGCATTTGCATAACTTGTTATGAAGATAACGTGTTGTTAACTTCACAGATTGGTGGCATCTAGTAACTTTGAGAGAAAATACATTTGTGAAAAAGGGCCACTGTAGTCCTGCTTTAGGGTGATGCCTTTAGGCTATCCATTACTACTAAGTCTTAACAGAAAGTGTGCTCCTTAACATTGAGGTGTTTTGACTTTTTGCCGCACATAACTGCAGTAATCTACAGGAGAGGGGAGGGAAATATGTGAACTCATGTAGACTTTACAGAATTATTCATAGCAGCATGTAAGTCTACTGGGATTACTCAAAACTTGAAAAGAAACTGAATATTTCTCTTCTCATACTGCATGTACAGCTTTCCAGCAATTATAAAACACACTGCTCAGTACTTTAACATAGGCTGGCTTGAAATTAATTGTCCTGGAAAGAAATAAGTAGATCTCATTTACTGCTGGAACATAACTTGAATACACTTTTGATGTATTAAAATAATTCCCTAGTGGCAAAAAGAAACAAACAAAGACTCAGGGAAAGCAAGGGGCTGCTGCACAGCAATTATTTACCATCAGAGTTTGAACTTGTCTTTTCTTTTATTATTACATTTATAATGGGAGGTGTAAAGTTAACTGTTAACACTTCATGCAATCAAAAACATGCTTAGAAAATAAACACAGTACCATGCATTTCTCACAGAAGCAGATGCTATTAAAATCTAGTATAGTAGGTACTACTACTTCACAACTTGGTGACCTTCTTTATATTTTGGTCATACCAAGGGATTTTTAAAGGAAAACATATGAAGAACATTAGTTCGATTTTGTTCTTACAGAAAGAAGAAAAGAGGAACAAAAAGAGAGTGTCTTTGCTGTCAGCTCACTTAAGCAGCCTGAACCCAATTTCAGGAGTTATTAATCACTTATTAATCAGGTTTTTAACTACATTTTTATATTGAAAACACTTTGAAATATTTAGAAGCTCTAGGATCTATTATCTCCCTAATTTCATCCCTGTGTTCCCATTGTAACTATGTGAGGAATCTTTGTTTGTCATTTTTTTTCCCTACAGCTCTAATCAACTTTAGAGGTGAAGAGCAGTCCTGTGCGAGTGCTGGCTGATAGCTTCCCAACAGTAGTGAGCAAATTACTCTGCACTGAAAAGGAAATAAAAGATGTAAGCTGAAGTCTTAAAGCGCTGGCTTTACTGCAGTAGGGCATTAAATGCAGATGGCTGGACAATGGCTGATCACAGGTGCCCATCCAGCTCTGGAGCTGACTGCTTCACAAACAAAGTCGGTGAAGCAAGATGTGCAGAGCTCCTAATCTATCACAGGAGTTGGAACCACTCTATGCTAACCCATAGGCGTGTGAATCTTAATGTTGGCTTGCTATTTGCATGAATATACATCCACCGCTTCTCTGCCTCAGCAACGTCTTTCAAGAAAAAAAGCACAGTGAGAGCAGCAAAACTTTTTTTCTTCATTAAAACTTCTACACCGGCATGTAGAAATGGTGCCAGGTTCTACTGAAGAGTCTCCAGAACTATGGCGTGTCAAAACCTCAGTCCAATTTAGACACAAATGTTTTTACCTGAAAAGTGGCAAATTTATACAGTTGAAATATAAAAATACCCATCCAGTATTGGAATTAAAGCAGTCAGTGATTTCCAGAAGGCAAAGCAGAATGACCTACAGGTAGGTTTAGGTGCTTCCTGAGTGGTATGGCAGCCATCCATTTCCCTTTCTGTAATTGCTCAAACCCACATAAAAACAATAGTCCTTGTACTCCCTGAATGCCGAGTAGCCCCAAGACCACTCATTTGTCTTCCTGCAAAAAAATTAGCAATTGAGGAACACTGTTGAGAAGGACAAAGGTGAAATACATAGCCAGAACTCTGCTGTCCCCCTGAACATTCCCTTCCAAACGCAGCAGAAAGAACAGAGCTTCCCAGATCATTCAGCCCCAGGGAGAGGGCAGGGTGAATAGCACAAGCTCCCTAAGCAAGAGACTCTGAGGTGTTCCTCCTTGGTCTGTGTAGGCTCACTCCTTCCTCTATGCAAAGCCAGAGCTTAAAAGACCAAGCCAATGGCAAATACAGGTCAAAATAACAATGGGTAGGCTCAGAGTTAAACTTAATAATAAAAATTAAGTATCATTATTCACGTAATAGTAAACAAAATGTTTTAAGGAAATAAGAATCTTTCAGTTCTTATTAGTATGATAAGTGCTGTATTTTGGAGTGGATTGTGGTTGGGTTTACACTAGGTAGATGACCACTGATTCCCAACTTCAGTTGCAGACGTGTCTGTATTTCTATTGCTATTTTCTAAAAAACTGTTCTTCCCCCAGTCAACATGGAACACCAAGCAGAATAAAGTTAGTGACCATTGGCAAACATTTACAGAGGTTAACTAAACTTGAATTCTCTAAGGACCTGCTAAATGTAGCATTTTTCCCATCAGGTCTTTAAGTCTGTACAAAGCCTAATTGATTTTTGGCACAGAAAACTGGTGGCTCTTAATTCAGTGTATGGTCCTTTCTCCTTGTAGCCAAAAATGAGAGACCAGTTTATAAATTGGTAAAATGTTCACAGTTAAGTAGATATCTATATTAACTAGATACCACATCTTAATATTCATAGTTTGCTTCGATTAAAATATAAAGTTTCACATTAATTTAAGGATTATCTTTTATAATGCAGACAAGCTGCAGTGTTTGAGTACCACTTTACATAGCGTTTAATCAGGAAAACTACTGTGGCGCTGGCCGATTAGGCTGGCTCAACTGCTGCCTGCTCCATTTTTCCCCATAATTGCAGGATATACTTTATTGTGACAGGGCCCGAACACTGGAATTCCAATATGCTATACATCAGGTTCTCCATTATTGGATTAGCTAGATGTGGCATCATTACCGCTGCACTTTCATGCCTATCATTGATCGCATCGTTCTTTCTATTTCACAATTAATGCAAGCCAGCTAGATTGATCAATCTGCTGATGAGTTTGGGCCACAGTCAATATATTCTTATGGCTCTGTGCTACTGATCTGTATGCTTTATAGCTGTGTCTAAGGATTTGTCATTCTGGCCACAGATTTTTTGGGGGTTTTTTCAGATACTTCTGCTCCCACCTTGTTGCCTAAACCACAAAGTCTTTATGAATTACTCATGTCACTTGAAAAAAAGAGGGAGCAAAAAAGTCACTAAATTCATCACTGTAAATAATTTTTTATTTAACTCACACTCTGTGTTGGCTCAGTGACAACCAGTCCGGCAGCTGAATTTGGCACTTTAAACCACTGAGTTTCCAAAGAATGGCAGAAATTTCATAGGATTGCAGCTGTTTTCATTCCTTGTTTAGACATGCCAGCACATTCATAAAATGGGGAAATGCGCTAGTAGCTAACGTGACTGTTAATACTCTGCTAACACTGCAATAATTCTAGCAAGTTTTAAAAGCTTGCTCTTTTTCCAGAGGGTTGATATACTTGCAGGAAAATCTCCACAATGGGATGGAGAATGAAATGATGGGACACTGGGCAAAATAGCAAGTCACAACATTTGCTTAACGCAATGTAACAGAAGTTCCCCTATGTCACCAGCATAGTTATCCATATTTGAAAATTTTCTCTATAGAGAATAATATTTACTGCCATTTTCTAATAAAATATAACCTATACACAGAAGTGCAATGCTGTACAACTTCAGGATATTTTTAAGAAATGTCTTTTCTCTGGTTACTACAGAATACACCAAGATCCATGCCTGATTTTGTGTTTAAGATCCACAAAAAAAAAAAAAAAACAACACACACAACCAACAAAAAACTTGAAAGAAGCAATGTTAATGCTCGTGCACTATTATAGTTCTGTTTTCATTCATTGACATCCTAGCCTGATGTATATTAAGAGAAGCCTCAATTAACAAAAGATGCCAAGTTTAAATATAACAAAATGAATGAACTGAAACTCAGAGGGTGAAGAATTACAATGAATACATTCAGACCAGAGTTTGGACTTTGTAAACTGGTTTGCCCATTATGCAGAATGTCCTCATGAAATAAGTAATACTTGCTTTTTTTTCAATCACTCTGTCTTGTCTAGTTGCCAACACCAGCACTGGTGACAATTACAAGGTATTAGCAATGACAATTACACTGTGATTTTGTGACAGTGATACCACATTTTAACTACCTTTTTTGTCTTGACAAATCTAAATCTACAGATAGACACACTGATAATGAAAATCATTAAAACTCCTTTCAATTAGAAAAGCAAAACAACCCCTGAAACAGTTTTCTGCTAAACCCTGAAAATACCACAGATAAAAGAAAAAGAAACATGCTATCTGACAATCATAAATGCTCTGTTAAATAGAAAAGTGGTTAGTCTTTTTTTTTGTTTTTTATTCAGAGCAAGTAACATGTTTCCCTAACCACACTGGCTTTGAGGAGAGCAGGCATTTTCGATTATCCATACATAATTCAGTTCCACTGGAAGTGCTCTACCCAAACACTTTTCCATTATGTATGTAGTAAATTTGGAATATAAAAGACAGAGCTTGTGCCTTAAACTGTTATATAGCTTTTACAAATACTTTTAAAACCAAGGAGCAATCCTTCCCCACCAAAGTGGGGTGCTGTATCATCAGTACCAGTCAGATGAGGATCACTGCCAGGAATCAGTGTTTTTCCTCCTTTAAGAATAACATGAACTGAGAAACATACCCAATAATTTAGTCTGTTTAAGTCCTACAGGAGTTCATGAATCTATATTTAGACTGCATACATATATGGCCTGGTTTTCAGAAGTGCAAAGCACAGCAAATCTTAGCAAGTTGCTGTACCTAAGTGTGCTCACAACTTTCAAAAATCAGGCCGTTATATTTAGATGCCTAATTATGGGTGCAAGATTTGAATGAACTCAAAGTTTTAGCCTAGATGAGCATATATTACATCATAGTTGGCTTGAAGTTGTTTTAAGCTATGACATGCGATGGTAGATAGCTCATATGCATGCAAAACTGAAAAATGACCCTGATAGTTACACATATATTACAATTTAATACATTGGGTGCTTATGGAGAAAAAGATCCTATTTTATTTCTATTAAAAAGACTACAGTATTTATTAACTTTCTACTTAATCCTATTACCAGAAAGTTATGTTACTTTTCAGTGTCAGGAAACTGAGCAATGAGATACCAATTAAAGACAGTACAAACACACTACCATTACTACTTGATTTTTAGTAAAGACAAAAGTTCCATGTTTGATATCATGGCTTTTTATTTACACTATATTTCACAGGAAATTGGCATCCCAAATTTTGCTATTAAAAGGCCTAAACTGAATTTTTTAATGTTTACTAAAACTGCATTGTTATAGGAAAATATCGGTGCTGTAAACAGATCTACCTCTTAAAACTGAGGTGCTTTCTGCAAGTGTTGTATCCTTTGTATTTCCTATCTTCAAGAGGGAATCAGCTGCTTTTTTTTTTTCTGCATATTCACCAATGACTTAAATCTATGCTGGATAAAACTTATACTAAAATGTTTTGCTTTTGCCTATTGTGTTCTCATTAGACTTTCAAACAATCTTCTGGTTTTCTTAACTAACACCTTTTGAAATAAACCATGGCTACACATGCCTGCTGGTACTGCACAGATCTCTACATGCACTTGCACAAAGCAGCTAAACTTTATTAGAAATGCCAGTGAGAACACTGAGAGGCCAAGCCCTCTTCCTAACCCAGGCATGCACATCACTGGTTTTCAAAATGGTCTTTAAAAACAGAGTGTGAATGCTAAAGAATGTGTCCTTTACAGCTGAATAGATTAACTGTATTATTTTGCCTTCAAACTGTCTATGGAAATTGTAGGTAAAGAATACTGCAGGCAGAAGAATTTGCATTATACAGAAAAGAAGCTCCCCTGTGCCTAATCTTGAGGGTTTTTTAGTCCTTGCAGTGGCAAAAAGCACAGCCAGAATGCCCATGCCTGCATGCAGCTTAGCTAATATGATACACGATTTCACCTTCTGTTTCTACCTCCCAAAATAAACACTTATCACCTTTTTCAAAGGAAATGACTTACAAGTAATTTATGTGGTAATACACAAATGCTCCAAGCATAAGGAAACACAGCTTTCAAATAATGCAAAGAAACTTATGTCTCTTAGGACTTTAAAGGTATTGCCAGGTTTTCTTTTGCAGAGGTATAAATACTATAAACTGCAGTAGAAAGCATTAAAGAATCTATACTTTCTTCTGAATTATGGCTGTAATCAAAATGAGAAAATACACAACATCAGTCTTCACCATGCTTGTCTTCCTGTAGAATTTAAGCTGAAGCTCCAGCTTTTGTGCTCCCTGGGTTTTTACACTATCTCCATTGTTTACCGAGAGATTCTGAGTTTCGTAACATCTCATATCCCAGCATAAAAAAAGGTATAAACCTAGATGTTTCTCTCAAAAGACATATATCAAATTTCCACCAGCAGCAACACCCTGAATAGTTTTTTATTCCATCTTAAATTTATATTACTTGTGTTTTAACACCACTTTAAATATTTACTTAACAACTTTCTAAAGGCAGAGCCAGTTTTATTAAATCAGAAAGCAGAATTCTGTTATGGAAATTGTCATCATTACAGCTTAACCTAAAACTGCTAATGTAAGCTGTTCTTTTGTCTAATTTTGCAGACAGAGAAGCCGTTTCCTGTGGCTCGCTGATCCCGACAATACCCTTAGACCAATTCCCATGATTCTCTCATCATGGGCAGATATCATTTCAACAGATGTCAAGAACAGCTAAGTGCACTTACGCCTATTTGTTAAATTCCTAGGGGGAGGTAGATTGGTGAAATTCATCCTGTAATTAAACCGCATATTTCTTTCAAGCTGCCTCTTCCCTCTCCTCTTCATAATCCCTCTGCCTTGCATCAAATCATTTAGGCACTTATTGGCTACAATCAATACAATATGAGATACATTAATTTAGTCCCTAGGAGATTTGCTGGGAATAGGCAGTACTGCTCTGCAAGCATTCCGAAATGTTCATGCAAGCATGCTATCAACTGTGGCAATGTAGCACTTACAGTCAGCATAGGCAGATTTATGACAATTCCATACTGCGTGCCCACAGCTCTGGTCTGCAGCCAAACATGCATAAATTGGATTGAAACGGGAAACACTAAATATATTACCTAATGCACACAAATGCTAAATAACACAAATCACTGTGAAGAGCTGGAATGGGTGAACAGAATCTGGACAATTAAGCTCAAGCTTTCCATATGTTCAAATACCTATTGTGCTTTGCCATGGAGAGTGAAAACAGGATTGGAAAGAAACATTAACGAGGGTTCTCATTTACAGATATGGACTTCAAAGTAACATCTTCCACATATTTTTATCTTGCCTCCTACTACTGAATTGTGTGGATTGTTTTTTTTCTTCAGAGGAGTAAGACAGGATAAGGCCATTTTTTTGTTGTAGAAAGATGATACAAAAAGAATTCTGAAATTAGGCTGTGTTTCAGTTGTAAGGATATACTACTGTATTTTTTACTTATAAGTAAATATCTAACCCAACCCCTAACATGTAACTGTGAAACTGAGGACTTGGAAATGTCAACAGAAAAACCATTAAATGCTTCATAAATCCTAAGCATGCAATGCATTGGGAAGTTATCAATATGTCCACCAAACAATATGTCATTTTCAATCAAAATTGTATTTGGAACAGTAACAATAAAGTTGGTACACACACAGATTACTAATATGGCAAACTAACTTGGGAAGTAATGGGAAAAGAAAACAACATCCAAGACTTAATTGGATTATTTTGCTGCAACTGCAAAACCATAATCTGTCCAACAAAAGTTCTGTGTACTATGACACACATTAATTTTTAAAGTAGTGAACTAATTAGAAAACCTTTTTGTCTGTTTTGAAATTAATACCATTTATAATTATATGATTAACAAATTTTAAAGTAGATGACACTGTACTGTCTATTTAAGCCTGTCTCTTGAGACAGCATGATGAGACCAGTTGCCTCTGGGTGTGGTCAGAGGGATGAAGTAAGGAAGCTGTGAGAGGACTGGGCGGGCTTGGCAGTATAGCAGCTCACATGGCAACAAACTGCCTCAGCCCCATCTCTGGGTGCTTTCTTCAATTTGGATTCCCAAAGATGTCTTTCACACGTTGTCCTCCTGCTCCTAAAATACTTGCATGGTTTCAGGTATTTAAGAATTAAAGAACCATTCCCTTTATTTCCTTTTTTTATTTCTGTTTTACATTTTTTTGGATGGGTTGTTTGTTTTTTGGTTTTGGTTTTTTTTGTTTGTTTGTTTGTTTGTTTTTCAGGGCACAAGCTATTGCTTTATTTCCTAAACGGATTGGGGAAAGCTGTCATACTTCACAGGTTCTCCTGTGATCTGTCATGTATTACGTTCAAAACAGTCTCAATGCATGCAGGAATCTTTTCAACTGTGGAAAAGGAAATTAAAGGTACCAAGAGGTCATCATTTGTAATCCAGTGAAGCTGGTAAACTCTAGGAAAAAAAAAAAACAAAACACTTTGAGCATTTTGTAAAGGATTTGCATTCCTTTAAAACACTTTTTTTTTTCCCCTAAAGCTACTTTCCAGTTTAAATTGGAAACATCAATTAATGCTTCAGCACAAAAAAAGAGAGAAAACATAACCATTTGTTTTATGAATAATATCCCTTCAAGTTTACAAGGTAAATATGGGTGGAGTCTTGTCTTTCTAACGGAAGAAGGAAGTCTGAAACACTGCCATTTATACCGGTGATCATTTCACTAACAAAGCTGTTCCCTAGAAGTTCATTTTGGACTTTCTACCATTTTCTTTTCAGGAAATGTTTAACCAGCTGATTATCCTTCAACTCCCCAACTTCATGGAAGAGTCAACACCTTCCTGACTCACCTTTTGCCTTGGCTTTCTTGGAACATGACCTAAGGCCAAGGGGAAAGCTACTGATCATTCCAAGGGAAACTTGCTGGGTTTGGCTGGTTGTTTTGTCTGTTGGGTTTATTTTATTGTTTTATTTTTTGTTTGTTTTGTTGGGTTTTTTGTTTTGTTTTGGGGGTATGTTTGTGGGGGTTTTGTTTGTTTGTCTGGTTGGTTGGTTTTGGGAGAGTGGTTTTGCACTGTTTGAAAGGCATGATCTATTCCTCTTTTATTTCTTAAAAACCAAACTATTGCATGGGCATTACCCTCATAAATGCTCTCTATTGTCCCATCAGGACTGGGTAGGAGTATGGGTTATATTCAGGTGAATGAGAGTGATCCAAGCAATACAAACTAAAACATTCAAATGGGCTTCTCTGTCCTCCCATTCATGAGATTTTTTTTGGGAGAAAGAAGTATCCTTCTATTGAAGGGACCAATTTGTTGTTTCCTAGGTGAAATTTTTGACTTGGGGACCTGCATTTCTTTCAGGACAAACTGAGAGGAGGGTTACCTCAAAGTAGATTATGTTTCCTCATTCAAAGTGCTTGAACAAGTTTTTACTGACATCAATACAGCTTGTACACTCCTCATTAATACATAAGCAGCCTTCTGATTTCCCAAACATTTGGTGGAAACAAAGAAAAAAATCTCTTACCTAAAAATACCCGCTGAAAAAAAAAGAAAGCAGTGCAGGCATTAAATATGGAAATATACTGCCTTAACCTCGCACTCCCGAGATCTACAATTAAGCATTCTAGAAATTAAGAAATTATTCAGAAAAACATGGTATCATCCAGCAAATATTTTTATTATACTTTAATTCATTAGAAATATTTTCAAACTCTCCCTGGGGAAAAGTACAGTTTAAAATTGCTTACATCTTTCTAAAAAGCTGAAGTAAGCTTTTCTTTTTCATCTTTTATAATCTTATTTTAAAAGTTTTCAAAAACTGCTGACTGTGCACTGCAAACAGATAAATATTCTAAATAACTTTTTTTCTCGTATTTTTCTAGGTATACCTAATTGTTGCCTTCCTTTTTTACATTTTATTTCTGGATGCCATCAAGATTTGCAAACAGAAAAGAATGTAACACACAAACCTCGCTCCCCCCCCAACACACCTGCCTAATAACAATAATAAGGTTACTACTAATTCATATAGCTGTTACTGCAGGCCAGGTAGGGAAATGAGTAAGGCAGGTAGTGTCAAGTGAAAAATAATTAGTCTGAGATTTTTTTTTTTAATATTACTTTTAGGACAACAGCTTCATTCCATCGGTCTTCCTCCCATGGTTTTTAACCCCAGATAGTCACTTCATAATTACTGGAGTACCAAGATAACTTCCACTTAAAGGCAACTTCTTTTGCATTTCTTCTCTTGGAGCTGTTCCCAGATTTTCTGATTTGTAAGAGGGCAAAGGAGGAATAAGTCATTCCCTGCATATTCTCCCAGTCTCCAATAATTCATGGTTTTGAAACTTCTTGCTACATTTTAGTGTTTAATATTTTCTGATGGATTTTCTTTTCCATGAAATTCTCAAGTCTTCCCTTAGACCCAAGTAAGCATCTAATATTTGGAACACCCTGTTACCTCTATCGACACTGTAGGAAGTACCACTGCCTCTTGTGCTTGCTGAACCTGACATCCGCTAGCATCATTTGATGTTCTTTACTGGCAGTGGAACTGATGTTACCAACATGGATATTCCTTATTTACTATTTTAAGTAGCACTAATAGCCTTGAGAGTCATAACCTTCTTTTTAAAAAATCCCAAACCAAACCAACCCAACAACGTTCTGATCCTTCATCTATGTCATATTTAATAGTGTTTTCACTAATTCTATTCCTTACAACACTTTCCATTAAAGTCAGCAGCACAAAAAGAGCTGATATTGCAAGTAGTAAAGGTATAAATATGTTCCTAGAAGTGGATATATTTAGATGAACATTCTAACACTGAGCTTTCTTTCTCTCTTTTACTTTATGCCTGTCATCTTCACTTTCTCACCCTTCTCCTTTTGTTTTGGGATAAAAACGATTAGCAGAAGCAGAGGTGGCAGAAAAAGAATTCAAGTGTTCTTTTGCTTCAGTGAAGAGATGGCAAAGAGGCAAGAGAAAATGGAGACAATAGGACTTAGAGTCGCATCTTCTGGGGAACCTGTCACTATTTTAGAATTAACCTTCTTTTGTCTCAATCCAGATCCCGTACCACAAAAGAACATTCTTCCCTTCACAGCCCTGTACTCTTCATAACTTGTGCTGTGCAATATAGCACCTGTGAGACACTTACTAAGGTGTTTTACACTGAAAGACTTACTATATACAAGCAAAGGCAACTACAATCATATGGACAACTTGAATTCTAAGATACCTGCCTTATGAGTATTACTTAGCAGCTTTACTTTTATTTTAATATGTTACAGCTAGTGTAAAAGTTGTTAATTATAAATGAGGACACTTAGTCCCTAAAAATTGCCCTAGAACTATATGAAGAAGGCAAAAAATAATCATAACACATCAAGAGCTTTCAGCAATTATTAACTTTCAGTCATTACTATGCATAACTATTTCAGTAGGTTGGCACAGAGGGAAAGAAAGAAATTTTGTCTTAAACTAAGATAGGCAGGCAGTAAATTTAATAGAAAATAAGTGAATAATAAAAGCCTATTATAAAACACTGAAGCAAAACGTGATCAAAATAGCAAAAGTACTGAGAAAGAAGAGTTTTATGTGAACTCTTGTTTTGTTTCAATTCAGTTATCTTCCAACTATAATCAGGTATAATGATAACTTGCCTCTTTATAATAATTGCATACTACCTGTGTGATTGGAAAAGCCTGAAGGCTTAGATTTGGTTACACCTGCAGACTAAACTATTTTATAACTATTATTAAAAAGAAATGAAGAAAAACTAGGAGACTAAGATTAGCATTATATAAAGCAACACTGCTCTAGAATACCTCATTAGGAAAATTAATAGCTTTCTCTTTAACACAAGAAAGTAAAAAGTTAAGAAAGATTCATCTCAGAGTAGTGGAAAAATATTTATTGTCTTTTTGTGACAACTGTTCAGACTTTTTTTGTTTCTAGGCACTAGTTAGAAATCTTGGCTGTTAAACAGTAAGCTCTTCTCAGCCCTACCTATAAGCCTGTCTGATACAGTTATAGCTACTAATATTTCCCCTATAATTATACAACCTAGATAACGTGTCATCTTTATATTTGGGAAAGCCTGAACTCAGTCTTAATTTCACCAAAATCCCTTATTTAATATTTTGAAGGTGCATATTAATTTCACAGTTAGGTTAGGCCTTCTTACACAAAGAGACAGCAGAAATTCTCAGCCTTGGTATTGTGGCATTTGCCTACATTGCATAAGTGCCAAGACAGACACAGACCAGTTCTAAACTGTTTTGCTTGTCTCTGTAGTGCAATGCAGTCCACAGAGGTTTTTAAATCGTGGTTTGTTGCCTAAGCAGATAGCCTTGCTTAAAATGATTCCTGCTCCCCTTCTTATTTCAAGAAAGCCCCTTCCCTCCTTGAAAAGCATTAAGGCCTCTGTTGTCTCATGTAAGATTATTTCCTTTTTCCACTTCCTGGTATTAGTTTCCTTTCTTTATACTCCTCTGCAATCACCTGCTCTGCTCCCCTCTGGTTTCTCCCATCTTAAGACAAAAGTCTAAGACAAAGATGAAAATCCTGCTTGCTGCATTTTGGCAACAGGTTCAAATTTAAACAGGAGAAGTTTAGATTGGATATAAGGAAGAAATTCTTTACTGTAAGGGTGGTGAGGCACTGGAATGGGTTGCCCAGGGAAGTTGTGAATGCTCCATCGCTGGCAGTGTTCAAGGCCGGCCTGGACAGAGCCTCGGGTGGCATGGTTTAGTGTGAGGTGTCCCTGCCCATGGCAGGGGTTTTGGAACTAGATGATCTTAAGGTCCTTTCCAACCCTAACTATGCTATGATTCTATGATGCACAATAACCTCTTTAAACTTGCTGAATGCAGTGTTTACAATCATATCACTGAGTTTCCCTTTGACAGCTCCAATTCTGTTTTGTCCACGTAATCCATCTGTTTAAGGAAATGTGGTTAGCAAAGCTTTCTAATGAATGTTTCCAAGCCATGGCTCAAAGGCAGTATTTCATGTTCATACTCATCTAATCTGTAAACCACTTTCTATAACACCAGCCAGACAGCTGATCATAATTCCTCATGTAATTACCCTTTCTCATTATCTATGTCATCTTCTTATCTGCTGTCAGCTTTTTTTAGGTGCTCTAAGAGATGCCTGTCCTTGCTTTCCAGCTTTTTCCTACACATTTTATCTCTGGCCATTTATTACCTACAAAGACATTTTTGTATGATTCGTAGGGTCATCTCTCCAATTTACATATTTGAACTAAGTTTTAATATGGCTCTGTCAAATCTTCTCATGGATATTTAACAATTGTTTCAAATTCAAACCAGAACTTTATTTTTTTCCTACTGCCCATCAGCTTCTAGGCTCTCCTTTTTCAACCTTCCATAAATTTATCATCTTGAACTCCTGGCAAAACTTCCAGATTTTTAAATATGTAATATTTCTAAGATCTAGTAATTCATATCCATTCGAAGAACTTTTTCTCTCACCTGACACTTCATCACACTATTTTACAAGTTAACATTTTCTTCCACCTTGGCTGTTCTCTCTACTCACCAACTTCTAGACTGTTGTCACAAACCTAGTTTTGTGAAATTGTTGTTTAGATAATTTCAGCCATCTTGTTACATCTTCCCTCTCTATCCCCTCAGACAGTCCTACCCTTTCCACATTTCATGCACAAAAGTATCAGTTTCTGACACCCACATAGCCATTGCTTATTTGTAACATTTTCAGATATATACTTTTTTGATTTTCATACATGCTGTCCCTTACATTTGCTGACGAGTTTCATTTCCCCCATCCTCAATCTTGCTTTGCTTCCCTTTGCTATGGTTATGCTGTGGTTCTGCTGTGGCTACAGAACTTGACAAACTTGTACCCTGAATCTGTGTTAGGCAGCAATGACGATTTACCATTTCCTGTATTCCCTTCTCCCAACTGTCTTCAAAATGAAATTCTTAGTATTTTTATTTTGAACTTTTCATCATGTATTACAAGTTGGTCTTTTAATACCTTGCAAGATATACCTGGCTTTATAATGAAGCAGCAAAGAGCAATTAACTGCCAAATGTCAAACAACTGAAATTTACTGTATTTAATATTCATTAATGTATTTTTTAGTATTTATGTAGGTTTAAAACTAAAACATTCTTTATTCCTTGAAAAAAGTGATCTAATATATCACTAAAGTCATGAACAGTTATTATATAGCTAAAGAGATGCCCAGTAAGCCCTATTTTTAACACAGAAAAAAATGCATTAATCATTACATCACATATTTGTCTCTATTCCAGCCTCTCCTGACATTTGCACCTTTTTTCTTTTCCCTTATTATGTCTTATTCTTCAGGTCTTGAAATTATTTAGGCTCCCCTTTCCATAGCTGAAAACTCGATACCAGTTAATTTGCTTGCAATGCTGAGATTTTTGGGAAGACGGCAAGAAAGTGGAAAGGTGTTATCTCTAAAAGCTTTAAATGTTATAGTCAGGATCATTTATATCATTTTGTTACTGTGCTGACTCTTATCCTTGTTTTGTCAGTTTCTAAATTATTGATTTTAATCAGTGTACTCCTACAATCAATCAAAAGGTACAAGAGAAAAAAGGTAGCTCAATCATTATTAGCAATTTGTTCAAAAGAACTCTGGTTTAACTTTTGATCTATATACTTCAGACAACATAAAATCTATTTGTTTGAATTTAAGTCTAATCAGTGCTTTGTCTGGAAATTAGGCAGACTGGATAACAGCATTACTGGAGGAGTTATAATGTTTCCCACTAAAGAGAGCAAAATCACCTCACTTAGGATGATGTAATGGTCAGAGATCACTAATATCCACATTACACTTAAAGAGATCTTGATGTGCTTATTTGTCTGAGCCCAGCTGCTCAAGGGATCCACCTTGTACAGACAGACACTGGTGAACTTCTATACTGTCCATCCAGACTGGGAAACAGGATGAGGCCAATGATATGGTCATTTGGGTGCTCTGACTATCTGCCTGTGATCTGTGTGGCTGACTGTGTACATACATATATACCCATATGCATGTAGTGTGTGTGCGTCTCTTGGAATCGATCTTCAGCCTCGCTACTGGCCTGACCTGGTGATATAGTGTGGCAACAGCCTACCTCTTAGGTTGCTGTCTCTGGCATGATATCTTTTCCTTTAACAGTTTATGTCAAGTTTAATTTAAAAAAATAAAATTATCAAATAATAAAATGCACATAAATATAGGTGTAAAACTTACATGTAATGCATAATACATCCTACTTTTACTCTCTTAAGACAAGTATCTTTACTTAAAAAGAGAAAAAATCCCTTTTATTGTTACCATGCCTCCTGCCTGAGCTGCTAAGTAATGTCTAATTTACAGAGGTAACAATACATCAAATTCCTCTCTATGTATGAATGTTACCTGGTAACCTCGCTTAAGAGAAGTGGAACTATGCAACAGTATGAGCCCACAGTGCACACCAGGTTTATTAATGAGGGAAAGGGTTCTCCAGCTAAATTGAACAGTGCCCCAGCTATGGAGAGACTCAGATGTATTGTGCTGCTTTGATTTTCCTAGGCTGATATGTCTATCCCAATACTCAGACACAGAAAGACATTTAACCCTCATCTATGGAAAGAGCCTGTCAGCCAGGGCCTGATTCACCAGAAACTCATCAGAACCACCAGAAAAAAAAAATTCTGTTTGGGCAGTAGTGTCATCAAGACCCTGTTCAACAAAATGAAAAGGAGTTTGTGTTGGTTTGGTTTTTGTCTGATGTTAGGTGCTAAACCTATACCTTCCTCTTAAAAGAAAGAACAGTTTATATCTAATCCACCAATTCCCATTAAAACTGCTCTTTGTTACTTTTGAAAATTAATGATAGCATGAGGAATCTCTCCCCGGAGCTGAGGTTAGTTTTATGATAAAGGCTGGTTTGCCCCGAGATCTTCCAAAACAACAACGCTTTGCTTGTTACAAGAACTTAAACTTTGGAGGCAAACTGAAAACCTAATAAAGTTGGTGGCAGTTTCTGTTATTGACTGAAGCATATCAACAGCATTACATCCTAGGATGATATGATTAAGAGAGACACTGTCTACTGCTTCTTGCTGCACACTTCAGCTAACAACAGCTGCTTCCTACAATGTCTTTGGAAACATAAACTCATTTTAAGACTAACAAAGGGAGGATTTTTTTTTTAAAAAGACTGTATTATAGTAAAACTGGTTTAGTATCAGTCATGAAAATGTAGTTTTAAAGGCATACTACCACTTCAAATTTATTTTCTATACTACTCACTTATGTTTCATATCTTAAAGTATAACAAAAAAGAAAGGCTAGAAATCAGGGTTAAACACCTGCAGGATATAACTTTGTAGCATTAGCTCTGATTATAAACATAAAGGTAACTGATGCATTGTAATAGCATCTTCTTATGACCTAGGCTAAGACTGTAAAATGTAAAGCTTCATACTGTGCTCACCACGTTCAGTTAAAAGCAGAAAAAGTAGCCTTGCATTTTCACTATCCTCAGCAGAACTGCCATGCTTTCTCACAGGGTTTTCTAATCTGTTTTGGCACCTAAGGCATTTGAACAGTTGGTAGGAAGAAGTGAAACTGTGACGAAGTGAGTCTCATTTCAGATTTACAGTCCAATCACTCACAAAATCTGCCAATTCATTTTATGGCATGTACTGTGAAAATTCATTACTTAACATGAGCCTAAAAAAATCTATTGGTGCAGCACAGTAGCTTGACTTTGAATTAGAAAAGAACGAGTAACACAGTACGTGGTGTCTTTAAGCTTGCAGTCAGGTAGCCCAGCATATACTTAAAACATCCTCTGTATGTTTCAATCGAACATAACATTTGCTCAGCCAACAAGCTGTCCTAGTTCACTATTTTTTTCTATTTTGACTACTGTATATGTATAGCTCTATGTATGCATGTATGCATGTTAGCTGCTAAAAGAGAGTACAGCAATAAATGACTAGCCTTAGGTTAGAAATGGTTTCTGTTTCAGATATTTCCAGCTCAAACTGTTAGTTACTGCAAAACTTTTCAGATACCAGTTCTTAAAGTTCAGAAGTAAAAGAGACAAACTTATTAAGAAAACCTAACACACTTTAACCCATCAATTCTCAGCTAATGGCAATTATAACCATGCAAATCAGGCTAACTCACAAAAAAATTTTACTTCATAGCTAAATGACTTAGAGAAAAAATACACTATAAGGATTGGGGACCCCATAATCATGATTCCTGTTATGTGATACAGATGCTAGCTTAGAGCTACTAACTCTTCACTGTCCTCCCCAGTTTGGCTCAGTTAGCTTGTGCTCAAAAAAAGGCAATTTCTCTATCTTCTAGACTTGTCACATGCTAAGACACCGAGAAAAAACTAACTTACACTAAAAGAAAATAGCATGATGTCTCGAGGTACGCTTTGTGCTTGTATCCAGCCCTTTTGACTCCTGCTGCAGAATCAAAACTGCAGGATGCCTGTACCTCTGAAAAATGCAGTAAAGTGAGAAGGAGCAGGGCCATTCATCTTAGCTACATGGAACAGCAAAAGCAGTGGGTTTGGACCATCACCAAATTCACATCGTGATTTGCTGCTGATCCTCACAAAGCAAAAACTCACCTGGGTGGGCTGTGATCCTAGCTGCTTTCTGCTTCAGAGAACAGCAAAGCTTCACTGTAATTTTGCAGTTTGCAAAACGTCAAATACCATCAGTTATGTAGTGAGGTAAGTTGACCAATGACTGCATTTATAGCTGATGACTAGGCTTTAAACTTGCACTCTAATTTCTTTCATATTTTTATATTACAAACTTGTACACAATTTAAAACTCTGCAATTATCTTAAGTAAAACATGCAAAATAAACCTCAGACAGGCCTAGTAAGCTTTTTTTCATTATTTCCCTGTTTATGTCTAATGCATTCTCTTTAATTCTTTACTTTATATAGCAGAAGACTGATATAATAAACTAGTTTGTAAAAGCTATTAAGAGTAAGCTTGCTAGTAGCAATCCTATTAAGTTACCTCATCAAGTGATGTGCTGTAATCTTTTCATAACAGCTTTCTTTAGCTGTTACACTGTAGCATTCGTAAATGCCACAGATTCCAAGTGTAAAAGTATTTCCTTGAAATTATGAGCAAAAAATTTCGTAATGTAGAAAGGCAGAAACAATGTATGAAATTGAGTTCAACTGCAAAAGTATCTTTAAAAAACAGTTAATGCTAACACTACGGTAACAACATTAATTAAAAGAAGGGTTGGAGCTCCTAATATGGTGCAGAGGAATAAGTTTATAGTCTAGTGTGCGATTCTTCTCATAGTGAATCCCATATCTCGTAATGAGAATCCCAAATCTCAGTTCTGTTAGTGCATTTCTGTTAAAGGTGAATTAACATTCCTTTATTTGCCTGAGAGCATAGCAGCTGCATGGCAAAGCCTCCTCCAAGGTCCCTCTGTGCAGAGAAGGGTTGCCAGTGGAATGCTTCTCGCTGGCACCTACAAGCCCAAACTTAACATCCTTCATTACGTTCACTACAGTTATCACATGTGTCAAGGTTTCAAGTAACTGTAACTCCAAAATGCTGAGAAGAAATTTTCATTCAAAAGCTGAATGCAGGATAAAGCAATATTTATGAGACATAGCCAGCAACATCTTGTTTTTTTAAAGGTTGCGTGGTTTAAAGTCATACAGCTATTGTACTTCTTACAGTTCACTAAGGATCAAGTGTGGTTAAGTTCAGCTTATTAAATTAAGACATTGCTAATTAGTGCTAAATGATTAAAGGACATTGAGAAATTTATTTTCTCAACCACCTTATCAAAAATCAAGATGCAATGTCCTTCACCAAACATTTCAGCATTTCATAATTTTCAATCTTACTACATGCTAGCCTTCAGTCTATTAACATTTCTCTTTCCTTATGTTTGAGGATATATATTTTTCTATTTTAGTTGTGCATGGCAAGTACCCAGTACTTCCAATTCTTAATAAATGAAGCCACGGCATAAACTTGTTGTACATGTTACTTTTCCACAGAGATTCATGCTTCCTTTTACTTCTATGCCAAGTTTGAAATATTTTGATCCTTGCAAGTTTATCTCTCTCTTTTCACCATATCAGGGCTTTTTGAGTGAAGTAATCAGATTGCCAGAATTCGTAGCAAGGTAAATATAATGTGTCTGAAAAGCTACAAAGTGCAAGACAATTATCCCAACAGTTAGCCTGTTTCTGTAACCAAATACAAGTTTTGCACTTCAAGAACCAAAAAAACTGGGCGCCATTCAAGTGCCATTAGACTTCATGGAAGGGAAGAGCAAAGGGCAGGCCTCATTCAAATGACAGTCACAATCCCCAAAACCGTAGCTTTCTTGTAGTGCCAAAATGAAGGCTAAGGTAAAACACTGTTAATGCAGAGCACTGCAGTCCACACCACATTCTCTATGTCACAGCCTAGAAACCTGATCACATACAAACCAGAGGGTATCTATTCCTGTACTCTTGAAAACAGCTCAAACAAATCTTAGACTAATCTGCTAGTTTCAATTGCCTTTCCTGATTTAATACATCATGGCTGTATCTATGCTACCTCTTGGAGTTAAAAACAGCATCTGAAGGAAAGAGGAGTTTGCAAGAGAACTCATATTCTGTTCCTTCTTCCGTTTACAATTGTATCTGTATTAAAATTCTACTTGTCATCCTTCCCAAAATGAAAACTGTCCTTTTGCTTGGCGTGCAGCAACTTTCTGTTTTAACTCCTTTTCTTTTTTTTTTTTTTTTTATAAAATTGTAATCTATTTATGCTTTGTGTCTTCTATTATATTCTCACAGAAGAAGAATACAATACTGGTTTAGTGATAACTCCACTGGTCAAAGCCTGGAGACATGAGTTCCCTTTGGAACAAGTCACTCATTTGCTGTACCCCATTTAAGGAAATGAAGATCAGCAGCAGCAAGGGTAACTAAAGAGATGGAGCAGTTCTTATAAAAGGGAATACTGAACAGAAAATAATCGCTCTGCCTGAAAGAGATGAGAGAAGGGAGGTATGATAAAATTATCAAGTGTCATGGAGAAAATAACACAAAAAAACCTGGTTATATTTTCCTCCCCATCATATTTTGTAGCATGCTCTGCTTCTCCTCACTGTGCATCCCTGAATTCTCTCCAGGGGCTTGCCATTTTTTGAGCATGGGACCCAATGGATACTAATCTACTAATCTCTATCCTTATCTTTGCTCAGATGATCTTGACCAAAGATGATGAATTTTGGGGTTGGTTGGTTTTTTTTTTTGTTTTGGTTTTTTTTTTTCCACGATGAAAAAATCATTTGAGAGTTGTACAGAACTGTTGTGTTTTGTTTTTTTTTTTTTTTTTTTTTTTTTAATAAAATCTGCAGCTGCCAGTTTTAATTCAGGCTTCCCTGACCCAGGCTATACCACAGCATTTGCTGATGGCAGATTTTCCTCTTCTTTTTTCCTTTTTATTTTTTCTTCCCTTTTCTTTATTGCCTTGTAATATTTTTACCCCTGGGCTGCAGGATAACCTTGGCCAGCATGGGGTCACAGCAAGAAGCCAGCCACCTTCCCAGTCTCACCTGTACCAGCAGTGCAGGAAGCAGCTCTCATGCAAACACCCTTTATGAATACAGTTGGGTTTCGTAAGAAAACAATACAGTAGCTTAAATGACCAAAAGGGAGGAAACTCTCCACAGACAGGATCTGTGCAATATATCATGGGATCCCCACCCATGGTCCATCCAATACTACATGAACATGGGGTTCCCACCCTGTGAAAGGATGCAAGATTTGCTTGTTATCTCTATTCTTTTTATTCTGTGTTATTAAAAGAGCCTTTTATGAAGTTTATTTTACCAAGATCCCTAAGAACCCTGCACTGGGTGTCCTTGCCCCACCTTGTGGAACAGGACCCAGCTGGACCGAGATTAATACATACCTCAAGCCCTTAGGGGACTTCATATACACAGCAATGCACTGTTCTGCAGAACCGACACAAGGATTTTCTACTTCAACACCTCCTCATTGTGTTTACATTTAACTGACCAGTGAAGTGATTACTTCCTCCAGAAAGAAATCAATTTAGCTTCCTATACTTTCTTTACTTTCTTTTATTGCAGCCAGTGATGGCAATGTTGTTTCTAATTCTTCCTATTCAGTTCTTCAGCTGTAAAGAAAAGATATTTCTCCACCCAAATTGCAGTTTCTGCTTCCCATGTTACATGCCCCTTCAGTTATTTGTGTTTCTGCTGTCTACTCTCCGTTGTTATTGGACTAAGGAAAAAAATATTTTTCCCATGTTGGTTTCTGTACAGTACTAATAGCTTATTTCAAAAGGAAACATTTATACAGTTAAAAAGCAGTACTCTATGCAAGCTTAGCTCCCCAGAACTACCACATAATTAATAGCAAGGTATGGCATTGTTTTTAGTAAGTATGCTCATTTCTTTGTCCATCTCTAACAAGCCTGAAAATGTTTTTAGCATCCCTAGGCCAAGTAATCCACATCTCAAAAATGCTGCAAAATTCTTTTTTAACTCTAATGTTTTTCACAAGGACATACCTTACTATGTTTTATAAACCTACTTTATTTTATTACATGCATTTCATATAAAAACTATAAACTGAGTTTTACATCACTTTCAGCTTTTGACCATTCATCAGTTTTCCATGATAAAGCCACAGTGAAATCAATATCCTTGTAAAGCCAAGCTGTCAAAAGTTACTAGACTATTTCCAAAGGCAATTCCAATGAGACAGACTACCAGATGTTTTCAATATATTTTATACAAGACTGCATGATAATTTTAGTGGGACTGAAAGAAACAATACAACAGGTAGTGTTTTGGGGCTTGACATTTTAAATAGGAAGCCCGATTGATTTTTACAAGATACCTGAGACAAAAATGCCAGTTCTGGAAAATTTACACCCAGGCATTCATCCACAGAACTTAAGAGCAATTGTGTTGTCGAACAGCAAGAAAAGGAGATAGCCTTTAGCAATGAAGTCAGTCAAAAAATGTTCGCTATATCTATATGTGTGCATGAGTGCACTTGTATGTATATAAACACCTGTGTATATTATATATACATGCATATATAGAATCATATGTACTTACTATATTAATTTTACATTTCTGCTGATTTACAGGTTTTCTTATAGAAGACTGCCAATTATGATTAAAATTCCCCTTATAATTAATTCAAAATTTTATTAAATCCAGCTTTTATAACTTTAAATATAATAATGCCAGCCAAGCCAGGGCAAAGAATATGCCTAGTCATTAATTTGACTTGTAGCATTTCTCATCCCTCAAAAAAAAAAAAAAAAGGCAATAAAAGGAACCCTCCTCAGAAATCAAACCAGCCACGGCCATACTCATCTCCATAATAGCACAATTTCCAATTCACGCCTCATTTTCATTAATGTTTCTAGCCATAAATTTTTAAGCATATGATAAAAAATTTCTGAAGCGGCATAAAACTAACATGAAGAGGGAGTTCATTAGTATGTGACCCTAACTAGAAATTCCATATTAACTTCCCATTTCTACTTGTGCAAATCCAATAGCAGCAGGCCTAATATGCTGCGCATCAGTCCTGCATTTGTTTTAAGAGCTCTCCCCTCACATCCTTACTAATTTTTATTTTTACAGAATTCCTATGTTTCCCTTGCTATTGAATAAGTCAACAGACAACTATATCACAGTAGCACCTTCTGTGTCACAAATTATCCTGAAGAATTGTAAGAACCTACCAGCCCAATGCTTTATTAATGATACCAGATCATTAAAAGAAAGGGGAAATTGCTGACTCCAACTCTTTTCTAATGTTGGGTGATAAAAATGCTACTTCAGGATTCAGAAGGTTAAGTTCTAATGTGTATTTTGAATAGAGTATGCTGAAATAATTGCCTCATAAAGCAATGCATTGACCAGCCTGCTAATGGCTGTATAGTGCAAAAGTCAGCAAAGAGTGCCAAGCTTGCTGGAAAAAATGCTGTGGCACTACTTTTGTAGCATTCCATATTAAGTTAACTTTCCCTTTTTTCGCTTTTTAATCCTGCCAAAAGAATACCCCCTACCTAAACCATTTCTGACTCCTTCTGACTCTGCTAAGACCAAATTATTCAATAACAAACCCAACAAACACCAAAAAGCAAAAACCCAAGGTAACTGGAACACAACAGTAAGAAATCACAAACACATTTCACTTGTAGAAACCAAGTTACTAATTTCTTCCTTTTTTTGGCTGGTTTCAATACAATATCAAGCCAATAGCTTGATATTATATATAAAATAAAACCAATTATTACAGTTCAGAATTTGAAGGGATTTCTGGCTTCTAAGCATTTCATTAACCAGAATCTGTTGAATAGAGATGATTACTTTCAGATTCCTTTCAGAGATGCCAACTGACACTCAGTATGTGAGAACTGTTAATATTATATAAGACACCCAAGCTCCCAGACCTTACACTTTAATGCTAAGAAACCAGGCAACCTAACAAGAAGCTCCCAGTATTAGAATTTCCAGAATCATCATCGATGAGAAAATGAACATGAGCCAGCAGTGTGCGCTTGCAGCCCAAAAAGCCAACCGTATCCTGGGCTGCATCAAAAAGGAGTGTGACCAGCAGGTCGAAGGTGGTGATCCTGCCCCTCTACTCTGCTCGTGAGACCTCACTTGGAGTATTGTGTGCAGTTCTGGTGTCCTCAACATAAAAAAGACATGGAACTGTTGGAATTAGTCCAAAGGAGGGCCACGAGGATGATCAGGGGACTGGAGCACCTCCCATATGAAGATAGGATGAGAAAGTTGGGGCTGTTCAGCCTGGAGACCTCATAGCAGCCTTCCAGTATCTAAAGAGGGCCTATAAGGATGCTGAGGAGGGACTCTTCATTAGGGACTGTAGTGAGAGGACAAGGAGTAACGGGTTCAAACTTAAACAGCAGAAGTTTATAATGGATATATGGAAGAAGTTCTTTAGTGTAAGGGTGGTGAAGCAATGGAAGGGGCTGCCCAGGGAAGTTGTGGATGCTCCATCGCTGACGGTGTTCAAGGCTGGATTGGACAGAGCCTCGGGTGGCATGGTTTAGTGTGAGGTGTCCCTGCCCATGGCAGGGGTTTTGGAACTAGATGATCTTAAGGTCCTTTCCAACCCTAACTATTCTATGATTCTATGATTATTTTTGTACTAATTAAAAAAACCAAGAACAAAACAAAATCATACATTTTTAAGTCTTTTTTTTTCCTGAACTGTGTAGATAGATTCTAGAAGTACAAACAGGTGTCTTAGCTTGGACTTGTTTTATCTTTGGTTGATTTTTTTTTTTTTAATGTACCTGAATTCAGTGATTTAGCAATAATTTTGAGAAACAATAGATAAAAACATGATACACCAAGTGCAACGATAAAACTCCTTTTGGTTTCAAAGTTTTTTGTATTAATATTCAGAGGCAGTCATTTCTGATATGCTGATAACTACTGTAAATATCTAAGAAATTACACTTCATACAAAATATATTCTGCCTCAGAGCTGGGAGGTGTTTGGGGTGATGTATATCTGACTGTCACGTTCTCTTAAAATACCAACATAACGAATACTAAAACAGTTATCATAACTGAGTAAAAACTTGCTTAGACTGTGTATTAGAGAAAAAAATCCAAAACTAGAAGGTGAAATGAAGAATTTCACTGAATAATAATATATACTAACACCAGTGTACAGTCAAGGTATGAAGTTTTTAAAAATCCTTGGTTTTGTCTTGATTGACAGATATGTGATTTTAAAATACAAATCAATCATGAAAACAAACAATGACATATCTCTGCATTATAAAAACTAATGGATCAGAACACTGATTATTGGAAGCATAAATCAACTTTTGAAAACTTAAGATGTCATAAACTAAGCATCACACACTGTGGATATGAGATATATTACCAAAACCATTTGAATGATTTACTGTTAGTTTTGCAATCAGTCTTTTCAACCCATTATCACTTGTGCCCAAAAATATTAAAAGCCTTTTGAGTGCAATGCATATCAGTAATTGTATCTATTCTTAACAGATTTATTATAAGTAACAATTAAAGATTCAGCTTTA
Organism: Ara ararauna; assembly: GCA_028858755.1. NCBI lineage: Eukaryota > Metazoa > Chordata > Aves > Psittaciformes > Psittacidae > Ara > Ara ararauna. Next base: position 13,876,897 of record CM054380.1, on the reverse strand, counting down.
TTTTTAAAGTGTCCCTATGCTTTCCTGTAACTAAACACAAACAGAATAAAAGGAAACCAGAGCATCCTTTCCTGATTGTCATCTTATATGAACATTAACAAACAGTTTTAAAATTCCCTGAGTCATTTTAAGGGTAAAAATGGAAATTGATTTCAGTATTTCTACACCACTACCAGCACTCCAACCCGTACCACCTACCCACCTCCCCCGCCGCCGGGAAATAGTAAGAAAATCCTATTAGTTATTACTATAAGAAGTAGTCAAAATTCTGACAAAGGACAATTTTGATAGACTGCTATTTGAATAAAAATAAGACAGGCATTGTGTTTATATGACAAGTATAGATGTGATATTAAATGATATTAGGGAACTTCAGATTTTTTCTTCTTTAATTATGTCTCTTTGGATCTAGCATATTGAAATGAGACAAGCCAAAGTTAGCTCAGATTCATATAACCTAGCAACAATGTGATCCACTTGAAATTTCTTTTGTAAGACTTAGGTGACTTAGCCAAAGCTAAGGCACACATTTTAATACAATGGACAAGAACACAAAGAAAGATTTATTTTTAATCCTCTACAGCTATTCCAAGTACTTTCAGAAACTTACTTAGATTTAGTTATTCAAATCCATGTTTTCATTGAACTCTGCTGCTTTTACTAATTTCTACAAAGCAATGGCAAAAGGATAAGCACAGGAAAATATGGCATTCACAAAAGAGCTATTATTTGGAAATAATATTTGCCTTTATTATATTTATAGTGCATGCCATCTGCATTCTGACCTAAAGCTTTTTTTTTTATGCCTATATCTTTGAAAATTCAATTACATTCTTTTGATCAGCACTGAAATAAACTAATAAGCAAGTAAAATAGCAATTGGACAGAAGGCAGATTTGAATGTGAACCTGTCACCTCTGAGCACCTTAATCACCTCAGCTGCTCTGAGTTTGAACCCTTTAGCTTTCTATTAAAAATTCAACACCCTCTGAGGCAAAAAAGCATTCAGGCCACATGTAGATGGGTAAGAAATTCACCTGAGATAGAGTGAAAGTTTAACTCCAGTGAATACTTCATTACATTTATGAAGTCCAATCATGTCCAAAAAGGTATTTAAAGAATTTCAGTTTATCCTACACAGTCAGTAGGAATTCTCAGCTACTGGTTGCACTTTGGCCTTGAGAATCATATCATCACACAATAACTCAGGTTGGAAGGAACCTCAAGAAGCTTCAAGCCCAAGCACAGTCATCTATGAGATTACACCACGGTTGCTTGGGTTTGATCCAGATGCTCTTTGGAAACCTGCAAGAATAGAGATCACATAGCTGCCTCTCTAAGCAATTTGTTCCAAAGCTGAACTATGCACAGTGAAAAAGTTCTCCCTATATGTGGTTTCAACCTAACCTCCTCAGGTCTCTCCTCTTGCCATGCACCCCTGTAAAGAGTCATGCTCTGTCTTCTTGATCTCCTCACAGATATTTAGGGGCTGCTCTTAGGCTTCTTCAAAAGCTTCTGTTCTCCAAGCTGAAGAAACCCTTCAGTGTCTCTTCACAGGGTACATAACTGTACTCCTGATCATCTTGAAGGACCCTTTGTACCAGCTAGTACCTTGAGCTTTGAAGAGCTCAACCCTAGAGGCAGTATTCTAGGTGAGATATAGTGAATGCTGAGTGGAAGCGAATCATCACTTTCCTAATCAACTTTTAAGCAAAGCACCTGGGCTGGCAGCTGCAAAAACTTGTCTTATTTTCTATTGCCTCCACCTTTTTCTCTATCTGGGGAATAATGCTAGTGCAAGGGGTTACATGGGGGCTATTACAGAGCTCTGGAGGCAACGTCAGGGGTTTGGGGACCCAGGTAGCATTTTCCTCCATCCTCCTAGTGAGGGTAAAGAGTGTAAGGAAAAGGGCTCTGAGACTGTATGTTCACAGGTGTTTGCACAGCTGATGTTGGCAACAGCAGCAGTGCTTTGGTCTACGATTTTTAGACCTAGTCTCAGGATCAGCATCTGCTCGAAAGAGTTGGAATCCACCTTACTGAGCCAGGCCAAGGTATGTCTGCCCGTAGAATGGCTGACCTGCTAAGAAAGACTTTAAATTAGGAAGCAGGGAGAAAGAGAGTAACCAGCAGGCATGGGAGGGAGTTATGAACAGGGCCCAGGAGCAAAGGTTCTGGGATGATATGAACAAAAGGCAATAAAACCAACTCACACATGCCCATGTAAAACCAAGGAAGTGCCTGCAAAGCAAAATTATGGACAATGTAGCAGGGTGATCCCGGAGGTTCTTGGAGTGCACTGATGACAAATTACTGCTGATGCAGCCTGGCTGAGGGATAGAGTGCACCCTCAGCAAGTCTGCTGATGACACAAAACTGGGAAGAGTGGCTGATAAGGCACAGGGTCATGCTGCCATCCTGAGGGTCTTTGATTTCTTTACTGTGAGCGTGTCTCACCATTGGAACAGATTTACCAGACAGGTTGTGAAAATCTCCATCCTTAGAGATACTCAGAAGCTGCCTGGAACATAGTCTTGAGCAGCCTACTATAGGATAGCCCATCTTGAGCAGGCAAGTTGGAGCAGAAGACCTCCAGAGGCCCCTTCCAACTTCAACATTTCTGCGATGCTTCCTACACTCCTGGTAAGACTCCCAAGGATATTGCAAGCCCCCTTTCTTGTCAGAGCACACTGCTGCCTTGTGTTCAGCTTGCCATCTACCACATCCTCTAGGTCCTTTTCAAGCAGATCTAGTCCCCAGCCAGTCAGTCTCCAGTACTGTGACCAGGGTATTCGTATAAAAACACAGACACACAAGCCACTACACACTGAGTTATCTCACAGAAGTTGCATTCAACACCAATTCTAAATATTGGCCCAGAAATAATAAGTTTCTTTTTCATTTGCCACAATAATGGTACTTTCAAAATTCAGCCATGCAATTGGTCTATAGACGTAGTGTGTTCTAAGTAATTTTTGTTGTACACAAAACTTGAAAAAGGGCAATGCTGATAGGAAAGCTGGGAATGTCTACATCATTGTTTGCTATTTTTATCGTTGTATTTATTTGTCTATATTCCTTACATAAGTGAAATTAACAGACCTGGAGTTTAAATTGGTCCTCACAGAATTATGGATCACATTCCTGCTACCCCTTGGTTGCGTTAATAGTATTGACTTCATCTCACTAGTGTCTGTTCCATTGACTTGGGTTCTGGAAATCTGAAAAACACTGGAATCATATAACTGGTTTACTTTCAAGAATAACAGTCTCAAACATTATGGTAGTAACACATGTACAGACGCCTGATAAAAATATTTATCCTACTTGTTTTCAATTAATCCTACAAGGAACCTCATTTGCAATTCACCTCTACATGTGATTCTTAAGTACTGCAGCTATGTGCAGGGAAAATAACTAGATAAATACTCATACGAAAAAAAAAGAAGATTCATTTCAAGCCACTGCAACTTAAGACAAAAATTGAGATCTCTTTCTGTAAAAGAATCATACTTATTGACTAGACCTGATAAGAATCTAAACATTCCTAACTCCCAGTCATGCAAATAAATCATGGTTCTAACCTAACATAAAGCTGAAATTTCCATTCTGTGTCAGGTTTTTTAAGTTAGTTATAGCTTCCAGTTGAGTGTGTTTCTTTTAGCTATATTTAGGAAAAGCTGAAAAATTCAAAAATAGGGCACACAGACATGAATTTGCACTGCCATTAAGGTGCTAGTTTAAAATGCCTGTGTGACATACTGACAGCTTTTTTCTGGTTGGCTGTTTTTCTTCAGCCTTCTCTGCCCCCCCCCCCCCCCCCCTTTTTTTTAACATACATCTTTCTCTGTTGTTTCCTCACTAGCACTGATAGCTCCAGCTAGTTCATAAATTCCACTGCTGCCTGCTGCCATGTGATGTGGTCATGCAGAAAATATTTCATAGGAAAAAGTGTTAGCTAGCTAGAGGCAGTATTGTCGATCATTACTTGGAACTGCAGCTACTGGTATGTGACTATGTATTCATTTCATGCATTATAACACCTAATGTACATGACAAAATATTGAATATAAGGTTAATTCACAAACTAGAGTAGCTTGTGTTGCTGCAACTGTATAGAAAAATACATATTGCTATTTCTTCTCCTTTTCCAGTGTTTTCTAGCAATTTGACAATGGCTCAGTTTCAACATTGCTTAATTTCACCATTTATTTTAACTTATTTAGGTCACTAAAGTTTGAAAGACACTTTGATGTCCTTTGCTGGGAGCTGCTATGCAAATTTACTATTGTCCTTTTATGCTCCAGCAACTGGAAAAATTCAGGATGACAAAGGCTGACCTTAACGAAGTTGTACATAGGTAAATTTTCAAAATATTAGAAGGTAATTTAATTGACGTTATTCAGGGACAAACAACAAAAATACAAATAATGGCTTTAAACTATTTTTCATTTTCCATTTTACCAGTTAGAGGAAAGGGTTCAGAAATAAATGTATAACGCAAATCAACTTCTGGCTTTGTGTCTGGCGCTGTCATGATGGTTATACCTTTTATGAAAATGAGACGTTCTTTGATGACTGCAGTGTGTTATGGAGGGGTAGGATTCACCTATCTACAAGAGGCAAGGGAATCTTCAGCAGAAGGCTGTCCAACTTAGTGAAGCAGGCTTTAAACTGAAGGACTTGGCAGGGCAGTGTCCAAAGTGGCAATGCTCATGCCATCACATCCAACTGGGGAATAAGCCAGGAGAAATGCTCCTTAGTTGCCTCCCAAGATGAAAACCAGAAGGCCAACCACCTCAAGGGTGTGTGTGGCTATGGTTGATCCTCTTGTACCCTTCTTGGGAAAACTGCATGCTTGATTACTTCTCTGAAATGCCTGTACACCAACACACACAGCAAAGGAAATAAACAGGAAAAATTATAGATCTGTGTGTGGTTGCAGGGCCATGATCTCACTGCAATTACTGAGACATGGTGGGACAGCTAGCATGACTGTAACGCTGCCATGGATGACTATGTACTTTTTAGTGAAGACAGACCAGCAATGCAAGGTGGTAGAATTGCTGTTTATGTGAGAGCAACTGGAATATATGGACCTTGAAGAACAAGTAGACAGCTTATGGGTAAAAATTATGGTAAGCATTATGGATCTGATGGGTGAAATTATATTTAAAAGTTTTACACACTTAAACATTCTAATTCCACGATTAAATACCACAAATTCCTCCTTGCTATTTGTTCCATTTATATTCACCTTCTGTTAACATTCAAGTAATCCACTGATATAGATGCAGTGCCTGCAGATGGTGAATTCTGAAGTGACCTTGAAGAATCTTGTAGTTCTTTTACGGTTTTTTGTTCAGTGTCATCTGAACAATATTGCAACCACCATGGAGCAGAACACGAAAGGATACTTCATGTGGCTTTGTTGAAAACATAAAAATAAAGATGGTAATTTTCAAGATATTCCACACATGGTCAGCAACACCTAACAGCTAAGTTTTCATTATTATGCATGCATGTATATGTATATATTTAGATGCAACTTCAAAGAGCTCAGTTGCATGTTTATACAGTCAAATTAGCATGTTTAATATTGTACTGAGCACATGCTACTAACTTATCATATGGAGCGGTAACACATACACATTTCATAAAGACTTTTCACATAAGTTTGGATCTTGCAGATTTGCCAACTACATCTTTAACTTAGAATTTACAGTGTGTATATATACATTAAAAAGAAAGAAAAGAAAGAAAAAGAAAAGAAAAGAAAGGAAAGGAAAGGAAAGGAAAGGAAAGGAAAGGAAAGGAAAGGAAAGGAAAAGAAAAGAGGAAAGAAAAGAAAAGAAAAGAAAAGAAAAGAAAAGAAAAGAAAAGAAAAGAAAAGAAAAGAAAAGAAAAGAAAAGAAAAAAGAAAAAAGGAGAAAAGCTATTCTTGTTTTTCTCAATCTGCTTCCTGGAAAGTTATTTTTCATACTTACTATGCCACCTGCTCTACAAAACATGAGTTTAAAACGTGTTATCCAGTATCCAGTTGGGGTCTAACATACAATCATTTATGAGAATATAAAAGAGTATTTCTGTTTTTATGGTTCTTATTTCTCGGTTAAAATAATTGAACATCAATTTCAAAAGACAACTTTTCTTTGGGTAGAATCAAAAGAAGAGAGATAATCAGATACAAGAAATTTTCTACTGCAAGCAGTTTTCTAAGCAACTGAAAAAAACCCTTAAAATGGGACCTGGGACATTTAAGATTAACAAGATACTAACAAATGTTAACTATCGTAGGTTCTACCTGCATAATTACAATAAAAAACCCAGTCATCTAAATCAATTTAGAGAGATCCATTATTCATGTCACATAATAATGAATTAGTGAGAATTGCAATTAAGAAATATTCTAATAGGAATTGCTAAAATCAGAAGACAAGACACAGTTATATGTCATACACACATACATACGTATTGGAGTCTAATTCTTGCTCTATCAGTGGTGTATTTACATAGCTTTTATGGTTGCAGATCAGACCTGGTGCTAAATAGTTACCATTTGTGGCCCAAAGGGCTCCTCTGCCAACCTACAGTACTGTCGCAACAACAAACTGTTTATCAGATCACTCTTATTACTGCATTGTTAACATTTCTAGAAAACAAGATCAAGTCTGGGACATTTTCAATCTGCTCTCACAATATACCAATGAGTTAGTTCTACATGGTAACAGCAGCAAAATTTCACAGAGATTTGGGAAACCATCCTAAGAACATGTCATAACTCTGACAAGACTTATAAATAAACAGTAAAATATTTTCCCATTTAGTTCAGTATCCATTTTCCTTGTTACAGAAAGGAAATTCAGGAATGACAAAATAAATGAGTCAGCAACAGAAAAGACTGCAAACTGGTTAAGAGTTCAAAATGATCTGATGTTCGTTAAGCACAGTAAGGAAAACATTTCCCAAACAAAAGCTTGAAGCTCAGCAGATGATACAAATGAGGAGAATGTTGTATCCAAGGTAATTCTCACCACAGAAACATAAAATCCTATGCTGTAGTGAATCAATATGCTGGGGAGATTCAGTAAGTTTTATTTGTAACAAAATAGGAATCTCACCATCAATGAGTCTACATCATTTAGAACTCAATATAACCTTACCTATGTGAACAAAATGAGGATAAATGATTTAACAGAAGTAAAGAATTTTAACTTGAATTTTGGGTTAAGTGTCTTGAACTATGTTAAATTACTTATAAAAAAGTAATTCTATGGGCAATGAGAAGAGGGTACAATATGGATATGTGCCATACATGTCCTCAAGGACAAAGTAAAAGTGATCTCCTATCTGATAGAGAGGGCTAAGGTTGAACAGTTCTCCTGGTAGCACGTACCATCTCCGCGGACGACAAGGTTAAGGGGGAGCATTCTCTTCCTCCATGTTGCACAATACAGTACAGCAAGCCCAGGGTAACCCTGCTTTCTCTGCAGTGGACAGAGTACAGATATTTTTCCCCCTTCCAATAGTGATTTCTCTTCATGAAGGCCCCTTAGTAAACATGAAGTTAGCACCGCACTAATTCTTTGTGATTTTGTTTGTTTTTCTTTTTAAAACTAAAATTCTGTGCAATTCAACAAGTTAATGTCTTGTCCTAATCCTCATGTCCTAATGCATTATTCAAACTGCTTACAGAGAAGTTCAGGACAAGCTGATATTTCGTACAGTTTATAGAGACTATTCACTAACTCCACTAAAATAGCTCTTTTTCACCCATCAGGTTTTATCTGTTTATTTTTATGCTTATGCAAGTAAAAGAAAATGAAGAATGACTTCTGTCAGAAAGTTAAATCAACACATACTACAACTGACTGTCATAATTAACAAATTTCAATTTGATTCATCGATTCTGTGAAATTTGGAGAGTTACAACTTCATAGTATCACCTAATATTTAGTTCTCTTCTCCCCACAGGATACCAATACACTAAAAAGCTGATATACAAATTCTGCATTATGAAACATTTAATGCATCAGTGAAAGAATGTCTTAAGAGGGAAATAGGGCAGTTTTTTAACAGAGCACAGCATCACTACACATAATATGAGAAAAAGAAAAAGTGAAGAACATCTTCAAAATGTATCTTTTGGATACAATCAGAAACTACTTACACATGATGAAGATCATATTGGTACACCATGGAATTAAAAAAACAGGTTATCCTGGAGAGCTGCGGTTAGGTCTTCCACTGTCATGTGATAATAATAACAAATAGCAGCTAAAGCCTCAATACAAAACAGTGTGCAAAGTTTAAAATAAAGACAGCTTGGTCAATTTTATCCCCCTTGAAAATTTGACTGTGTAACACGAACACATCATTGAAGGATTACAGTTGTGAGAATACCCGTAGAAGTGGACCACCACTGACACTGGAATGGTGTTCATCGTAATATGGAAAATACAGCATGTTTTTTGGGTTAGGTCTTGATTTTGAAAGTATAGGAAGAAAAATGTTGTGACAGAATGCATGTTATGGTTTACAATTTATGCTACTTTCAAAAGAGACATGATTGGGTAGAAGCCCCCTGCAGAAAAAGAAAGAGAAGTCCTTCCCTTGGGCATTGTCACGCATACTCACTGGTAAGGGTGGTGCTCAAGTTCAGAATGGGTAGGTACAAGATGACAGCAGGGAAATGGCCACTTCAATAGAGCCACAAAAAACACAGTGATGAGTGAGGAGCTGCCAGGAGGGTCTCTGTGGCAAACAGAGAACTTCACATGGGCTGAAGGGAACATGGCAAAGTTTGCTGTAACCTAGAAAGTCACCATCTCAAACCAAATTTGCAAGCACGAACCTATCTCTAAGGACACAGAAGACAGAAGGGTTGTATATAAACCCCTTTTCTTTGTTATTTATTTGTTTTAAGTCTTCCGTTAAAAAACCTAAATATTCTAGTTTTAGTCCTAATAGAACCTGTTATTTAAGAAAATGTAAAAAGCCTTTTAGCTTGTTTGGGGAGTGCTCTATAAGGAGAAGGTCTATTTAAACCCACTTAAAAGATCCAGCTGACTCAGGGTCTCATTAAGTAAGCGTATGATCATACTACTGACAGCCAGAAAAGAGCAAAATAGAACAGGAAAATGCATCAGCCTGTCATCATTTATTGCAAAACTGAGGACATACACAGTATTTGAACAGATTAATTAATTCTCAAGTAAGCAGGATAATTTTCAGTCTCATGTATAGACTGTATTTCCAAATAAACAGTGATAAAAATGAAACAAATGAAGCAAAGTTAGATTCTTACTTTGCTGTTTCCACCAAAACCAAGCAAAATTCTTCAAAAGAGTTAGCTGCAGGTCAGAACTCTGGCTTCAGAAGTGTCATGCAAGACAAACTGCGTTAACTTTCTGGAGATTATCCTAACTCTTCTATCTTATTCATTGATAAAATTAAAAAAAAAAAACCAACAAGGATCCCTTTTGTTACAGAAAGAGGGACATTTAGCCTCACTCCAGGGTAGAGAGCATATTGCAAGGTCTGCTGCTAATGTAGCGTAAACTGCATTGAAATGTCATGGAAAAAAGGCTGATTTCTACTATTGCTTCAGGGCTTCAGAAAAAGATTCTTGCAACATAGCAACAGTTTTGATTAAAGAGTTAATCTTTCTGATTTCATGCAAGTTTTACATACCAGTCTGTTTATGTCAGGATTTTTCAATTTTACATACATACTTCTTTCTGAATGTTGTCACCACCAAATTAAATGTTACCTCTGAACGCATTTTGTATTATGTTACATTTCAGTTAAATATAAGGCTAACTTTATCCTTTGGATAAATACGTAGATCCCTACTAATTTAGGCTCTCTCCTGAAAGAAGCAGTTAGTCCTGTTGAATCTGCGGAGGGCATTTCGGCTGAATAGACTTGGAAGGCAGACACAGGGACAGTGAGAATAAAGACCCTGGGCCCACTGTAGGAGAGGATCTGGTTCGAGACCATCTTAGGAACTTTAACATACACAAGTCCGTGGGACCTGATGAAATCCATCTGCAGGTCCTGAAGGAACTGGCAAATGAAGTTGCTAAGCCACTGTCCATCATATTTGAAAAATCATGGCAGTCAGGTAAAGTTCCCGATGACTGGAAAAAGGGAAATATAACCCCCATTTTCAAGAAGGGGAAAATGGATGAGCTGGGGAACTACAGACCAGTCAGCCTCACCTCTGTGCCTGGCAAAATCTTGGAGCGGGTTCTCCTGGAAGGCATGCTGAGGCACATGAAAAACAACAAGGTGGTTGGTGACAGCCAGCATGGCTCCACTAAGGGGAAATTCTGCCTGACCAATCTGGTGGCCTTCTATGATGGGGCTACGGAACTGATGGACAGGGGTAGAGCAGTTGATGTCATCTACCTGGACTTTTGCAAAGCGTTTGGCACTGTCCTGAATGACATCCTTGTCTCTAAGTTGGAGAGACATCAATTTGAAGGTGGACCACTCGGTGGATAAAGAACTGGCTGGATGGCGGCACGCAAAGAGTTGTGGTCAATGGCTCCATGTCCATCTGGAGACCAGTAACGAGTGGTGTCCTTCAGGGATCGGTGTTGGGACCACTCTTGTTCAACATCTTTGTCAGTGACATGGACAGTGGGACTGAGTGCGCCCTCAGCAAGTTTGCTGATGACACCAAGCTGTGTGGTTCGGTTGATATGCTGGAGGGAAGGAATGCCATCCAGAGGGACCTTGACACGCTTGTGAGGTGGGCTGATGACAACCTGATGAAGTTTAACCATGCCAAGTGCAAGGTCTTACACCTGGGTCAGAGCAATCCTAGGCACAGCTACAGGTTGGGCGGAGAAGAAATTCAGAGCAGCCCTGTGGAGAAGGACTTGGGGGTGTCAGTCGATGAGAAAATGAACATAACCTGCAGTGTGCCCTTGCAGCCCAGAAAGCCAACTGTATCCTGGGCTGCATCAAAAGGAATGTTACCAGCAGGTCGAGGGAGGTGATCCTGCCCCTCTACTCTGCTCTTGTGAGACCTCACTTGGAGTATTGTATGCAGTTCTGGTGTCCTCAACATAAAAAGGACATGGAACTGTTGGAACAAGTCCAAAGGAGGGCGACGAGGATGATCAGGGAACTGAAGCACCTCCCGTATGAAGATAGGATGAGAAAGTTGGGGCTGTTCAGCTTGGAGAAGAGAAGGCTGCATGGAGACCTCATAGCAGCCTTCCAATATCTGAAGGGGGCCTACAGGGATGCTGGGGAGTGACTCTTTATGAGGGACTGTAGTGATAGGACAAGGGGTAACGGGTTCAAACTTAAACAGGGGAAGTTTAGATTGGCTATGAGGAAGAAATTCTTTACTGTGAGGGTGGTGAGGCACTGGAATGGGTTGCCCAGGGAAGTTGTGAATGCTCCATCGCTGGTGGTGTTCAAGGCTGGGTTGGACTGAGCCTTGGGTGGCATGGTTTAGTGGGAGGTGTCCCTGCCCATGGCAGGGGGTTGGAACTAGATGATCTTAAGGTCCTTTCCAACCCTAACTATTCTACGATTCTGACTGGTTTTAAAATCTGATCTGAGCCTGGCTGCACGTTGCTGACAGATGCTACCAAGTGCTTTCTCAGGCTCCACATTCACCTATAATGCAACTGCCGTATCTGTCAGCTGTTAAGGATTAGGTCTCAATATAATCAGGCTTCTACCTTCCTGGCAAACACAGTTCATATTTTGCTCCTGCAGTTTCCTAGTTGGCCGATTTTATTTTGGAACATACTGCAGCTGGAAGCAAAAACTTTCATAGTCAGAGAAAATCTGTCCTCAACAGCAAGCTAAATCTCTGGCTTCATAACTCTAAGAAGACCCTTAACCCTCCTACATAATTTTGTGAAGCCACTTATTTTTTTTCCCTGACTTCAGAAGATAGAGAGAAAACAGGTATTTTTTCTTGCTTACAAAAAGCCTTTTTAAGCCACAGATAGGAGCTGGAATTCCAATTCATGGAGTGATTCTTTTAAAGTTGATACATATAGGAGAATTTTAATTCACTGTACACTTGTCTTGCAATTTATAACATGACTGGCATAAAGGACATCTGCCATATAAATAATAACTGAAAACTAAAACTCATTCAAAAGTATAAGATTTTAACCGTTTGACTAATTTGAATGTTGTGCTTTACATGGAAGTTGTCACTTGGGGGCTCAGTATAGTGTCTTCTACTGAAAAATCAGAGCCAGAATGATACTTTCCCAGCACTTGGCAAGATCGGGGAGCAGACACTCCCACATCTATCTCTTCCCTAAGGACAGGAATTATTCTTCTCTTCTTAATGGACAGAAAAAAATATAGAATTCAAAATCTGTCTTCAAAAACTTATTTGAAAATTGACCCAGCACTTGCTAGATAAATACCTTACAGAGCATACATCAAACACAGTGCATTTAGAATACACAGTTATCTGCTGCAACACAGTTCACGTGCGTTCAAGCAACAATAAAGGTGAAATAAGAAAATATTGCCAAGATACCAAATGATTGGCACATAACATAAGCTAATCTTGGACAAAGAGGGGATTTTTTCTTTCACCAATATACTAATCCCGTACATATATATACACACATATAAAGACATCTGGTTTCTTTTTATTTAAATGTAGGTCAGAACAAGAGAATCCTCAAACTTTTCATATTGGAATTAAACCAGTATGAGTAAATCCTTTCAACAAAACAGTATAGCTGCAGGAAATCCCCTGAAAAAATCATTTGTAACTATTTTTCTCTGCACTTCATAAATAATGAATAGTTAAAAAGAAAAACAACCCACTTGTATCACGTTTTTTCATGCACTAGTTAAGCAAGCAGGCTACAAGAGCCTCTGAATATGAGAAAAGTTGAAGCAGATAGCACTTTGTTTTTTAAGGAGAAATTAAATTATTCTGACACCTTGCAGTCATTTTTCCCTCACAGCCAGGTTTTCAAACCTAAAAAAACCCCACATTTTGAAAGTAAGTGAAACAGTTTACAAAACTGTTTAGAATAAAAAAAATTATTTTTTTAATCTAACATCATAAAAATGTTTCTTTTCACAAGTAACCACCTATTTATTTTCTGTTATAGATTTCTACCCAGAACTCTTATGCATAATCTGGCAAGGCAATTTAGAATGCTTCTATAAATACTTATGAGTGACTTAATTTTAAAAAAGACTGTAAAAGAAAAACTATCTCACCCACACTAGATTTCCAAATGTGAAAAATAATTTGCCTGAAAATCTGTACTTGTCTCTTCTTTTTCATGTAAAGTTTAATGTGCCTGAGGAAACAAGGCCATTAGAAAGTGAATATAAAACTATTAGACGTATTTACCTTACACTTCATGTCCCTCAAGCAGGTGATCTGGACAATCATTCAATAATTTCAATGCAATGCTACCAAAAGAGTTTCTATTTCTGTCTAATAAAAACATCCCATTAGATATTTTAAAGAATATATGATGTTAAGGTATAAAACGTAGTAGTACAACAGAGAACACAAAAACCCCAGGAAGTTAATATGTGAAAGAAGGTATTAGGAATGCTATTGCTCTTGATGGGAACTGGTTGTGGTGCTAAGCCTCATACAGTTGCTTCCTTTGAAAATTATATTAATGGAAACAGTTTGAATTTCACGACTATCTCAAAGTCATGGTAAGACATAGCAAATCATACCACAACTGAATTTCACCAGCTTTATCTCTGGAGTTTTCTTTGGACAATTCAAAATATCTCAGGTTAAATTATAAAACTGGATGTGTTCAATCCACAAAGATATGATTGAACAACTTGTATTATTAAAGAAAAAAAAATTGAATTTTCAGAAAATTGGACCCCAAAATGCTTTATCTTTTCCTACAGTACTCCTTTAAAGTGTGCCATGTAAACAAACCACATTTATCTGTGTTGATTCTTCCATTAGTGCTCTCCAATACAGCTGCAAAGCACAGGTCTGTCACTAAACCAGAACCCTACTAGGGCCAAAGCAATATATTCCACTGAATGATCCCCTCAAGGCCGAAAGCATGGATCCATCTCAGAAATCTCCTGGCAGATCTAGGACTTAGAACTAATGATGAATCTTAAACTGTCTCCTCACGAATTAAACACAACTCCACATTCTCCTGGATACCCTCTGAAAATCAGTCACACAGTCACAATGGGCTGTCAGTGAACCTGCCAGTTCACAGTCCTCATCAGCATTCACAGAGATTCATGCTGACAGCAGCACAGAAGCCTTTGCTGAAACAAACTTAGCCAGATTTTCTCTCAGAATCCAAGACTTGGCAGCAAGTAAAGTAAAAGGGAGCTTGTCCTGGGTTCAGCACTAGCACTCATTTTTCTCCTTCTTAGTAGCTGGTGCAGCACTGTGCTTTTGACTTTTGGCCGGGGAACAGTGCTGATAACACCAATGTTTTTAGCTACTGCTCAAATGTTTAGTCTGACCAAGGACTTTCTGAGCCTCACGCTCTAAAAGGGAGGAAGGGAAGCCGGAAGGAAGCAAAGACAGGACACCTGACCCAAACTAACCAAAGAGGTATTCCATACCACAGCACGTCATGCCCACTATATAAACTGGGGGCAGTCACCTGGAAGAGGGAGTTCACTGCTGGGTCTGGCTGGGTATTGGTCGGTGGGTGGTGAGCAGTTGTATCTTCTTCCCTTGTTATTTCCCTTATCATTATTATTATTGGTGGTAGCAGCAGTGGTTTGTGTTATCCCTTAGTTACTGGACTGTTCTTATCTCAACCCATGGGAGTTACATTCTGTCGATTCTCCTCCCCATCCTTCCAGGAGTGGGGGGAGAAAGGGGGGGGGAGCTAATGAACTGTGTGGTTGATTTACAGCTGGGCTTAAACCATGACAGGGCTTTTGCCACTAAGCATGCAGAGACACACCAAAAACCCCCAAACCCAACCGCAAACCAACCACCTCCAAATTATGTACTAGAGTTGTTAGAAGAATTCAGCCTTCTGTATGTCCATTATTTACCATCATCCCTTCCCTTAGACACACTGGGAAAACAGTCTAAAATAATCTTACTAAAGTGTTAGTAAGGTATGTGCATGGCTAATATTACATCTACACTTCTATGTTCCAAAGTAACTGAAAAAATTACCACCGTTCTCCAAATACACAATGAATTGACACGTTTGTATGCGCCAAGTTGAAATTTAAAACAAATACTATGAAAAGACACTTGAACAGTATTTATTCCATTGGTACTTCTAAGTAATCGAAGACCAGCTATTGCTTTTTATGCATATATTGGAAAATTATGAATGAAACAATATTTACTGTAACTGAAACATATAAATGGCATAGCACGCTTAAAAAGGAATAAATTGCTTCAAGTTTTCTCAGCAATGAAGTGGCCAGGTAAGCTATTTTTATGCATGCAATTGGCAAAACAAGTTTAAATATTATTTTGCACACTATGAGTGTATCTTAAATATCTTTTTTAGCAGTCAGATAATTAAGTGTTGATTGTGAGAGTGGGAAATGATTAAGCAGGTGTATAAAAAGCAGAGCAAAACCCTAACAGAAGGGAGAAATAATGAAGGAGAAGAATCATGCCTGGAAGAGGAAGACAAGAAAACCTACTAACGTGGAGAACTGATAAGACACTAAAACACAAAATAACAGCAGTGATCTTTTGGGAATGAGGTTACTGTCTACTGATCATTGACCAGACAGGATTCTGGTTATCTTTTAATGCAATGGGTTTTTTTTTTTTTTTCCCCAGCAACATTATTTCATTAATATTTGCACTATTTACATGCCTAGTTATAAAAAGGTACAGCACTGGGAATGTTGAACAACACTGGCAAAAATACTAACCAAAGAAATGAGATGAACAGCTTTGAAAGCCCAGTTTGTTACAATTTCCCTTATATACATCATAAAAATATTTTAAAATACTTTTTTTTAACAGAACATCTTAAATTAGCCTGGTGTGGTATGCAGTGTATAGGAAACATTAGCCAGAAGGGAAATACTGAGAATTTTTAGGAACCAACAAACCAGAGGAGCTAGATCATGTGGTATTGCCTTACATATGATACATCTTTTTAATTTTACATTCTCACTACCAAGATTTATCCCGCTTTTCAGTCTTTGCTCTCTTAGCCTACTGCATTTTCCCCTATACTCAATTTACTGATTCTCACTTCACTTACATGAATGTAACATCATTAACTCTACTTGACACACCTCTAACTTATAACAACACTTAAATAACTTCAGAATCAATCCCATTAACTCCATCATTCAGGAAATGGAGAAGGAAGGTGAATCCTACACTAATGAATAACCTCAACGTTAAATGGACTCGTGATAAAAGGTATAATTTAAGTCTTAAACCAGCAAATGTGTCCAGTTTTAGATTTAGTACTTATATTCCTTCAGCTGGCAATTTCATATGCTACATACGAACAGAATTTGAACAACAGCTCTGCTTGCAACACTTACTGCCACAAAGCTTGTGTTATCTTCCACACACTTTTAACAAAATAGCAAGCAGTTACTGTGCATTCCTTCTACCAATGTATAGCAACTATCTTTTCATATTAGTTTCATGTAGCTGCAATATTACAAAACCATTATATGATTTGAAGTTGCTTTACTTCTCAGAGGATGCTGAAGTTGCTTCACATCTTAATTACAGATTGGTGGAAGTGACCTCTGGAAGTCATTTAGTTGAACCTAAATGCCCAAGTAGGGCCACCCAGAGCTGCTTGCCCAGGACCATGCCCAGATCGCTTTTGATGATCTCCAAGGATGGAGACTCCACAATCTCTCTGGGCAACCTGTGTCAGTGCTCAGTCACCCTCACAGTGGGAAAGTGGTTCCTGATGTTCAGAGGGAACCCACTGCATTTCGGTTTGCACCTGTTGCTGCCTCTGATCCTGCCACTAGGCACCACTGAAGAGACTCTGACTCCATCTCCTCTATAGCCTTCCTTCAGATTTTTGCCCACATTGATTAAGTTTCCTCCTGAGCTTTCTCTTCTCCAGGCTAAGCAGTACCAGTTCTCTCAGCCCTTCCTTATATGAGATACTCAAGAACCTTCATCATCTTTATGGCCCTTTCCTCGGGTCAAACGTATCCTGGGCTGCATCAAAAGCAGCGTGACCAGCAGGTGGAGGGAGGTGATCCTGCCCCTCTACTCTGCTCTTGTGAGACCTCACTTGGACTATTGTGTGCAGTTCTGGTGTCCTCAACATAAAAAGGACATGGAACTGTTGGAACAAGTCCAGAGGAGGGCCACGAGGATGATCAGAAGGCTGGAGCACCTCCCATATGAAGATAGGATGAGAAAGTTGGGGCTGTTGAGCCTGGAGAAGAGAAGGCTGTGTGGAGACCTCATAGCAGCCTTCCAGTATCCGAAGGGGGCCTATAGGGATGCTGGGGAGGGACTCTTCATAAGGGACTGTAGTGAGAGGACAAGGGGTAATGGGTTAAAACTTAAACAGGTGAAGTTTAGATTGGCTATGAGGAAGAAATTCTTTAGTGTAAGGGTGGTGAGGCACTGGAATGGGTTGCCCAGGGAAGTTGTGAATGCTCCATCGCTGGTGGTGTTCAAGGCCGGGTTGGACTGAGCCTTGGGTGGCATGGTTTAGCGGGAGGTGTCCCTGCCCCTGGCAGGGGGTTGGAACTAGATGATCTTAAGGTCCTTTCCAACCCTAACTATTCTATGATTCTATGATTCTATTCAGGTGCACCCTCTTCTCTTATCCTGAGTAGTCCAGAGCTAGACACAGTACTCCAGCTTTGGCCTCACTGCCGCTGAGAAGCATGAGGATCACCTCCCTTGGCCTGATGGCAAGACTTGTCCCAGTCGGCAAACTGTAGCAGATCCCTCTTCTTCGAAAGAGGCCAAAGTCTACTCTCCTGAAGTCCAGGATGCTGAACCTGTTTTTAACCCTGCTCGGTCCCCTCAGGGTCCTAAAATCCACCATCCCATGGTCACTGCAGCCAAGGATACTTCTGACCTTTACATCCCTAACAAGCCCTTTCTTGTTTGTGAGTGTAAGGTCCAGCAGAGCATCTGTCCTGTTGGATCACCTATCAGTTAGGCTCCTTTATTATGTTGTTTCCTCTATCCCAGTATATTTCCAGCAGCTGAATGAGTCCCTGGGTTTAAAGGAAAGCTCCAGTGCAGCAAATGACCAGCAAGTCCAAAATAATATTTTTGCTTGGCAGATTCACAATGAAACACCTCTGCCTTGTCTCTAACAATATACCAATTCATGAGTGTCCTGGGATCAGCTCTAGCAGTCATTTTTCTCCTTCTTAGTGGCTATTGCAGTGCTGTGTTTTTGACTTTTAGCCACTAAGAAGCCACAGAAAGCAACATTAAGTTACTGAGTTCAGGGACACAGGAGATCTAGAAACCTACAGATTAGCTTTGGTTTTGCTTGACAAGGGTATCTAGGAAGAATTAAGCAGTACATGAAGCTTTTCTGGGGATGTAAACTGTTGATACCTATGTTCCCCATATGTAGTATTTGATGCTCATGGAAGTGTAAAATCATCCTGCAAGCTTACCCTCATTTGATGCGCTTAGAGGGTAATTCGTGGTAGTATGGCCACGAATTTCCTGAAATCTGCAGGAATTTGAACTGTGAAAGTTATTTAAAATGTCTGAAATCTCCTGTCATCAAACTCACCCGGTCCAGAGGCATATCCACACAGACATAGCAGAAATACTAAGCAACATGATTTCATAAGCCTTATTTCCCTAAAACATTGTGCTGCATTCAGAATAAAACCAACCCATTAACACAAAACCTAGCAAACACAAAGGCCTAACTTTCATATGAAAATAACACGACGTAAGGAAACAAATTATTCACCAAATGGGAAAGCTGACTGCATGAGCATATAAAAAAATCTTGCAAAACTGAGATTAAATTTTACCACTTTAGACAAACACCATCCAGTTGAATTTTATAAAGATAATGATATTATCCCTGGAGAGAACGGTTCAAGGTTGACACTAACACATTAACTAACTCTGGAGTGTGTTAGAGGCTGCAGAGTGTGAAGATTCCTGCTGTCTTTTAGTTATACGACTCATCACTAGGGTGAAAAGCTTCTGTTTTTAGCATGATTAATGAAGAAAAACTTGTTTCCTTGCATCTTTTCCAAAGTGTATGCCAATGGTCTAGTACAAAAGGGCACTGATGTATAGTCAGAAGCTGGGAAAAAAAATAAAATAAAAAATTAAGTCTCTTGGCCTATTTAAGTAGAGGATCAGAGAATGAATCAACATACATTTCAGTGAGAAAAAGGAGAAATTACATAGTGGATTTAAAAAATCTTTCCCAAACTACAAAAGACTCTCTCATGCTGTATCTACTGAATTTAATCTTCGAGTTCAAATATCTCATATGCTTCTCAGAGTTGGTGAAATGCTACCAACAAAACTATATTGAACATAATTTTGTTTTTATGCTTCAGGTCATGTACTATGATTTGGCTTGGGTTCTTTCAGAATTATCTAATCTAATTAAAAACAGATCTCTGAATACAACTAATTCAAACATGGCAAAATGATGGCTGACCCTATTTTAATGGCATTCAAGGTTACAGTCATATAAATCTTTGGATAAAAGAGCCTAGAAAAAGTAAAAATCTTCTTGCCAAATTATTAATGAATTTCTAAGACAAGAGAGTTACTTTTCCTGTAGACAGACTGCATTACTTTTGCTTTGTATATTCAGCTGGAAACAGCAATTGCCACATGTCAAAAGATAAAGAGCTGGATAGGCAGAATGTGGATGCGATTTAAATTCCTTTGTTCAAATGGTATTTTTTTTTTTTGAGCGGTGGTATATTTCTAGTCTTCTAATAAAGCTTCTGAGAAATCTATTATGCGTTGACCGAAACATTAAAAAGCTTTGGTTTCATATTTGGTACTTTTTGCTGGTTTACAAATTCTCACCTCAGTTGATGCACCTCACTTTAAAACCTGAAGACAAATAGAAACCTTAATTTCTTAAAAGGATGGAAACAGAACTGTTTAGTTATCCCATCAGTGTCACAATTTAAAGAGTAACATTGGTAAGTAATTGATCCTTCAAGAGAGTTTTAGCAGTAACCTGAACATTACAATGGCCCAGCAGGCCACTGTCACCTAGGACAAAATGGTGAGCTTTCTTGTGGCACACAGAAAACCTAGTCTCTTGTCCAGCCCTCTCAGATGTAAAGCAGCATTCATATGAACATATACAGATCTTCATTCTTCTTGACTAGGCCTAATTTGGGAGATATTTCAGTTTTGAGGAAAAATAAGAGGAACAACATACAGTACAACTTCAGATTTGACTATCATGGGTATGGGGTGTAAACTGCATGGTTTACTACATTCATGCATGAACATCTAATTAATTTACATGTGTGCCCAAGCAGTTCATGTTTGAGTATCCAATTAGTTCACACATAAGCACCCTCTTGCATAAGTGTTTAATTAGTGCACACATGATAATTTATGTATGAATGCCTGATTAATTCATGCACGGGAACCCCAACAGGTAACATACACGTTGGCCATACTCTGCAAGGTTTAGGTAGCCAGTCATAGTGAGTCCAAACACTCTGACACCAGTGCAAGAACTTCAGCTAGTCAGGGGAGCATACAGTGCCTTGGCTCAGGAGTACCAGACAGAGCATCAGCTGCTAGGGAAGGAGCCACATGGGAGGAAACACGCTGGGAGACACATGACAAGACTTTTGGCAGGAGAAACTGTTTAAGAAACATGCAGCTGGATCTGGAAAAGTAGGATACCTTTGCTGAGCTCTTTCAGTTAAAAAGTAGTTACTTCAAATGAGGCAGAACAGCTGTGGACTCTGTGTCTCCCACATCTTAGCTATTTCCTTAATCATTCTGCTCTACTCTCACTAATGCATTCTCTCTTGTATTGACAAATCTTCCTTGTGAAAAATTAAATTAAATATTTTAGTCTTACTTCCATTATCTTCAGCTATTACTAACAGTCAACCAAGTGAAATATGGATCAGGATAGCTAAAAAAGTGATCAGACACTCTAGCTTTTGGTATGACACAAAACTTTATACTTTTTGGAAGACAAATACTGCAGATGTAATGCTATAGATAAATGCTTGATAGGAATAAGTTAATACATAATGTTTTAGAAGAAAATAATCTACCAGTATAAATTTGAAATTGGTTTGCCATATCCTTACTCGATACCAGCATTACGTAAAATGTAATTCTAACCATTTTAGCTGTTAAAGTCAGAATCTTAGGCACACACTCATATACACAAATACTTACACACACCTACTTAAATGCTTCCAGTCAATTTTGACAAAGTCCACTCACAACATGACATACACATCAGTTAGCCAGCATACTGTAATTTATCAAAATTACTATTTACAATTTAAGAGGTCTTTGGTGCTTCCTTTATAAAGTTGCACAAACAGAAAATTCATAGCAATAACATGTCAGTGTTTCAGAAATGCAATTATGCCACATGTGGTGACTGCAAGCCTGCTGCAGCCTCATATTTCAGTCACCATGGACTCTGCAATATGCTATCAAATACTTAACCACTGGTTGCCCATGTACTTCTTATTTGGAGATTTCTCTAGTGTGCTAATTACTTCAGAATGTAGCTGCCAAAACAAAATGAAATTAAAGAGACTAATGCATCATAAATAACCCACCTGAGTAAAACAAGAAAACATCTGTTAAAGAGCTTCAAACATTCCTTTGCTTATTAGGGTGTGGGGTTAGGGGGGGAAGGTAATGAATAAATGAACAGAGGTAATGAATAAGAAGGAAGAAGCAAAAAAGTAAAAAGCAGGGAATAAATCACAGAATGGTTTGGGTTGGAAGGGACATTCCAATCCCCCTGCCATGGGCAG
Organism: Ara ararauna; assembly: GCA_028858755.1. Taxonomy (NCBI): domain Eukaryota; kingdom Metazoa; phylum Chordata; class Aves; order Psittaciformes; family Psittacidae; genus Ara; species Ara ararauna. Next base: position 13,854,967 of record CM054380.1, on the reverse strand, counting down.
GGACAACTTCCACTATATCAAGCTGCTCCAAGCCCCATCCAATCTGGCCTTGAACACTGCCAGGGATGGGGCAGCCACAGGTTCTCTGGGTAACCTATGCCAGTGTCTCACCATAATTATAGGGAAGAATTTTTTCCAAGTATCTAATCTAAATCTCCTCTCTGTCAGCTTAAGACCATTCCCCCTTGTCCTACCACTACAAGCCCCTGTGTAAAACCCCTCTCCAGATTTCTTGTTTGCCTCTTCAGGCACTGGAAGCTGCTCTAAGGTCTCCCCAAAGCCTTTTTCAGGCTGATCAAGTCCAACTCTCTCAGCCTGTCTTCATGGGAAAGGTGCTCCAGCCCTTGGAGCATCTTCATGACCCTTCTCCATTCCTGGAGGATTGTCTATTCTCCATCTTTTATGTCCATTTCTTTAATGTCTTTAGACATCCATCCCTCTTCTCTAGAATCAGATTAATTCCTCCTCCTAGCTGGCATCAATTTTCTATGTAGCAGGTCCAAATATGGGCTTTTTTTTCACACAGAGGTGGCAGTTGGGTCTGGCCTTTTGGTGAAATACATGGGGAAAAAGGATGGTATTTTCTCCTGAGCTTCATAGCCTGTGTTCATTACAGACAGTGGAAAAAAAATTCTTATTTCAGAAATCTAAAGATAAAAAAAAATCAACAAAACCCAAATCCCAGTGATGGCTGCCCTAGCAAAACCACCAATAGTACAAACTGACATCAGTGCCTACTCACCCAGCCTGAGGAGAACAGACCCTGTCCTATATTGCAGCTCTCTGAAATAGCTACTTCACAGGGCACAAGTGGGACTATGGAATTTCCATGTAACAATTAGCAAAATAAACTGAACAAAATTAGCAGGTTTATGGTCAGAATTGGTAAAGCACTCAAGGATCCTGTCGACATTTGATTCATTTCTAAGTAATTATAACATTTCTAATTTTCTAACACCAGACCGCTTTAAAATGAATGATAAGCAGCACTTTGGATCTCAAGTGTTTTGTAGCGTTTTTATTATTGAATAGCTGACTTCATTGAGAAGACTGCTTTTTAAAGGTGGCTAAAATGCTTCCTACTAGTGTCAGTCTCAATGTAGGGAAACACATTCTATGATTGATGCAAAATAATGCTAGAATAAAAATCTTCTAGATATATGCTAAGCAGAATAAACATTTTTTTTTGTCATATTAGATCTGTTTAACAGGGTCTGTTCTGCCTCTCTGAAACACATTCCTCTTATTCAAACACTGATCTGAAGTGAGACATTTCTATGTAAAAAAATACCCAGCATTAAAAATTTTGAAATTTTGTGGCAGTTTTTTACTCAGACATCATGAAAGAGTACATGTTGCAGGCAAACCAGTCCTGACTTGAGGAATTTTACATAATTTATTGTCAATTAGCATAAAATTCTAATCACTGATTCATGTCTTAAGAAAATGAACTAGTCTCTTCCTAGTCACAAAGTCCCTTGCTTTCACCATGCTGCGCTTCATCCTAGTTCCTTCAGCAAACCTCACACTATTTTACCAGGGTAATTATGAGAAACAGAGAAAATAAAGTTAAAAATTATGACATAATACAGTTATACTATATAGAAGTTCAAAATTAGGAAACATCAGGGTCCTACAAGAAGTAATATGTCACATTGAGTACTGACTCCTTCAGAGAAACTAAGGATAAAAAACAATATTCTACTAACTTATAATGTGCATACCATTCATAAAACTCACCTGCTTAGTTTTGATTTGCTTTAGCTAAGCTTACAGTTTGTTTTTAGACACTGTTATCTTTTAACTACTTTTTATCAATGCTTGCATGTAGCCCAGATGATAGGCAATGCTGATATTTTCCCACTTTCGCCATTTACTACAGAATTTTGACTAACAGAAGTAGGAAAATATTTCTATTTGCCAAAATTCATTGCTGCTGTTTAAAATAGTTCAATGCAGTCAAGTCACAGTGATGTAACACATACCTGTCAATCTGATGGCATATTTTTTAACTTAATGGAAAGATGACAATTCGCAGAATAATTGTTAAGTTATTAAGGATCAATGGATCTATTTACTGAGAGCAAATGAGAAAATAATTCCAGTTACCCTGATAAAGCTTTGAAAATAATCATACTCACACAGGAATGGATTCATTTACAGCAACAGTTTGGAAGCAATGGGATTTCTGATAAATGCTGTGCTCTGCTGAGTTTTGATTACTAATGGTTACAACTGCTTGCAAAGGAATGCACAACACCTTCTCAGAGATAAGAAAAAGAAAAATAAGGCACAAGGGAAAAAAGCAAGGGTTAATAGTGCTCTTCCATCTGAAAGCAAAGTTATTGCTAGCAACAGCTAATTACAGAATTGTCATGACACAGCTGGAGCTCCTTGGCTGACAAAGTTAAACAGAACAGTCCCAGAAGAAATAAAGGGAATAATTTCTGACAAAGATATGCCTGCAGTGAACAAGTCTTAGAGGAATTATAAACCTACAAGGAAAGATGCTTGAACAAAAGATGCTGTTGCTTTGTGTTTCGGACTACAGACATGCCCTGACAAAGGTGCTAGCAAGTCACGTGCTGAAGTCAATGAGATTCCTCACATCTCTAAATACAGGCTGGTGCAAATTCCCTAAGTGAATCAAAGCCAAAACCACAGTAGTGTCCCAGCGGGGCTCTAGCACCTTCGAGGCCCCACAGCATTCTAGTGTAACTGGCAAGGGAGTGCGAAAGGTACCTGTGCTGCACAGTCCCACTGTGAAATGACTAATTACTTGTATTTAGAAAGGGGATAAGTGAGATTTTTATTACATTAGCGTGGCTAAAGAAACAGACAAATACTGTTGTTGAATTTCTAGGACTTTGTAAGGCTTGAGTCAGTCACAAGGGCAACCATGGTCTGCTATGCAACCCCAAACCATTACAGCTTTTGAGATTACCATCAACAGAACACATCTGAAATTCACATTCATGACTATCACAGACTTATTATAGCCATTGCCACCTGTCTCAATAAATTTTTTAACAAACAAGCAAATTCTATGGACCAGAGACTATTATCCCATAATGTTTTCTCATGTATTGTTTATACTATGTATAAGTTGCAACGTTATTAGAGCCCTGAACAATCATTTGGTAGTGTCTACAACATAATTGAATACAGTTTTATTATCCCAGTGAGCAGGTATAAATATTTAATTCTTATATACCACATGACAGTGGGAATTGTTTCAGCCAATAAATCTTTCTGTTCCACTTTCACAGTAAAAGTACTTTCTGTTGAGACACAAGTGCTTGTACAAAACGCTATTTTGGAAGTCATTTTTATTTAAAACTTTGTCTCTTCTTCCCATATATAATAACCCATTTTTTTAGGGGTGTGTTTTATTCTGCTCCAACGAACCCAAGAAAATAGAAATTTAAATCAACTAAAAGAGACAAGAAAAAGGGAAAAACATCAAGAAAAAAATATGGAATAAATACACATCGGTTTAACCATGATATTTTCAAGCCCCACCTTCCTTTCATTTCTCTGTTAACACTGCACAAAAGCAAAAGTATCACTGAAGAGGCAATTTGTTCACTTTATTTCTGGGGACAGAAACCTACTGTGCTCCATGAGACTGAGCGGTTGTATGTGTAGCTGATGGCTGTTAAAAGCAGTGATGTCCAACAGCACATCATGCTGGTCAGCAGGCCCAGAATACTGCAACCACCACCTTCCCCCAACCCCATGCATTTATGAAAGCTTCAATAACACAGATACAAACCTCAAGTCAGCTAGAGTTTCAGAACATGACCCGGGATTTTAATATGCTGAATACAGTGTTATTTGTAGGTGCTTCTATACAACAGATAATTTGATAGAATAGGTTTTGTTATGCAAAGACACAAAAACACTACCATGAGGGATCCCAAACCTTTGTAACTGCATCAAGAAAGCCACATCCAATCTCAAGTGGGCAGTTACCTTCAGAAAGAAAGCAGCGACTTGAGGAGAGTTGGGGATTTTGTTTTTAGGAAATTAAATATTCTGTACATAAAAAAAAAGAATGTCTAGAGATTTTCCTTTCAAGTTTTAAAAGCAAAAGCAACACTGTCTCAAATAAACGTTAGAGGATTCCTAATTTTAGTAAAATAAATAAATAAATAAATAAATAGAAATAGCAGAAAGTTTTAACAAGTTCTGTTGATTTAACTCTGTATATAAACTGAGGAAATCCACCAAGCCTTTTGATATGCTAACAACCAGATTTTCTCCTCCAGATTGGGGTATCCAGAGAGACATAATCCCTACTGTTATTATTTACACAGCAAATTATTGTTCTGTTGTCCTATGGAATATAAAAGTGGGAAAGCCTAATCCAGATGAAACTTCTCACAAAATCAACAACTCTAATTTCTTTATGTTCAAGACAGAATCAGAAATATTACTTTTTATTATTCAACTCTCAGTTTCACAGCTGTACTTTTTGTGTGTGTTTTTTGACTTCATTTCTCAGGTGTGCTTTTTGACTAACAGAAAAAGATGAGCTGGTTTGCCTGGCTGGTGTTTGGTTGGTTCTTTTTGGTATTTATGTAATGAATTTAATAGTCTTTTCTATGGAGAACAGTGAAAGTACGATAACCTGCAGACAAACAAGACAAAACGGGGCAGGATGCTAAAAATTATGAATCACCATTAAAATGACCGCACTATACCTTAGGATTCTCATTTAAAACAAAGTAACAAATCTGCATCCCTGGTACTTAAATAGCTGAATAACATCCCTAAGGAAACAAAGTTTTACTTTTTTTCTCATTAGGTGACAAAAACCATAACGTTACAGTAGAAAACCAAACTCAGAGCTGCAGACAGTATAAACTCTTCCCCAGTACAATGCATGCCAGAACTGTTCTGCCCTCCACAGTTACCTGAAGCTGAAAGGTTCCCTACACTTCGAGGGTTATCTTTATGCCCCAACACAAACACAGTGGAGGCAGACATCTAAAGAAACTCAGTCTGAGATGGGGCAGAATCTGATTCAAATCAAAAGAATAAAAAAGCTTCTTCAGAAGTCTGACTTGGAAATAGTCTAGTTTCTATTATGGCATGCAATCCGATATCACTGGTGTTAACTTTATGGCTTTACCTATGCATACAGTGTTTTGCAAATGTATTTTTATTAGTAGTCTCAACAGTCCTTCCAAAACCTGATGAATCTTAGGACACAGGACTACTCGAACAGATTGGCCTTCATAAACTAAACATCAGGCCTTTACACAGGTCATCTTTCAGTTTAGGTAGAGAACTTAATTTCAAAATGCTGTCAACCTAGCAACACTTTCATGGGCAATATTAGCTCTGCATTCACTCTGCAAACCAGAATAAACAAGGCACGCTACTTTTGTTTTACATTAGCAAGTGAAAAAAAGCTGAGTAATAAGTGTGTTATAATGACTATTAATGTGAGTATAAAGGAGTACCATGAAGACAAGGGAATCAGATTTCCATCCAATATGCTCTATAATAAAACTGCTATCACTTTGTTAAATTAAGTACAGAACCACCAATTTGTACCACCAGGAATTGGGCAAAAGGCGTTTTCATAAAAACTAAATGGCAACATTCAATACTTTAGGTGGTACTAGCAGCCATTCCGGAAATTTACTCTCCTTATACCACACATTTGCCATCTATATAAATGTTTTAAATAATGGCCTGTTACACATTAACTGTTTCACTGCTCCCAAGAAAACAAGCTGTAATAATCACGAGGAACTCCAAGCTCATGTTTGATCTTGGGATATCACTGCTGCCTTCTACAATCTTGTCATCTCGTTTTTTTAAAAAAACAAACACATGTAATTAAGTCTTTGAAGGGAATTCTTTCTACTGGCTCCAATATTTATTAAAGGTTTTTCTCCTGAATGTTTAGTGTCATGCTATGGAAAATTCAGACAGATTGTACTCTTTAATGCCTTTTTCTTCCTCTCCTCGCACTTTACATCCTTATATTACAGAAAGCTATAGGCATCACTTTTCTCTCTCTTTTCAAAGTCTTGTTGGTATTTAGAAAATTCCTCATTCTGAATAGTGACTTGACTTCTGCAAAAGTACTCAAAAACCTTGCCTTGGCACACTGTTCTGCTCAGCTGTTCTGAGTATTCTTAAGGTAACCTTTACAAACCTTTAAATGTTTTTCAAGGCTAAAGTTCACCTGAAGACAGTACTGAAATTTCTGGGCACTTTTGTTCTTCTTTTGCTGCTTCTCTGTATTTTTTAATTCTCCCCACCCTGTGTGGGTGATGGCAACAAAAGTTCTCTCTTTCTCTTATGTATTTGTGTCTATTTCTCGCTGCAGTAATTAGGACAATGCAAATAAGTAATTTGCTGTATTAAATAGATATTTACCAGAAAAAAAAATTACTTGTTTACAAGGAGAAATGAAGTAGTAAGATATTCTCTATACTTTACATTAGGGATAAGCAGCAAAAATGGTAATTGTATGGAGACAAAATTATTTCCTAAGAAAGAGAAATTGAACAGAAATTTGAAGATAGCCATTAATTGAAAACAGATAAGGATGCCTAATGAAATAATATCACAATTGAATTTGATTCTTTCAGAAGCACCAAAAAAAGATAGATCAATCATCATTTATAATATGGATTTCCTGTAACCACGCCAAAAGATGTCAAAATCTATTACAGTTGATGTTTGCCTCTAACTGTATGTTGCACTCTAAGAGTCAGCTTTTTTGCGTTTGTTGATAGTACAACATAATTGTAAAGATGTATCTCTGCATGTATGTATATACGATTGACAAGCTAATGGCAAAATAATTGGTGCCTAGTATTTGTAAAAAGTATGAGCTGGCTATCTCATCCACCAGAACAGCATAGCCCTCTTTCCTGCATGAAGATAAGAAACTGGTAGAAAAGCAGAACACTTGGGGCCATTCATATCTCAGCTTCTTTGTAGAATCAATAGCACAGGCATCAGCTGGTATGTAATCTTATTATATTGATCTGCAAACTTTCCACCTGGACACAATCTAAAACTAAACAGTCCAGTGAGACCAAAATGGCCAATATGCACTAAAATTAATCAAGTTTAATTGTTAAGATAGCAATAGACGTGAGCAGTGAATGAACCCCGAGCCAGCCTGTGAGTCTATCAGCCAGTCAGGATGAAATGCCAGGGACATCGCTTCTTTCTTATCCCTATTTTATCCTACCTTTATAGCCAATTGCCAGCTGTTGCATATTCCAAATCCTGGATTTCTTTAAACCAAGACACTACTGCTGAGGGGAACAAGTAAATCACAGAAGCAGCTATCTTTGACAAGTAGGAGGCGTCAACAGGCGCCAAAATCTGCTTTTCCAAAAGCGACCTGGTTAGATTACGAATTTCCACCTGTTCCCGAAGTCTCAAAAAGCAGTGTTGTACTTTAGCTAGTAGTATTAAAAAGAAAATGAAACATCCTTTTAAACATTACAGAAAAGCATATTTAGTCCACAAGTGACACCCTCAATAAAGAAATAATCTATCACTAATGTAAGGACCTACTTCAAAAACTATTCTTTAGCTGCAAATTTCTTCCTTACAAAATTCAATACTCAATAAATCAACTTTGCAGTAATATTTTATCAAGCAACTGTAATCTTGGCAACATTATATAACAAAGTATTTTCTGATCTTGATTTATGTATACATTTTAGGGAACACTAGAAAGATAGATTTTTATAATTTGGAAAAAAAAAAAAAAAAACTTTAAATCATCTTAGACCTAAACACAGAAATGTTATAAACATCAAGATGCATCCAGGGAGTTCAATAAGCCATATACAGCCTTCTGGCAAAAGCATGATACTAACTTTTATTTTGAGGGTCTATGACAATGTAAAGCTAAATAAAAAACTAGCTTTCATCCTATTAGTGCTTATTGAAAATGAAGGAAAAAAAACTCACCCAAATCTGAAATTATCACTGATTACCTAAAAATTACTTCAAGTAATCTTTATTTAACCTAATTTCTCAAAAAGTGAATACAAGACATAATGCAAAGGATCAGTCTGAGGCATAAGCACACTTCAGTGTATCATCCAAAATCTAACAGTGTGAGACACTGCCATCTATAAACTAAACAGAAGCTGTAAGGATGGTAAACTTAGACGTAGAATCAGACTATGTATATACGTAAAACAGTTTAAATAAGGGCATATTAAGTATTTCTAAAGCTTCCTAATTCCCACTGCTTATATCCAGGTCTGTAGTTCAAGATAAAGTCAATTAGTTTATTAAAAAAAAAAAAAAGAAAAAGTGGCAGTGCATTTAAAGTCTGTTACCAAGGAGGTAAATTAACCAAAAGGATTAAGTCCAAGTTCATTTCCTGAACATACCTCTTAGCATAACTTCACTGCATTATGAAGTAGAATCCATATGAAAAATCTTATTCAGGACTAGTTCACAATTTCTTAGGTCATAAAATACCATTAGATAACCTAATTTTGATCTCTCATACACCAAAGACAATCAGATCAGCTTACTTTATTATTATTTATTTACTTTACTGTCAAATCTTTTCCACCCTATTTCTGCCTTCAGATTCTACAATAACTGGACTGCAACAGCAAGAAGATTTCTGCTAGATTCTGTCACTGACCATAGTGTGTGTTTGATCAACTTCACCACTGAAACAGAGCTGCAGATAAAACTGAATATCCCAGTGCAGTCTCTCTTTAGATTGCAGAGGGCTGTATACCCAATACATTTTATAGCATGAAGCAAACTGCACAGCAGAATCAGTAGAGTTGATGCAACAGTTTAGCTCAATACAGCAAAAGAGAAACTAAATTTCAAATTTACTTCTAAAATGCTGAAAATATTCAAAACTTGGCCTTGTCACCTCATCTTTCATTTTGATGTACAAGGTCTCCCTTAAGTTTCATTCTCAAAGTTACTGGTATCACTCCATGATGCATATATAGTTAAGTTTAGTGGAAAGGACAGATTGCTAGCAAGAAATTACTACTGAAAGTACTACTGAAATTAAAAGAATTTCCAGACTACTAAGAAGAGCTTTTGCTATTGAAAAATCAACTTAGTAAAGTGGGATGGGAGAAAGAAAGGTGAAGAAAGAATCAGAATTAAAGGATCACATTAAGATGAACGGAATTTATCTGTATGCTCAAATTTTGAATAGGCAAGTTTATCTTTCCTCTAAAATTTCCTAAACACTGTTAATTCTTGTTTCATGAGCATCCATGTAAAACTTTCATGTGGAAATTAATCAGATTATTTGATACAGCCCTTTTCAGCCGGCAGATAATGCAAGATAACCATGCCAGTGCTATGCTTTAATACTGAAAAGCAAATCCATATCCCATAAATGAGTACTCTTAAAGGTCCTTCCACTTTGATAGTGTGTTTTGGACCTAAGAATTGTTTTTAGAAAATCAAAACATTTTTACACTGTTGCAAAACTAAAGATCATATTTGAACTCCTATCTTCTTTTGTGAGTACTGCTTATAGCAACCAGAGGAGAGACTACAAGTTTTTTTTTAAATAGATGGTAAATGCAGAAATTCACTGTTAGTGCTCCAAGTATTGTGAGGAAAAATACAGTTCAGAGAATTATTTATAGCAAAGCTTAGATATTGGCTACAGGCCATTTTCAGAAGCTGTCCTTATCTATATATCACACCTAGATGCTAGCATTCTTACAGCTAGATATTTATGAAGGCAATTTAAAGACTGCCTTGAATAATAACACAAAGTGAAGACTTTGCACTGATGGAAGTACACCCTTTAACTAACTGCATTTGTCACAAGAATAACACAGTGATTTAACACAATCAGCTTTAAATTACAGTGTTCCCATAGTGTATGTAGATAGACCAGGATGATCAATTCAGATTTTCTGAAGTACCAGACATGTGCACTGGTTGGAAAAAAAAAAAAAAAAAAAAAAAGGCGTTTTCCCAATTTGTCCATATAAACCTATGCACTTCAAAATACCATGGCACAGATCTGAAATGCACTTTTAATACAAACAGCAAAATCCTCGTTTCTGCAGTAATGATCAATTTGATGGATATTGCATCTACTTATATCAATTACATCATTAATAAGGTTTTTTATGAGCCTGTTCTGTTAATTTAAAAATACCAGGCCATGCGTTGGTGACTTTCTTCCTTTAGCTGTTCATCATTTAGAAAACAAAATACAATATTCTGAACACCTTAAATCATAAATAGAAGCTAACCTTTATTTTAGATTTTCAAATGTCACCAACACAGGACCAGAGTACCCAAGAAGTTATTAAAGGAAAAAAAACCCAGTATTAATTTTTGTATTTTATTACTAACAGGCTGAGAGCTATAGCTGTGGCTTCGGGGGACAGACCTTACTGACACGTCTGTGGAAATATTTAGGTTTCTAGAAATCACTGAGGCCATTTTCTACCTATCCTAGCAAGGATTATTTGATAATGTGCTCAGGAAGTAGAGCTCTACGCATCACATCACATCTAAAGATTATATGTATTCTTCTACATGCCTGATAAACTGACAAAGGGTAAAAGTGGAGTTCAATCATCCTTCTTCAGAAGGCTAACCCTAAGGCTAACAAAGGAATCTCCTAGTCTTTTGCACCTCTAAGTATTTTGGAAAACACTGAATTGAACTTAAACAATTTTTAAGTCCTTCATTTTACTTTCAGTTTTAGACATGCAATTAGCATTAGCATTTAGCAGCACTTGTTTTGATGTCAAGTTACAGAATTCAACAAAAATAACTCAGACTTACAATAAGGAAATAATTAAATTGACTGCTACTATTCAATTTTAAAACCATAAATAAGATTATCCAAATGGCTTCTAAGGCAAGAGAGCTTTGTTCCAGCCACTGGCAGGGGAGAACCAAACATGTCACACGCCTGGCACAGATGGACAACTGCATTTCCAAGAACCACTTAATTTGTTCATATAATATTTCTTCCAGAATAAAAGCATTCAGTAATTTAGACTGCGATATATAGGATTCTCCCCAGCTACAGACTGAATCTAGACTGTTTCTACATGCCTTGATCCAACAATGTCCTCAATCATCCTGGGGCACACTGGCTTTTTATTGTATTCTAATTATAACCTTAAATGACCTTATTATTGCCAACTGGCGTAAAGAGTGAATTAAAGATATAAACAGGTGTGGCTTGTCAGATGATCAACAGCAGCTGCATAAAACCACTTTTATGCATTTCAATTTCATTTGGGTTACTTTACAGTTTACCTTCCTGAAGAAGAATGAGTATCATGCAGCGGATGTGAGATAAAAATACGCAGATGCACAAAAAACATTCGCTTTTTGTCTGATTTTGAAATAATAAATTTAGTAATGTCCATTAACTTTGCTTTTATAGCCTCTGAACATATCCTAGATGCTTTTTTTACCATTCTTGAATTTTAGTTTTTATGTTTTAAGGAATAATATGTTTAATTATTGAGAGTACCACAAGGTCTTTCTGCTTAAACATTCAGTATTTTCAGACATTAAATCCACCTTTTATTTACACAATTAGATGCACCAAATTTGTAGAATATATGAAATATTAAAATGCTTAACTATGTTATCAGATATGTAGCTTTCTAATATCCCCAATCCATCAAAACAGAAGAGAATAACTTATATATTTTTTAGTTTTGAGAAGCCATCATTGAACTAATGGTCTTGTTTTTTTTACCTTAACTGGACTAGCATTGTTTGCCAAAAGACACAGCAGTCCATAGCTGGCCTCAAAGTGACTAGAAACTTGCACCATCCATATTTAATAAGATGGTATAGCAGAAATACAGCATGCATTCCGTATTTCTATAGGAAAGCAATATTCATTATTCTACAGATTATTCCTTAATAAATATTTCAGTAACTTGAAGTGGAAAAAAATAGAATAGCATATACTGTGCTCTTGATAGTTTAAAAGCACTTTTGTTTTCTGATCTATGATGAATCCTTATGTTGTTTTCATTTCTGATGTATTTTAATGCCATTATGGGTTTGAAATTCATCTTTTGGTCAGTTTGTTTGAGAGGATGAAGACATTTGATGTTTTGTTAGCATGCACAAACAAGTTAGAAGTCATTTTCCATTAGCAAATACAGAGAGCTGACATTTTTTTATCATTATTGCTCCAGATACTTTGGTTATCTCTGTGTAAATACGAGCATTTACTGAATGGTAGCAAGAACAAATTGCCAAGCCTGCTCACAAATTTTCCCCTTCTGAAAGTCGAAGAAACCCACTGCTGGGCTGTCATTGCTCTTACTTACATATGGTAATGTCAAAAGCAAAGAGCTATTTGAGAAAACCCAAATCCCATTATCCCTCCAGTAGTGTGTTTTTTCAGTTGATTTGTGGAGCTGTGCAAGTATCGTTAAATTCATCATAACAGATAGTAGGCCGAGTAAGTGCAGCTGCACTTTCGTTCAGGCATCACTGAGTTATGATACAGACAACCTGCGCTTGTGAGTGTGCGGGAAGGGACTCACATGACCTCTTTGAGGTATATGGCCCAGGTAATATTCATGGATAGGATGGGAATGTGTCATACCTGTCTGTGAACAGGACAGCAGAAAGTGCCTTAGAGGGCCTTTGCCCAGAAACAATGGGGATCAACAGATTTTAGAGAAACAAGGGAGTCACCTTGAAAAGAGGAGAGTGAGAAGGAGGAGAAAGGCAGGGTGAGAGCTGAGCTGGGGTGGTAACATGCATGGTGTGTCATTGCCGCAAGGAGACGCTCAGCATTTTTCACATTATAAAAGACTGCTGTTGAAGAGTCAGAAATTTCATTTTAGATTCTTTCCGTAGGATGTCATAATTATATAAAGTTACACCTGAAGCCACATCTAGATCCTGGGTCTCCCAAAAGAATATTCAGTCTTTTAAGGAAGAAACAGCTTAATGCCCAAAGGCCAGAAGCAGCCTCGGGGTATATGTGGGGTGGATTCTTCCTAGGATCAAAAAATCTGGAAGTAGCTTACATTCAGGCAGCATAAAGATTTTGTCCTTAGCCCCTGAGGCACATCAAACAGAAACATGAGTTTTGTCTATTAATCCTCTCATTATCTCAACCCTTCATGCCCCATGCTGGGTGTCAAAAAGAACTGTCGTGGTTTAAGCTGTAAATCACGCAGCCCGCTCACTCACTCACCCTCTTTCTTCCCCCCCCCCACTCCGGGGGGGAGGGGGGAGGGGGGGAAATGGGGAGAAGAATCAAAAGAATGTAACTCCCACAGGTTGAGATAAGAACAGTCCAGCAACTAAGGGATAACACAAACCACTGCTGCTACCACCAATAATAATAATGACAAGGCAAATACAAGGGAAGAGGATACAATTGCTCACCACCCGATGACCGAGCTGTGAACTGAACTCTTCCGGGTTCCTGCTCCCAGTTTTACATCCTGGGCATGACGTGCTGTGGCATGGAACAGCTCTTTGGTCAGTTTGGGTCAGGTGTCCTGTCTCTGCTTCGTCCCGGCTTCCCCTCCTCCCTGGCAGAGCATGAGACTCAGAAAGTCCTTGGTCAGACCAAAACATTCTAAGCCGTAACTATAAACATCAGTGTTACCAGCGCTGTTCCCAGGCCGAAAGTTGAAAAAACACAGCACTGCGCCAGCTACTAAGAAGGAGAAAAATGACTGCTGCTGCTGAACCCAGGACAGCAGGGAAAGTGTTTTGGATTATAAAATATTTCAGGACATTAAAGAACAAAACCAAACCAAACCCTGCCACATGGTTGTACTCCAAACCACCTCTGCATGAGATGGCAAAAGCGTTCTGGAATCATATAATTGTCTCCCTTAACACGTGAACAGGGCTCTTAGCCACTAGTGAGGGAGAAGACAGAAAATGAAGATACTAAATATGTGCTCTCATTTTAATGAGTTGTTAATTCATATCGCCTAGCCAGGGCCTTTTATTAGAGACTGTAAATCTCAGACAGACAAGGAGTCATGAGACTTTGAAATTGCCTTGTAAATTAGTTACTGGTAATGAAACCATTTAGTTTTTGAAGGGTTGGGATTGTGAGAGCTTTCCACATTGAAATAATTATTGAACATTACTGAACCAAATAATTAAACTATGCTGTATAAAAACTCCCATAATAATAGTCACACAATTTCCTTTTCTTCCTTTTTAAAATTCTACATTATGAGACTTGTTATTGACACGTGAAGGTAAAAATATGACTTTCTGATCCAACATTACATTCATTGTTTCAAGTTATATAAAAGATGCACTACATGATATATATGATTCAACAGTGAATCATCTTCACCATATGATCTACTAAGTCTTATGTTTCAAAGATTTTAAAAATATACATACATAAAGGAGTATTCCAAAAACCTTAAGATAACCATAGATTTTTGATAAAATTTTGGAGAGGTGAAATAATAAAAAATCAAAGTCATGTTGACGCTTTATCAGTGCATCTCAAATCCGAATTCAGGTTTCAAATAATACTTTCTTTACCAGTGCTGACAAAGCAGGACTATAAACACATCTTAATGTGGAAAAAATACTTCAGCTATTCTAACCTCATTCAGGTTTCTTTACTGCTCTTTGGGAAAAAAAGAGGTAGGGAGGGGTGCTTTGGATAAGACTGAAATAGGTATTATTCTTTCTGCTGGAAAATATAAATTGCTTATAATGGAATTCCCATGATGATCTCAAAAACATATACAGCAAAGTTACAAATGGAATTAGCAGCATTTCCTTAATGTGAAACTTAGTTCCAACTACAATGTGGCTATTTTCTTGTTGCTTTTCTATGGGCCAACACTGCCTGGATCTGAACTATCCCGAGATTAGTTTTCCTAGAGGCTTAAATTTCTGTATTGGAAAATATAAAAAAAATCTGAAGTTATGTACATGCTCAGAGTTCATGGCACCTTAAGTCTTCAAGTTCAAACGATCCCAAAAAACATAGAATCATAGAATCATAGAATAGTTAGGGTTGGAAAGGACCGTCAGATCATCTAGTTCCAACCCCCATGCCAGGGGCAGGGACATCTCCCACTAAACCATGCCTCCCAAGGCTCTGTCCAATCCAGCCTTGAACACCACCAGCAATGGAGCATTCACAACTTCCTTGGGCAACCCATTCCAGTGCCTCACCACCCTTACAGTAAAGAATTTCTTCCTCATATCCAATCTAAACTTCCTCTGTTTAAGTTTGAACCCATTACCCCTTGTCCTCTCACTACACTCCCTCATGAAGAGTCCCTCCCCAGCATCCCTATAGGCCCCCTTCAGATATTGGAAGGCTGCTATGAGGTCTCTGTGCAGCCTTCTCTTCTCCAGGCTCAACAGCCCCAACTTTCTCAGCCTATCGTCATATGGGAGCTGTTCCAGCCTCCTGATCATCCTCATGGCCCTCCTCTGGACTTGTTCCAACAGTTCCATGTCCTTTTTATGTTCAGGACACCAGAACTGTACACAGTACTCCAAGTGAGGTCTCACAAGAGCAGAGGAGAGGGGCAGGATCACCTCCCTCCACCTGCTGTTAACATTCCTTTTGATGCAGCCCAGGATACGGTTGGCTTTCTGGGCTGCAAGTGCACACTGTCGGGTCATGTTAATTTTCTCATCAACCAACACCCCCAAGTCCTTCTCCACAGGGCTGCTCTGAATCTCTTCTCTGCCCAACCTGTAGCTGTGCCTGGGATTGCTCCCACCCAGGTGTAAGACCTTGCACTTGTCATAGTTAAACTTCATCAGGTTGGCATCAGCCCACCTCACAAGCATGTCAAGATCCCTCTGGATGGCATTCCTTCCCTCCAAAGAATCAATCAAACCACACAGCTTGATGTCATCAGCAAACTTGCTGAGGGTGCACTCAATCCCATTGTCCATGTCACCAACAAAGATGTTGAACAAATCCTAATGCTGAGTATTAAAAACCTTATTTTTTTATACTGACTGCTTAAATAATTGGATACAAACCATTCCACCCACCTCCCTGCCGCATGCAACTTGTGGTGGGGGAAGGAGGTAGAAACTGGGAATGAAGAAGTGAAGTTGAGCCTGGGAAGAAAGGGGGTTGGCATAAGGTATTTTTGTGTTTGTTTCTCACCATCCAAGACCATTTTTAAGGCAAGAAATGTAATTACTTTTCCCCAAGTTGAGTCTATTTTGCCCTGGATGGTAACTGGTAAGTGATCTCCCTTTCTATCACGAATGGTAAGCTCTTTTATCTGATTTTCTCCCCTATTCTGTTGAGGAAGAGGAGCGAGAGAGCAGCTGGGTGGGGGTCTGGCAGCCAGTAATGTAGAAAAAATGCCAGAAAGTTCAGTATTTTTGATAAACATTTGAGTTTGATCTTTTATTCCTAAAATGCTCTATTTTTAAGTGAAGGAATGAAAAAACTAACAAATACCAGCTCTGACAGCATCTAATTTTGACAATTTTGCTCTAACACTCCTGGGGAAAAAAAAAATACCTTTTCTGTCTGTACACAAATCCACTTCACTGTAAAAGCATAATGAAAGCAGCTATCTTAACACAAAAAAAAACCCTCTCATCCTGTGGAATTGCTAACAAAAATAATCCTTCCTCCTAATATCTGAAGATAGCTTTTTGAGTATATAATAATACTCTAGTGAATTCCTGACACGCAAGTATGGCAAGGATTTCCCCATCTGTTAGCATGAGATAAGTTCTGATCTGCTGTGATAAGCTGTTTTCTCATGTTCATAAAACAGAGGTTGGCACTGTGTTCACAGCTTGAAAGATAATTTCAACATGTGAACTACCAGGAATATTATTTACCTGCTTTCAGAGCCTCTGAGCTGCAAGTTGACATTAATATATGGAAAGACTACAAAAACAAATATGGAATAATGATAATATAAATATTGTCTACAGGTTAGAAAAATAATTCTGAAGGAGATGAAGTAATATGTAATTCTAAATAAGTACCATTAGAAAGACATTTTGCCATTTCATCCATTTATTTTTCCAGAAATGTTTTAATGAAGCTTCATGGTGATTCTCTGTTACAGTGTTTTACTCAACTAAGCATGACTATCTGAAGTTAATATCATCACCCATGCCCTGGAGAATTTTGATGCAAGAACTCAGGGATTTGATCTAACAGGAGATCTGATTTGACTGATGTCTTACCATATTCCTTTTTCACCTTAATCTTTCTCCCATTTATTCTGATAAGGGAAAGAATAAATTCAAACAACATTTTTCTTAGATTTTTAATACAACCCTCATCATCTAAAAATGCTGTGTGATGAGTGCTGTACGTACAACTTATGGACAAAAAATTCAAACCTTTTATAATTAGAAGATGTTAGATAAAAAATTCTAACATTACAATGAAAAGCTCTACTGCAAATGGAACCTACCTGTCTGGGTAGGTTATTCTCAGTAATACCAAAGGAAGTTGATCTTGAATAACTTAAAATTTTCAAGTAATGTCACTATGAAGATGAAAAATTATTAACATATTTATGTTCTGATTTTATTATAAATTACTGGGTATGTAAATCTAATCTGTCAAAAGTGCTTTTTTTATTTACTGTAAATTCCAAGATGATTTAAAATTATATATACTCATTCTTATGCTACTTGCACTTAGACTTTTCAAAAGCAGAATGTGCATTTCTCTGAAGATATGCAGATCTAGAGTTTTACATTAGTAAAATTCAATGTGTTTATAATTTTGCAATATAAACCCATCTTGTAGAAATATACATCTGAAACACTTGAAGTAGCACAACTGATCTTTGCTTATGGATCAGAAAATCCAAAAATGGAGTAAATAGGTTTAAACTAGCATTTTTCTTAAATTATTCATTTCAGGCCAAGACCAAAAAGGCAAGATTCCAGCAAAAACATAGAAAAAGGTTTGTTGAAGAACCTTTGACACCTTTGCTCCATAGTCACAATACAATCAAAGAAATAAAGCTGTTCTCATGACACAGGTGACTTTTAGCCGTATCAGAGCCTACAAATGCAAGCTTAGCATTTACTCTATTTCTCTTCAAATAACAGCTTTGTCAATAGTATAAGCAGCCGGCATCTAATAACACAGAGAAGGGAACTGTCAGGTGTGATTTCATCATTGCTTGGATAAGCCCAGGAAGACTGCAGTCTCTTAACACAATCAATAGGCAGCTAATGAGCACTTCAAGGCATGAAAGCCTTGAGCCAGGTAAAGAAACCCACAGAGGAAAGTACTTCAGCAGTCAAGTAAAATGCTGAAACACAGGCTTAATTCTTATTTATCTTATGGGGATATGAACACAGTAATGTTGCATGATTTTCTGCATAAGCAATCCTTAAATATAAGTCTAAATTCTGAACTACAAGCTGCTCACTGAGCTTAGCTTAAAAGGTGTTTATAGCAGGGTACATTATCTGAAATTGGAAAATCCTGCCAAAGTTCTGGCCATCTCCAAATATTACAGAAAACTGATGGAAGCAAAGGGATCCTCTTACTAAATGAGAATTTAAAATGACAATTCATATCTCAAAATTATTTCACACCAGATCATATCATAACTTTCATAACTTTGTTCAACTCAAGAGATTATTCTGTAAAATCAGAACAATCAGAACAATGCCTGTAGTATCTTTCATTATCATATTTATTTTCAAATATTTCTTTATCAAAACTGTTTGCAAATTGAAAGCTGTTTGGCTTTGTTTGTTTGGTTTTTTTTTTTCCTGGTATTTTTTTTTTTAACTTTGAATTCAGTCTCATCCTGGGACTTGAAAGGTAAATCATATTCTTCTCCTTCTTGCCCATCGCTGATTGTACTACAGATTTTCTTCCTAAACTGGATTTGATCCCTGGTGTAATCTCATTTCTTCTCAGATAAACTAGTACAGAGCTATCTTCTGTAATTGGCTTGCTCTTATGCAATTAACTAGACCACAGAAAGAATGTGTAAACCAGATAAAATGAAAATCTAGCAATATGAACTATTAACTATTGAAGTAAGCTTTAAAGAAAAATACTAAATTATCTGTTTTTGATATTTTCAAGTAAAAGAGCAATGCATTGCTGGAATCTTTGTATTAAGCAAGCTTAGATTATTGCAGCATATATGGCAGTCACAAAGCCAAGCAAGATGAATATTTTTTACTTTATATTACATCTGTGCATTAAATTAACAGAATTTCTTTTTGACAAATGTAAGATCTAATTGAGTCCCTTCTTTAATTTCTTTTTTATTTTTATTGCAAGCAGGCAATCTTGCTTCCTGAAAGACAGAACAGTATTTTTGATCGTTCTTTGAGTCATTTTCTGCCCTGCCAACACTTCAGCCAGGAAATGTTCTTATACTTTTTTTCTCTCTGGGCCTTAATCTTATCACTGCGTACTTATCCTTGCAGTGTTCCCTTATCTTTTCTATTTCTGCTATCTCTCTTCCACCTACTTAAACAAGTCTAAAACCCAGTCCATCCCATATTCTAACACTGTGTTTTGGCAGTACTCTACCTACCATTAGGTTTTCTTGTACCAGATAAGGACCATAGTGATCACAAGATGAAGTACTGATTTTGTATAAAACTGTTGAGCTGCAGATTTGCTCTAAGTAATTTTTCACTGATGGGCTACATAGCAACTCAAGTATAGTCTATCCATAGCATTCTACATTTATGCTTTGTCATGTGTTCTTTGTCCAAAAATGAGCATAATGCTGAAATAAGAGCATAAAGCCAGCAGGAATCAGTATCAAGGTTCCTAGCTAACTTGGTAAAAGTGTAGTTGCTTCATTGGGTCTGATTCAGACCAAAACCATAACTGTCATCCAGCTATGTACAGTATTGTTCATCAGGGACTCACAAGAAGGCTAACAGACCACTGTTCTTGCTAAACACATTTTTTTTCAGTTATTTAAAATAAACAACTTTGTTAGCAAAGAGGTAATGTATAAGTCTGAATGTGCATATGCACATGATGAAGAAAGGCAAAAAAATAAACCCCAAACCTGTAAAAACATAATAATGGCATTATTCAGCAGAGAAATGCACTGTAAACCTAAGATACAGAAATCAAGAGGTATTGCCATGACTGCATTCTCTAGAGTATCTCTCTCCTTCCAAGTATGGTTTTGGATAAGGAAAGGCTGACTGCAGTGAACTGGCACAGTAGATATCAGACAATGAAATCGATTCATCAGGTAAGTAACTTGTGAAAAAAGTTTTCCAACCTTACTAATTCTTAATGCTGTTATAAACAAAAGATCACAGGGAAGCACAAGGTAATCTCAGTGGCATGAGTTTATAAGCTTCCATCTTATACACTAAGTATTTGGACACTACTTTCCCACAGTTCATGCTATTAAAGGAATGATTTCTTCTATGTCTACTTGTGTTTTTCTTACACGGCTATATCCTGGCTTTCAAGCACCAGCAAGCTATCATTCTTGTGATATAACAGGAAACTGCAAAATATGCCAAAGAAACTCAAATGGCTTAAAATTTATCAGGCTTTACCAGGAAGTCTGTCATCAGTTGCTATGCATTCAGCATAATGAACACTAATCTTACCTATCAGCTGCATTATGCAAAACCCAAATTCTGCTGAAAAACAAAAAGTATATATTGCACTCCACATTCCTCTATTTTTAAAGGTCTACTAAAGTGTATATTTCATTTGACAAGTTTAGTGAGAGGCAAATATTTACCCCAGGTTATTTTGTTAGGCTTCAGGAAGTTATCAAGGAGAACTTTATTTCTGAGTTTTCTTCATTACACTACATTTTCACATTCCAAGACCTAGAAGGTCAATTATGCTCAGTGACTAAGCTTCAATGGCTAATGATATACTTCAGAGACCATTTATTAAATTATAAATATTTCAGAAAAGTACTGTTCTTAAATGAAATTGAGAGACAAAGTTTGGGAGTTAGCTAGACTACTAGTGGTACATGAGTCTACCTAATAACTAACTGTGTGTGTTATGAGTGTATATGAATAACAATTCAATTTATAAGTGCCAGTCACCAAGCACAGGATATCAGCAGCATTTCTTTTTTCAAAGACTTAATCTCAGAAATTCTCACTGGTTCTTCCCTTTCAATTCACAAATAAAATTGGAAAAGATGAATGATCAAATGAAGCAATGACAGGAAACATGCTTAAAAACGAATGTCAACTTTATAGCTTGTGATTATCTGTTAGATAATGTAAGATAAATACTACCTATGAGAAAACTGGATGCAGCACTTGGGTTGGGGCTCATTTGAAACACTTTACAAATAGAGATCAAAAGAATCTGAATATTCATATATTGTTAAAACATGTCAACCTCCAACACAGTTTAATTATTTATGTTCCTTTGTACCCAACCATCAAGCAGCATTTCTCAAAATATCTCTTTTGGTAAATAAATTTTACCTTTTTTTAGTTCAAAGCTATTTAAGTGTTGAAAGACAACACAGGTTATTCATATAATATATTTTTGGAATCTGAAACTTCATAGTCAAAATAACACCCAACTCTTTCGATGGTCTGCTCAGAGAAAGCAGTGGCTCCTTTAAACTACATTAGAATACAAGTACATGGAGAAGGCACTGTGGAGTTCTCAGATATTAAGCAAATGGTAGATCTGAACCTTCAACTGCTTTGGGTGAACAAAAATTATCCTCTAACTTACTTAAGAACTGTATCAGAACTGGAAAATAATCTCAGACCTCCTGAGATCAGCATCTGAATCACATGATCTCATTGCTTTTTCCCGCCTGTTGCTTTACCTTTGGAGCTTTTCCTTGCAGTAAAGTTTGAGATTTTTTTAATCAATTTAAAAAAACCTTATAAAATCCCAGGAACGGAAACCTTATCTATAAAAAAAGATATATATATCTCATAGAATGGTTAGGGTTGGAGGGCTGGAAATACATATATAGATATAGATATAGATATAGATAGAGATAGAGATAGATATAGATATAGATATATGTCTCATAGAATGGTTAGGGTTGGAAGGTTGGAAAGGACCTTAAGATCATCTAGTTCCAACTCCCCCTGCCAGAGGCAAGGACACCTTCCAATAGACCAGATTGCTCAAGGCCTTGTCCAACCTGGCCTTGAACACTGCCAGGGATGGAGCATTCAGAACTTCCTTGGGCAGCCTGTTCCAGTGCCTCACCACCTTCACAGTAAAGAACTTCTTCCTTATATCTAACTTAAATCTCCCCTGTTTTAAGTTTAAACCCATTACCCCTTGTCCCATCGCTACAGTCCCTAATGAAGAGTCTCTCTCTGGCATCCTTGTAGGCCCCTTTCAATACTGGAAGGGTACTATGAGATCTCGGTGCAGCTTCTTTTCTCCAGGCTCAACAACCACAATTTTCTTAGCCTGTTTTTGTATGGGAAGTGCTCCAGCCCCCTAATCATCCTCCTGTCCCTCCTCTGGACTTGCTCCAACACCTCAATGTCCTTCTTATGTTTGGACCACCAGAACTGCACACAGTACTCCAAGTGGGGTCTCACAAGAGCAGAGGGGAGGGGCAGAATCACCTTCTGCAACCTGCTGGTCAGGTTTGTTTTGATACAGCCCAGGATACAGTTAGCTTTCTGGGCTGAACTGCTTTACCTTACTCCTTGCATTCTCTTAAGGTATACTACTGCCAATTTATTCAGATATACCAAGTATTTTCTTGTTTGTATGTATAAATTGAGCCTTGGCTGACATAGTTCAGAACTGCTTTGAAGCTGTCATTGTAAGAACTCTGTGATCTTGTTTAATGGATTTCTTTTAAAAAAACCCTATATTTATATTTACATCAAATGCCAATTTATCAGCAAGTGCATCTACTGAACACATACTGTCATGTATCAACCTTTAATCTGGATCTCAATATTTACAAAGAAATCCATGATTATTGCTCAGATGTAGAGTATACAGTTTTACTTATTTATGATTCTCCTCAGAAACAACATACCTACTGTAAACACAGTAATTTCTGCTGTTAGTAAATACTTATCTCATTATTTGTGTACTGTTATTCTTTATCTAGATGATTCACAGACACTTAGTAGCTCTTAGAAAGTTAGCAAACATCACTACGTTAACGGGGAAGGTACTGTCAGAATGAGAAGCAATCGACCTGACTGCTCAAAATCCCCCAAGCAAACAAAAAACTCCCCTTAAACACATACAGCCCAAATGTAATAAAAGGGGATACTAGAGTCAGTGTTCTAGTAAACATGGCTAAGTTCTTCCATAGTAATTAAAATTATGTAAATGTAGAAAACTATTCCATGTTGGTATTTATAAATTTTAAAACCTAGATGTTAGGACACAGGGAACAAAACACTAGAAAGTAAATAAATGAGAATATTCTTCAATTCAGAATGCATACATGCATTAAAGTCTTGAAGCAATCAATATGACTCTTTAGATATATACCCAATCAATTTTTAAGTTATTAAATAGAGGAAGGAGAATTCAATGTACTATTCCACGAATCTTATCAAATATTATCATTAAGATTTAACCAATACAAAAACTCTCATGTTGGCTTCAAGAACATGCTGCTGAAAAAAAAGCCAGTTAAACTCTCTGAATGAAAGAACTTCTAATTGCTTGAACAGGGAAGTGCTTGTGTACCTCTAAGAAAAAGAAATTGCAAACTAGGCGGTCACACATTTTCAAAATGTGTGTAACTGTGAAATATTATCTTTATTTCTACCAATACACATTTAGGTGTGCTAATACTCAGAATGCACACTTTCCATACGCTGAAGGAGAAATGGGAAAGTAATTGAGACTTCTGTAAGAAAACATAGTCAAAAGCATTTCATCAGCAACAAAAGAAGGCATCGTGACATGAATTCCACCCCTTCAGAGAGTAACAACAGCTTTCACTATAGGTTTTGACTAATGAGACAGACATCTGGCTATGAACTTGTTCAGCCTATTTATCAATCAACAGCACAAACAACACTGTTGTATTTGCCTATATACTTAGGCTTCAACTTTATACTATTGTGAAAGTGGCCATCCCTAAATCATGCTCCTAATGTAATTTTTTTTGAAAAACAAAAATTTAAGCACTTTGTGTTTCCTCAGTTCTTACACAACTCCTGCTTCTAGTGCCATTACCATTGTCCTTATTGTCAGGTACACTCCTATTTCTTCAAACCTGCAAATATTCCTTTCCCAGTTTCTGTTTTTCATCTAGCAAAAATAAAATAAAACCATTTTTGGCTTTTACTCTTTCTTTCACTTTTCCTACTTTGAATCCGAGCATCTCCTGAAGCTGAAGTGCCTTCCTCATTTGTCCAACTTCTACTGCCAAATTGCCTATACTAAAATATTTCATGTGATCAACAGACAGGACAATTTTAAGACAACTTTAACACCTTTTGGCAGTACTAATTAGTACTCAAGACAAATATTAATTCAGCCCAAAGAAGTATAGCTATATCCTTTTGGCAGGGATAAATAAAAAAAAAAAAAAGCAAACAATATATAAAGCAAATCTTGATGGCCAGTAAGGTCATTGTGGATAATGTGGTTCTTCATAACTGATGTTTGCAATATGTTGGCAGAAGGATATTTTTAGCAAAGATTTGATTTGCGTTTACAATTTGTCCAATACCTGGTGCCTTTCCATTCTATGCTCCTATAGGTCACTTCATTTGTGGAAAGACAGAACTTTCAGTGTTATTAAAAAATAGAGGAAAAAGAATTAAAAAAAAACCACCATAAAATATAAGTTGGACAAACTGGACAGGGGTAGAGCAGTTGATGTCCTCTACCTGGACTTGTGCAAAGTGTTTGGCGCTGTCTCACATGACATCCTTGTCTCTAAGTTGGAGAGACATCGGTTTGATAGGTAGACCACTCGGTGGATAAAGAAATGGCTGGATGGCCACATGCAAAGAGTTGTGCTCAATGGCTCCATGTCCATCTGGAGGCCAGTAACGAGTGGTGTCCCTCAGGGATCGGTGTTGGGACCAGTCTTGTTCACCATCTTTGTTGGTGACATGGACAGTGGGATTGAGTGCGCCCTCAGCAAGTTTGCTGATGACACCAAGCTGTGTGATTGGGTTGATATGTTGGAGAGAAGGAATGCCATCCAGAGGGACCTTGACACGCTTGTGAGGTGGGCTGAGGCCAACCTGATGAAGTTTATCCACACCAGGTGCAAGGTCCTCCACCTGGGTGGGAGCAATCCCAGGCACAGCTACAGGTTTGGTAGAGAAGAGATTCAGAGCAGCCCTGTGGAGAAGGACTTGGGGGTGTGGGTTGATGAGAAAATGAACATGACCCGACAGTGTGCGCTTGCAGCCCAGAAAGCCAACCCTATCCTGGGCTGCGTCAAAAGGAGTGTGACCAGGAGGTCAGAGGAGGTGATCCTGCCCCTCTCCTCTGCTCTTGTGAGACCTCACTTGGAGTATTGTGCGCAGTTCTGGTGGCCTCAACATAAAAAGGACATGGAACTGTTGGAACAAGTCCAGAGGAGGGCCACGAGGATGATCAGGAGGCTGGAACAGCTCCCATATGAAGATAGGCTGAGAAAGTTGGGGCTGTTCAGCCTGGAGAAGAGAAGGCTGCGTGGAGACCTCATAGCAGCCTTCCAGTATCTGAAGGGGGGCTATAGGGATGCTGGGGAGGGACTCTTCATTAGGGACTGTAGTGAGAGGACAAGGGGTAACGGGTTCAGTCTTAAACAGGGGAAGTTTAGATTGGATGTGAGGAAGAAATTCTTTAGTGTAAGGGTGGTGAGGCACTGGAATGGGTTTCCCAGGGAAGTTGTGAATGCTCCATCGCTAGCGGTGTTCAAGGCCAGGTTGGACAGAGCCTTGGGTGGCATGGTTTACTGGGAGGGGGGTTGGAACTAGATGATCTTAAGGTCCTTTCCAACCCTAACTATTCTATGATTCCATGTTTCTAAACTGGATATTTCTCGAGCGGGGTAAAGTTAAATCTAGGCAAGTATATTAGAACATAGCAAGACTGGCAACCTTGAAATCCATCATATATATCATCAAATTGGCCAATACTTTTCTTCCACAAGAGAAGATAGTTCCTCATTCTCAACTGCAAATTCACAGCTACATTCACAACTTAAACCGAATGCTAACATGTCAAGTGTGCACCACACAGGAGTTCATTCACACGCTGAATTGTAATAATGATAAACTTGTATACTCACATGTATATACACATGTGAATTTGTACACTGACTGAAATTACTGTCTGTGTATGCATGTTATCTGTTCTACTACTTTAAAATTCATTGACCTATTATACACATGACAGGGTAATTTCTCTCTGCAAATAAAAACAGTTTAGAAGACAAATAAATCAGGTTTTGTAATTGAAAATTTGGTGAGAAACCATGAAGTTTTCAATAAATTTTACTGCTATGTGATAAAGATCATCTAAACATGCTACACAGACATATCTGCACAGACTACACACATTTTTACGGGACAGAAAATACTAATGTATGCCACTATTTATATTTATTCATACAAGTATTTCCTCATGACCATTATTCTCATCTTGGTCTTTATCTTGGACTCAATACAACAATAAAATGTACAGGAAAATTATCTTCTAAAACATTAGAAATATGAGAGCCCATAACTGCCTTGTAGGCAGGCAATTTTGTACAACAGCTATCTTTAGTGAATAAAATAGAAGAAATACTGAAGGGGGTTATTAAAGATTACAGGCTCTGTTAAAAATAGAGAAATTGAGACATTTGAAAACATTTTAATTTTAATATTTTTGTTGCTAAATACTGATTTTTCGACATTAGGGGAAGTGGATTCAGAGACATTTAAACATCTAATTGGATTAAAATACGATTTAATATTTGAATTTTTAAGTAAACATGAGAAGTCACCTGTTAACATTCATACTAAATTTCAGCACTAATTTCCATAGATAAAAGATACTCTAAGCAATTACAGTTATAAATAACAATTTCACACCTGCAATGCAATCAACTAATAATAAAACTCCACATTTGGGAACAGGAGGTGGAGCATATGGAGAGCAATTCACAAAATACACTCACAAAAATCTCTGATACTTTAAACCAGAGGAATTTACTAGGAGACAAAGCAGTATAAAACTTCACTGAAATGTTGTATCCTGTCTCTGTGAAAAGGCCTTTTCTTCCATGTTAATTGTCTCATGGTAGTTTCTTAACTTCATTTGAATCAAAAAAGGAGGAAAGAGAAATAGTATCCCAACAGTTAAAGTAAAGTAAGCATATCAAAATACATGCAATGGGTTTATCAGTTCAGTTTTGACAGGTTGCTAAACAGTAACTCAGAATGAAGAGCTGAAAACATTCCACAATTAATTACCTTGCTATGCACTGCCTGAGCTAAAGCCTGCAAAGGACTGCTGACAGCACAAAATTCGCATTCCAGTGCTCCTCCCGCCTCTCCCAATTTGCAGAAGAATAGGAAATCATGAACAATTGATACACTCTGTTAGCTCCCATCATGGAGGGTGAGCTCACATGTAGCCTTAGGGGTATCTTACACAGTTTAATGCTGAAAATAAAAGGTAATGTTCTTGGCAAAGAGCTGGGGGGATTAAATTTGGAAGGCTTGAAGCCGCTTTGAATTGTAGTCAATAAAAAAGAACTAAATAGTAATTTTGTAATTTAACTGTGCTGGTTATGCCCAGTGAGTCAGACACTTGTGAAATAAACCGTGTAAATAGAAAAATGGCTTAACTCTTTCTGCAATTGCAGTGTATTTTCTCCCTTCTTTTTTCTCCTTCCTTCCTTTGTGTTGACTCTTTGTTTTAATAATACTATATAGCTACTTTCTTCAGCTTATTCTCTTGAGGGAACTCACCATTCAAAGAGAAACTATGCTTTTTTGAAATAGCTTTTTTTAATTTGTTCTGTGCTTTGGAAAACTAGGACCATGCCAACAACTTGCAAAATAAATGCTGAGCAACTCTTCCAAGCAAATGAAACAGTGCCTCAGTAGTGTATGTTGGTCCTGCTGGCAACTCTACATTGAAGGTGACAACCCTTCTGAACATAGGGTCTCCCCTATGTCATGACCTAAGTTGATGTGTGCAGCCCTATATCAAATAGAAAATCAGGAAGATTTTGCAGAATGCCATGCTCACCTTCCTTTGTGTCTGGTCAGCTTTACAGAGGTGAAGATGACACCGGACCCTACCAATTCCTCCAACCCACTGGCAACCTGCTTCCAAACTGCACAGCTCTCGCACTCCAGACAGAATCACAATGATGATAAAGAGGTTAAGCCAGATTCTATTCTGAATATGTGTGTCCAAAACCACCTTATGTCTGCAGCTACCACTAGGGGAACAAAGACAGGTAGAAAGACCACTGTGTTCAGCCAGTATGGCTATTCAACACCGAAGTAGACACAGATTCCAATATCCTGCAATAGTAGTAACAAAAGGCCTTCTTGTCCAGGAGCAAGCCAGCTCCACCACCTGATTACATGATTAGTCACAACATGAAAC
This sequence comes from Ara ararauna, assembly GCA_028858755.1. Classification (NCBI taxonomy): domain Eukaryota; kingdom Metazoa; phylum Chordata; class Aves; order Psittaciformes; family Psittacidae; genus Ara; species Ara ararauna. The sequence goes on along the minus strand of CM054380.1, from coordinate 13,826,463 downwards.
ATTTGGCTGCCACTATTTAAATTTAAGATTTTTACAATTAAAACAGGAATTACTTTGGTTTCTATAACACAACGAAACAAGATATACATTATTAACCACTTCCTTAATTTTAATAATTTTTATGATTTCTCAAATTATTGAACCATTAAATTTATATTAAATACTCCAAGCAATTCTGAGTAGAGGTAAAACTATTTTTTTTTCTTTTTTAAGGTACCCTTATAATTACCTCACAGTAGTAAATTATTTAGATTATGATTACCCTCATTTAATAAGCTCATAACCACATTTGGCCTCATTTAGAAAATTACAGAACACTACAAAACCACAATTATTCTCCACTGTTTCTCTGGCTGCAACACTGACTTTTACATTCATATTGTGGATTTTTGGCAGTTCATTAGGAGTAGTTTGATTTTGGTGAGAAAATAAAGTCTATTTCAAAAGAGAAGAAACCTGCTAAAAATCAAACCATAAATTTCTAGGTAATTGCATATGTATTTACTGGTGAAGTTCTTAAAAATCTGCAATTTGTTTTAGAGGGACCACAAGTTCAACTACTTCTGAAAATCATTCCTGAACTATCTACCTCAAATGCTTGCTGCTGTTAGAATTGACTGAGAATCTCATTTTATATTTCAAATCACTACTTCCTTTGCTTAAGAGGAGTTATTTAAAAAAAAACTAAACGATTTTTCCTATAATACACAAAACTATGCATACAGACAAGAACCCCTGTTCTCTTCTGGCCCTGGAGCCCACAGGAACAGTAGAATGACAGAACCAGGCAAGCAGGGCTTTGCCTTACAAAATAGAAAATGTGTTTGAATCTGCCCATGTTTAAAAATAAACCAATGCTGGGTGATTACTCCCACAGTTGTGTTACTACATGCAAAATAAGCCCCACCAAAGTGACTTCCTCCTGTAGCTGTCTTTTTAAAGCAACGCTCACAGAACTACCTGCGGCATGCAGCCAGCAGATACATTAGTGACCATCCACTGCACCTTGGAGGCAGAGCTGAAAGTCCTAGTGAAGCTTTAGCAGAAGATGCCTGGAGCTGCTCTGCTGGCCAAGGTGCTGCCTGGATAGCAGCATCTAATTTAATCTTGGTTCCACTTTAAGCCATCACTTCTGTGTTTGGTTTGTTTATTTTTTGTTTTTGCATGAGACTGGAAGGCAGACCCCTACACTTTTGTTACTTGAAAAATGGGAGTTAGGCGCTTTTGGAAATCAGGATTCTGACGTCTTATTTAAAAACATATATTAATATAAAGTTTGTTTATAGGTGATCTTATCAGTCTCAGATTGCAGTTTTTGAAAAATATTTTTCTAAAAGCCTAGTTGTGTGTTCTTTAAGAAAATCACATTGAAGACTGATAAGATCTCTAAATATTTCATGAACTAATCACTTGAACCTCCAGAAATAAAAAACAAAACAAAACTAAGTTTTCACAGTGCTTGGAAGAAAACAAAAAGTGAGTGCAGTTTTAAATACAAAATATTTGATACTCGGTAAAAAGTTTCTGTAATGTTTTGATTATACAAAATACAACTAAGAAACACTACTGAAGTTTAGGATTATCAGGTCAAAATAAGGAGGGTGTGGGAAAAAAAAAGTTTCCAATGCCATGAAATGATATTTGAATAAAGCAGCAGTTTGAATAGCTACTGTCATTATTCTGGATCTGACTAACATAGTTCCATTTACCCATAATTGTGAGCACCGGTAAACAGTTTCCCTGACATGAAGCTGTTGGCTAACACAAACTGAGATATTCTAAAGAACAGTGAAATATCTAATCATTATCTCCACGAAGACAGAAGGCCTCCTATACAGCAGGATACCTTTTACTGGAACAAATGTGATACTTCTCTCTTTATGGAGAAAGTCTACTTTATGAAACAAATGATTGTAAATGAAAGTGTTTAAGTGCTTTGGTTCAAAATAAAGAGAGTTTTCTAAGGGGTGGGAGATCTTCCAAGCCAAAAATAATGTGCAATACTGTTAGGAGACAACATCATCTTGTAAATGACACTGACTGCTCATTCAGAATACTGGTATATTAACTGTCCAGAATCCTGTTCATAATCATCCTAAAATTACTCAAGTAAGTAAACACAGTTGCTTCTATCCAAGCATAAAATCTTAAAACTTTTCAGTTTTGGAAGGAAATAGGTAAGACTTCAGAATCAATAACTCCCAGAAATTTCCATAGGTGCATCCTCAAAGCTTCATAAATCATTAATTCAAGCAATCACGATAGAAAAATAACTCCGTTATCATCATCACTGCTCTCAGTCTACAGATATTCATCAGTAAGATTTATCCATTTATCCATTAAAAATACATCTTGTCTGTAAGAAAATCAATATTTTGCGCTGTTTAGCATAGCACTTTGTCAATCTGAAGAGGGTACCCTCAATGGGAAATTGGCATCTCTGGTGCTGGAATCTAAGAAATACATTTAATTCTAACATTTATTCATATTACTACACATTTATAAAATGGTGTACACATTCAAAGAGACCAAGAAAGCTTCTTGTAAAATAGCAGTAATTTCTCTCCAGTTGATTATCTTTGGTAGCATTTTGTGGCATGTAAAAATAAAACCAAATGAATTATTTACTTGGTTACTACAAATCATTGCATAATATTTTTGGTAAGGTCTACCATCCCCATTTTGTTTTCATTTAGTAGTTTTGAAGATCTTATTTCACATTCTACCCTCATGGTTGTGGTTCCCTCTCCCAGATCTGTTATTCAAATTTTCATTGCGTCATGTGGAAAATAGGTATCTGAACATGATAGTCTTCATCTACTACATTCATTTTAAATTTTTTGCCCCTTTCACTGAACTGACTGAGGCTGACCCTTTAGCTCCCTTCAGTCTTGAACCAGCAGCAAGTGTCATTACCTTTCAATAAATCCTTTTTCCCACAGGTCACTCCTATTTGAAATAAGCAAAATCTGTCCCTGGTATAAATTCTTCTCATATTTGGCTAGTCTCTGATTCACAGACAGATATAAGAAAGAAATATATCAAGTTCAACTCTACGTACCACTTAATTCAGATAAAATAAGAAAAAGAAAATGGGTAATATGCAAGGGAAATGAGCAGTAACATGGGAGAACTGCATGGTGTAAAAGGAAAGATGCATGGTATAATGCCAGAGGAAGAAGCAGCAGATTATAGGAGGCATCCATTCAGGATGATGCGGAAATCTTTAAAGCCCTTTGTCTTTATGAATCATGTATGTTAGAACCAGCTGAGACACTATGAACTGACAACTAGCAAATAAAATTTCATGGATGGTAATGTTTTCAGAGACCAAGGATAGCCAGGCTGACCTCATGATACAGTTTGCTAACATAATTAGATTGTTTGTTTTTGGAAAAGATGCTTGCAAAGTTTCTCATTTTTGCTGGCTGGCACACAGGGCCTATGGAGTATACTTGCTTCAAATATTCTATTACCATTTTGACAAAGCACTTCCCAGCATCATTTCAGAGGCCCTCCATGAAACTTCAATGGAGGGAATAAAATGTAAAGTGAACAAATGAAGTAACTTGGCTACCTTAGTATAGCTTTATTTTTATCCAGCATTCTAAATAGTAATTGTGATTAAAGCATTTCCTTGAACACTTTTCCATATCCCTGCCCACTCTAAGTGTTAGCTTGAATTTAGCTCCACTCATGACAGGTGATCATATGTGGGAGCTAAGGCTTAAGAGGTCAATCCTACGAAGCTATGCAATAGGTGAATTCAAACACTCTTGCATGAAAATTGTCAAGAAAGAGTAACCTGCATTTTACTGGTTGAACAGTTGTTCTTGACCAAGTTATAACTTGGGCCAATAGCATAAACCTTTCTGATGTGGCTTAACACACTTTTTGAACAAAATGAGTTCTTTCTTGAGAAAGGACAATCCTTACTCTCATAACTGTATCAATATTAGGGCTTTGTGGTGGCATGGATATTTTAGTTGAGAGGCTGCAATTTGGGAGGGCTTTTTTTTTTGCTCCCATTCCCAAGCAATACAGGTTATAAGCAGAAAAAAGATGCAGCCAAGGCCTTGAAAAAACTATTGTCCTTACCCACAGACTTTATTTAGGCTTTTTTTATGAATAGAGGAAGAAGGGACATTGGAGCTGAAAACTATAAAAGATTCCAGACTGAAGAATATACGAACAATATTTTGCAGCAAATCTTGGAAGAACTGTTTATTTGTAATAAAGTTTATCACAGCAAAAATCTTTCTGAACAAAAAGTTTATGAGCAGAAATTTGAGGAGCAAATTACCAACTGATAATTCTACACAACATAAAATAAAGTTTTAATTCTAACTGAAAAAGCTACATTTTGCTAACTAAAGCCTCCAATCTGTTAAAGACAAAAGAGTCTTATAGATTTTTTTGAACATCTTAAGCTATTATTTCAGCATTGCGGATCCAGATTCAAATCAACTCCTCAGCACAAGAAGGGTTTCAAAAAGGAAAAATAAAAACTTAATAAAATACACAAAAGGGAAAATATTTAACTTTGATAATTTCATAATTTTTATTTGCTAGCATACACAAAGTTAAAACCCATTTATCGCCATTCACAGCAGTCCGATTTCCAAATGACTTCTACTGAGTATCAGCAAATTTCCTGCCTTTTTATCAGTCATATGATGATTAGTTTGTCCTCTGCAATTCTGCAGTATGAATTCATACTAAGACATTTACACTTTGGCATAATTTAATATAAAATTCTACTAATATTTGAAGGAAAAAAGAGCCTTATAAAAGGCAGAAGCAAGGACAGGGGCCTGGGAAGAATACAGGGATGTTGTCCGGGAAGCTAGGGACCAGGTTAGGAAAGCTAAGGCCCACTTAGAATTAAACTTGGCTAAAGGATGTTAAGGATAACAGGAAGGGATTCTATAGGTACATTGCAAATAAAAGACAATGTGGGCCCTCTCCAGAAGCTATTGGGAGAACTGGCATCCCTGGATTTGGAGAAGGCTGAGGTTCTTAATGACTTCTTTGCCTCAGTCTTCACTGGCAAATGCTCTGACCACACCACCCAAGTCTTGGAAGGCAGATGAAGGGACTGTGAGTACGAGGACCCTGGGCCCACTGTAGGAGAGGATCTGGTTCGAGACCATCTCAAGAACCTGAACGTATACAAGTCTGTGGGACTGGATGAAATCCCTCTGCAGGTCCTGAAGGAACTGGCAAATGAAGATGCTAAGCCACTGTCCATCATATTTGAAAAATCATGGCAGTCAGGTGAAGTTCCCGATGACTGGAAAAAGCGAAATATAACCCCCATTTTCAAGAAGGGGAAAATGGATGACCCATGGAACTACAGACCAGTCAGCCTCACCTCTGTGCCTGGCAAAATCTTGGAGCAGATTCTCCTGGAAGGCATGCTAAGGCACATGAAAAACAACAAGGTGGTTGGTGACAGCCAGCATGGCTTCACTAAGGGGAAATCCTGCCTGACCAATCTGGTGGCCTTCTATGATGGGGCTATCGAACTGATGGACAGGGGTAGAGCAGTTGATGCCATCTACCTGGACTTGTGCAAAGCGTTTGACACTGCCTCACATGACATCCTTGTCTCTAAGTCAGAGAGACATCAATTTGATAGGTGGACCACTAGGGGGATAAAGAACTGGCTGGATGGCCACACGCAAAGAGTTGTGGTCAATGGCTCAATGTCCAGCTGGAGACCAGTAATGAGTGGTGTCCCTCAAGGATTGCTGTTGGGACCACTCCTGTTCAACATCTTTGTTGGTAACATGGACAGTGGGATTGAGTGCGCCGTCAAAAAGTTTGATGATGACACCAAGCTGTGTGGTTCGGTTGATACATTGGAGGGAAGGAATGCCATCCAGAGGGACCTTGACACACTTGTGAGGTGGGCTGATGCCAACCTGATGAAGCTCAACCAAGCCAAGTGCAAGGTCCTCCACCTGGGTGGGAGCAATCCCAGGCACAGCTACAGGTTGGGCAGAGAAGAGATTCAGAGCAGCCCTGTGGAGAAGGACTTGGGGGTGTTGGTTGATGAGAAAATTAACATGACCCGACAGTGTGTGCTTGCAGCCCAGAAAGCCAACCGTATCCTGGGCTGTATCAAAAGGAATGTTACCAGGAGGTCAGAGGAGGTGATCCTGCCCCTCTACTCTGCTCTTGTGAGACCTCACTTGGAGTATTGTGCGCAGTTCTGGTGGCCTCAGCATAAAAAGGACATGGAACTGTTGGAACAAGTCCAGAGGAGGGCCACGAGGATGATCAGGGGGCTGGAGCACCTCCCGTATGAAGATAGGATGAGAAAGTTGGGGCTGTTGAGCCTGGAGAAGAGAAGGCTGCGTGGAGACCTCATAGCAGCCTTCCAGTATCCGACTGGGGTCTATAAGGATGATGGGGAGGGGACTCTTCATTAGGGACTGTAGTGGAGGACAAGGAGTAATGGGTTCAAACTTAAACAGGGGAAGTTTAGATTGGACATAAGGAAGAAATTCTTTACTGTAAGGGTGGTGAGGCACTGGAACGGGTTGCCCAGAGAAGTTGTGAATGCTTCATCTCTGGAAGTGTTCAAGGTCAGGTTGGACAGAGCCTTGGGTGGCATGGTTTAGTGGGAGGTATCCTTGCCAATGGCAGGGGGGTTGGAACTAGATGATCTGAAGGTCGTTTCCAACCCTAACAATTCAATGATTCTGTGATCTCTCGTACAGGTTTGTGGTTTTAGGGCAAGAAAAAAAGCAATCATCAAACCACAAACTAACAAACAAGAAATCCCGCCAAAACAGACAAACCAACCAGAAAGCTTTTGTGAGAAATTGATCTACCTTCCATAATAAATTCTCAGTGCAAAAACGTAGTCAGGGAGTGATCAGTGGTCACAATCAATTTGATTCCATCATTAGCAATATACGTCAAATGGACTCTAGTCAGAAAAATGCATATTACTAGATTGCTTTTAAGAAGAGCATGGAACATGTCCCACACGACATCCTTATCTCTAAATTGGAGAGACATCAGTTTGATAGGTGGACCACTCGCTGGATAAAGAACTGGCTGGATGCAAAGAGTTGTGGTCAATGGTTCAATGTCCAGCTGGAGACAAGTAATGAGTGGTGTCCCTCAGGGATCGGTGTTGGGACCGGTCCTGCTCAACATCTTTGTCGGTGACATGGACAGTGGGATTGAGTGCGCCTTCAAAAAGTTTGCCGATGACACCAAGCTGTGTGGTTTGGATGATACGTTGGAGGGAAGGAATGCCATGCAGAGGGACCTTGACACGCTTGTGAGGTGGGCTGAGGCCAACCTGATGAAGCTCAACCAAGCCAAGTGCAAGGTCCTCCACCTGGGTGGGAGCAATCCCAGGCACAGCTACAGGTTTGGTAGAGAAGAGATTCAGAGCAGTCCTGCAGAGAAGGACTTGGGGGTGGTGGCTGATGAGAAGCTTAATGTGAGCTGGCAGTGTGTGCTCATAGCCCATAAAGCCAACCGTATCTTGGGCTGCATCAAAAGGAGAGTGACCAACAGGTGAAGGAGATGATCCTGCCCCTCTACTCTGCTCTCGGGAGACCTCACTTAGAGTACTGTTTACAGTTCTGGTGTCCTCAACATAAAAAGGACATGGAACTGTTGGAACAAGTCCAGAGGAGGGCCACGAGGATGATCAGGGGACTAGAGCGCCTCTCACATGAAGACGGGCTGAGAAAGTTGGGGCTGTTCAGCCTGAAGAAGAGAAGGCTGTGTGGAGACATCATAGCAGCCTTCCAGTATTTGAAGGGGGCATATAGAGGTGCTGGTGAGGGACTCTTCATTAGGGACTGTAGTTGACTGGACAAGGAGTAACGGGTTCAATCTTAGATAAGGAAGAAGTTCTTTACCGTGAGGGTGGTGAGGCACTGTAAAGGGTTGCCCAGGGAAGTTGTGAATGCTCCATCCCTGACAATGTTCAAGGCCAGGTTGGATGGAGGTAACATGGTTTAGTGTGAGGTGAAAACCACACAACCAGGCGTCACACTAAACCAAGTAACATGGTTTAGTGTGAGGTGTCCCTGCCCATGGGAGATTCTATGACTCTAACATGAGTAGAATGATTATGACTGTGATCAGTGGCACAGGCATGCTTTAATAACCTCCCTGTGACTTGTTCTTAGTGTATGATATAGCTGTATATGACTTTTGCAAACATTAGTATCATGAATACTAATGTATTTTCCTATACAAACATCAGGGAGTTTAAGCTACAACCAAATAAGCGGGGAAAAATAGAAGGAAAAACCCATACAGCCCTTGTAATAGTTTGCAATCTAAAAGTTACTTTCTTAAAAATCAGATTACTTACATTATCTTTGAATTTGTTGATATAAAAGGCACTTATCTCTAAATCCATACTGAACTAGGGCTTGCACGTTGTTGAAGTAATTGAGCAACTGTCCCAAACACACCCCAAACACACCAGAAAATCAACACAAAGGTGGGTTTCCACACCTCACTCAGCTGGCAGAAACAAAGGATACACAGAATATTGTCTGTTTAAGTATGTATAAGGTAATACTAAAGCTGAACTTTTTGGAATTCAAAAGTAATACATATGCAATATCTTTCCTCTGAAGTCCCCCTAAAGAAGACAACATGACATTTTGCATCTCAGTGCTTTATTTTAAGAGAAAATAACTGCAACAACAAAAGAAATGGAATGAAAAAATAACAACACTGACATAGCACACTAAATTCATTTTATATCTAAAGACAAAGCCTAGATTATATCTTTGATAGTTGTTGAAAGATTATTCATGTGAAAAGACAAATAAGTGTGCAATATGCCAGCAATCTAAGCTGAATTGAAACAAGAAGAAAAACATCTGTAAAAAAGTGCAACTTTCCTTAGTCTTTCAGCCCCTACTAAAAGGAAGCTCGCTGCGCCCAGAGCTGTTCAAAAGGCAGCAGCAGCAGTGTCCTACCCTTCGGCCTGTTCATCGAGTTTGTCCATGTTTCTGTGCTGGAGTGCTTCAGAAGTGCAGTTTCAGCCACTGTGCAGTGACTGAGTCAATGGGGTTAATGGCAGCAATGAATATAATCACTTTGTGGCAGCAAAGCATGTGTTTAAAACACCTGAGTTAGTCTCTCATCTGTGCTCCTTTTTTAAAAAAAAGAATACCTGCGATATTCTCAGAACAGATACAAACAAATTAATGTGTGCGTGAAGAACAAGCTCTGCCTCTCTCACCACCTGCACTCCAATTTTTTCCAAGGTAGATAATTTATTATGAGGAAAGTCTGCCTATTCTGGGGATAGCAGAAGCTTCAGTCCCAGACAGTTTTAATCTTTCCCCTTAAAACTATTCACCTCATAATATTTTCAGTCACTTACACCACTCTTCTTCTTTTTTTTCAGGCCTCTTGAATACCCAAAATCCCAAACAGAGTCAGTGACATTTCTGGGACTTACAGAAAGCAGGCTATTATTTCTAGTGTTCAAAGGTGGATTTAGGGGGCACAGTGTTAGATATTCAGTTGAGAAAGCTGTGATTTTTAACCTGCAACATAATGCCAGACTATCTCCAGGAAAGGTTGGTTGCCATCTCTAAAACCTCAGATTCAATCACCAAAAATAAGGAATGATGTAGAAACAGATCCCTAATCTTCAGCTAATATACAGAACACCTGTGACTACAGACACAAAATTCAAAGTTCTATAATTTCTTTACTGCAATTTTATCGGCATTTAAAAAATATAAGGAATCCTACAGCTCCTGACTGACCCATATAAACACTGCCCTGCTCCAAGTCATCACGTATTTACCTGCATATGCCTTCAATCAGGGGTATAAATATATCTGATTGTACTTGTAGAAAGCACACCACAAGAAGTGATGACGTGTACAATCTAGTCTATGAATTTCAAAAGCTAGGAAATACTCATCCAGAGCCAGAAGATACTAATAATTTGAACCTTAGCAATCAAATCAGGAAAACATTCAGACTCTGCCACCATCTGACCTTGGGGGTCTCTGGTTTATGCAACAATTCTGAACTTCCATGCATAAACCAATTCTTGGTATTTCATTGTAGCCTATTCCAAAAGCCTGGACTCATACTCTTTAACTTGTTTTCCAGTAAGTTGTATGGCATTTAAAACAAAACAAAACAAACAAAAAACTACAAACAAACAAATAAACCCAAAAAACAACCCCAAAACCAAACAGTCCACGTTTCCTACATCAGCTGTTGTGGAATATCAAGTTGAGGGCTGCAAGCTTTTTCTGTTTCTCCAAGATAAAAATTGTCCTAAGATACCAGGAGATACCTGAAGCTCCAGGATTAAAGCAGAGGTTAACAATGCCAGTCATCCTAAGCATGAGGGCAAGTAGTATCTGTTTGGGAACCGGGAGACAATTAGAGATGGGGAAACAAACAACCACAATAGCTATATTAATTTATTTAGTTTCCTGCTCCAATTAAAAGCAAGAAATAGAATCATAAAATCAAGCAAACAATGCTTGAAATGGAGTCCTTTGTGCTTGAAATAAAGTCCTTTGATAGTTCCCCTCTGCTGCTCTAAAAAGGTGAAACCTTTAAACTGGAATGAAATATTACACTGCCCACATTTGGTCAATAGTCTTCTTCTACTAAGTATTGGGAAGTATCATTCTAAGTAGAATATTCTTCTGCTTGGGAAGAGTATGTGAGAAATGCCCTGCAATAGCTACATATTTCTTAGCTTAAATATTAGATTACAATAACTTATAAGAATAAAAACTTCATAAAGTTTGAGGGTCCTGGTATCTTAGTGTGAGACTTTCTGGGGAAGAATGAGCTAAATGAAAGAAAACATAATCTATTATTAATAACTGCAACCTTGGAGAAGAAATTACCTAAACAGCCTAAGCAAAATCCAGTTTAACAAAGTAGGGAGTGTTACTTCCTGCGCCCTGAAGGGGAAAAGTAACATAATACCCATTTGAGTCAGAAGTGGGAAGAAGGAAGCAAAATGTTTTTTTCTAAGTTTTGACCAGTAAATGTGCAATAGATTACACTGTACCAGAACTACAAAAAGCAAGTCTGACAAAATAAATGGATTAAGGAACCAGACACTGTAAAAATTTCTGCTTCACGTAATGCCCACAGATTTAGCACTCAGACAAGCAACAACTAAGACCCGGGTAGAAATGAAGAACAGCAGGGAAACACATCAATTCAATGTATCTCCAGCAGTACAGCCAGGACAGAAACTGAAGAAAGGCAGCAGAGACAGAACCATCTGCTCTTTTATATTGCGCACTCCTTGACTGTAATGGGATTACTGAGCACAAAAGACAGCAGGTATCATTTATAACTCACCATATGATCCGTGATAAATATGCCATCCCTCTTAGACCTACGGACCTATTCAGTCTCCTTTCACTATAACATGATCCATCACTAGTCTATTAAAATGAACAGAAAACAGTTTTTCAGTTAAGATACTGCAAATGGGAACAGGGAAATTCAAATTTAATCCCATGTTATGACTTATTTTTAGGCCACTGTTTGCCTTAGTCAGTGTGTAATATATAGGAGCCCCTCTTATTAATCTGCTCAGCAAGTAAACCAAGCCATTAAATAGTTATGTTGAAGATAAGAATAAAGTTAAAAATAATTTTAAAAGTTTGCTTGGCTTTAAACAAAGATTTATGCAAATATTAAGTATTGGGAAATGATGATTTGATGAAAGGCTCAACTGCCATTTTCTAAATTTTATTTCTGCCATACAGTTTTGCTTACTGATCAGAGAAAATAACAAATGTTTCCTTTTTAGTAGTTACTGAGAAATCAAAGTGTGGTGAAAGATAGGTCTATAAGATTACAAATTCAGTACTGCTAATTTAAGTAGGAGGTGCTGAAGGAACAACATCAAACAGACTTTGAATATGAAATTAGTGAATTACAAAATGAGGCCAAATCAATTTGTACAAAATATTCCAGAGCTGTAATGATTGCAGTTCTTGTTCATTTGCTATATTGCAACCATATGCCAAATTCTCACTATATCTGGATATTTAAATGTATTTTAACCAGATTTATTCATAATTAAAAATTAAAATTATTTTATAAGAACTCTGGAAATAAACAAATTAATATTACACAATGGTGTATAGGTTTGTCAATGCTACACTGGTAACACTGCACTAAATGGCATCTATTATTCCAACCTAAATGAGGAAAGGAAGAAGCAGGAAACCAACATTTTATAGCCAACCTATGTGCTAGCAAAAATAGCTCTTCATAAAACTTTAATGGGTAAGACAGACTGTTTATGATATTCTAATGCAATCTTCTGTATGCCACAGACCACAGAATTCCTCTAGTAATTCAAGCATTGAAGAGAGTACTTCTTTCCTACTAAGTTAACACTGTCAACCCCAACAATATGTGCCTGACACTAAAGCGTCTTTTTGCTTCATTCACTTTTTCATTTCATGTACAATCACTGTTTCAGTAAAGCTTGTGAAGTAGGTCTAATTACAATCCTTTCAGTCTTATAGTGAACAGAGTAGAAAATGTAACAAAATTATTGCAGGGTTTCACGGTTTTGATATTGGAGGAGCAGTCGGGCAAAAGCAGTGTTTGGAACATATACACTATGTGTTTCTCCTTTTCATATTAAAAATGTAGACACTAAAACAATATCTGTCTTTCAATTTTTCCGTGTTTTTTCTTCAGAATTTCTCACTGCATCTTACAGGATGTCTTGCTGACATCAACTCCTGATGCTACAACAGAGGAAATTATGAAAGTTGCATTGATATCTAATAGCAAAAGCTGGAAATTAAGAATGTTACAAGCCAGGACTCAATCCACAGCCACCTCATTTGGAGCACTACTCACATTTCTTCTCTTGAATACATCTTCTATATAGGATACATCCTATAAATAAACCCATGTATTGCACTGATTGTTATGACTGAACTGAATATAAGCATAACTGCCGTTATTTTTGCAATAGATTTGGGGTCAGAGCAATTTAAATGTTGATTGCAAATATGATATAGTTACAGTTTCACTGAAATGCCTGGCAATCCTTAATGAATTTTCTCTCTACATTTCTCCATTTTAATTACTCTTTATAACAGTTTAATTTTCACAGAAGAAATCCTGTTTTTATATCTGTCCTACTCAGCCTTTTCAAAATGTAGTACCAGACCTAAAGAACTGTCCCTCAGTAAAATGGATAGAATCATAGATAGTAAGAAACTCAAACCAGGAAGAGCTATCACTCAGATATTTTGACCAGTTCATGTAAGAACCATGTTCTCATCAGTTTTCTGATTCATCTGTTTGGAGTTCAGAGTCAATTAAAATTAAAACTCCCCTAAATGAAAAGTAAAGGAGACCTCCAAAGACCTGTTCATCCAAACGGATGCTTGACAATGCTGGGTTTTAACAGCTACCCAGAGTCCTCCTCTCTGTTATTCCTGTATAGCCTAAAATAGACTTCTTCTGCACCAAGCACATACTGATGTGCAACTAATCACTACTTCAGATGGTATTTTTTGATTATATAATATCATATAAATTATTACATATGTGCTGTCAGTACATATGTATATTATTATTACATATGTGCTATTCACATAAGCTGAGGATTAGATTTGAGCTGTTACAGGAATAATAAAACATTCAAACCAATATGGTTGCCGTAACAGACCACATCAAAATCATTATAAGAGCTTAACAATGACATGAGGTAATTCTTCAGCCTAAAATTTGTGTGCTTGAGCAAAACAACAGCTTTCCTTTTAGCTAGCCCATCTTCCATGCCCTGACATAAAAGCAACATTTATACACCCTGGTGACAGTCTTATTGAGAGCAAGAACTTATCAGTGCATAACTGTACTTTTCAGGAGGAGCAAAACTCACAAGAAGCTTTTCCTTATCATAAATGTCAGTTAATGTGACATAATTAAATGATTAAAACATTTAGCTTACAACTACAATAAACATACAGTGGTGTAGCTCTGTGAAACGAAAATAAAGCTCTTTAGACATGTCTCCCCTTTTCTGACAAACCAAGCTCATTATTAAAGTGTTATACTGCTGAATTTAGACAACGAGAAGGACACAGCATTAGTTGTAGTTCTAGTTTCTAGATCTTTGAAAAGGTTAATTTTCCAGACAATAATAAACAAGCATTGAGAATGTTGTTCATGTAAAGATCATGCAAAGACTAAGCAGAAATCTCCTACTGTAAACTTGAAAAACAGATTAAGTAGATTTTTGTAGAAAATAGAGGGAAAGAACAGATTCTTTCCAGAGACATATGCTATTGAGGTTTTACAATTCTCAGAGGTGCAGGTAGCATGTGAAGAAGTGAAAAGCAAAGACCTTCACTTAGCACAGCTCCATGCACACTGCACTGGTAGCTCACCTATTTGACACTGTCTAGTTATTTCTGTGCTCAAAGATTCCATCGACAAGAGAGGCAGATACTTTTTTGTTTTATATTCAATGATCACGGTGCTCTGCTTCTGGATTAACGCAGAAATGGTTAATATTTACTTCCTGAATGTTATAAAAGCATTGTCCCTATTAATACATGTTATTTCACTGCCTTAGGGTTTGGCTTCATACAACACAACAGACATGAAAGATGCTGCTCCTAGTAAAGTATTGTCTCTATTATCTTGAACACAAATTAGATTGCTGGTATTGTCAACGTGAATTCCAAAATCTCTAGCCGTGAGATGTCCTGTTCTACTACATTGATACTCTTCCTCAGAGAGAAATAAATACAGTGATTTCAATTAGTATTCCCTTGCATAATTTGCATTTTGGGGCAAAATTTAATAGATACGAACATTAACAGCATGAAGCTTACAGAAAATGTAATGGATAAAGTACCACATCTTTTGGCTGTGAAAAAAAGTAAGAGAAGAATACTACAAGGATAAGACAACCGTGCAACATTCAACAAAAAATGTGCAACATTTGGGGAGCAATTAGCATCTTGTCTGAGTTCCAGTCTTGCTCTAATATGGATGATCAAGTCCAAAGTGTTTGTTTTCTTGAGATGAGTTTGGGTTTTTTTTTTTTTAATTTTTTTCCCCAAAATATTTACTATGTATGATGTTGCTAAATAATATCCAAGTTTTCCAGACAGGAATACTGAGGCACAAGCCACTGAAGCCATCTTTGTGACAGTAGTTAGCTAGCTGAGTCAGATTTACAACACCTGTACTTCATAGCTTTCACAGAAGTCAAAGACAAAAGGGACCACATCATCTGGCCTGACATCTAGTCCCTAGGCCATTAAATGAGTTCCACTATACATCAGAGAGGGCAGGAGAATAAGTGGAAGAAAGTAAAAAAGGCACAGACGAGAACAGGTCAAATAACAAACACCATTCCCTAAATGGCATGGAGTTGATTATATGATGTATGTCCAGCTGATACCAGAGGACAAACTATTTTATTTGCTGCAGACAAGGCCCAAACTAAAAATAAACATCTTACATGATCTGAGAAAAAACCCGCATTCCTGTTCTGTACTGGGACAACTGTTATTAAAAATGGCATATGAAGAAAACATAGCTAGACACCTGAGGTATCTTCATGCTTATGTATTTCTACCTGGGTCTTTTCTTTGAAGCTTCAGAGACAGTAAAATGCAATAAGCCCCCTTGCCCTTACTGAAGCAAATGCATTGGAGAATGGAGGGAGTTGGATACAGAGATTTCGAGGCTGTAAAAGTCTATCACCACTAGGTAGTCTATTGCGTAAGGTCAGAACACAACAGAAGTCATCTCCTCCTGAACACGGCCTACATGTCACATAATGACATTACGCAAGCTCTGTCAGATCAAACCTTGTATCAGCTAACCACCTACCGAAGAACAAGGCTTTCTCACTTCCTCACCTGTACTCTGACACAGGAGAAGTATTTTTTGATTTAGGGAAAACATAATATAACCAAAGATGTCCTTTCTTTCCCCAAGAGGTGGAAGAACAATATTAGACTATACAGGGGAAAAAACATCACCTTGGAAAAAAGCAATTTTTGTTACATGGATGTGGAAGGAATATAATAATTTCAGTTGTGTTTTACAAAGAACAATGAAATGTAGCTTTTGCCCCCTAATAACTCATCTCAAAAAATTTTGATATAAATAATGATTACAAAATAAATCTTATTATGTGATCATTCAAATGTGTTTGTCTGAACTATTATACAAAGAATTTCACTCTGTTTTTCAAATGTCTTTTGTACTTTACATACAGGTTTTCTCCTTGAAAATTTTTGTTTCTAAATCTTGAGTTCTCACCTTAGAACTTTCATTCTTCATCTTGAATTTCTCCTATATATTAAAAATGATCACATCAAATCACCCCAGACACCTTTACTGATATTCTTCCTTTTTATTAAATGCGTAACACCTCAGGGATTCTCTAGTATCATACTGCTTGTTGCACAGTTTATATTTTATTGTACTGCAGAAATACAATCTACATGAGTGATTTCTGAAAGGTAGAATCTTGCAATTCATGCAATAACTCCATTTCTGTAAGTGGCTGAATTCATGACATCAGCAATCTTTCTAATATATATTAAAAAAAAAGCCCCTGATCTACAAAAGTTACAAATGCTTATAGGAAATTTTGCTGAGCATTTCCAGATAGCTATTTAATCTTCTAAGCTAAAAAAAATTAATCACAATTAAAAATCCTCATCAGTAATTTTCTTTTTGAAGAACACAGCCACAAGATCAACATTATGAGATGTACTACACAGGGTCAGTCAAACTCAGAAGGTCTAACAGGTCAGTTTATTTTGAATATCTATTTAAGATCTTGGGTTTACTATTTATAGATTCTATCAACTAATCCTAGTTATTTTCTGAGTCAACCTCATTGACCCAGGAAGACTTAAGTGATCTCTCAGAATTGAAAGACAAAAAGCATCATTTTCAGAATCTTGGGGTTCTATTATACCTCATTCCAATTTGTGAGGTATTGCAGGTAAAGTGGAAATCATGATCTTTGCCAGACAGGACACAATAGAGCAATAATTTCTTCCACTGCTCATCTCCCTATTTGTAACAGAACATTTAATGCTTTAGTTCCATGCCTTGCTTTTTAAAGTAGATGGACAGGGTGACTTGAGGTTCTTTCCAAAGGCATTTTCTATGTAAAGTTAAGTCTTTGCTACCTACACCTTACATTTTCAACAGGCAGAAAGAAGGTACTTCTCCCTCCATTTTATCGATGGGGAATAGAAAGAAGCACAGTGGTTAAAAGTCATGTATGAGTTCAGCATAGTACTGAATTAAATCTTATTCTTCTGCACTTCAGTCCAGCTCCTTCACACAACCAAATAATTTTCTTTCACAGAAATACAGTATTTTTTGCTTCATCTCATGGGACATGGCAGAGAAAATTTCTAAATACCATCAAAGAAATAGAACATGATTTTTTTCTTTTTTGTCAAAAGCATGTAGATTTCAGGTTGTTTCTAATTTAGTTGTTCTACTACGCATAACCTATAACCAAATTATCCAAGTAGGGCTAACATATGCCCCTAAAAGTACAAAAAAAGCAACAGTTTAAACTATTCCTAAAAGTACTAAAATAAATTTGCTTGAAAATATTATCTGCCTTTGTTTATAGTAATTCATAGCACTTTTATTTTATTTACAAGAGTGATTGACACATCAGTTGTGTTAGGGCAAAAGTACCCTAGTCCTATTTGTGTCATTTTTACATGGCCATTTTTCGAAGTGCAAAAGTAAGGTGCCATTCATGACAATTCAGACCCTAACCCTCTACTAACCATGCCACGATAGAAGATTAAGTACATATAGGAAATAAACAAAAGCTGACAGGAAGCTGAAAGAACACAGCATTTCTTAACAATAAACAGTCAGAAACAGGGAAACCTACTTTAGTCTGCGAAGTCATTATAATAATTTCTTTAGAAAGCAGAGAAGAAAAAAAAAAAAGGTAAATACTTTGGAAACTGCTGGCTCCATTTGTAAGTTCTGAAAGCACACCAGCCTCTGAGAGTTGGGGACATTTGTATTAAGCAAGAGACACACAATTAAGCTGAATCTCAAGCTAAAACCCTGAGGGCTCCGCATTTCATTCCAGTCAACTACTGCTGTTTTTTGGCACTATTTTCATTGCAAATATGAGTAATGTGGGCCCTTTAGTCACTATTAAGCAGTAATCTGGGGAAATCATCCACTTCCAATAATCTTATACTTCAATTTAGTGCACTCTGAAACCACATAATGAATAATACTGTCGCCAGTTCTCTCCTATAATGACACATGACATATGCCTGCTATTGCTCTTTCCAAATCAAATCCAACTGTGTTGCTTTTTTTTTTTTCCAGAAAAGCCTGTTTATTGCATTCATTTGAGTTTCTTCGCTCATTAGATGAAGAAGCAAATTTCTGCATCATAAGCAAGCTATCAATTGTTAGTTTGGCATTCAGAAAGCAGTGGATTCCTTTGCAATCAAAACAAGATTATTTCTTCAAGTGAGTAACACTATGTTAGCTTACAAGTTATTTACAACTAATAAAAAAAAAGGTATTTTTACTGTGAATTAGAAAGTTAATTAAGAGATCTCCCACTGTTCTTGCCCTTCCTGGATGGATTTTATCCATTATGATCTGCCACTGCAGAATTCATAAGAATGATTTCCCTTTTGACAAGTGGAGAAAAGTTCTCGTAGCTAAGCAAGTTGAATGCCAGAATAAAATCAAGCCATCTATCCATTTTTATGTCTTATGAATGCATGCAAATAGTTGTGGTCAATGACCCAATGTCCAGCTGGAGACAAGTAATGAGTGGTGTCCCTCAGGGATCGGTGTTGAGACAGGTCTTGTTCAACATCTTTGTCGGTGACATGGACAGCGGGATTGAGTGTGCCTTCAGCAAGTTTGCCAATGACACCAAGCTGTGTGGTTCGGCTGTTCAGCCTGGAGAAGAGAAGGCTGCATGGAGACCTCATAGCAGCCTTCCAGTATCCGACTGGGGTCTATAAGGATGTTGGGGAGGGGACTACTCATTAGGGACTGTACTGAGAGGACAAGGAGTAATGGGTGAAAACTTAAACAGGGGAAGTTTAGATTGGACATAAGGAAGAAGTTCTTTACTGTAAGGGTGGTGAGGGACTGGAACGGGTTGACCAAAGAAGTTCTGAATGCTTCATCTCTGGAGGTGTTCAAGGCCAGATTGGACAGAGCCTTGGGTGACATGGTTTAGTGGGAGGTGTCCCTGCCCGTAGCAGGGGGGTTGGAACTAGACGATCTTAAGGTCTTTTCCAACCCTAACTATTCTATGATTCTATGAACTTTTTTTTTTTTCATAACCATTGGAACATGCTGGACAATAACATATATTGGGGAAATGTTCTAAGGAATACAGCAAATTTAAGTCTGTGCTGGCTATAGAAAAAAACAATCTGTGACAAATAATGAAATCTTTTAAAGGTATGCAAAGCTTTCAAGAACGTAACTCTCGGAGATGAAGGCAGAAAGTTTTTTATACTTCTGCTTTTACAAAACTGAAAATTCAACCTTTACCATACCTATAAAACATAGTTTAAAGACATACTTTACCAAAACATTGCTTTTCTGTTTCTCAGGTAATCGAAGGCAATGTAAAATACACAGCACTTTATCAGAAATATTCCTAAGTTATTCTCCAACTTGCTCAGAAGCAGCATATCTAAGTTTGAGATAACAGTGTGGATAATTCCTTATTCATTCCAGGCAAACTCAATCTACTGCATTCTAGAAATTCAATTTAAAAGTAATTTATCTTACATTAAAATTCCAAATTCACAAGATTTCACATAAAGCTATTCTTGTAGCACAGTAAATTTCAAATAGGCATTGTTATTTAAGGAAAAATGATCCTGCACAAAACAATTTGCAAGCTGTGTAGTAGGCTGTGTTTGCAGTATTTACTGTGTGTACAACAGTATGAAAATCTATATAAAATCTGGTGAAATATTATTTACAGCTGAAGTTTAAATAACCTATTATACAAAATAAACATAAAAAGACAACTCTACAGGGGAATTTTTCAAGAAGCTTTCATTGTCTTACAGACATGCGGACTTATTTGTCAACTTCTTCACACTAGTAAATGGTGATTTCCCTGTGGTAGTTTAGATGTTATTTTGCAAGGATGCTCATGTATTGTGCTTATTAATTTCTTCTGTTTCACACTTTATGACCATTCAAAAGGTAGGTTGATTTATCATGATTAAGGCAGCTGCATTTCAGAGATCTAGGAGACTAACAATAATGAAACAAAACAGGAGGTTGATTCATAAGATCAGGATGCTGCATTTATCCAAGGAGGGGCAATGGAATTAGAGATTTCAGTCTCATATCTATAGGTAAACTTTATCATGTTAAAAAAAAGCCAAACATCCTGGAATGCAATTGTTAATATACCTATTGTAATGAGTGATGAGATTAGCACCAAAGAGGTCCTCTGAATATTGTCCACCGAGCACCTAACAAGTGGGAGATAAAATAAAATAACATAACATTCTTTAGTATATGCACTAAAAAAAGAAAAAGGAAAACAGAAAACAATCATTGCAAAGAAACACACATAGCACCAGGATGAAATATGCCTATGTTAATACATTGGACATGAAGGTATAGGTGTTACCACAATTTATGGAATCTTGAATATTCTCGGACACCCTTTCTCATAAAAAAAAAGTTGATGAATATTTTGAGTATTGGAAAACATAATGTCTACTATATTTGTTTCACACTTCTTACCGTCTTTGGCTTAGAGTGATGCTCTCTGTGAGAGACCCCAGTCAATCATACCAGAAATCAACTCATAACTTGTATTGTCACAACTGTTCACAGTCTCCGTAGTTCAGGCTCACTTTTCTGCGTGTAGCAGCACACAATTTCTAGCGCCAACTATTTCCTGGGTACAGAACAGCAGAGGTCTTTTTCCTTCAGGAGACTGCAGACTATGGATTAGATATGCATAAACCCATGGCAGATCAAGAACAACAGAAATTAGAGATCCATGTGCACAGCTGTTTCAATAAAATGCAATATTCAGAGTTGAAACACTCATGTAGGAGCAAAAATTTCAAGGATTACTTTAACCAGAGGTATGAATTCAGCAGAGTATTGAAAAGCAGTTATGAAAAAGCATGCTTTTGCAATACAAAAGCCCATGTTCTAATATTCCATCATACTTTCAGGGAAAGAAAAGTACAGTGATTGCAAAAAACATTTATAGAAAGGTTTTATAGTTTGCTAGTTTCCACTGAAGCTACAAGAGCAGAAGAGCACCAGAAGAACACCTCAGAAGTAGAAAAGTAGGTAACAGTAATGATAAACATAGCATACACAGCACAGAATAAACCCCACAACATTCAATTGAAGTGCTTCTGTATAACCGTAGCATTCTGTATTTCTCATCTCTCAGGTAAAAAAAAAAAAGTTTAAACATCAATTCCCCAAGCTACAGCATATTTTCCAGCTCATGCAAACCCAATAAAACTACTTTAAGCGCCAAAACAGCTTCTACTGTATCAGTCCAAAACTTAGGGCTTTCACAATTATATCTAGGCCATCTTCCCTTTTCTTTTTTTTATTTGCTGCCTGAATTTATACTTGCAGTAACTCTACTTCACTCAGCAGACATATAGCAGTGAATTTAGTAGAACATAGAATCATAGAATCATAAAATAGTTAGGGCTGGAAAGGACCTTAAGATCATCTAGTTCCAACTCCCCTGCCATTGGCAAGGATACCTCACACTAAACCATGCCACCCCACACTAAACCATGCCACCCAAGGCTCTGTCCAACCCGGACTTGAACACTGCCAGGGATGGAGCATCCACAACTTCCTTGGGCAACCCATTCCAGTGCCTCACCACCCTTACAGTAAAGAATTTCTTCCTCATATCCAATCTAAACTTCTCCTGTTTAAGTTTGAACCCGTTACCCCTTGTCCTATCACTACAGTCCCTCATAAAGAGTCCCTCCCCAGCATCCCTATAGGCCCCCTTCAGATACTGGAAGGCTGCTATGAGGTCTCTACACAGCCTTCTCTTCTCCAGGCTCAACAGCCTCAACTTTCTCAGCCTGTCTTCATACGGGAGGTGCTCCAGCCCCCTGATCATCCTCGTGGCCCTCCTCTGGACTTGTTCCAACAGTTCCATGTCCTTTTTATGTTGAGGACACCAGAACTGCACACAATACTCAAAGTGAGGCCTCACGAGAGCAGAGGAGAGGGGCAGGATCACCTCCTTTGACCTGCTGGTCATGCTCCTTTTGATGCAGCCCAGGATATGGTTGGCTGTCTGGTCTGTAAAGCGCACACTGCTGGCTCATGCTCATTTTCTCATCAACCCACACCCCCAAGTCCTTCTCAGCAGGGCTGCTCTGAATCTCTTCTCTGCCAAACCTGTAGCTGTGCCTAGGATTGCTCCCACCCAGGTGGAGGACCTTGCACTTGGCATGGTTAAACTTCATCAGGTTGGCATCAGCCCACCTCACAAGTGTGTCAAGGTCCCTCTGGATGGCATTGCTCCGCTCCAGCATATCAACCGAACCACACAGCTTGGTGTCGTTGGCAAACTTTTTGACGGCGCACTCAATCCCACTGTCCATGTCACCGACAAAGATGTTGAACAAGACCGGTCCCAACACCAATCCTTGAGGGACACCACTCGTTACTGGTCTCCAGATGGACATTGAGCCATTGACCACAACTCTTTGCGTGTGGCCATCCAGCCAGTTCTTTATCCACCCAGTGGTCCACCTTCAAATTGATGTCTCTCCAACTTAGAGACAAGGACGTCATTCAGGACAGTGCCAAACACTTTGCAAAAGTCCAGGTAGAGGACATCAACTGCTCTACCCCTGTCCATCAGTTCCGTAGCCCCATCATAGAAGGCCACCAGATTGGTCAGGCAGGATTTCCCCTTACTGAAGCCATGCTGGCTGTCACCAACCACCTTGTTGTTTTTCATGTGCCTTAGCATGCCTTTCAGGAGAATCCGCTCCAAGATTTTGCCAGGCACAGAGGTGAGGCTGACTGGTCTGTAGCAAAACATATTAGCAAATGAAACAAAATCCTGCTTTTAAAGTCCCCTGAAAAAGTTATAATCCTTCTGGTTATATCCTATAGATTCAATTTCTCTGTAAAAGTCCAGTAAAAGGAAAAATTAAAGCTTCCAGAATTATTTTGTATTCCAACAGTTTCCCAAAATAAGAGGCTCTTGTTGATAACTTTGTATTACCAAATGCTGTTTTCCCAGAGTAGAATGCTCCATCCCATGATACTGGGGCTAAGGAGGAAGGAATAGCAGGAGCTGATTCTAAACCTGATCTTCATCCTTGAGCCTGGAGGTTGCTGAACTTTCTGATGTAACTGCCTACTAAACCTGTCACCGACATGCCTCAAATAATTCAGAGAGGAGAGATGATAGCAGTTCCTCCCTACAACTACACTTGTTGCATGATGGGGATAGGCTGAGTGTATTCCCTCCTTAGAAATATCTGCTGGTTTGCTTGGATTTGAGGCCTGGATGGTAACAGCCCTAGCATGCAAGCTACATTTGATCTGCCAGATAGCTCTCAAGTAGCTCTGAACATTTCTGGAAAATGTTTTGCTATTTTTTCTAGATATAAGCACAGATTTTTGACTTTGAAGCTGACCCTGCTTTGAGTTAGGGGAGAGATCTTTCTGAAATAGCATCACTTATTTCAAAAGTTCCCCTGAATTTGCAAACCAAAACCAGAATGTTTTGTAGCTACAAATGTGGTAAGGAATGCTGCATGTACACCTTGGTGTTGTGCTTCTGCAATGAAGCTTATCTTGGTGTGGGAGTAGAGACCATTTG
Source organism: Ara ararauna (assembly GCA_028858755.1). Taxonomy (NCBI): domain Eukaryota; kingdom Metazoa; phylum Chordata; class Aves; order Psittaciformes; family Psittacidae; genus Ara; species Ara ararauna. The sequence goes on along the minus strand of CM054380.1, from coordinate 13,802,564 downwards.
CCACCTAGACAAGTAACATTCTACTCAAGGCTTCACCCTGTTTAACAGAAAGTTTAGTTTTGATCTGTGACTAATGATACAATAAAGTGACTCAGTTATCTCAAAGGTCCATATATATTTTGTACTACCTGTAGTAGTGAATTTTTGCCTGTAATTATTTGGAAAACACTTTCAAATAATTAGAGGTATAGGGTCAGATACAAGAATAACAGAATAATGTTTGGCTGAAAAGCACATAGTTAACATCTGGGTGAAATATTAATAGTGATAAAAGTCATTAATAGTCATGTACACAAAGCTGGTTAAATATATCTACTGCAAATACTCAATTCAGAAAATAAATGTGCAGATTGACTTAGAGTTATATGCAAAAAAACCTTTGAGATTCGATTCATGTTATCTGGTTTATATTTTGTATGCTTCTCTATTTTGAGTCCTTGCAGGGCATAGATCCCACAACACTTCCACTTTTTCCATCTGTCAGAAGACTGAGGGAAAAGGGCAAAAGGGCTCAGTTATCATTCAGGAGAATGCAGAGGACATTTTCAGTGTTGTTCAAAGACCCATTCCTTCAATACAGGTTCTGGAAACTTATTTCTGCATCTGGATTCAGTCCCATTAATTCCATTGACTGGTCTTTGAAATGTTTAAAGTGGGTTCTATAGTCTTGAGTTGGTTCTAAGGTACCCTGTTTGCTGATGGGAAATTAGTCTGATTTTCAAGTCTTAAGTTTATAGATCATCTATCAATATGCTCACCAGTAATGATGTTTGTCATCTGGTTAAAGTTGTTTCAAATTAAATCTTCTGACTCACCCATCTAATACTCTTTTGAAACTCTGATGCAGTGATCAGTAATCTGAGACATTTGCCTTAATAATCAACAGGTAACTGCTGTTCTGAGCTTTTAACTAGTTTTTACTTTGGCCTTTAAAATTTGCTAAAATATTGCAACATTAAAACCCAAAAACCTCTAAATCTCAACTTCCACTTGAAGGAATAGAAAAGATTTTACATGGTCATGTTTCTGCACTGCCAGAAATCTCTCTTACAAGGCATTATGTCCATATGTATAAGTTATAGGGGGTTTGATAGCACTGCAGCTATAGCAAAGTCTGTGACATACTCTTGACATTACAGGTGAATGATGCAGCCAGATACTGGCTTATTCCCTTTGGGTCTTGTGGTCAGTCAGGGCATCACCAGCAAAAGTAACAATGAAATAGGGTGTTGTCTGTTTTCCCTCCATTTCCATGAGATTTAATACTCTAAGTATGGTAAAATTTACCTCCTGTTCACTCATCAGTTTGCACCTGGTGGTCAGCAAATTCTGGTCCTGCAAACTGCAAGCCTTTATCTGATATCCTTCTAATTCATTTCACAGTACCCCAGTGTGTAAGTGCATCAGATATTCAGAAGAAAAGTAGGCATGTTGCATGCATAGAAGCATGTTCTAACAGTTTATAAACCTGTCTCACAATGTGAGTGCTGTCTGACCATACCTTAATCCAGTCCTGAAGGGCATACCCTTTGTATTTCCAGTAAGGTATATATGGGAATTTAGATAATGAGGTTTTACAGAAATTGGCATGAGTGTTCAGCATCTTCAGTGGAAATCAATTTTTGTTACGTATATAGCAATAAGAGTGAAATGAGTATATAACTTTATTTCTTTTAAAATTTAAGGTCATCCGTTTGTGTGAATTTGGATTTGGTAACAGCCAGCATGGCTTCACTAAGGGGAAATCCTGCCCAAACAATCTGGTGGCCTTCTATGATGGGGCTACGGAACTGATGGACAGGGGTAGAGCAGTTGATGTCATCTACCTGGACTTGTGCAAAGCGAAAAATCCACTCTCTGCTGATCTAAATCCACTCTCTGCTTATCTAAGTGTTCTGTCAACTGCAGTGTAAATTAAAGATTCCTAACTTATCCCCTTCAGAATAAAATACAACTCTACCAGAATGGAGCTTATTGCAAACATGTGTTCTTCAACTAGAGATTAACACCACACGTAAGTTTGATTCCCTGTTGTGATCATCCTACTCATCTCCTAGATCAGCTTCTCACCACACAGACAGTTCAGCAAAGACCAAAGAGCAAACCCACTCTTTATTGACAAACGTGCAGCAACAACGGGAAGACCAGTTCTGAAGCAAACTAGGAAAATTCTTTGCTTTCATGATGTCTGCAACTTTTTCTTTTTGGGTATCCATTCCTATTTTCCTACAGAACTATTGGCTGATGTGCACTGCAGATGACATATGAGCCTGGGAAATTAACAGCTGCTCTACCACTGTGAAAACACAGGACAACATTCAGGAGAGAAACTTTAAGTTCTCTTTCTTGGATAGACATCTGTGGTCTAAGACACCTGGATATCCCCAGCCACACTCGAAGATTTTGATAAGAAGGTATTGCATGAAGTTGCAGCCCAGGCCTTTTTTCTGGCAAGAGCAGCATTTTATCAGAGGAAACCTACAATATTTTCTATCAATTCATTCACACAGAAATTTTATCCTCTAATTTAATTAATTCAAGTGAATAGTACAGTAAGAAAGTTAGTTTTCTTGTGTGATTTACAAGCGGTCCCCAAATTCAGACAGTATTTTTCATTCCAAAGGAAGTTTAAATTGAAATTACGTATACCTAGGGTTTTTGTCTTGCTTTATTATGCTGCTTTCCACAATGTAATTTCATTATGGCAATGACAGCAGTTTGGTTTTGCACAGGTATTACCATTTTTATTAACCAGAGTAACAATGGGTATATATAATTAACAATTAGTTCCCATAAGAGTTTAAATAATCACCTCAGAAATTTTGGAAATTAAACCAGTAACAAACAACTATTATTTACTGACATGTTTTAATAAGGTTAGAGCCCTCTGTGTTTTATCTTCTGGAATCATTTTACTGTAGCTGCTTCAGCTGTTGTACAATTCTTGAATAAGACACACAGTCCTATTGTCACTCTGAGTGGTGGCTCTTCATCATGATTAATGGGCAGCTCCACTTATTGGACAATTCAAAAATGCAGAACGTTTGCAAGCAAATAAGTGGCCTTCAGATACATCAGCCAAATTGCACGAATACAGATTTAGCAGGAACAAAGTTACACTGTAAACAAGACAGCACAAAAGTTAGAATATGATTAATGTACTTATTTACCATATGGACTAGGAAATTATTTTAGAAATATTTCAGCAATGCTAGTTTTCCACAAGATTGCACTCCTCAAACTTTGCCCTCTGACAAACACCTGAAATTTATTTCCTCTGCTGGTATTAAGATCACTCTTATTCTACCATCATTGTTTTTCAAACATTTTCTAAACTACTAGTTGCAAGCAACTATTGTAAATACGGGCCACATAATATTTCCCATATAACAGATGGATATATAGGAACATACAACCGGCAAACTGTAAAATCTGTAATGAAAACCAAGGTATGCCACTAGACAAATTTATACAAGAATTCAGCACTTGACAGTAAAAGTTCCTAAATCGTTTCAGTCGTTACACCTTTTATGGACTGATTACTTCATGAAACCCTAAATGACAGGAAGAACACAGTCAAATTAAACCTGTGCCAGGGTCACAATCTCACTTGTATTTGCTATAATCCAGTAAAGTTTCATTATCCTCTTTGTGGAAAGAACTGATCAAGGAGAGTATTTTTCAAAGTTCTAAGTTTACTTAAACATCTTCTACATATGTAAGGGCAGCCTCAGCAAATCACTTCAGCAAATGTTTTGAGGTTTTTTAATATCTCCATTTATGGTCATAAATACCATCAGCAAAAAAGAGAATCAAAATTACACAATGAGGAGAAAATAGCCCCTGTTCCATATTTGAAAGACTGAAATTGAATTTCAAAAAAAAGTGTCCCAATATTCATATATGTTTATGCTACCACAGCAAAAAGTTTACAAAATCTGTCCCATGAGCCTTATGCAATTTGTATTGACTTTACTTCCTTAAAGTTATTACCATTTTAACATGATTCATATGATAAGTATTTTAAATTATCTATCTGTAAATGTCTATCCAGAGTAAAGGCTATAGGGAAGACAACAAAGCAGCGTTTTAAGTTTTAGAGTAATAAAATATACAGAAAACGTGATCTTTTGGGTTATCCCGTAGTCACTACACTTTCAGCTACCGTTAGAGGTCAGCTAGAAAGGCCTCTGTACATAGGCTAACGTACACACACTTAAAAATGAGCAAATACATGCACACTCATCTATTCAGTAACTATACTAAAAAGCTTTTTGGATGTATACTTCATTGGTGCTTGAGTATTTGTGTTGTATCTGTTGCTTCTGAATTTTTTAGATACCTATACACTCTGGAATACTGAATTGTGGTGGGCTGATCATGTTAACCTGTTCTTTTTCATCTTGGTATATAGCTGTTGCATCGAGAGCCAGACAGTAGGCTTTTTATGCAGGGTAAGGCATAAGATAATACTAAAAACTTGTTCTATAAACAAAAATTACATGCTTTTGATCACTTGCATAAGACTGCTCAGTGGAAAGTGGAAAGGCAAGGCACAGAATCACAATTAAATATTAACTGGATTTTTCTCTCATTATTTGAAAGATATTGTCACCAAGGGCTGGACTGAGGTATTTGTATGTGAAATAGCAACCCAGAAGTCTCCAGTGGAAATGTGTACCATTTTATCTGCCTGAGAAAATTTCATTTTTTGAGAAACACCATCCTATAGGTCAATTTCTGAATTGCCAAAGACACTGAAAAATCTATAGAAACCTCCATTTAGGATGCTTGATTATTTCATATGGAAAATATTTCCTCAAATTCTCCAAGTCAAACACCTCCAAATCACAGAATCTCTGTATTCCTGTTCTTAGAAACGTGTGGGATATTCCCTTTTTTCCAGTCACTGGGGACTTCGCCTGACTGCCATGACTTTACAAGTACAATGGGCAGTAGCTTTGCAACTACATCTGCCAATTCCCTTAGGACCCTGGATGTATTTCTTCAGGTCTCACAGTCTCATGAAGGTTCAGGTTCCTCTGGTGGTCTTGAACCCAATCTTCTCCTAAAAAGTGAGGGACTTGGTTCACCCAGTCCCTGCTTTGAGGCTTGGGGTCTTAAGGTGTGAGAAGAGCAACTGCCAGCGAAAACTGAGGCAAAAAAAAAGAAAAAACAAAAATAATCACATTTTCTTTAATCTTACTTTTCTGACCAATATACCTGTAGAAGCCCTTCCTCCTGTTTTTCAAATTCCTTGCCTCTTTCTGAACTCCAACTGTGCCTTAGCTTTCCTGATCCTATTCCTATACATGCTGGAAACATCCCAAAATATATATTTCTCCTGGGTTCAGCTATAGCAGTCATTTTTCTCCTTCTTAGTAGCTGGTGCAGTGCTGTGTTTTTGACTTTCGGCCTGGGAACAACGCTGGTAACACTGATATTTTTAGTTGCTGCTAAGTAATGTCCACTCCAACCAAGGACTTTCTGAGTCTTATGCTCTGCCAGGGACGAGGGGAAGCCAGGAGGAAGCAGAGACAGGACACCTGACCCAAACTGACCAAAGAGGTATTCCATACCACAGCACGTCATGCCCACTATATAAACTGGGGGGAGTTACCCAGAAGGGCGAGATCGCTGCTTGAGTTGGGCTGGGTATCAGTCAGCGGGTTGTGAGTGGTTGTATTCTCTTCCCTTGTAATTTCCCTTATCACTATTATTATTGGTGGTAGCAGTAGTGGTTTGTGTTATACCTTAGTTACTGGACTGTTCTTATCTCAAGCTGTAGGAGATACATTCTTTTAATTCTCCTCCCCATCCCTCCAGGAGCTGGGGGGAGGTGGGGGGGAGTGAGATAGCGGCTGCGTGGTTCTGAGTTACTGGCTGGGCTTAAACCATGACAGTTCTTTGTGGCACCCAGTGTGGGGCACAAAGGGTCGAGATAACGACAGATCTGACCAGAGTGTGTCTAATTGCATTTGTGATAAGCATTCATTGCTTTGGATTAATAGTCACTCGTCACAATGCTGATTTATTGGCTCTCAAAGTTGTTGCTCTTGATCTCAGAGTTTCAGCATGTTGTACCTTACAGCCGGTATTTGCTGTGTTAGCGTTTATTGGTTGTGGGCCTTGGGCTAAGGTTCTTCTTTCGTTGTACTTTATGGTAATGACTTGTAATACAACAGACTCACTGATCATGAAACTGGTCTGGCTTGCGTTCCCAGTGTGGTCATCACCTCTATACTTTGGGAGGTATATAATGGAACTGTTTAGCAATTACACATCTTTTTTTCCCTCCTCAGGTGGTCATCCAATGAAGGAGACATTCCCTTACACCCCCAGCTCTCCACCAGACTATTTACAGTGTCATTTGAGAGTTCTGAAGGTTTTGAATGGCCTTTGAGTACCCTTGAGACCTGCCTGCTGATTGTGATGGTGATCACTATGTTGGCACACACACAGAGTGTGTTTTAGCCACGACCATTTCATCTGATCTTGAAAGTTAAGCAGAGTCAGGTCTGGGTCTTGTCTAGGATTAGGCAACGATACAGGAGGACCAAGTGATTTTCCCCAAGGCTAGACAGTCATGAGTGGCAGGGTGTGTGGGATACTATGGGCAAGCATCTAGGCCAGTGGGCCCCTCCAGTGCTTTGGAACTTCATCACTGAACAAGTGCAAAATCTGGAAAAACTAGTAAAACACCTAAATGAGGTGCATTGTCATTCTAGTCATACCAGAGAGGGACAAATCATGGCGAAGTGCTGGGGCTTGGCCTACACCTACAGAGCTCTGTTCAACACTATCCAGCACCTTCAAAGGGAAAAAAGATGTCTCTGGATCTGATGGCAAAGCAACAGATAACGCAGCTACTTCAAGTACAGCAGCCATACCAACCCCAATGACAAGTACAGCAGCTACTCAAACTCTGACCACAACAGACAATGCAGCTACTCCAACTTCAAACACAGCAACTACATCAACCCCACCGACAAGTACAGCAGCTATTCAAACCCCAACAGCAACAGATAATGCAGCAGCTGGTGCTACTCAAAGCCAAGCAGAGCAGCAGCAGCACCAACCCCAACAACAGATACTGCGGCCACTTCAACCACAGTGATAGTCACTGCAGCTAAACCAAAGGGCCAGTTTATGCCAATGTCAGTTGCCCCTGTACGAAAGGGAAAAACAAACAAGAGGCACAAAAAGCAACCCATACAGTGAAGAAAGATGAAGAACCAATGTACTTACTGCATGGGACAGCAACTGAACACGAGTTATTATTATGTGGATCAGAAGAAGAGGAAGAAGAGGTGACTTCTCGACCCCGGACCTCAACCGAGCTACAGAATATGCAAAAAGATTTTACTCGTCAACCAGGGGAGCCCATCATCACCTGGTTGCTCCGATGCTGGGACAATGGGGCTGACAGTCACAAACTAGAAGGTAGGGAAGCCAAGCAGCTGGGATCACTTGCTAGGGAAGGGGAAATTGATAAAGCAATTGCAAAAGAGAAATGTTCCCTCAGCCTTTGGAGGCAACTCTTGGCAGCTGTAAAGGAAAGGTTTCCATACAAGGACAATGGTATGAGTCATTCAGCCAAATGGACCATGACAGAGAAAGGCATCCAGTCTCTGAGGGAATCAGACATTTAGAGATGATCTATCTTAGGCCAGATGCTGGGTATGCATCCATAGATCCAGATGAAGTTGAATACACACAACCCATGTAGGGGAAATTTACATGGAATACACCATCATCATATGCCCACTCACTGGCATCAATAACCTGGCATGATGAAGCACCACCAACAGTGGACAAAGTGATTCATTAACTCTGAGAATTCAAAGACAATCATAGAATCATAGATTAGTTAGGGTTGGAAAGGACATTAAGATCATCAAGTTCCAACCCCCCTGCCATTGACAAGGACACCTCACACTAAACCATGCCACCCAAGGCTATGTCCAACCTGGACATGAACACTGCCAGCGATGGTGCATTCACAACTTCCCTGGGCAACCCATTCCAGTGCCTCATCACCCTTACACTAAAGAATTTCTTCCTCATATCCAATCTAAACTTCCCCTGTTTAAGTTTGAACCTGTTACCACTTGTCCTCTCACTACAGTTCCTCATGAAGTGTCCCTCCCCAGCATCCGTATAGGCCCCCTTCAGATATTGGAAGGCTGCTATGAGGTCTCCACACAGCCTTCTCTTGTCCAGGCTAAACAGCCCCAACTTTCTCACTCCTTCCATCATTTCAGCTGCGGAAAAACTCTCCCAGGAGTTCAAACAATTGAGAGACAATCTATCCTATCTATCCAGCTCCCCATGTGTACCAACCCATTTCTCAACTATTAACAAAAGGCGTTCTACTGCTCAAGAGAGAAGATGTAAGAGGTACACGCCATGGGCCACCCTATGGTTTTACCTGTGGGATCATGGAGAAGACATGACTAAGAGGGATGGAAAACCTACCTCTGGGAAAACAGGTGTGTGAATTGAAGAGGAGAACAACGGTCAAGGATGATCATCCCATGAAAGCTGCGGCTTCAGTCTCCAGTGAGCAGGTTCCCAGATGGAGTGGAAGAGCTGATTTTACTCCAGCTCCTCTGATAAAGAAGACTAATCCCTTTATACAAGACATAAGTGACCAATATTGTAATCACTATCAGAGGGGCCCTGTCTCCAGCCAGGTGGAGGTAAGGGACAAACGGATTTACCAGACTGTGGATCAGGCGGCCTGGCACATCAGTCCACAGAAGTATAAGGCTCTAGTAGATACTGGTGCACAGTGTACTCCGATGCCATCAAGCTATCAAGGGGTGGAACCCATTTATATTTCTAGAGTGACAAGAGGATCCCAAGAGTTGACTGTACTGGAGGCTGAAATCAGCCTGACTGGGAGGAAATGGCAAAAGCACCCCATTGTTACTGGTCCAAAGGCTCCATGCATCCTTGGCATAGACTACCTCAGGAGAGGGTACTTCAGAGACCTAAAAGGACACTGATGGGCTTTTGGTATTGCTGCTTTGGAGACAGAGAAAATTAAGCAGCTGTCCACCTTGCCTGGTCTCTCAGAGCATTCTTCTGTTGTGGGGTTCCTGAAGGTCGAAGAACAACAAGTGCCAATCACAACCACAACAGTGCACAAACCGAGACTCCCTGCTTCTCATCCATACGCTGATTCATAGACTGGAGAGCCAAGCAGTGATCAGCAGGACCCGTTCACCCTTTAATAGCCCCATATGGCCAGTGTGAAAGTCTAATAGAGAGGGGAGACTAACGATAGACTGTGGTGGCCTGAATGAAGTCATACCACCACTGAGTGCTGCCGTACTGGACATGCTAGAACTTCAGTAGGAACAGGAATCAAAAGCAGCCAAGTGGTATGCCACGACTGATACTGCCAATGCATTTTTCTCAATTCCTTTGGCAGTGGAATGCAGGCCACAGTTTGCTTTTACTTGGAGTGGCGTCCAGTACACTTGGAACCGACTGGCACAGGGGTGGAAACACAGCCCTACCATCTGCCATGGACTGATCCAGACCGCACTGGAAAAGGGGCAAGCTCCAGGACAGAAGAAGTTTTTGAAAAAGGGGGGAAAATAATCCAAACCCTGCTGAAAGCCAGTTTTGCCATAAAATGGAGTAAGGTCAAGGGACCTGCACAGGAGATTCTATTTTTGGGAATAAAACGGCAAGATGGATGTCGCCAGATCCCCAAAGATGTGATCAACAAGATAACAGATCTTCAAAAGATGGAAATATGACAAGCAGAGTTGATGTAGTGAATCTTCTATCTTTTTTTAACTGATCCTCAAACCTTTTGGATACATGTGCACTAGGTTTTTACCAAGCACTATTATTTTGATTCTCAGGTTTGTTTTGAGCACTTTACTAGGACTCATTTATTATTATTATTTCTGCACCAATGGGTACCACTGAAATGATCTCATATGTGCAAATACATAAACAAAAACCTATATTATTAATCACAGGATTGATATATAAAAAGCAGTCCTGAATGTGGTAAACGTTACATTTCTTGCTGAGTAATCAAATGAAAACATAAGGTTCCTCTACCATACAGCATGTCTTTCCTACCAAAGTAAAAATGTATCTATGAATAAAAAGGATAATTTCATAATAATAGTCGTCTTTGGTACTAAGAAAAAAACTCAACAAATTAACATTTATCATAGTTAGGAGTATCATGATGATGGAGGGAACAGTTTAACTTGCTGCCGGCCCACCAGGAAGCTTTACTACACACAAGTGAAGGTGTTCCTATAGAGATTTAGGCCTTGCCTACTTATATCCACAGCCTTATATCACTAATGTGTGTTTAGCTGACAAACCTGCAGACTTGGACCAAGAGAACAACTTGCACTAAAAACTTTCTGACAAGAACATCATTTATTAATTGACTTAAGTGGAAGCTTTCTGTCTTCATCAATTGCAAATCTGATTCTGCTTGATAAAAAAGGGTTGGGTGGGAAGATTCACTCTGATCTTTCCCAGATTTCATAATAAATCACCATTCCTTGGCAATCTTTTAGCTGAGTCAAGTTAGCATTCTCTAAGTCAGCTATATGCTTTCTAGCCTTCCATAACATAAAATTAAACCAACAGAATTTATTGATTAATTACAAGAACGTGTATGCTGTCCTGGTTTTAGCTGGGATAGAGTTAAACCATGACATATGGCCAGCTCCAGCATTTAATAAAGAAAATCCATACCATTAAATAAAACAGAATTGTTTCAGTGTTTGTAAATGTAAAAATGTGTATATTTTAGTATTCTCAGGAATTTCCGTTTAACCCTCTGGTGTATTCCGCATTTTTGACTGAAGTTCTATCATGGTTTGTGTGTTAAATAGAAATGTCATTATTCAAGAAGATGAAAAATCATGAAACATAATGCAATTCTGTGCTGTCACAAAAGGAGCAATAAGCAATAGTGTGAATTCAGGTAAACAACTTGCTGCTAAAATATAATTTCCTTAAAGTGAAATACATCACAGAAAATTCCCTTTTAAAACATCTGATAATTCACAAGTCAAAAAAGCCATTATTATTACTAACCTCTATTACTGACCATTATTACCAAGTTACACGGATAATGACAAAAAACAGTGGCAATCAGAGCTTAATATTACAAAGACCATAATATTGCCAGAATGCTCAGAAATCTGGCATTAGAAGGAGCTGAATTACGTTCTTTTCACAATGTAGATTGGTATTTCACATAAATATAGATTTCAGTAGGTGAAATTAAATGTAGCACACACAAGTGGCAATGCAGTATTAATATTGCTGTACACAATAAACTCAGTAATTATTGAGTAAACTACAGGTAATTTTTGCTTGTGATTTTCAGTCTACAGATGTGATTTTATGCTAAAACAAATTCAGAGATGGATTTATTGACTAAGGAAAACAATTGATCTGGCTTTTGCAATTCTATTCCAGTATTATCAACCTGAGCAAAACCTGTTAACAAGGTGATCCTGCCCCTCTACTCTGCTCTTGTGAGAACTCACTTGAAGTATTGCGAACAGCTCTGGTGTCCTCAACATAAAAAGGACATGGAACTGTTGGAACAAGTCCAGAGCAGGGCCACGAGGATGATCGGGGGCTGGAGCACCTCCTGTATGAAGACAGGATGAGAAAGTTGGGGCTGTTCAGCTTGGAGAAGAGAAAGCTACGTGGAGACCTCATAGCAGCCTTCCAGTATCTGAAGGGGGCCTACAGGGATGCTGAGGATGGACTCTTCATGAGGAACTGTAGTGAGAGGACAAGGGGTAACGGGTTCAAACTTAAACAGGGGAAGTTTAGACTGGATATGAAGAAGAAATTCTTTACTGTAAGGGTGGTGAGGCACTGGAATGGGTTGTCCAAGGAAGCCATGAATGCTCCACCCCTGGCGGTGTTCAAGTCCGGGTTGGACATAGCCTTGGGTGGCATGGTTTAGCGGGAGGTGTCCCTGCCCATGGCATGGGGGTTGGAACCAGATGATCTTAAGGTCCTTTCCAACCGTAACTATTTAATGATTCTATGATTCTATGATTACTGTATGACTGAATAATTTTATTCCCATCTGAGGTAGTACTGTTCAGCTATGGAACTGCCTCAGTCCCTGTATTTTCAATACAGACCAATATGTTCACATACTGGGTCAGTCTGGGATGCTGTTAATTTTCGTTATAGAAGCCAGTAACCTGCTGTGCTTTAGGCTGGTGACCAGTACAGTGTTGATAACATACCAGGGTTTTAGCTTTTGCCAAACAGTGCCAGCACAGCCTCCCGGCTTTCTTAATTTCTCACCCTGCCCCTCTCAGTGAGCAGGGTGGGGGTAGATAAGAGGCTGGGAGGGAACATGGCTGGGACAGCAGTGTTCCAAAAGAAGCGATATTCTGTGCCATGTTACAGCACACTCAGCAATAACAATGTGTGTGGGGGGGTGGGGCGGTGGGGAGGGGGGGGGTGGGGCGGTGGGGAGGAGGGGGTGGGGAATCTTTCCAAAGTAGCCGCTGCTCAGGGACTGGCTGGGCACTGGTCTGCAGGTAGGAGGTGGATGCCTGCCTCTGCATCACTCTGATTTTCTTCTCTTCCCTTCACTTCGTACACTGTCTTTATCTCGACCAATGACTTTTCTCACTTCTGCTCTTCCAATTCTCTACCAATCCCACTGAGGGAGAGTGAGCAAGCAGCTTGTGGGTGCTTATTTGCTGACCAAGGTCAGTCCATCACAGTTTAAAATGAAGACTTTTCAGACACAAGTCCAGCTAAATCACTCTGTGAAGTACAAACATTAAAGGATTTCTGACAGAAAGGATTTCTTAAACTGTTTCATTATCTAGTTTAGAGAAACTGATATTTGTAAAGGTTAAAAGCAGGATTGAAAGTTTATCTAAAATCAAAGGGGAATAAACATGCAGAAAAAAATTTAATGAAAGATTTAAACACTTGAAAATGAACGTTTGAAAATGAAAAGAAGCCACACAATTCTGAGATATTCACTGACTCACTATTTCAAATCTTTAACTGTAATAAATATTTACATATATGAAGTTTATCTAATATACAATATTAGTTTAAAATTATAAATTTCAAAATCATTAGTCACATAAAACCACTCCAGAATGAAATATGATTGAGAAGGGCCTTTATCCCTCACAAAGTCTAGATGACTCTGGGAAGCATCAATAAATATAACTCCTAACCCAGCATGGAAAATCATTTCACTAACACTTGCCTTGTTTTCTTGGAAAGCACTTGCAAGAACCAATAAAATCCTTCTTCAATTATAGTGGCAATTAATACTTTGTTTCAAACACAGGCAAACAAGTTAAACCCCAAGATTTAAAATACATTTCCCTATAGTATCTCTACGAGTTTTTTTCCAGCCATTTTCTGAAGCGCTATACCAAGAAGAGCAAATCAAGAAAGAGTATTTTTTAATAAGGGATACCTGAAAACATTCCCAAGCCCATTCCCAAACCAAATACCACAGCTCTGATGAGGAATTTAAAAATTTGCATGACCCAGTATATTTATACAAAAAGTGCTTTGCTTCCTTCCAGTTGCCTCCTCAGTAAAGGTCCCCCCATAAGAGCTCAGACCAGTGTCTTCATTCAAGCCAAGATCAGATTTTGCATCCTTTTCAGACTACCTTGAATTTCTGTCAACATTTAGCCAACTAATTTAATATTACTGTTTAATGCAAAACCCCTATAGCTCAAAATCTTTTTCATGTATCTTGACAGGAATACTAGAAGAATAAAGCTAGTATAAAAAGTATACGGGTAGATATTTTCAGATTTTCACGACTAATTGGTCTTTTAGATCAGCTATTTAGCTAGTTTTCTCTTAGAACACGACAGTTTATAACCATACCCAGTTGCGCTTTCCTCTGTATTAAAATGGATGCTGAAAAACTGAAGAAGGTCTGGCAGATGTCTACCACGGTGACAAAGGGACTAAAGCCCATAATCTCTGAGAAGGGGCAGAGGGGGAAGAGGCTTGCACAATCTGGCAAAGAAGAGGGTAAGAAGCAACCTAACTGTAGCCTACAATTACTTGAAGAGCAGTTGCAAGATGACAGAGCTGAACTTTTCTCAGTAGTGTTAGACAAGGTAACAAACTTCAGTTTGTCATGTTGAGTCTAGACACTATGCAAAGGCTTTTCACCCAGTGGGTAGTGGATCATAGAGATTGTATGAATTCCATCTTTAGAGGTTTTCAAGACTTTGCTAGTCAAATCCATGACTGACCTGATTTAGTGCTGGTATTAGTGCCACTCTGAGAGAACAGTTACACTTGATCACCTCCGAAGGTTCTACTGAGTCAATTATGCTATGACTGTATGATAACATGCAAGAACTGCATTCATCCAGGCCCACTATTACATCCATTCTGCAACTGGAAAGGACTTGCTGTAGATGCTTCTTTTAGGAAAGCCCAGCTTTTAAGAACAGGGAAGTCATTTTAATAAATACTTGCTACATTAAGAACTAGAAGGTCGTTTTAAACCATTGCAAGTGAGTACAGATTGAATCATACTCCCTGAAGTGCAATAGGGAATACAGTCTAATCTTACTAGGTCAATAACACATTGTTCTAGTAAATCCAGTTTATTTTTTTCCTCTAACCATTCTCCATTGATTATTTTCATCATTTTATCCATATCAATGTACTAGGTCACCTAGAAAACCTGATTACTGCAGTTAAAATCATCTAATGAAAAGCAAACTATATATTTATGCTTGCAGAGAAAGAAAACCATCAATTTTTACAGAAACTTTCAACAGCGTGCCTTGTAAAAGGTTGTTAAGAAAATTACCTAAATAAATCAGATGCATTAATTTGTATCTATGAATGAAACATATCTGGAGAATTATTTTTTCTCCTTTGAGTTTGCAAGATCGTAGGGGAGCATTCTGAACACTGTTTTGGTTTCAAAATAACAAAGTGAAATCACTACCACAGTACGTACTGGAATATACGCCCTGGTAACCTGAACACTGAGGAGGTAGTCACAGAGATCAGTACAGGAGAGAGAGCTCTTGAACATTCCTGCTCCCTAATTACTTCACTGAAGGTAACTTCCTTATGGCTATAAAACAGGAAAGGGCAAAAAGAGAATTACAGTGAGTGATGTGGTTAGAGAGGTGCTAACTTTTTCCTTTATCAAACCTGAGTACTGTACAAAAGCTCCTGATGTTCCCTGCAAAATCTGAATTTTCTTCTGGTAAATTCTTATGCTTATTATTGCTTTTTGCATCCAGGAAGACTTTGCCACTGTTCTTCAGTACCTTCATCCTGTTAAACCTCTTTAAAATGGCAGGCAGTAGAGTCTTCATAGCCACGAAGCCACTGAGAACTGCTACCTCCTCAGGTGTCAAAAGAATGGACCCAATGGAATGTTGCCAGATTAGTTAAATACGACCTAGCTAGACCAATGTCTCCTTTAATCTCTTTTTTTCTTTATGTCCATGATGGAAGAAAATCTGAAGAATTCTAAAGCCTAATATACTTTCTACTGAGACCAAGAGAAGAAGCACATCTCATTACACATGTTCTTTGTGGTATCAAAGCAGAATATAGATTAATGTTTTGTTGGGGAATGGTTGATAGAAAATGGACACAATGAGACCATAGGCCAATGGATGGAAGAGTCCCAGCAGTAGTGAACCAAAGGCTTTGAGGCCTTGGCTGAAGGTTACAAGAGAACGCATACGTGAGAGAGTTTGAGGGAGTTGGCAGAAGAGCCTGAGAAGTCAGGATATGTAGGGAAGAACTGATAACTGTAACCTTGAAGCATAGCTGCAAGCTGGAAACTCCCTGGAACATAACCAAGAAGAAAACCGCAAAAGGGAGTGGGATGCGAATGTAACTTTTGAGCTGTAACCAATCATATATTGACTAGTAAGCATAAGTAACCAATCATATATTAACAAGTGTGCATAATTTAGTCATAGAGTATATAACTGGAACCCTCAGATGAAATAAATTGAGTTTTGATGAACGATCATATTGGTTGTCTTCATTCTCCCACCACTGGAGGGTCCTCGCCTACCGCAATGTTTTTTCTCCAGGACTGATAAGCAGCAAAACAGTCCATTTATTCTCAAATTAAATTAAGTCAGATGTATGTCTGCTGATCCTCAATCTCTCATTCATAGCTACCAAATCCTTATTATACACCTACCCACCAGTTTTGATTAAAAAAAAAAAAAATAAAATATTGAAGACGGAAATTATGAGAGCAAAAAGTAATCTCAAACCACCCATGGCAAAATCTAGCAAAATTAATGGTTTAGTACTTAGTTATAGGCCATATTAAAAATAGGCATATTTTTTAACTCTAATGGCATATTTATACATTACTTGTTTAAAATAATTAGCAACTGAAACAATGACCATATGTGGTCATTAAGACAATGATATTAAATGGACATGCAAATTCTCTCACAAAGAACCTGAGTATCTGTAAGGAAGTACTGCAAAAAGAACAAAAGGAACTGCACCATTAAGGATTTAAACCAGAAATATTTCAAATAAGAAAATGGGAATTATTATGGCTATGTAAGTTTTGGGATAGCACAGGTTAATAAAGAAAGCATTGTCAAAGAAATTGAAATGTTAGCTTTTAAAAGCTAATTTTGGTGAAGTCTATATTGATGTATTTGTAACAAACAATACATCAGACCCCCTGCAGACAGCATAACCAATGTAACATATGCAGCAGCAATTGTGAAACCTGGTATTTACAGAGAACAGAAACTAATGTACTTGATCCTTCCCCTTTTTTGAAATGCTTACTAGTTAACAGTCCCCCTATCCCGGACTTGTAACCCTGTTGTTGTAAATGCTGGCTGGCAATATGCTGACTTATGTCAGCATTGAAATTGGCACCATGCTTCATTAGCTAGCCAGCAAAGCAATTCAGGAGTGTTACTGAATCATACAGCATTCTTAGTATTCTCCTTTTCTCATTTTATTTCACTGTGTGATTTCTTTTCACCATCGTATTTCTCAGGAGAGAGAAAAATGCTTCGTATCCTATTTTTAAAGCTATCCTTAGCAGCAATATCAATACTAATATTTTTACAGACTGTCTTCTCCCATCCACAAATTCTAATAATATCCCATAGAAACTAATCTAAATTTTACATTCAATGTAGTATCTTAAATGAACAGTATTTTTAATTGGAGAGAATTATTCTATTTCTATGTATTTGATTGTGTTCTGTTCACTTTTTAATGTAGGTTTTCCTTCATGTTGAATAGTATTTTCTGGTTTATTCAATATACTATCTTACTACATATAATACTTTCCATTGGCAACAGAATTCTTCAGGAATTGATGAGAGCTAGACAGCAATACAATACTGTCTGTCACAATCACAGATTTACTTCCAGTGAAGCCAGTAGGAGCTTGTTGTCAACATAATACTCATACTACAATATTGAACATAATTTAGTCTTTAACACAGTTACTAAAAGCATTCAAAATAGTCAGCTGATATCAGAAAAAGGAGATTTTAAAGGATGAAATAACTGAAAAGATTACTAGGAAGTTAGTATTTATCTATTTTTATTGGAAGGTAAGATTTATCTTTCCTACTCTTCATTAAGAATTCTCGGAAGTGCAGTAGTAAAATATTGAAAACCTGTGTCATGCTTCTCTTGGATAGAGTCACTGAGAATTATCCAAACTCAGAATGCTCACATACATTGGAATAAGCAATGAGGAGAAAAATGTATTATAATACATTAAGTCTTACTGAAAACCACTAGTTAACTATCATTGCACTTTACTGGTAGGCAAAAGTTGCTACCGGTGGTGCAAAGTGTCTTGTCCAAATCACAAGGTTGCTAACAGGAAATTAAACCTATTCCCTTATTGCTTCACAAGGAACAAGAATACCATGTTATTCTTGACAGATGAAGTGAGAGCCCACCTAGCAAAATTAAATCCTACAATTCAGTACTAAATGTGGCTTGTATTTCATATTTAGGGCCATTGTTCATCTGAGAATACACATAATTACAAAAATGCTGACTATTCCTTTTGAATGGGAAATAAAGCTGTCATATATATGTTCCTTAGGGAATACAAATATTTACAGACCACTTTGCTACAATACCCCATGATAAGTTTTCTGTCTTCATCAAGCCATGCTAAAATCTTAGTATGTTACATATCTAAGAAGTTGTCTGAAGGACTGCACTACTGCTTCTCACAGGGGCACTTCAGAAGGTTAAAAGAGATAGCATTTGTCTTTATCACATGTTAGCAGCCCCTTTTAGGAATACTTTAATTGTCAGTAGCAATGAAAGGACTGAATTACTTGTGAGTTGCCAATGCAAGTATCACTGACTTCCAAATTTACACAAGTTTAACATGCATACACACTGTTTCACTAAACTTACGATGTTCCTTCAAGTATATTTGGATTTTAATGTCTTAAATGGACAATAACGGTACAAGTAAAACATTCAGCACATGCTTCCATCAATGAAAACTCACTGATAGGTCTCCAACTTGCGTGGGTCTTTGGGTACTATTCTTTAAAATAATTGAGGGATTTGACTTCAAAAATGGGATATGGACTCAAGTTTGGCTCACCATCCCAACATTACTATCTGAAAGCTATAGAAAGAAAAGTGGTTTTGGCAAAACTGGGAAAGAAAAGATAATTCTAAGTGAAGAAAATCTATTCAGAATGGAAGTAAAAACCGTGAACATGCAAACAACCAACCAACCCTAAAATCCAAACCATAAAACAACACAAACCACAAAGTATTACTGGGTAAGTATCTTGTTAACAAAAAAAAAAAAAAAAAAAAGAAAATCCAAAGAAAAAAAAAAAAACAAACCACCAAAGCCATTGAAAAATGCCTAGTAAAAGCTACATCACACTTCTGCAGAAGGAGAATCTAAAGCCCTAGAACAGCAGTAGTGTCTGGCCAAACAGAAAGCTGGACCAGAAATGGATACATAAAGTGCCCCAAAACATAGCCTATTGAGCTCACTGGCCATCCTTCTTTCTATACATCTGTATAAAAACATGCAATCTGCAGTCACCAAAGACAAGGTAGTGCCTTTTTGCATCGCTGACACAAGACACTGAACATTTAGCCATTAACAGACAGAATGGTACTGCTAATGGAATCCCAGTGCACTAACTTATGTTATCTTACAGTTATCAGGTTAATACCTGACATCTAAGCAATCCCACCAGCCAGCAGAATGCATGCATTAACACCCAAACATTAAAGTCCAGAAGCAATCTTATATTGCTATCTAGGAAATACTACTTTACCTCAGGATAAATTCTGTTGATACCAGGAATTAATTTTAGTATGTTTAAAAGTTAAAAAAAATATTTCAAGGATTGCTAAGACAGCAAGGCAAACATACGTGTGGGCATCACTTTGTGCAATTGTAACTATATCTTAGTAATATATTTTAAACAATAAGAAGTGCAAACCCACAGATGGTAAACAGCAGGATCTCCTAAATAACACAGACCACAACTTAAAATGCTTGTGAAATCCCTTCTTCAATGCACAGTTTCTTCACAAATAGTTCACACAAAAGAAGCAACTGGAAATTGTGTATTCCTTAGCTCTTTTTATAACTCTAATACTTCCACGTGCCAGCTGCCTTCATAGGCATTTGTAAAGTCATTCAACATGTTAAACAGGGGAAGTTTAAATTGGATATAAGGAGGAAATTCTTTAGTGTAAGGGTGGTGAGGCACTGGAATGGGTTGCCCAGGGAAGTTGTGAATGCTCCATCCCTGAC
The DNA here is from genome assembly GCA_028858755.1 of Ara ararauna. Taxonomy (NCBI): domain Eukaryota; kingdom Metazoa; phylum Chordata; class Aves; order Psittaciformes; family Psittacidae; genus Ara; species Ara ararauna. Next base: position 13,782,742 of record CM054380.1, on the reverse strand, counting down.
GGTGTGGCGATGTTCAAGGCTGGGTTGGACATAGCCTTGGGTGGCATGGTTTAGTGGGAGGTGTCCCTGCCCATGGCATGGGGGTTGGAACTAGATGATCTTAAGGACCTTTCCAACCCTAACTATTCTATGATTCTATGTTACCATGTCCAAACATCATGTATTTCATGGCACAGGTCTTTCAAAGGGAATCAAGCTGCTAAACATAGCATGGTAGTGTTTAAATTAATTCCCCCTCATAGACTGCAAAAAAGTATGCAAAACATCTCACTAATGTATCAGTGACATTCTTACTAATGAGAAAAGGTGGTAGCAACATAATTCAGTGGGTCAGATCCGTTTCTATGTAATAACTATTACGATGAGTGAATTGAATTCAGTAGCATTACACATAGCATCAGAATTCCATATACACACTATATGCAAGACATTAGCAGATTAGAGATGGCTATTCTGGTCTTCTCTTCTCCTTCCCTCTCATAAGTGCACTAAATCCAATGTAAGTTATCACTACTATCTCTAGCTCCTGAAACAGTTAACTTATGTTGTCATTTCAGTCTCTTCTTCCAACTTATACTTAATCAAAAGAAAGCATTAGAACCCACAAGCACATTGGAGTAAATAGTGACATGTAGCACACTCTCATACTGTGATACTTGTGTGACAGTTAATATATATATATTAATTTATGTAGGTTCATGCAACAGAAATTAAACTGTTACAATTGCACAAAGACAGCTAGATATTTCACTTCTAAACCATTCTGGGAACTCCAATCTCTTATTAATGTAATTTTCTGAATTATAAATACAATATTTATAATAATACAAATGAAAATAAATCAAACTGTGTTTCCGAGATGGTATCTCAGTTTAATTTTTACCTGCCTTCTCTTTAAAGCTATTTTATGAGATCTTCTGTCTATAATACAACTAGTACATACATATATTTAAATTGTATTCCCATCTCAATATATTTGTTGTTTACACAAAAATGACAAGATTTATCCCACAGGTTATAAGTAAAAACATATACTTGTACCAGTTTTAAATAGATCTCCTGTGAATCTCAAGCACTGATATTGCTGCCTTTACTAAAACTGGGGATTTCGAAAGGTAACTGCAAGTTTGTTTTGGTTTTTTTAATGGAATAAAGTCAGCTTAGGGCAACAAGTGATCCAGTCCGTCTTCTTCCAAGGACTGCTCTTGGTGCAAAACGTGAAAATTAAACCTAAATGCTTGAATACAAGGTGTGAAATGTAAAGCTCCCCTTGTGTTTTCTCATCATCTTCAACTTCCTTGTTAAAAATTTATCAAACCTACCAGTTATGAATATCAAGCACTATCAAAATGCATGAGATTAAAACATCAAGGCTCACAGCTTTAAGAGACTGTCGGCCCGAGAAACAGAATTTATTTTTCCTGAAAAACATGTGAATTTTCCATTACACTACACTATCTTTTATCTGAGAAGAATACAAAACAGATGTTCATAGTCTACAGCCCCCTACAGGAATCACAAAATAGCCCATAGAGGCTAAAAAATAACAAAATACAAAAAATATAAACTGCTTCTTTATTTACTTCCTGCACTAATTGTGTAGGCTTCTACCAGCCTGTAGCTGTTCCCTTTTCTCTTAGGCTGAAGCGTTTTTCCTTGAGACCATAGCTGAAAGATATTTTTAATTCACAAGCCCTACTGCTAGTCTCATTACAAACAAAGGAAAGCCCTTGCTGACATACAGAGATAGTTCTAACCTAAGACTTGCATATAAAAAAAAATTTCTAATGTAATCTTTTTAAAATGTATTTTTTACATAGTAAACAGATTACATGCTGGAGCTAAACCCAGCAAATCTAGCCAGTTTGGATAGAGCACAGATACTTTCAAAGATGCTTCCTTAGATAGTCTTTGAGTGAGAGTGCTGTGCTTGCTATACTGCTGTACCGACAGCCGTTCTGAAAACCCATCTTGGAAACTAGTTTGTTCAATGTAATTGCAGGGAGCTCTGCACTGGGTTATATTGTGGAAACCAAATGAGTCTCAGATCACTTCTTGAAAATGAAATAAAAGCAGTCTGACTCATTTAGGTCTCACCCTTTCAAATGGAGAAATGCCACAATACCATGATATGTACAGACTGAAACCCTAACAGTCCTTCTATTAGGAACCAATTTCTCTAGTGCATATGAAAATCAAATATGTAGCCATTAAAGGAATAAAGGTTGTAACATTACAAAGGAGGTTTCACAATACAATAACAATATGGTAAATAATATGTTCTTATTTCTGATTTCTGTAATGGCTCAGGAATTAATATATTATTAGGTTGTTGGTTTTGGTTTTGTTTGGGTTGGTTGGATTTTTTTTAGTGTAAATAGGTAACAGCCCAAAAAAGACAGCAATTATTTAAAATTTGTAGGAAGTGGGTCTCCCTTTCACTAAAGGGAACAAGAAATGGCCTTACAAATTTAATAATGTTAATGCAGTCATAGGTAGCTACAAGAATATGATGCAGTATTAGCACAAAGTTCATTTTTGGTATAACTTCTCATTTTAAGAAAGAAATAACCATGCCACAAATCCAGTTGAGAGGGGACTAGATCTTTTGCATTAAGTTAGAAGTCCTTGCAGAAACATTAGACAAATTTTTTGACAGGCAGATCACATTGTTGCACCAGTCACAAGCAAACAGTTCAGGAAATATGACCGAAGTTGCGAGACAAACAAGAAAACCAAACACAATAAAATTCAGTTTTGCTTGTATTTATCAGCAGAAAGAACAGTAGGTAATGCCAGGGCATCTGCCTGCTGTCAATATTTAAGTATTATACCATCCAGCTCTGCTCCAATCACACTAATTCTGCAGTGATGGGATTAAATGACAGTAGCTGCTCACATTTTGTAAGACTGCAGCAACCACCAGCAATAGCAGGAGGACTCCACAGCTCTGAAGAAACAGCCTTCAGCTGGAGCCCACAGTACCTCTTAGACCATGGATTCTCTAATACCTTCCAAATCATAACCAACATCAACTACACTTTACTCTTGTCCTGAAATTATAATTTTTTAATATATGACTACAAGCCAAATTACGGAAGTGATGCAATTGCTCGCGGTTTTCTGTTTGTGCGATATTCCCTTTTTTTTTTATTTTAAATTAATATCACGTGGCACAAAGAAGTCTTAAACCAAACCCCTTCCCCCCAAACTCCTCTAGATTTCAGTCTAATTACTTTTTTTCAGTCTATTGCAATTAAATTTTCAAGGCACTTGGAAATTAAATTGTAATATGCAATCTTAGTCTTATTTTCAGGAAGATGCAAACTCCCATTCATTTTAAAAACCTAAAATATGAGCATTCAAATTACCTTGGGATTCTCCCTTTTTTCCCTAAAAAATGTGTTTAGCAGATTTTTTTTTTTTAAATATTATTTTACCCTTCTAACCAGTCTGATAATGCCTAAGGCATGTACTGATCATGTGATATTAATAAGAAATGCAATAAACCACATTAAAAAAAGAAAAATAAATAATCTTTAGGACACCTCCTTAATCTATGAGCCTTGCTGTCAGTGTAAGCTTCAAACTCAATCTTAGATTTTTATGAAAAATGCCATGTTTAGCTTGCTGGTATTTCTGTGAGGTACCCAGATACTGACCTTTGATCAGATTGATTTCTGAAGTATGAAAAATTGCATTATTGAAAGCATTACTGAAAGTATTAAGCTAGCTAGCTCTGATTATTTCCCTTTAGTTACTTCTGAAGACACGTGCAATTTCGTGGAACCAGCTCAGTGGAATACAGCAAGGTAATAGGCTTGCATTTTCATAATTCCATAATCATGGAATCATAGAATAGTTAGGGTTGGAAAGGACCTTAAGATCATCTAGTTCCAACCCCCATGCCAGGGGCACGGAAACCTCACACTAAACCATGCCACCCAAGGCTCTGTTCAACCTGGCCTTGAGCACCGTCAGGGATGGAGCATTCATGACTTCCTTGGGCAACCCATTCCAGTGCCTCACCACCCTTACACTAAAGAATTTCTTCCTCACATCCAATCTAAACTTCCCCTGTTTAAGACTGAACCCATTACCCCTTGTCCTCTCACTACAGTCCCTCATGAAGAGTCCCTCCCCAGCATCCCTATAGCCCCCCTTCAGATACTGGAAGGCTGCTATGAGGTCTCCACGCAGCCTTCTCTTCTCCAGGCTGAACAACCACAACTTTCTCAGCCTATCTTCATACAGGAGGTTCTCTAGCCTCCTGATCATCCTTGTGGCCCTCCTCTGGACTTCTTCCACAGTTCTACGTCCTTTTTATTTTGAGGACACCAGAACTGCACACAATACTTCAAGTGAGTTCTCACAAGAGCAGAGCATAGGGGCACGATAATAATTCCATTCATGTCCTCTGTGATTCCATAATCGTGTCTGATAATGCCAGGAATATGTGATTAACTAAATGGCACACAAAAATATACCTTTTCCAGTACTTGCAATAGCAAATTCATAAGCGGTTTCCTTCACCAAATAAGTTGAAGAGAGTGTTAACCACATGCCCCAGGGTTCTTAAACATCTGTTAAGTATAAGAAATCAACATACGTGTAACAGATGAAGTGCTGCTTGAAAACAACAGTTCTTTCCTGCTAGGTCAGTTATTGTCTACTCCAGTTCTGGTCTGCCCCTTCACTGAATACTAAAATAAGACACGAAATAAAGTTTTCAACTAGCCTGCTTCTGCTCTAGGAACTCCATTACATCAATGAAGGTAAAAAAGTTAGTAAAACTTTAAAGTTGAAAGCACTGACATGAAGTCCTACCCTCAGGAAAATGGAAGCCTGTGTCACTGAAGCCATCTAATATCTTGCAATTTTGCTAGTGTGTACTTACGGGGTTTTATTGATGAGGTCTGGCAGCAGACAAATATTTCTGTTTGAACAGTTGTGGTTAACACTCTACAGGATCTGTTCATTATTCAGATCTGTTATAGTACATTTATCCAAAGCCAAAACAAACCTAAACCCTGTAACCATTCTGGCTGCCAAGTAGTTTGTATCTGATGTAAGGTATTAAGTGAAGACAAAAAGATGCTCAGACACTGAAGAGCTCTACTTCAGCTAACTAACAAAGGTAAAATAATATGAATGTAGCAATGCCTGTAGCAGCTGCATAATGCTCCCACACTTGAGAGAGTAAAGCGTAAGTATTGTTTGCTGACAAATGTTCTCATATCACACAAATTAGTAACAGAACTGGTCTAAGGCTTCTTTTCTCACGTCAAAGACATGAATTTTGTGGGTGAGAAAGAACTGTAGCATTACTGCACATTCAAGCCACCACCACGTGTAGAGATTGTCCGAATTTTTGTGCTGTGCTGCTGTGCAGATGATCCAGTGATCATGGATTTCACCGATTTACTTTCCTGCTAGTACATCTCTGAAACAAAAACAGCAATGTATTTCTTGGATTACTTATGTATGTTTATACATATGCTAAACCAAAGAACATTCTTGGAATTTAGCTTTATATCTTTAGAAGCTGCTGTTCAAATTTTCCAGATCCAGCAGTATAACACACATTTTGACTTTATAAGTGATTTTCTCACATACCTACTTCTGCAGTTTATAGCCCACCCATACCTGTTTTACAAATGCTAGTAGGCTTTAAATACCTACAGCATTCCCTTCAGTTCCCTTCCCCCCCTTCATTAAACACATTCCTGACTCTTTTTAGGATCTCTATTGCACTCACTTTAAGAGGATTTACGAATGAATGTGTTAAATGAGTTCCCACTTACCCAGTCTAACATATAAATGTAGCAGAAGTCAGAATCATAGAATCATAGAATAGTTAGGGTTGGAAAGGACCTTAAGATCATCTAGTTCCAACCCCCATGCCATGGGCACGGAAACCTCACACTAAACCATGTCACCCAAGGCTCTGTTCAACCTGGCCTTGAGCACCGCCAAGCAATGGAGCATTCACAACTTCCCTGGGCAACCCATTCCAGTGCCTCACCACCCTTACAGGAAAGAACTTTTTCCTTATATCCCATCTAAACTTCCCCTGTTTAAGTTTTAACCCATTACCCCTTGTCCTCTCACTACAGTTCCTCATGAAGAGTCCCTGCCCCAGCATCTCTATAGGCCCCCTTCAGACACTGGAAGGTTGCTATGAGGTCTCCACGCAGCCTTCTCTTCTCCAGGCTGAACAGCCCCAACTTTCTCATCCTATCTTCATACGGGAGGTGCTCCAGTCCCTCCAGCATACCAACCGAACCACACAGCTTGGTGTCATCAGCAAATTTGCTGAGGGCACACTCAATCCCACTGTCCATGTCACCAACAAAGATGTTGAACAAGACCGGTCCCAACACCGATCCCTGAGGGACACCACTCGTTACTGGCCTCCAGATGGACATTGAGCCATTGAGCACAACTCTTTGCATGTGGCCATCCAGCCAGTTCTTTATCCACCCAGTGGTCCACCTATCAAATTGGTGTCTCTCCAATTTAGAAACAAGGACGTCATGTGAGACAGTGTCGGACGCTTTGCACAAGTCCAGGTAGATGACGTCAACTGCTCTACCCCTGTCGATCAGTTCCGTAGCCCCATATCTTTTTGTTAATATCTTTAGTTTTGAAGCCGGCTGAGAATTCCCTATCGAATATGCCTTGTCTAATATTTGACATAAACCTAAAGTTCCTTTTTGATTTACAAATGTATTCTCTGAAGAGTAAATGATAAAATTACACAATCAAACAATAAAATTTCATGACGTTGCAATTAGCATCAATGTGTTCCTGTGCGCTGTGAGCTGTGTCAATTATTTGGCTTTTTACAAATACCAAGCAATCACAGCTACATATGTTTGTATTAATTTATCAACCCTGTTGGTCTTCTGCTTCATTCAAAAGGAATTTTTATGTGACTAGAGTAGGCTCTCAGTCTATTTTTTTTCCATCTGTAAAATCCATAATGTACAGATTAAGTCATTTTTAATTACAAACTAATAACAAGCTAATGGTATAATTTATGTGGTAATGTAATTTGTCATTTGAGTGCTGTAGAAAATAATAGTAGCTGCCAAGCAAGACATCCTAGAAAAATGTTGTAATACATATTTAGATAACTGAAACCTCATCATACTATTGCAAATTAAGAATTTATAAGGGATACAGAGAAAATTATATCAGCACAGTAATGACAGTAGCATGCAACTCAGTCAAAGTGAATTGCAGATGGGTTTGGTAAAAATTTTTTAAGAACCAATTAACTTTCCTCTACTTTTCTAACATGTATTTCAAATCACTCTCAGGCTCCATGTTCCAAGCTGTGAGAGACCCACTGAGCTAATGGTTAAATTCATACTAGCAAGAGATACCCCCCATGCTACCAAGACTCAAAATGAAGGGTGATAAAGCACCAGCCACATGAGGAATCTTAAACTGATATAGGGTTAATTTCTTTACCATATATAACATTTTTATAGGTTCAGTTGTTATATTCAGCATTTAGATGTAAATTATGTAGAAGAATAAAAATGATATAACCGCTGTTTCGTGTGGGTTAGAAGTACGTTTGGGCATAAAACAAGACTGAGATGACATGTATGTGGAGTTGTGAAGACAAAAGCATGAAAAGTAGCACTTCTAAGTGCAAAATAAGGTCTGAAAATGCTTTTCTTTGACACCACCTAAAGTTGCATTACAAATGAATTTTGGCAAATATTAGACAGTTGTGCATTCTAGAGCAGAAAGCTACAACTATTTGTCCAAGTCTATGTGGTTTATCAGTACAAAAGCACTGGGATCTATTCCCTAAGACAGCATTGTGATTCTACTTCCTAAGCTCAGAATATTTGTATTTTCCAAGACCTCTGGTTAATCACTCCCAAGAATGAATGTACACCCTGCCTTCCACAAAATGGTGAGCCTTTATTTAAAATAGTATTTTGAGTAATTTTTAACCATTCGTCTTTGCTTTGTGAGTCTTGTAGTGTCTTGGTATTATTTACTATCATGTTACATAGCTGCTCTGAAGCCATAACAAGAATGAAATATGACACATGAAAGAATTCCAATATGGTCTCAGTAAAATAAACTTCTCCAAATGCACCATACCACCTCAGAACAAAAGAAAAATTTAACCATCCTTTAGAGACCTGGCCAGGTAGTCATTTCACTGTTTTGTACGTATTTGCTTAAGTTTAATACATCATGAATTGGCCTGAAGACTTTGATCCCATGCAGACTGTACAGATAAGTTTCTTATCTATTGTTGAAACTGAAACCTTTGATGTATAAAAGTTAAGGCAATTTCTAAAGCTATACCTGATTTACCAAGCATCCATCTATTGGAGAACAAACTCTGTAGGTACCACTCCACTTACTTGGCAATATAGTGTAAGCTTCTCAGCTTCCATGGAAATTTGTCTTGGCTTTCTTTCATGGATTTAGTTTTCCATGAGAAGGACTGTATGCAAAATTACACTTTGAGATTGCTCTGTCAAACCCCTCATTCACACGCACTTCCAGAATAATTCAAGAATAGTCACAGAAGTAGCCCAAATATAATTTAGAACTCCAAGCAAAACCCTTGGATCCAAAAGCATTCTACGTTGCATCACCACTGTTATCATTAATCTCAACATTGTTCCAATCCATTTTCCAAATTCACCTGTGTCATGGGTTCAGCAGCAGCAGTCATTTTTCTCCTTCTTGGTAGCTGGTGTAGTGCTGTGCTTTTGATTTTGGGCCTGGGAACAGTGCTGATAACACCAGTGTTTCGGTTTCTGCTTAGTGATGTTTTGGTCTGGCCAAGGATTTTCTGAGTTTCATGCTCTGCCAGGGAGGAGGGGAGCCAGGAGGAAGCAGAGACAGGACACCTGACCCAAACTGACCAAAGAGGTTATTCCATACCACAGCACGTCATGTCCAGGATGGAGGATGGAGAGCAGAGACCCGGAAGGGTGGGGGGTGCACTGCGTGGTCGGGCTTGGTTTTAGGTGGTGAGAAACTGTATTCTTTCCTCGTATTTGCCTTGTCATTATTATTATTGGTGGTAGAAGTAGTGATTTGTGTTATACTTTAGTTACTAAACTGTTCTTATCTCAACCTGTGGGAGTTGCATTCTTTTCGATTCTCCTTCCCATCCCTCCAGGAGCAGGGGGAAGAAAGAGGGGGGAGTGAGAGAGCAAAACTGTGTGGCTGACTGGACTTAAACCACGACAACCTGAAACTGCAATGTGGAACTAAAACATTAAGTACAACCGCTTTCCACCTAGAGGTGACATTCAACTACTGCCCAGATTAAGAAGCGGAAAACATGCAGCAATACCACAGTTATCAGTAACTTGAACCCAATTGTGCCACCATAAAGACAAAAATACTACAGAAGGAATGGGCAGGCTTAAAGCTGTTTGTTCATGCTCCTACTGGACAATTTATCCACGCATAAAATGAAAGATAGGTAAAGGATCCCAAACAGGTAGGGAAGACAACTCTGCCACTTTCCCCTCACTGGGTTAATCCATGGCAGACCGTGAATGACATTTCCTTGTTGCTGCTTTTGCTTTCAGACTACAGCTGCCAAGTAGATATTAAAAATTTGAAATTATCTAATTGGAAATTAAAGCACCTATTTGAGAAAATAACATTCGTTGCCTTGAAGGACAGACCCTTGAAGCATATATGGAAGAAAACTGATCCATTTAAATTTGATACATATTTATACTAAATAAAAAGAATTGTTACAAGCATCACATGATATACGATTTTAAGCAGCTTCCTGTGTTCTTACATTTGTAAGTATGCCAAAATGAGAATGAAACTGAACAAGATTTAGGTTTGCAAACAATAGAAACTATAAAATATTTCACTTCCTTATTTCAAAACTGCAACTAAAGACTTGTGTTTTTACATATGCGTGTATTTGTGCATGGAAGTTAAAATACATATTCTGTACCTTTTATCCCCATGAACATATAATTTATCCCTCAAAAACACCCCAAGAACAAAGAATAACTTTTTTAGGGGTTTTCACTACCTATTTCACTCTGCAGTGATGCAGGAATAAATTGATCAATGACATTGTTGAGCATACCAAAGCACTGGGTGTACTTGCCTGATTCAGTGTTCAGTCAAGTAAGTAGAAATCAAAGAATGTTGTTAAGATGTTAATCAGACCTTTAGCCTTCACATTCAATATCACAAGTTTGTTCTGTAAATTCCTGGAAAATCTGAAGTTTCTGCTTTGGAGAAAAAAAAACTAAAACTTTCCTGCTGGTTACACATAACAGCATTTTTGAAAATGTATTCTATTACATAGCCAAAACATAATGTAAAAACATCTGGCCTGTAGAACTGGAAAAGCTTCTGAATAGCGTAAAATGCAGCCTTCTTCAGCTTTAAAGAGTTAGCAGGGGGCCCTCCAGTATAAAAGACAACTATTTTAGGACAAAATAAGAAAACGAAAAGCGAGCATTGCACATATGTATTTATTGGACAGAAGCAGTGAGTACATATGTACGAGTTGTGCCCAGGTAAAAGAATTCGTCCACCTAATGACAGAGCTCCAGGAGAAGGCAGGTAGGTTGAGGAGTATCAGGGACTGCAAGAGAAAAACTACTGAATTACTCCCTGCCTTTCCAGGAACAGGCCCAACAGGCAGGCAGGATGCATAGCAGGGAGGCTTCCTATAACATAGCTGCCATCCCAGCAACACATTGGGACGACACACAACTGGAGTGCTGCCATAGGTGGCTATAAAATCTTCAGAAAGGGTAGGCAAGTGAGGAGATGTGGAGGGATAGCCCTGCATATTACAGAGGGTTTTATAGAATAGTAGAATCATAGAATAGTTAAGGTTGGAAAGGACCTTAAGATCATCTAGTTCCAACCCCCCTGCCAGGGGCAGGGACACCTCACACTAAACCATGCCACCCAAGGCTATGTCCAACCTGGACTTGAGCACCGTCAGGGATGGAGCATTCACAGCTTCCCTGGGCAACCCATTCCACTGCCTCACCACCCTTACAGGAAAGAACTTCTTCCTCATATCCAATCTAAACTTCCCCTGTTTACCTGTTACCCCTTGTCCTCTCACTACAGCCCCTCATGAAGAGTCCCTCCCCAGCGTCCCTATAGGCCCCCTTCAGATACTGGAAGTCTGCTATGAGGTCTCCACGTACCCTTCTCTTCTCCAGGCTCAACAGCCCCAACTTTCTCAGCCTGTCTTCATATGGGAGGTGCTCCAGCCCCCTGATTATCCTCGTGGCCCTCCTTTGGACTTGTTCCAACAGTTCCATGTCCTTTTTATGTTGAGGACACCAGAACTGCACACAATAGTCCAAGTGAGGTCTCACAAGAGCACAGTAGAGGGGCAGGATCACCTCCCTCAACCTGCTGGTCACACTCCTTTTGATGCAGCCCAGGATTTACTTGGCTTTCTGGGCTTTCTGGGCTGTAAAGCGCACATTGCTGGCTCATGTTCATTTTCTCATCGACCAACACCCCCAAATACTGCTCCACAGGGCTGCTCTGAATCTCTTCTCTGCCCAACCTGTAGCTGTGCCTGGGATTGCTCCAACCCAGGTGCAGGACCTTGCACTTGGCATGGTTAAAATTCATCAGGTCGGCATCAGCCCACCTCACAAGTGTGTCAAGGTCCCTCTGGATGGCATTCCTTCCCTCCAACACATCAACCGAACCACGCAGCTTGATGTCATCGACAAACTTGCTGAGGGCGCACTCAATCCCACTGTCCATGTCACCAACAAAGATGTTGAACAAGACCGGTCCCAACACCGATCCCTGAGGAACACCACTTGTTACTGGTCTCCAGCTGGACATTGAGCCAGTGAGCACAAGTCTTTGTGTGTGGCCATCCAGAGAGTTCTTTATCCACCCAGTGGGTCCACCCATCAAATTGGTGTCTCTCCAATTTAGAGACAAGGACGTCATTCACGACAGTGCCAAACACTTTGCACAAGTCCAGGTAGATGACATCAACTGCTCTACCCCTGTCCATCAGTTCCGTAGCCCCATCATAGAAGGCCACCAGATTGGTTGGGCAGGATTTCCCCTTAGTGAAGCCATGCTGGCTGTTACCAACCACCTTGTTGTTTTTCATGTGCCTCAGCATGCCTTCCAGAAGAATCTGCTCCAAGATTTTGCCTTTGACAAGTTTTGACTGTCTATAGGTTAATGATGGTGAAAAGAGGGTTGCATGGTTATAAGTAAGAATCAGAGGGAAGGCCAACAAGGTAGAAGTCTTAAAGGTGCAAGAGAAGGCCATCCCGATGTGCTGAAACCTGAGCTGATAGGGAAGAACACCAACCTGGCTGAATAGAGAGATTTGGCTGGAACTCAGAAAAAAAAGAATGTTTGTGACCTTTGGAAGAAGGTGTAGGCCACTCCAGAGGACTATACGGATGTCATGATACTATGCAGGGAGAAAATTAGAAATGCCAAAGCCCAACTAGAAACTAATCTGGCTACTGCCATAAGAAGCAGTAAAAAAATGTTCCATTAACAACAAAAGGGGGACTAAAAAGAATCCCCAACCTTTACTGGATGCAGGGAAGATAGTGACAAAGGATGAGGAAAAGCGGTAGGGCCACGAGGATGATCAGGAGGCTGGAGCGTCTCCCATAGGAAAGACAGGCTGGGAAAGTTGGGGCTGTTCAGCTTGGAAAGGAGAAGGCTGCGTGGAGACCTCATAGCAGCCTTCCAGTGTCTGAAGGGGGCCCATAAGGATGCTGGGGAGGGACTCTTCATTAGGGACTACAGTGATAGGACAAGGGGTAATGGGTTCAAACTTAAACAGGGGAAGTTTAGATGGGATATGAGGAAGAAATTCTTTACTGTAAGGGTGGTGAGGCACTGGAATGGGTTGTCCAAGGAAGCCATGAATGCTCCATCCCTGGCAGTGCTCAAGGCCAGGATGAACAGAGCCTTGGGGGGCATGGTTTAGTGTGAGGTTTCCGTGCCCATGGCGGAGGGGTTGGAACTAGATCTTAAGGTCCTTTCCAACCCTTTCTATGATTCTATGATAGGACAAAGAAATGGCCTGAAATTGTGCCAGGGGAAGTTTAGATTGGATATTAGGAAAAAAAAAAAAATTCTTCACCAAAAGGGTAGTGGAGCACTGGAACATGCTGTCCAGAGAAGTCGTGGTGTCACCATCCCTGGAGGTATTTAAAAGACATGTAGACATTGTACTCAGGGACATGAGTTAGTGGTGGACTTGGCGGTGCTGGGTTAATGGTTGGACTCGATGAGCTTATAGGTGTTTCCAACCTAAACAGTCTATGATTCCAAAAGGGGATGAAAAATAAACATTACTGGAGTATTCAATGAGCTATAAGGAAAAAAAATTTGCTTTTGTTTACACTTCTCAAAAAATACAGAAACATTTTTGTAACAACCTTTGCTATTTCAACAGATTCATGTTTTTCCTTTTTGCTACAGCCCTTGTCATGAGAAGGAGGTATCAGAATTATCATTCTTGATATTTCTGACCTTTTCAGTATTCGGCTATGTTTAGATTCACTGTCAGTTCCACCTCTTCTTCACAGGTTACTAAGGCTGCAACCAAAGAAAAATGCAAATTGCCAGCAAGTCAAATTACAGAACATTAATAAGGTCACAGCAGTACAGTTTATTATCATCTTCCACAGAATATGTGAAATATTAACACTGTGTTACTTCAGTCTCATGACAATAATTGTAAAGAGACCTTCTTGTGCAACTTATTCTCATTACAACTTAAAAATTACATTGTGATTTGTAATCCTGTAGTCTGCTTAGTATTTGTCTCTCTCTAAATATCTTGATTATTTCAAAATGCACTAAGCTGCACATGAAATACTTTCTGATAACTTGCTTTATTTGTACTTCACAGTTTTATCAAAAGTAATGGAAAGCAGAGAAAAATATGTTAGCAGGAAGACAGTATGCCATTTCATGTGCAAATGCACAAAAACAGTGCATGAACTCCATGGCTGAGCAAGCGATTAGGCTAAAGGCCTCCTTTCATCCTACTTAATTTGAATTATTCCCTGATTATATCATTCTGAGGATCAAAATACAAGCAATATCTGAGAATGTCTATTTAAGGTACAGTGTATTGTACAGGCAGAGAATATTAAATAGTCAATAAAAACTGCTCCTGGACATGCAAGAATGGGCACACAGGAATCCTTCAACCTCAGTTTAGACAATAAAATGTTTTATCATTGCATTGTACTCAGCAAAGACACCATCAGAAGTACACTTTCAATGCAGGTTCTATTCACCATTTGGACAGTGCCTGACTATGCCATTCAGACCCTACCTGGCACAGATTGTCCAGAGAAGCTGTGGCTGCCCATCCCTGGCAATGTTTAAGGACAGGCTGGATGGGGCTTTGAACAACCTGGTTTAGTGGAAGGTGTTCCTGCCTGTGGCAAGGGGCTTGGGACTAGATGATCTTTTAAGGTCCCTTCCAACTCAAACCAGTCTACAATTCCATGAAAAACTTTCAGCACTACTGAAATAGGAGACCAAGTTTTCACTCCCATTCCACACTGCAAAATAAAGTGCCCAACCCAAACTACATTTCTTATAAGTTAATATATTCTTCCAAAAGCTAGTTGGCTTCAGGTTTAGCTAACCTAACATTTCAGATAGCAAGGGATGGATCTTCAGCCTAGTGCTGGGAAATTACATCCCATTAGCACCAACAGAAGTTGCACACCAAACTCCCCATGCAATAGCATGAACATTAACCTTAACATGTTTAGCAAATATTAATAAAAACTTCTAAATTACATATTACATATAGAATAATTTCCCCTGAACAATAAAAATACCCTTGCTTTTTATTCAGAGCATCAGTGTTTTGTAGATATAGCAAAGCTGACTTGAAAGTAAAAGTAATTATAGTTGGAAACTATTTATTCTCTTTACACTGAAATAAGGCAATGCTTAAGTATTGGTATAGATTTAATTTATGACAAGATGGAGCAATTACTTAAGACAATATCAACAGAAAAGGAAAAAAAAAAAAACAAGGAAAGGACAAAGTTACATGATATTCATGAGAGCAGAACTGGCTTCCTGTTTTGAAAGAACTGCTGCTTCAGGGTTTTAGCTGAATATAACACAGAAAGCATGCTGCTCATTTTTAAGTACAAATAACAAACAAGATTTGTTGGGTTTTTTTTGCTTTATTTCTTCAGCTCAACAGAAATGGTTTCATGTTGCCACACCTACATGCATTTCTTGAAAATCTGGGGGTTTTTTGCTTGTTCTAACTTGCCAGAATTAGCAAACTCTTTTGTGAGTTCAGGCTGATTGCACAATTCAGAGATTATAGTTAAGTGGGGACCGAGTAACACCATATTCCTAGGAGCTTTTATGTGCCTCTTGTTCACAGTAACTAGCTTCTGAGAAGGCATGATCTGCTTGGCCTTGGAGAAACATTGCTTGAGGGAACACTATCCAGTTCTATCAAAAATCCCCATCTTCTAAGATGGAAGCAGGAACAGGCAGAACAGTAAATTAAACAGGAAGAAAGAAGAATACTCACTCATTCTATTTTTAGGTACCTACATTTTTCTCAATCGGCTATATTCACATTATATAGCTTGGGTTGGAACCAAGAAAGTCATCTTGCATGTCAGAGCAAGATCCCAACCACCAAACCTTAGATGTCCTCACCCTGGTTTTCAGTTGCACAGAACAATCATTTTGGATTAAGTTCTTAATTAATTAAGAATCAGAATGACACAGCCTATAGCTACTCTGCTTCACTTGCCCTTGCTTTCAGATCATACACAACTTCTTCCAGCTTCTCTACCATCTGCACTTATCCTTAGGAAATATCTAGTTTTCAGCCTTGCCAGTTGTTGCTAGGTGACTGCTGGAAGACCAGAGACACAGCTACATGCATTGCCTTGACAATGAAATCCTCTTAGACTTCCTAAAAGATTCCCAGCTTTTTTGCTTTGCTTCCTATTGTCTCTGAACTATACTCCTCCCACCTGGCTGACTTTAGTACTCCTTTGTATCACGCATCAGTAACATAATCTTACAATCCTTTTTAAAGCCAGGTCACCAACACAATTTAGGTTACAAACTCTCAAGCTGTTGAGTCAACCCAGTAAGAACTGTAAAAACAAGCAACAGAAGGCTAGAACTTTGTTAAGCAGTTCTGCTATTGAAATAGCCAGTACACCATGCAACGGCAACCCAAGCCTCTGCACATTTAAAAAATTAAACATAAATATATACTGAGAATTATCAGTATCACGCTGTTTCACATGTTTCAGGCTTTTGGGAAAGACTAAATAACAAGTCCATGAGTGCCTCCTGCACAAGCAGCTATACTAGCTCTGTCCTTCCAGAGTGAGTCACTAAGCTGCCATTTTGTAATAGCAATCACCTGAAGGGCAGGGAGTGGACTATCAAACACAAATTATTTTATAAAAGTGCAGTAATAACATTTATGAAATACTTGAAAGTCATAAATAATACTCACAAAGCTTCACTACAGGACTGATTTTGTAATTCAATTTGGACAATCTGAGTTACTTTGGGAGTGGTACACCTGTCTCAAAACCTTGCATGACAGCACAGGTCATGAATTCAGCATGAGCGTATCCAGCTAAGAACCACATTCCTCCCACTTCTGAATCTAATCAATGGATATGGACTGTCTGAGCAGAAGGTTTGCAATGAGAAATTCTCTTTCATGACAACTTTCATGACAAGTTAAGCTTCTACTGGCACAGCATGCAAAAATGCATTTTCCAGTTTTGTTGTTCAAACATTATAGTGTTATACTAGGGAAGTCATACTGTTATATTATAGTTTGCGAAACCTATTGACTTTGCTTTCCCCCAGATTCCAGAAACATCCTTTCACTTCTCTACACTGTAACTTGTAACATGTGGGTTTATATATATATATTATTTTTTTTCTTTTTTTCCCCCATTACTTGAGTCACTTGCTTTTCATTAAACCAAATTAATTGGAGCCCTTCTCTAACAAACATGATAAATGATTGGGTTTTTTTTTACAGAAACAGAAACCCATGTAGAATATTTAAAGTCAGTTCACCTGAGTGCAAGCAAACTGAGTAGATATTAACAAAGAGATCACCAGGCTGTATTTCTTGCATTTGCCCTTGCAGGACTGCTATAAAATTTTATATTGTAAAGAAAATGTCTAAATTCCAAGGTGTCCCTAATATATGGAATAAACAACGCCAAGGTAGGAAAACTGATCGAGGATGATGCGACTGGAGAAGTACCTCTGATTCCTAGGCTTAGCTCTCAGCTTGAAGCTGGCAATAAATTGTCCCTTGCCTATTTTAGTGATCAGGAGCTTCCTACCTGAGCAAGGGCACAGGCTGTAGTTTCCAGCAACACCTCAAAAGCTCATTTCTCCTTTTAGTAGCCCCGAAGGAACCCAGATCACATTAAGCATGAGAACTCAAAATAGAGGCAAGAGATTTTCAAAAAAGGTCTTTTGGTAAACCCAAAGAAAACTACTACAGTTAACAGTGCAATTTCCTGATTGTGATAAAGGTGTTGCATTTTTTCAGAGGTCTTTCAGAGTGAATCTAAATGGGTTATGTTATGGCACAATGAAAAATGGAAATAACACAAAGCCCCGCTGATTCAGACAGAAATGAAGTATCCAAATGTTAGCAAATTTTTAAGGTTAGGCTGACAAATTTCCTTAGCATTAAAATATTAATTTTCTGATTTTATCCATCTCGATGATTAAATATAGATGCCCACACTCAAAAAAGACTCAAAAAAGGAAAGTAAAATGCTTTTAAACAGATATAGAGAAGCACACTGCCAGGGAAAATATTATATAAACCACAAAAATTTCTAACATCAAAGCAAAACCCAAATGTATGCTTTTCCATCCAATTCCTCCTCAAGAAGCAAATAAGTAGGAAGCGACATTGTGAGGAGTAAGAAAATTAAAATCTGGTTTTTTTCTTTTTCTCTCTCTTTTTTTTTTTTTTTAATAGTGGTTAAAAAATAAAGTGAGGCCCTTGCAAATTTTAAAAAAAAGAAAAAGTTATTACATTTACAATTCCATGTGTTATGTTCAATTATATTTTCAAGGCCAGGATGGATGTGATGAAGATGTCCCTGCTCATTGAAGCGAAGCTGCACTAGATGACCCTTGAAGGTCCCTTCCAAGCTAAACTGTTCTATGATTCTAAGATTCCATGATTTTCTTTTGACCATAAGCAAATATAAACAGACTTATTTCAGCTTTTTAACATATTTTTCAAAGATGAAAAATAATGGTTATATTCTTTTAAAAGCTTTTGTCATTAATGTTAGACAATCTCTAAAACATGCCATGTGCAGATGACCATTAGAAATAAAGGAAATCAATCCAATTTTGAAATATGTATTAAAAATTAATTTAAAAAAACGACAAAAAAAAAAAAAAACACTTCCCAAAAACCTATTATACCATATATTAGTTTAAGAAAGTTCCGTCAATCATGAGAAACAAAACAAACCAAACACAAAAAGGTATTTATAGGTAAAATCCTCACAAAAAGAAAACAGAAGCACCAACTATTTCCTATTTCTAAATGAATATTCAGTAAAAACTAAAGCTTATGCCATTCCCTGCCACTGCAGTAATTAGGTATTCAGAGCAGTAAACAGCTCGGTTGGAATGATTGTATGACAAATGACCAAAACCACATCAACCATAAAACTCCAGCCCTGCAAAAATCCCTCAAGCCCAAGGAGCTCAATCAATGTGAAAGAGACAGCAACTTCAGTGATGGCAGCATTCGCTCACACACAAACCAAAGAAGAGGAAGGTAGGTTTTAGAAGCCTAATAGATAACAAGACAGAGCTTGTGGGAAAAAAGCCAATATGGAAACCAAGTCTGCTAGTTCAATGGCTATTAGATTGATTGGTAGAAGCGGGGGGTGGGGAGGGAGGGGAAGGGGAGGAAGTCAAATAGATGAATAAAGACAAAAATCAATGAATGCAGACACCACCCTACATACAGGACATACACATGCTAATTGAAGATACCTTTATTTTCTAAACTTTCCATATCACAAGAGGTGCTAAAATGTATATGTGCAAAGACTGAAGATCACAGGTTTAATATAAGAACAATACTTTATGTTTAAGATACAAGTTCTGAATTCTCTTGATTTCAACCTCGCCTGATTAAAAGCAGCTTTGTTGTAACCATGTGCACTGCAGGATGTAAATCATAATCATTGTGGAGCTGTATAGACATACACTGTGCATTCCTATGCAGTACATGCCAATACACAATGCATGCAAACAGTTTTATACCAAGATAATGTTGAGTGAGGATAAGAAAGAAAGAAAAGAAAAAAAGGGCAAGAGACAGAGGAAGAGAAAGCGAAGTGATGATTTTTCTGTATATGGAATATTAAATATTTAATGCAGCATATTTGAACAATTATAAACCTCAGCAGTCTTCAGTATTGAACTCCTATTTTTGTCCAACTCAGGTACATTTTCTCTATGCTTTTCACATGGAACTAGCATATTAATTAGAATGAGATCATTCAGTTTCATCCAACAATGCCAATGTTATCTGACGGCTGGACAGCATCCAAATTTCATTTCAATATATCACTTTGGTATAATAAATGATAAATCAATATTTCTAATAGTTTTCCATTCTAATGTATTACAGTGGAAATAAGCCAGCATTGCCTGCAAGAAATATGCACATTAAAAAGGTTATACTTTGAGCATAATGAAAAGTAAATACTATATTTGGTTAAATATTATTTTTGGTTCAATGAAATTTGGAGGCAATTGGTCATGAAAACCAGGGGAAATTCAAGAGCAATTTGAAAAATTAACATAATTTTGAAGTTAAACCAATAAGTTAACAGGTCAGTGAGTCAACTAGGGAGGGAATGAACTAAAGAAAGTTCATTAGCTTTGAACAAGGTAAGAGAAGGATAATGAGCTCCTAAGAATTCAAAAAGGCATAACTACAATGTATATGCATAAGAATAGCTTATCATCACTTTTTGAAGGAACATCATATATGCACTAGCTGAACAGTGGCACTTCCAGACCAACAGACCATGGTAATAAACACATCCATTATTTAACTGTAGGGAATAATATATAGATTTTTCTCACCTAGCCTACACGCATTTAGCTCAAAGTTCCTGTGTGCTAACCTGAAGAGAGATGGGCTCCATCACATGCTCATGAATTTTCTTCAACTACTATCTTTGTGAAGGAAGGTTTTTTTAGTCTTTTTTAGTTTTTTAATCTTCAGATTGTAGAAGAAAACCATATTCTGATTCACAAGTCGAAAATATTTTGCCTTATTACATGGTCAAATACAGTTAAGCAGAGAGCTGTAACACACATTTGAGTGTATTTCAGACATTATATCCGTAACACTAAGTATATCACAAAATTAAATCAGTTTAAAACAAGTATTATTTTAATATTTTAATAAAAACTAATAACATTCCATTTCTAAGTGCGTTATTTCACATTCTAATGACATAACAGCCTCAAAACCCTCATACCAAGAACTGTAGTTCTCAGTACTCATTAAAAAATATACACAAGCCAAACCAAGGATTCTGACGATTAATCTGTATTCATTTTTAAACTTAAAAAAAATCGATTCAAATCTCATTTGACATAATGTAAAAATAGCCAATTCCATTAAAAACAGCTCTGTAAGTCTTGAAGAAGATGAGAACTAATTCCCATTGATTTCCCTGAAGTTAGCTAACATATTCACTTAATCACTAAGCAAAATCAAATTTATGTGTCTTGAGACAGCTTAAGAAACAATGTGAATTCCATATGGAAGTTCAGATTTCAAAACCTTAACAGTTTGAACTGAAGTTCAAGACTTAACATTTTTTGGAACATAAGCATTTAACTTTTATACACTGAAACACGAAAGCATGGCCACAGAGCAGATCTTTTCAGAGCACGCATGACATCTAGAGAAATTAACTCAGTTTCTAATAGATATTTAGACTTTGTAGAACAGTAACAAGTACGTATTTATTTTTTATTAATAAAAATGGTAAACTCAATTCGCTATTGTTTTAAAAAAAATTAGTAGATAGCATCAAAGCAAAATAAAGTCTAAAATACCAGGGTCATCTTGACTGAAAAATCTCCCACCAAAACTAATCTTCATGTCACTCTATGGAGTGGACATGGGCCTCAGCAACACAAAACTTAAAATGTTCCCTGACCTTGTGCCTTGGGTATGAAAAGATGTCTTTTTTTTTTTTTTTTTTTTTTTTTTTAAGTACATCGTAATACCTGTGAAGAATAAAAATAATTCATCTCCTTTATGGCTTTCCTTAAATAACATAACATTTTATTTTTTTATAGTCTATTGTTATGAAGATTTAGACTTATTTAAAGCAGTGTGCATTTGAGTATTTGATGTAATTTCCATTTTTGGTAGAACTCGCGAATTATGAAACACTGCTGCAAAGGTGTAGGCAGATCTAAGACACCTACTGGTTACAAAGACAGCAACTTAAGTGTATTGAGAGAGAACAGAGAGACAAAGAAAGAAGCTGCAATGCTACCAGTACAAGAGGCACTGCTCAGCAACTATGAAGCTCAAGACAAGCATCAGTCCTTTTCCATAGCAGCAGTTCACCAAGGCTGAATGGGCAGCTCTTACAAGGTGACTGATGCTGCAGAAACTGGTTCCCCTGATGACTGAACTGTAAAACAGCATCTGCTTTCTTGCTAAGACTAAAACTGATGGAATTTTCTTCTCCATTTTAAATACCTGCAATCTTTGTTCCAGAGCAGGTCTGCTGGCAGAACTGTACAACTATTTCCATGAATAAGGACCATGCTGTCTTTTTTGCTTTTGGGAACATTACATGTTTCTGTCTTGTTCAACACACGAATTGCATTCATTTAGCATGCCTTGATGTACAGGGATCAAAAATACTGTCCTTCTTAAAACACAGCAGTGTATCAGTTACCCAAGATTCTAAACTCCCAGGTTTTTTCTCTCAGTTTCATGCCTACTAATGAATCTCAGTTAAAGACAGTATTTTTGCTCTCTCCTTACATCATGTTGGCTGGAGGTGTGTAAGAAAGCACTGGAAAGAGATGGACAGAGACTGACAGAGACACACACATGCACACACACTGCTCCTGCCTGGAACCTTATGTACTTTAAGTCTTTTACATTACCAGCACACTGTTTCGCCCAGATTCTCCGAGGGATCACCTTCCATTTTCAGCTTCCAAATAAGTAAGCAATAATGTTAAGAAATGAAATGTATCTATTTCTCCTGATAAGGCCTACATACTTTAAAACATTTTCATTCAAACTTCTTTCATATTGAATTACACCATTTGCTAAGTATGGGATTTTACATGAGGATATTTTTGTGATAGAATGTCCATAAAGTATGTCCTGGTGAAACGCATTGCAGTGCACAATAAAGACCTGTATGACTTGGTTAATTCAAAGGAAAGAAAACAATCTTCTGAAGCCTCCTCTCTTCTAGAAGATTATTCCTTTAACAACACAAGTGGAACACAATTCCAAATTCCAACAGTTTGGTGTATGGGGGTAACTGTTTCTGAGGAAATACTGGCAAGCACATGCAAAGATCCACCTGGTGAATCTCACAAAAATCCATGCTTGGCATTCCAATCTTTCCTGTCCATTGGTTTGAATGGTGTATGAATTAGATTAACTGTCCTGATTATTCAAAGAAATTTAGCTTAATGACCTGCAATTACTTTAATGGCTTTGAAATTCAGAAGGTAAGAAGGGACTATGTTTCTTTAAATGAACATTAAATATAAAATGTCTCTGACTGACTGCCATGAAAACCCAATTTTATTGCCATTTAAATTATTCAGAATCAATAACAGACATTAGCTATAGTTAAGAAGCTTATGAAGAAAGAAGTATCTAAAAGCTATCTTTTTAATATTGAATAATTGGATATTGTTTTGAAAATAACAGACTATTTGCTATGTATCACTGTTTCAGAAAGCAACATCTTTATTTCTTTTCAACACTAAGCTGTAAAAAGAAAAATGGACTGAACTTCATCTTGGATGAGTTTGTGCTTAAGCTCATTTCCCCACTTTGATTATTGAATTTTCCAAGTTCTGATGGATGCCATTTATATTCCAGTACCATCACGTACCTCCAGTCAGAGGTAGTAAAACCGTACTAGCGATTCCACACACGAAATGTAGTAGGAAATGTTTCAGGTCAAGTATTGGTGCAGTGTAGAACAAAGAATTAACAAAAAAAAAAAAAAAAAAAAAATCAAACAAAACACAAAAACCAACCAACCAAAGCACCTTGAACAGACTAACTTAATGAAAAATGCATAATATACTGGTATGTAACAGTTCTCAACAGTGATTTGAAAATAGCTTCAGTAGTGTTGCTGTTCAAGACTTCTAAAGAGTAAAGAAAATGCATAGGGAATGATAAAACTATAAAATCCATAATACGTATAACCCAGCTTCATTGATTTTTCTTCCCAGAGCAGGGTAGTTAAAATACGAAGTAGCACAGACCATTAGAACCCTCACTCTGATTCCACCTATCAACAAGTGCAAGGAAGATAGTACTTATGTTTTCTACCTATAGGATAGCAGAAAACAGTAGAATCTACTTTGGTATATCAAGTGATCTTCAGGCTACAAGAACGTTCTAGACCACCTTGAAATTTGTTATGTCCCTAAGGAGGACCATGTTGGTTGTTAGTCGTCTGTGCTGGTAGTCATGTGAGCAAAAGAGAGCAACATACAATCCCTACTTTACAGTTGATCTATTTGATCACCTTTCCCTTTTTATGAAACACTGTGATTAAGTAATGGCTCTCAAACTTGTTGATGTCCCTTGGCATCTACCTTGGTAACACTTAGCACACACAAAACATGAAGAGCAAAACAGAAAACTATTCTTCAAAACAGATTCTCCTCCTGCACAGCTATATGTTTAATGAATTAGAAAATACAAGCACAGAGTAATCAAGAGTGCCTCACAAGTCATACAAATAGGATTGTTCAAAGGAACATGCTTAGCTACTGAATTGGAGCACCTCCCAAGGCAATTTAAGCATAAATAACTACGATGTGGAATGCCTATACGTAGTTAAAAACCCATCTGTGGAAGCCCAGAGTTTTATCCTCTCTTTTGAAGAAAAACAGGAAAGAAATATTTTATTTATTATATATGTAAAATAAATATTCTATATAATTATACTATTAGAACAGATTACTTTTCTTGAGTTAAAAGCAAATAAAGTCACCAAGTGCTTGGGATCAAAGCAATAAATAACTTGTGGGTATGTTCCTTAACCTTAAATAAAAAAAAGGGGGGGAGTGGAATGGGAGGTGTGAATGTCACTGAAGTCTCACATTGTCAAAAGTCAAAAAAATACCACGGGACAACCCTATTTTTGTATTAAACTCTGGTTTTACTTTTAATCAATGAATTCTACTAGATAGGACACATCACATATTGGGCCAAATGGCTAAAATCTGCTGGGCAATGTTTAAATATCTACAAGCAATCTATTTTTAATAGCTGTGAAGTATAAGCAATTTCCATCGACTCCCATCACCAACTGTGGTTGACTTATGCTCTGGAAATCCAGTCACTTACATTGAGATATGCAAATTCTGGCACTCAATTTTGATAACTTTAGTCTGAGAGTTTTAGCTCTACACACAGCTATTGTACTCAATAGAGTTGGTACTTACTCAAAATCTATACCGCATTTATTAATACAAGTTACTTACTTACAAAATTCCTCCCACATTCTTCCATCCCACTCCTATTCTAAATTTCCAGGCTAGAATTTGAGACACTTCCATATGAAATATTTTCCCATTAGCACCCTCTAACTCAATAAATGGTATTAAGAAGATACAGTTGCAATATTTTTTCACCAAAAAAATAATTATAATGTGTAATAACGATACTCATAGTAAACCCAATAAACAACAGCACTGAAATGTAAACAGCACTTTACAAATTTTGCAAAAGCAGTTTGTCCTTGATAAGAAATAAACTGATACTCCTTGTGGTGCACCATGGATTATAACCCAGCAACTGCACATATTAATAAGAGGAACTACAAGGCTTTAAGAAAAAAAAGTTGTTTTGGAAACATTTCAACAGACTCATCCACCAAATAAGCAGCAAGTATTTCTATGCAACACTTTCTATACCAGACAAAGGACTGTGTTGTGTTCCCAGGACATGCTAAGCAACTTCCCGATAATGGCAGAAATCATGCATTATGGTAGCACTGAATGGAGAGCTTCAGTTGCTTAGGTGTAGCAGGAAACTACAGCCAGGGCTTCATGAAGCTTCCAGCTTACTTCTGAGTAGTTTAGGCCTAAAATAATATCAATAACAACAATATGAATAGTAACAACAACGAAAAACATTAAGAGACCTTATTAAAAACATTGCATCAGAGCAGGATCAAGGGAACAAGTACCATCTTCACACCCTCTGGGATGAACTTTTGGACCAGCTATGATTATTAACATTCTTCCGTTTTTGTGGGATTTTTTGATACAAATTTGAGAATTACAGCAATTTTAAACAGTGAAAACTGTAGGTTATGTGGAAACACGAGGCCACTTTAATTTTACCTGGAATTTCATGCTAATAACTTTGCCCACCAGCAAAACCAAAAGTCCAAAGAATCAACTGACTGTAAAAGCTTAATGTCCTCCTACAATGAATGTCATATGCACTAGATTTTTACTTCTTTCTTCCATTCTCCAAGCCAATAATTGTTTCCATTTTACCTCTAAGTGAAGCTAGAATAACAACTTGGAATCACAAAAAAAAATTCTCCTAAATTATGTGCATTCATACAAGCTATATTTTTTGTCTCCTATTCACTGGAATCTCACTGTAATATACTGAAAAATGCAAATATACGATTTGTATTTAAAATCAGTATGATTCCTCTGTATACATACGTACATGAATATTTGGGTTAGTGAGAAGAAAACATGATGAATGTTTTCACAGAGAAGTCTGCTCCATTTCATCAGTGCTCTTTGAAAAAAAGCATATTTCCAACATAACTGATACAAGAATGGAATAGATTATATATGAAATATTATTAGTTAAAACACCTATCATTATAGATTATTTTGAATATACTGAACACCAAAGATACAAATGACTGGTTTTGAAAGTTCTGGAAAAAAAAAAGAGATTGTGGGGAAAGGATAGTTAAAACCAACGAAACTGACAGGAAATCATGGAGTGTGTTGGTTTATTCTTAAAAAACCCACTATATTTAAAAGCAGAGCCTGTCATGGTGAAGAGAATGCTGGACTTGCTGCCAATAACAAAGAAATTTACTGCCCCCTTCTGGACCGGTAAAACAAAGTCACGTTTTCTCTAAACTTGGTCACAGATGATAACTCTTTTATTAGTTAATACAGAGCCTTCACCCATATCTAAAGCTGGTAGAACAGGTGACGACTATGGATGCCTGCTGGCAGTGAAAAGCCATCAAGTTCAACACAGGAGGCTAAGAACTTGATTAGATTATTTTCTAAAGATAGTCTTTAACTGTATTGGTTGTATAGTAACATGGTATAGTAGTTTTCTAAACACCACAAAACAAAAACATGCATGAAATCTTAGCATCACAATTTACCTTCACCAGAAGATTCATATCCAAACTGCCATGGGGAAAACTTTCTGTCCTAAGGAGCATAATGATCAATTTATTTACTTTTCTAAATTAAGCTGGTGTTTTAAGGTATTTTTGGTGTGTTCAGGTTGTTTGATTTAGGGTTTTCTCTTGGTTTTGTCTGTTTGCCTTTTAACTCATTGGGCTGGTTTTTTTTCTGGTTTGGGTTGTATCTTTGTTTTTTTTCGTGTTGGGGTATGTGTGTGTGGGTGTGTGTCCAACTCTGCTTTTGCCTGTGGTCCCTTATTTTTCAAGATTTTAAGAAAACACTGATTATTCACAAAAATAAAACCTGCCAACTGATCTTGCCAACAGAAACTATGTATCATTTAATTTTTAAAATAGCAATAGCCCATGCAAAATTTAACTTGTAATGAAAAACCAAGCCATCCTCAATACATAAATAGGAAGGGAACTGGTTACAGGAGCTTTGGAAAACACTAATAAAGAGATTTTTGCACTTAAACAGTAAACAACTATTGTGACTATATTTACAATCTACTTTTAGACAACAACAGCATAAAAACCAACCCTCGCTGGCACAAACTAAGAGTATGGATTGAAAAGGCTTTGTGAAATGAAAATAATGAGAATGAAGCAGTTCAGAAGACCAATGGATATACATGCCAAAATAAAAGAGGTGAAGGGACTGGAAAGCCAAATGAAGTAAGGAAGCTTTTAAGACATCAGATGTTCCACCTGAGCCAGCCTCAATAGCAAAACTGGTACATCAGTGGCATACAGCCTCGCCTTGCTCAGCTGTCACCTGACCTTGTCAGAATCATGAGTGCATTTCTACCAGGATGAAATATGCTTCAGCAACTTCCCAAATTATTTGGCACAAACATCCTTTTTGTCAACATCAAATCTGCCTATTTTGTTGTCTCCTTGATCCTTACTGCCACTTATTTATAGGCAATGCAAAGAAACCCTGCTCTCTTCTTCAGTTTTGATATCCTTTATGCCCTTCCTGAGGCATCACAAAGTGATACACTTCATGATCTTGTTCAAAATCACATGAAATTCTGTTCGTCATGTCCTTTAGGACAAGTGCTGCAATTGAAGAAGTAGGATCTATTACACCACTGCACAGTTTTGCCCTTTGAGATGAAAATTAACTTCAGGCTAGGAGATGAAGTTCTGAAGCTCTGTGCTTTTCAAAGCCCCTCTGAAATGACAGATACTTTTTAAGCCACAAGAACGTGCAGCATTGGATCATCAAGTAAACAGTTACTTCCATACTCTGCTATGCAATCAACAGATTCTGATCCATTCTGGTTAAGTGAAGCTGCCTCTCCCTTCATAAATCAACTAAAGGAAAAGACCATAATCTCTTTCTGAAAGAAAAACCTAAGCTGTTCGCTGCAGTTTGGAAATAATCAAATATGTGCTCAAATTTCACACAGATATGAGAAAGCTTTAAGATTCTGTGCTGATGAATTTGGCAAACCAAAATACTCATCTGGACACACAAAAAACAATGCACAAGTGAAACCCTGGCTAAATAATACACTTTGAATTGATGACTGTGGCCTTTAATTTAGACTGCTTATAAAACTCATGTAATTGTAGACTCTCCAGACATAGTACAAAAATAATAAATATTTTAGCAATGTGAGAAAAATGCATAAAACCCTTTGAAGGGTTAGCACCACAGAAACTGTTTTGAGCTTCAAAAGGCAAAGCACTTTACAATTATCTGCTTTGATATGATAACTCACTGTATTATTTAATTCACTGTTAATATGGAATAAGGAGGTTTCCTAAGTCCCTCATAGAACAGTTGTACAGATAATATATTAGAAGATGTAGACAGTCCTCCAAAAAATTCTGGTCGTTTCTCAGACTATTATCTACACAACATGAATTAAGATTCCAGAGGGACCCACTTTGCTCCTTTTTGTCATCAAAAAAGGTGTGCTTTGGAAGGTGTTATGCAGACCTTTTTCAGCTGTAGAAAGAATATTCAGTAATACTGAAAATCATACAAGCTTGAAAACAATACAATCTTAAGAAAGAGACTTACATGATATAACAAGAAATCTAACTGATATGAAAATCTGAATTTGTGTGGGTTTGGTTTTTTTGGGGGGTTCAAACTAGAGATGGAAGAAATTCTAATACAAGCACCAGCCCTGAGAATTCTTCTTCAGCCCACGCAAACAGCAGTCTTCTGTGTTTACTTTTGAAAGGTAATATTCCTAACTTTCTTTTGCCTTTTACAATATGCAATCCCCTTCTCTAAAGGCTTCTGGAAAGTCTTTACAAGTATCTGCCATTCTGCCATCAGGTATCACAGGGGGTCAGAGACGGAGGAAGCCATGTGGGGAGAAATGCAGGCACAGAGAGGCACTTTAAATCTCTCGTGACTTTTCCATCATGTAGGTGCCTGCTTGCACTGTTTTGCCCTACCTGTTGCAATTGTCCATAAAAAGTAAATCTGACAATTTTGTAAGCTAATTCACCTTCACTTGAAATAAACCTTACATCACAGATAGCATTAAATGGATTTGTCAATGTAGTGGCATGGTTTAGCTCTGTAACTGCGTATTTCTAACTGGTGTTAGAAAACCCTAACAACATTGATTCATTTTTTTTTGCATGATGAAGAGTGGAAAAATGATCTATTTCCAATCCAGTTTAGGATGAAAACCACTGATCTGTCCTCATCAAGATGATACTGTCCAATGGTGTCGTAAAGTGATGAGTTTTCTCCTAAATGTGCATTTGTGCATTTCATATTTTAACTTTTTTTTTTTTTTATTTAATATAAGCCCTGTCTCTGTCTTTTCTAAGCATGTTTTGGGAGCATTTTTACTTCTTTTCACTTCTGCTTCTTTTAACTTCAAGTGTTGACTATATTCGTACCTGTTATACCTTTAGATTATACTTTGATATTATTTTATACTATAAAGTTAGTTCATGCTATCTGACAGAACAGAGGTGAAATAAAAACTGAAACCTGAAGACATTTGTATAGATAATGAGGAAATCAAGCTAATGTACTGTGTCTTCTATGACTGGAAATACGTGTCTGATCATGGTTCAGGACAATCCAGAAATCAATTGCAGAATCTGACCAAGGTTTACGAACAGGCCTTATCTTTCTGACACTGACTATATGTCTTCAGTTGTCATTGCCTTTGAGGCATGAAGGAACACAGGCCTTACAATAACCACTTCGTTGACGATATCCACCAGTTACAAACTGGCTCCATCTGACAATGGTAAGGTGTCTGAGGAAGGGCAAAGCCACCAAGACAATTTTCCATGCCTGGGGTACCCAAGCAAGGGTTCCAACACTCATCTGGATGCTTAATTAAAGTTTGTATGTACTGGAGGTTGGTTTTATGTTTCAAACCAGTTGCAAACATAATACTTTCAGCATGTAACACACTCATCAACAACTGATAAGGTACAAAAGGACAAATGCAACTGTCCTCCCCCCACCCAGATCCAGAGGGACAAGACATATTTTGCAAGAGAAAGCCTGTTATATAGTAATGGTCAAAAAATAGGCAATTTTTAAAAGTAAACTGTTAAAATACTTTTTAACTAAATCACTGAAGAACCTAAGAAAAAAACGCCCGCATGCTACATGGTACTTGATAACACAGAAAAGGAACAAAGGTAAATCTGAAAAGAAACTCCTGAAAAGGACCTTGTGATGACAAGTGGAGTTTTATATCCATGTTTCAATTGGTGAAGAGGATTCTGTTCAGACTGTGACCCTCTCCCTAGGCAACTAAAAGCTGCACTGTTGTTTATGATGATTAATTTCCTAGGCTGTTATGTTTCAAGGTAATAAATTATTTACACTGAACTTCACTAAAGCTAGATGAGTTCAGACTTGGGAAGACATTTTGAAGGGGTGGAAAGGCCTAGAATGTGGAAAACTAACATAAAATGGCTAGACAAAGAATCCTGTCAGCTTCAGAGGGTGAAAATTGTAAAAGAAAATGTAATGATTGACTGTAAAATATGTATGGCTGAAGCGATATTTTGAGAATATATTGTACTGTACTACTCCAAAAATGAGACACAAAAATAAACAAGGCATGAAAACCTACAGTCAGGGTCCCAGGCATTCCCCAGAATTCTCAAGCTACACGTTATAGCATGATTTCTAGAACAATTTCTGGATCATATTCAGCCACTGTCATGAATGTAAATAAACAATTCGGAAAGCTCCTATTCAAAAATATTAGGTAGAATGGAAAAGAAACAAATGTACCTTAATTGGTAAATATATCTTCCTGTTTTCTGTACACTAAGAAATTTCTGTCAGGAGTGGCAGTAAGACCCCAGGCCATGGGGAGCCAAAAAGTATTAATCCAGACCAGATTCTTTCTTACTCAGTTCATTAACAGAAAGGGTTAGTGAACCCATATGCTGATGCACTCTACCAGTATTTTTTTTACTAGACTAAAAAGAAATTTGACAAATATTTAATTAAAAAAATGTCAAATTACTTTAATTAAATAAAACTCTCCCTGCTTCCTCCCCCTCTTCCCCCCCCCCCCCTTTTTTTTTCACCTACAGATTCTTTGATGCCTTTTCCCTTTAGGTTAAAGAATGATTACTTTATTACTTTATTTTAGCAATTATTTGTTAATTTAGTATTTCAGTAATTATTACCTTATTACTACATGAAGCTTATTTGGTAAAAAGAAAATAAAATCTCACCAGAATATGGAATGGCTTGCCAAGAGAAAGCTAATCTAATTTTACTACCTGGATGACTCACAACACCTTCAGTTAATTTAAAAAAAATCTTACCTATCTGTACTAGGGGGTAAAATTATTATGATTCTGCTCCAATTCTTAAAGATAAAACATAGGCAAGTTGTAACTAGTAAATCTAGGTTTGAAGCAACAAAACCTATGCTGCAAGATTTAAATGTGTCTACGCAGACATAATGGGCTTCATATTGAAAATATTACAGACTGAAATTGCATGTCCTGGTTTGTTTACTTGGAGTCTAATAACAAAGACACACATTAAGTATGATTTAAAGCTTACAACAAGAGCCTAGGAATCAGTAAATACAAACACTGAGTAATCCCACTTGTACCATGAGCCTGCTGTAGATCCTGAGGCAATTCACCAGGCTTCAGACTTCCCGCCTCTACGGAGGGAGCAGGTAACAACACTTACCCACCTACCACAGGTGTTTCAAAGTTAAGTTCTTCAACTGGAGAGTTGTCTCAAATGTCTGTCTTACCCAGATACTAAAAATAATTCCACTGACTGAAGCCATGGTCAGGAAATTTCTACTTGTGTGATATTTTAAAAACAAGGTCCTAAAATGTTATTTTGTTGAACTAATTGTGGGGTTTTTTTTTTCAATAAAGCACCTTTAGGTTACTTTTAGTTCTGTTTATGACACAAGCTATACTATTTTAATAATCTGTGCTTCAGATGTATGATGATTAGGGAATAATTGTGCACCTGGGGAGCTAGTGTAATTAGAAAAGTGGCACAGTAGGAGAATAAAAATGATTTTAAAATCTTCAGAAATTAACCAGTCTCTATTCCACAGATGTTTAAGCTGCTACAGGAGCATCCAAGGGAGAAGCATGAACACAAAATCAAAGGAATTTGTGGTATTATAAATAATTAAAATTTCTGCCCTATCATTTCTCAAGGCTTATAAGAAGCAAGGACGTGCAACCAACTGGGTCAGACACATGAATCCATCCACACAGCTGGTAAAAGAGTCGGAGCACAGCTAATGTGCTGGGGTATGAATATTTAGGCAGGTGTAATTATACTACTGATTTAGTGAATGTTTGATTAATTGGAAATTAAGTGAATGCACAGTGGCAGAATTGTCATAGCAAATCGTTCAGCTGTTTGGTTAAAAGGTGCTCAATCTCCCTTCAGTAAAGCAATTAAGAACATCCTAAATCATGGAAATGAATTATCTGTGCAGAATTATCTGATATAAAAACATTCGTACATACAAACTGAAACCTATAAACAAACTACCCTAAAAATAAACGAATTAATGAACATGGGAACTTAAAACACAAGTACCTTACACTGCTCATGAAAACAAAGGATTAAGCAGCCCTCCTGACTTCCCAAGATACAGTGTGGGAAAGAAAGATACATAAAATTGCCTGAATACAGTCTAAGTACCCAGATGAGAAACCTCTGGAATGGGCTCATGTTGTGACTCATTAATCACTTAATTGTTAACAAAGCTGTATCCCAGCTAAGTCTGTGTTCTTATGCTTTGATTGAGTATTGTTTTAGACTAACTTCAATAAAGAACCTCTACTGTTGCCTTATTCAAATTTTCCAAGCAATGGTTATGGATTTTGCCAAAATCAGGTTCTGACAATTCTTCATTCTAAGTTCACTGATTACAATTCAACCTCAATTCAAAATTACTTTGAGTGCTGGAATTGCAGGTTCAGCTTAAGATATGAAACCTAGTTGTTTCCCTGGCATATTTTGACCTATCTATACCATTTTGTTCCAGAATTTGTCCTGCGATAGCTTTTTGATAACGTAGTTAGTAGAATAAAGTGAAGTCCCTTCATAACAGATATTATCAGAAGACTAAGATTATATAATGCAAAGCTAGAATCAGAACATGCAAATGAGCAGTCAGACTGCTGCAGGTAATTATCAGATAATAGGTTTACTATTCTTATCATTTGAAGTATTTGCTAAGGCTCTTATGAAAATTTTAGAAGAGAACAGTAAGCCCACAGTTAGCTCCTAGAGCATAATATTTCTTTTGGAGTTCTGTAAAAAACAAACAAAGACTTTACTATTAATCTTGATCAGTTTAAGTGAGCCTGTCAGGACATAGATCAGGAGACCACAGGCATAGTGCAAACCCTAACAAAAATCAGGGCTAGTAACTTATTTCATACTTCTGTGGAAGAAATAAGTTTATTTGAGTGGGACATTGGTGTCACCTTTTAAATGGCACGTTACTGAGGCACTATTCTGTTTGAATGTTTCTGCTTATGTTTATGCATATTCATGTGTGACATCTAAAGCATAAGTACCTGGACAAGCTGTTTGCTATATAAAACTGGATTTTGTTTTTGTCAGATAGTCTATATACAGAATAAATCCTTTATTTGTATAAAGCAAAGAGTTCTGCCTAATTCCTAATCACAGACATGACTTAAGAGGACCAAGCAGCTAAGGAAGATGTAATGATTTCCATGTTAATTCATGGTGACTGTTTTCCCACTAGGCTCTAACTATGTCATGATGCAAGCCATATAATGTCTTAAGCATAGAATTGTAATGATCAAAGTTAAAAAAAATCTGTGCTTTCTACATTTACCCTCTAAACAAGACTCTACTAATGTTTTTCTTGTTATGAGAAGAAAGAGTGGTAGCCACGTGAGCTTGCTGAACCTTATAAAAACCACAGGACTAAAGAGAGATCAGGTGAGCTATGTCCTATTACTTGTATGTTCATTCTCAACTTGAATAGCTCCTTCAGTAGTACTTGAAAACACTTCATACTATAACCACAGTAAAACGAATGCCACTTGAAAGAGCCAAGCATGGAGCAAGTCTGTAACATCATATCACTCCTCCTTTTCCACTTAGTGGCAGAATCCTCTGATCCTGATTAACAGAAAAGCTTAATTAAAATAAAATTATCATTCTGCTTTCCCTGCTGTCCTCCCCGCTGTGAAAATCTAGTGGTACACCAACTTGTAATTACCAAATTGACTTATTTAAAAATGTGTTCTTTGAATTTCTATTTATCATATTTTGTTCTCCAGCTAGTCTGGCTTTTTTACCGTGTCAAGAAAAACAACTACCACCCTTTCATCCACATAAGGGATACCAATATAAAGATCATTGATAAGCTCCAAATTGTTCATCCAGCAGCTGAAATTTTACTTATGGTTTTACATATCCCTATGAACTTAAAAATGCATGTATTATTAATACTAACATACCAAAAAATGATAAATGGCATGTATACCTACTAAGCTATTTACAGAGAAATCTTGAAGAGTTAGCAACACTACTGGCACCTTTAGAGGGAGAAGCTAGCAAAACAAGGAGCAACTGATTCAACACATCAATTTTCTAATTTGATTACTGACAGAAAAAACAAAAGAGGAAAGCTGACTTAAAACAGGTTGACAAAAAACAAGTAACAGCCAGGACATCAACTGTTAAATCCCTTACAACATGCCACCCCTAAAAGAAAAAGTGTTGACTGGTTAAAACCCCAAGTTGAAATGACATTCCCTGTATTGCTATTTGTGCCTATTGCCTCTTGTCCTGGCACTGGACACTACTAAGGAGAGTTTGGCTCTGTGTTCTTCTACTCATAACAATCAGGTATTTCAGAGGGAGGTATCTGAAATTTGATCTCTCCATGTTAAACAATCTCAGCTCTCTCAGTCTCTCCTCATATCTCTGATGCTCCAACCCTTAATCATCTTTGCAGCCTGTTGCTTGGCTCACTCCAAGAGGTACATATCTCTCTTGTACTAGTGGAGCCCAGAACTGGACACAGCAGGCAAGATGTGGCCTCACCAGTGCTGAGTGCAGGGGATAATCACCTCTCTTTACCTGCTCTAGCTTTACAATGCTTCTCCTAATGCAGCCCTGGGTACAGTGTTGACACTGTTCAACCCACTGTCTACCAAGATTCTCTTGCCATTTGCTGCCAAGCTGCTTTCCAGCCTAGACTGGTGCACAGTTATTTATTCATTCCTATGTACAGGATTTTGAACTTCGTTTTTTTGAACTTCATGAGATTCCTGTCTGCCCGTTTCTCCAGCCCATCAAGGTTCTTCTGAAAGGCTGCACAACCTTCTTGCATATTGAATACTCCTCCCAATTTTGTATCACATGGAAACTTGCCGAGGATGTACTGTCCCATCATCCAGCTCAATTTTCAAATATAATAAGTGAAAGTGGAATAACTAATTAGCACTTTCTGTCCCTCATTTTCAAAGCAGAAAACTGTCATCTTTTTCATCAAGAATCAGTTGCTTCCCTTCACTGAATGACAGATGCAGCTATCACATCTCAGGTTTATCTTAAGACACAACTTGATGTATTGCAGATACGTACTTGTACACTAATGCCTTTCTCAGAGTCTTCTGCAGCATTTACACACACAACTTAATGTTACCGCTGGCATTTACACATTAACTGATGTGTTAGTGGTATTAAGAATAAGTAGGTAGGATTCAGGAAGTATAAAAATCTTGCCTATAAATATACCAGAAATGGGAATCCAGTTTCCTATTTCCACTTAATGCTAAGAGGATGAAGGAAACTTGACTGGAATTTAATAGGGTTGGTTTGGTTTTTAGACAGAAATTACAATAAGTCTATGAAACAATGACATTTAAACACAGACAAGGTCAAAACCCACCCGTTATTTGAAAGAGAGGTACACTGAAAATGAGAATAGCCAGGTAAGGGAGAGTAGGGAGCAAATACAGTGGATCTGATGAAATTAACAAAAGAAAATAATGAAGACTGAAGGTATGCTAGATGAATCTCAACAATTATCACTCATATCCTGTGCTGTTGCATATTGCAGGACTTAATTTCCTTATCTATAGATAAACAATAAGCATGTTATCTGATTGCTACCTACATAACAATGTTTGAGAAAATAAATTTGGGTATGAAACTACTTCCCTCATCTAGGAGCAAGAAATATAATATCTCCAGCCAAATAGAAAATCTTCATCTAACATCTTCCTTCACGACAGTACAAGATGTTTCTATACCAACAAGAAAGAAAAACAGATGATGGAACATAGCTGGGACACAGAAAACATGGTCTGACAAGATTTAAATGAACTAAATCTTTCAGGTGTTTTTCCAGATATGGTATGTTATGTAAGAGGAAATAAAGATGTTCAAATAGTTTCTCACAAACATGTATGATTAATTCTGCGTCTATTCAGATAATAACACATTGGAATAGGTGCTGACATTGAAACCACCTTGCATATAGTAATCATATACCCAGAAACTGTATTTTTAATGTAGGATCAAAAGAGATTTCCCCTTTGCTAAAACAGTACTGAAATATTAAGAAAGAATTACATTATTTGATGGCTCTGCTATACGGACTGAGTTTGCATCAGCCACCTAAAACAGAAAAGTCATCTAAGAAAGTTAAGAGAACATGAGCAGCCAGTTTAGCATTTAATTAAATTTGCTAGTTTCTCTGTAGTACAGAGGAGGGAATTCTGTATCATTTGAGGAACAAAATTAACATAGTTGATATTTAAGACTGAAAATAATCTGTAGTGAAGAGAGATTATAATTTGCTAGAAGGAAGGACTAATGAACACGTTTCCAGCTTTAAAGCATCACTTTTTTTCTTTTTCTTTGAGATGGTAGAAAAGAGGAATGCAACTGTTTCACTGAGCTTTCTTGCTGAATGTATCAAGAATCCTCAGCAAAACACTCCTGCCATGAAAAAACTCAACAGAGGAAGAGAACAGTTCAGGGAACAGCGCATGAGGAAACCAAGACAATCATCTGCATGGAGATGTCAGCTATGTAACAAATTTCTGATTTAGAAACCCAGTATTTTTCACTGTGAAAACAATGCCCATTCTTTAACTTTGTTAAGTCTTCCTGAAAGCTAACCGCAAACCTACCAATTTCTTCCTAATACCTGTATGTATACACACACATGCATATATATATAACCTGTATATGTATATAACCTAGTAATATACTTGAGGATAGTCCAGGAAATTTTCAATAAACAAAGAACACTGTTAAATCATTCAGAAGTCTTTCAAATGTTTTCACTGTCCTAAGAAGGTCTGAGGAACAGATGCCTGGATTTTTTGTCTTTGTAGCTACAGTGCCCAAAGAAACTAAATCTGTTTGTAGACTCAAACTGAAGAACTAATTTTAAGGCCATAAATATTCTTTTTCATTCCTAAATAAATCATGTCATTCCATTCATTAAATACATGTACTCCTTTCCATCCCCATATAGGTATACTTAACTAGAGGTGATGAAATTTTGCTCAGGAATTCCTGCCAACTAGAATATATGCCAATGAGCCACTTGGCCACAAGATTACTGAGACACATCTTCCCTTGCCCTCATCAGTTCCCTGGAGGCCCCTTTCTTAGAGCAAGACAAGCAATATAACTCTACCTGCACAAACACTCAGGTCCTTGTCAGAAAGGTTCAGACTGGCAACAGGCAGAGGAAATATTCCTGGGTAGATGCTCAGACTACAAAACTGAACACAGCATAAGATATCTATTCTGTCCTGACCAGCACTGTTTTATGTAAATGCTGCAGAAAGTTTATGTGACAAGTACATTTACTAGAAAACGAATCCTTCAAGGAGTGATCATTTCTTCATTTGTTCATTGGGTAGAAGGCCTAAGTTGATTATCTCCCTTGTAAAACAAGTGGATGACACACGTATCTCTGAACAACTTAAGATTTTCAGGAGAAATTTTCACTTAATCATTAAGGAAACACTTCTCGACCTAAGTACTTTCCTTTTTACAACAGAAAACACAATTTTATTGAAGTATTAACTGCCCTGGCTTGGGATCTTCCATGCTCTACTTTTCACTTTTCAGTTCAGGTTCTTATTATAACATTAATGTAAGCTGCATACAACTGCAACTGTGACAGCACAGACTGTAAATCTGAAATAATAAAAACAAGGCAAAAATCTCACTCTAATATGAAACATATAATATATATTGTTTATATAACCCAATTAGTAACTCAGCTGTGTAGAGAACAAGTGGTATTAATACTCATCTTCTAGGTTTTTAATATATGGACAGTAGATGGTAAATTCCTATCATATTTAGACAGCTAAAAATATGGTGGCAATGACAGGGAAGATGTTATAGCAGCTTCATTGCTTTTTGTTTCAGTTTAAGGCAGGTGCCTAGGAGACTTTAAGTAAATTAGGAAACCATGATGGAATGTGGTACACGGTTCTTGAGATATTACTGCTCAGAGCATCCTGGTGCCAATTGTTGCAGTGATGAGGGCCTACTGCTTGCCACCAGGCAGAAAATTTTCATTAACCAACCCCTAGAATTTATTCTTTACGATGCTTTTGACATTTACACAACATTTTTCATTTTTCATTACCCCAAGAAAAACAAGGGGGCTGGAAAAGAATAAAGGATCTCTAGTTTGCCAGAATACCCTTTTAAAAGACTGAACTGGCTTTATGAAAGTGTATTTAAGCAGTCAGTTTTGATTTAGTACAGTATTATAATCAGCAAAGAACTAAATGTGTTTTTAGACTTCATAGTTTATATAAG
This sequence comes from Ara ararauna, assembly GCA_028858755.1. Taxonomy (NCBI): domain Eukaryota; kingdom Metazoa; phylum Chordata; class Aves; order Psittaciformes; family Psittacidae; genus Ara; species Ara ararauna. Next base: position 13,743,688 of record CM054380.1, on the reverse strand, counting down.
GAATCATTAGAATACAACATTCCCCTTATTTTGTTTCATTAACAGACACCAAAAAATGGAAAACACTGTTACCCCTCTTACTTCAGTCTTTGTGTTTATTTCCAGCATCTAGTGGGCTAAAATCTTTATCAGTGTAAATATATGTACTACTACACATGTACATTAACATCAGTTGACAGTGTGATATGAAAACCATATACAATATCATCAGAATAAGCTTGTGTAGGTATTTTTCATTTATTCCAAAAACCACGATTCAATATTTCCCTATTCAGTAAAAATATCTCCCCCCTCCTCCATCTGATGCCTTCCAAATTGAATTAGCTGGGAAAATCAGTTTTATATCAACTTGATGCTTTGAAGGGAAAATCTCAGGACTTTCTTCCATGCGTTTAAGTATTTTTGCATGCTTTATCTGGAACTATGCATGTCCCATCAATTTTGCAAACAGAGGGTGCAAACTCAAAAATAGGAAGACTTCAGAGCACAGCTATAATTAAACTTTATTTTGAAAGTTGGCTGGTTTGTAGTTTTTTCTTTGTTGCTGGTTTTTTTTTAATTGTTTTTCTGTTTTTTTGTCATTTTCTTGGGTTTTTTTTACTGTATCTCTATGTATTATTCAGTCTCTGCTTCAATGCACAGGAATGAAACTTACCATAAGAAAATCTGCCTATTGATCATAAATACATTTCTTTTCTCAACTAGCTCTTATAACCAACACATCCCCCACATCAAACTAGGTAATTTTGCAGAGAACATTGAAGCTCAGGAGCTCTGTGCTTTTGCTTTCTCTTTTCTTTTTTTTTTACATGGAAGTATCTCAGAGCTGAGAACACTTTACTTGGTGACATCCAGCCACCTCTGCTACCTATCATGACAGCACAAATAGCATGACAAAAGGAGAACCCTGTCTATAATGCAGTCATACAAAAACTGAAAGCCAGTCATGAGAATCTTTCACATCAAATCAAAATAAGAGCAAGCTTTAAGAGCACAAAGCTCCCTGGAAACATCCCTCACATTTCTTCCTCTGCATTTGCAACAGATGAGTAGTACTCGTGATCTTCAGGGTTAGCATGTATGAATAATCTACACTAATCAGTGAGTTGATAAACACCTTTCCATACTAGAGCAGCTACATACTCCCATATAGGAAAAACAATTCCCCCATGGTTTAAGAGAAATATGGTTGTACTTGAGTATATGAGCACCTTAAAAAGAGAATTACTGAATGTACACATGGAGGTTCAATTGCCAAGGCCAAAGACATATTCTTCATCATGCTGCACTAGCATTTTTGCAATTATGATTGCAACCAAAAGCAAGATTCTGTAATGATCATGATAAATACTGTAGCTGATCTGTTAACTGTTGTTACATTCAGGCAAACAGAGAGAAAAGTTTTTTTTCCTAATATTCCCCAAAGATTCTGGTATCTGTATGAAATTGCAATTGCCCTTGATTATCAACAGCTTCCCTATCACATAGAATTGCCATGGGGTCGGCTTATTTAGGACTAAAAATATAATGAAGAACCTTTAAGCAGACCAGATAGCTTTGTATGGGACTTTCTATACCATCAGAGGAAATTCTGTGATCAGAACTCTCACAGATTCATTGGGTGCTCTGAATAAAACTCAAAGTAGAGGCTCATCATTAGTCCTTTGTTTTTTTTTTCTCCTACTTCCACTTGAAGGTAAGTCAGCGTTATATGTCTGGAATAATGTGCTTGAGAGAGTATTTAAAAAATTCTGTTCTTCATTAAAAAGTCCACTATATTCCACAGAACACTGAAGGTGCTTGACTTTTCCCTTCTAAGAATACCATTTCTACTAAAAATGAGATTCCATTTTACAGTATCTTACGAAAAAAAGAAAAAAAGGAAGAAGAAAAGGTATCTTTAATGTGTAAAATAACACATTACAATGTTAATAGTTGCCACAGAAATAATTTCCAACGTCCAACCATAGTACTTTAAAGATGGCCTTTAAAAAGGATCTAGCCTACTGTTAAAAGATCTTATTGATACTATCGCAGTCTGTATCTATGCTCCTTTATGCTCATTCTGTGCAGTCCGTTCAAGAAAGTATTTGTTCCACTTCTTCAAGAAACACCTGATATCTATTAACACTGCAAACAGAAAGGAACTAAATATACAAACAGCAAGACTGCTCAAAGGCAAGCACTGAAGAAAACCTAACTTGAAGGCCTTGTCAGCGATAAGAACAGATGAGATAAGATCATTTATTCCCAAGGAAATAAAGGGAAATATTAAACTTTTGGAAGTGATGGTCACTAGATAACAGTCCTCTTACACTTAATATTTCATTTTCTAGCCTACCAATTGATTACTTGTGAAAGACAAGTCACATGAAATCAGGAGGCCCTTACAGCTCCCTGCTGCCAAAATTTATCTTAGCAGAGGAGACAAACCATCGCTAAACTGGATGCCAGTGCAAGTCAGTGTGGAACAGGGAGAGCCCAAGAGCCCTCTCTTTCTAACCCTCTGTGTGAGGTTTGGGAAATTAGTATTCACATTTAATGCTAAGTCAATAACTCTCCAAATCATAAACCCTGAAACAAGGGACTTTTTTGGCTTTTATCCCCTTTTGCATTTTATGCATTTATTACTGCTTGCATTGTTTTCAAACTTTTCACTACTCTTTATATAAATGGAGTTTGTTTTATTACCATTTGCCAACTATTAAGCATAGAAGACAAATTACGGCAAAGACAACAAGAATTTTCAAAAAGTAGCCTGCCAAACAAATAATTTAGGAAACTGCATATTTAAGAATTAGAATTTTTAAGGCAGCTGAACAATTCCATGAATGCACATATATATCCAAGTAAACAAAAAATCTTAAAAGAACAGCTTTAGGGAATTTCAAAATTAAACAACCAGAGTATCAGTAGCTTTTTCATGTTCTTCCTAAATACAATCTGGAACATCTAATTAAACATCAGCATTAATTTCTTCTTGCAATTTTTAGTTGAATTTAGTGCATCTGCTTTTCAAAAAATTACAATACCAAAACAAAACAAAGAAAGAATTAAACTAAAAAAAAAAAAGAAAAACAAATTAAATACTGTTTTGTCAGAAAAGTTATGAATTACTTGAAATGCTGGCGCATTAACTATTTGAGTGAGACTGATTTACTGTTATGGGATTCCGATGAAGACAACTGATATAATCTGTATAATTCATCTACGCCAACTCCACGAGATCCTTATCTCTTAAAAGAAATTGGTAAAGATAAGAATTGATTTCCTGCCCCTCCCAGCTCTCAGATGAACCCATGTTGGAAGAACAACATTACTAGTTTGATATTTACTGGCAAACAAAATCTCACCAATATATTCAGCTAACTTGTGAGGATGAAAGGCCTCACCTTATCACCAACAGAAAACAGTGAATTTAAACAAGTGAGCAATTACAGAAGGTTTTGTTTGAGTACAGAGAACCTGATATGAGAATCTCACACACCTCACATCAACATCATAAAGCATTGTCTTCTGCAAATAAAAATAATCACATGCTTTATTCTAAATAGATTTGCATGTACCTGAAAAATTCAGACTGTTCAAAATAACCAATTTTATATTATTGTATGACTGGCTACTTCTAGAATAATCAAAATTATTCTGTGACATAGTAAACAGTTCCACCTATCCTGCAGCTTTACAACAAACTTCACTTTAAAAAGTTACGTAGGAAAATGAACAAGACAAATCATAAAAGAAAATCCACAAAGAAAAAATACAAATAAACATTAGGCTGAAATTTTGGCTTTACAGATATCTCTGGGGAGAAAAAAAAAATCCCAGTTGTATAAATGCATTACTTCCTTGATTGACAGGTAGTCCTTATACGCCTCAATCATACATATCAGCGCCACTCCCTGCTGAACTTTTTCTCAGAACCTTCTCTCTGAGAAGAGCAAAGATTACGTAGAAGACAGTATTTCTGAGATGGTCTCTCAAAGGAAACTATTAGCTACATTGCTAAATATGCCAAGTTCTATTGCATATGTTTCTTTACCAATTGAAGCTATCATGATAAGATACTGGTTTATTACTGATTCACATGATTGAAATCGGGATAAAAGAAGCTGTGGTGACTGTAGCCTTTGTCTCAATCTTTAGGGCAACAGTCTGCATTTAGTATGTAATACAATACCTTGATAGAGCCTCATGAGTACTTGGTACCCTTTGCTCAAATCACATTTTCTGCTAAATGTTCTGTTCTTTGAAATATAACTAGCTGTCAGCAGAAACTTAATTTTAAGAAACTGTTTCCAATGTTTAAGAGATTTTAAGAAGCTGTGTCTACAATTCAGTCAAGGCAGCCACACATGCCCATGAATGATACAGAGGGGTCTATGATTAGAATTAATCTGTCACGTAGTAAAACAGAAGAATGTATGCTGTGTTGTCACACTCCTTTGGAACAAATCAGACAAATATCTTAGCCAAGGTGTTACGCATGTTCTCTTATTGCACATACTATCATAGGCTTACTGTTAAAAGCAGGAACAACCACCCACCCATGCAAAATCAGCTGAATTACTATTTCAAAAGAAATGAAAATATTAAGTAATACTGTGGGAGGATTGCAACATCTGAAGTTAATCAATTTGGTGTAGCCTGTGTATAGGTAATCAAAATCAGAGAACTTATGAAGAATAACAGAAAGCCTTCTCTACAGAGACAAGCTTTGGAAGCCAGAAGTAGACTCCAACAGTTTTTCATAAACAGAACACAAAATAGGAATTCTTCTTTTAACAGTCAAGTTCTCCATCCAATTCAACAACCAGGTAAGTATTTCCCTTAAGGCAATATCCAGCCTTTGCACTGTACAATAATATCAGCATTTTCAAAAGGAATTAATCTGCTAAAATTATTAAAAAAAAAAAAAACAAAAACAAAAACAAAAAAGCTAACAAATAGCCCCAAAACAACAACAACAACAAAAAAAAAAAAGTGGTCTGATACTTCAGGAATCTCTTTTTACAGACTAATACTTAGCACAAATATCAAGGTAGAAGATAAGCCATAGTCAGTTACAGCTGAGGAAAAAGAGAAACAAGCCCACAACCAAGGAAAACTTGATTACAGAAGTTGTAAATTCCATGCTTTGTTGCCCAAACTTATAGATTTCATAGGATAAAGCCACAGAGCCATTTGTGCTAATCAGATCTCTAGACAGGCAGTCATTATAGCTAGTATATCTTAACTTTAAACATACACATAGACTACGACTAACAGAGCATTAGCCACATCAACTTATGCAAGAACTTATTCTTCACTTGTGCACAGAATCAAGTTGGATATCATTAATGCGTCTACCAACTAGAATTTCCCTTTCCATAGATTATAAACAGCTGTATGGATATAATCTAAACACTATACTTAGAAATTCTGATAAGTTTAATGTAAGTAATGGTAACTGAACTTACAATTAGGACTATTTCTTGTGCTCCACTTTACACTTGCTAGTACGATTTAATGCCAGAGAGCAAATACAGTGTGAGACAATATACATTATCATATCAGAAGTTCATCATCAGTGGCAGGAAGAATATATACAATAAGTTATACAATTTCTGACGTATGATTTACACACCTGGTTTACTGTGCCACCTACAAAAAAGAAGTTTTCCTTACAAACAGCCATTGCAGTTAAACTCCCCACCTGCTGTTAAGCTTGCCAGTCAAAAAATCTCATTCAGCTATACAATATGTCTGCAAATAAACACCTTGCTAAGTAGCCAGGTCCTGGAATGTGCCCTGCAGGCCACAGAAGCCAGACTTCAATCGACTGGCAAGAAAAGGCAAGCTAATAGTTGTGGGTCTCTGGTTTATCCCCAGGAGTTTTACACTCGAGTTGTGTAGTAAAATAATCCATTACTAATTTCACCCTCCCTTATATAAATGTCAAACACCGTATTAGCTTTTCCCTTAAGGACAGTTTTGCAAATGCTTCTGTGAAAAATACTGTAACAGCAACCTTGTTATAAAAGCACAAGCTATTTGGCAATCACACACACATTAATATGTAAAAATAAATAAATAAACCCAGTACTACAGGTAATAAAACTTCACAGATAAATATGCTTAAGCATAACAACCATATAACAAAGCAAAGTAAATCTCAGCAAAATGCTGTAGAAATGGTGGGGTCTGTGATATACTTTTTTGATTAGTAACATATTCACTTGTGTTTTGGGAAAGAAAAAGAAAAAAAGAACAAAAGAGCCACTTTACTGAAGCATTTCAATCATGACTGTTACAAAACCAAATCAAATAAAGTCTATTTTCAAAAGCATCATCCCACAACAATTCACCCACTTATCACCAAATCCATCAAGCCAGCTCTGCATTATCTTTCCTAGGCTCACTTTGTGAATTGGCTAGCACATCACTGCTCATTCTTAACAGAAATAAATAAGTAAAAAGGAAATCCCCACCAATACATATAATTCCTATCCTAATCCTTTCCCCCTAATAAAATAATCAAATACAAATAATACCTAAATGACATAAAGAGTTCTAGGACAAGTGAGGCGAAAGAATGAAAAAAAAAAAAAAAAAAAAGCACTGAGATTTCTGTCACATTGAAGTCACTTGGACGCCAGAACTGCTCTCATTTCAGGCTGAAGCACACACAGGTAGTGTTTAGGAAAGTTTCCAAGTGCCAGCCTGAAAAATAAATTGCATTTTCTGATGCCTTAAATTAATTTAATCTCTTGGCTCTTGTGTGATACAGAAAGAGCAGTGGCTGTGACATACATGTACTTTATGCAACCTATAAACAAGAAACTTAACTACAGTTCTAAACATTTTAATGCAGTACACTGATCTGGCCATTGAAATAGTTATATTATTAGTAAATTCGGCAATCAGCAGTGCAGAGAAAAAATAAGTGAAAGAATGACTTGAGAAAAGACGTTTTTTAAAAGTTCAGAATTTTGTTATGCAAAATGTTTACAAAAATAGACAGTGGAGAGTTCACCAAATTAAAAATAAAAAGAATACACAGAATCAGTAGAAAAAAAATATTTTGTAATTGTATCAGGCCTAAACCACGTAAGATAAACACAGAGATGAGTTGTTGTGACAGTACAATAATAAAGAATCCTAACCATTGATTCTGTTGAGGATGAGCAAGCCTTAAATAATTTAGAAGTTATTATGAAATTAAGTTGTTGGGAAGAGGAATAAATAAATAAAGCATTCCATTTACGAAGGAGAAAGGTTTTCTAACTGATTACGTATTTTTTTAGCCTACACTGCCATCTTCTGGTTATGTAAGCTGTATCCTCATGGTATGGCAGAACACAACCAGTTAAAGAATTAAATCCAAGAAAGAAATAAGCACATTTGTACTAATAGATGACAGGGAGGAGATCCGAAGCATTGAACACCTACATGAAAAAAATTATTCTGAAGTGAAGACAAACTATTTGAGCAGAACATTTAAACCAAGTGACAACAACTATGTCTAAAAATGCTGTGCAATCTATAACCATGTTTGCCTTGTGGTTTTCTTTTAAAACAGTTTAAAATATTTAGTTAATAGTTTAACCTTTGAGTTGAAATATGTAATTTGAAAAAGATTAGCGGCTAATTTATGATTAGGGGCCTTAAAAAGATAATGCAACAAGTGATATTTCATTAAATAGACTAAACATCCACATATTTTAAAGCACTATCTTAAACTACATAGATGTAATAAACTGACTCTGTGCTTCACTGCACCAGGAAAAGGAGGATTCTGTTTGTTAAAATGATTACTACAGCATTTTTTCTCTGAAACTACTCTTTACCAACTTTTAGGATAATCAAAACCAACTTGAGTAACACTTTAGACTATGCTCAAAGAAAAGTAACAGAGGCAGTTTTGCTCACTAACAAGTAGTTGCTGTTTCAATCATCAGTCTGGTCCTAAAATTCAGACATACAGGATAAAAAAATGAGCTTAGGTAGGTTTTAAAAACACAGGAATGTAAAAGGCAAGGTTTTTACAAAAATAACTTACTTTAAAAATCAGAATGAAATTTAAGAGTTTTGTAAATTAATTTTGAAGCAGGCAAGATGATGTGAAAGAGCAATTACAAGGAATATTCTGAAAGATAAGAAGTCCATTAGTATGCAGAATAACATGGCCTAGCTTCTGATCTAACTCAATTCTGTGCTAGATTACAACACAGCAGATTAGCGTATACTATTGTTAGGTTTAAATGCAGAAAGCAAACAAGCCAAGTTTCCAAATGCAGTTCGGTTTACAGGGACACCAAAAGAGATACGGACATTCTTTGGCAGACTTTGGGCTTCTTAATGTTCTTGAAAAGAGAACAGAACTTCTAAAAAATAAGACACTTTTCTTTGAAGACTGGACTTTAGGAACACATATAAAGAGTTTTGAAACCAAACAATCCTCAAACTTAGTAGCAACAGCTAATCTCTGCATCTAGTTCAGTTCAGACTGCGAGTGTCACAAGAGAGCCAACCAAGGCCTCTGTGCCTTCTCCTCATAAGGTGTATCTGGGTGCGTTTTCCTTTAGGCAGTAAAATGAAGCCTCCCTAGAGTCATAGCTGTTCTCAAGGCAGTAATGTAAACAGAGGAACCTTACCCACTTAGTCTTAATTGTCTTATCGGCCACGGCAAGGAATAATGGAAAGTCAAGAATTACTAAGTTTTGCAGGTCCTTCACAGGAGGAACAAAAAAAAAAGAAAACCAAAATCAAAACCAAGGATACTACTAGCAGACATTTCTCCAGGCTCTTCAAAGGTACTTTCAGGTGCTCCTTCAAACTAAAGGCTTGGAATCCCAGGCAAACTTCCAAAGAGGCCCAAAAAGAACCATTTTAATTCCGTAGGAAAAAAAATGACATAGAATCATAGAATAGTTAGGGTTGGAAAGAACCTTAAGATCATCTAGTTCCAACCCCCCTGCCATGGGCAGGGACACCTCCCACTAAACCATGCCACCCAAAGGCTCTGTCCAATCCAGCCTTGAACACCGCCAGGGATGGAGCATTCACAACTTCCCTGGGCAACCCATTCCAGTGCCTCACCACCCTAACAGTAAAAAATTTCTTCCTCATATCCAATCTAAACTTCTCCTGTTTAAGTTTGAACCCGCTATCCCTTGTCCTCTCACTACAGCCCCTAATGAAGAATCCTTCCCCAGCATCCCTATAGGCCCCCTTCAGATACTGGAAGGCTGCTATGAGGTCTCCACGTACCCTTCTCTTCTCCAGGCTGAACAACCACAACTTTCTCAGCCTATCTTCATATGGGAGGTGCTCCAGTCCCCTGATCATCCTCGTGGCCCTCCTTTGGACTAATTCCAACAGTTCCATGTCCTTTTTATGTTGAGGACACCAGAACTGCACACAATACTCCAAGTGAGGCCTCACGAGAGCAGAGTAGAGGGGCAGGATCACCTCCCTCGACCTGCTGGTCATGCTCCTTCTGATGCAGACCAGGATATGGTTGGCTTTCTGGGCTGCAAGCGCACACTGCTGGCTCATGCTCACTTTCTCATCAACCAACACCCCCAAGTCCTTCTCCACAGGGCTGCTCTGAATCTCTTCTCTGCCCAACCTGTAGCTGTGCCTGGGATTGCTCCCACCCAGGTATAGGACCTTGCACTTGGCATGGTTAAACTTCATCAGGTTGGCATCAGCCCACCTCACAAGCGTGTCAAAGTCCCTCTGGATGGCATTCCTTCCCTCCAGCATATCAACCGAACCACACAGCTTGGTGTCATGGGCAAACTTGCTGAGGGCGCACTCAATCCCACTGTCCATGTCACCGACAAAGATGTTGAACAAGACCAGTCCCAACACCGATCCCTGAGGGACACCACTCGTTACTGGTCTCCAGCTGGACATTGAGCCATTGAGCACAACTCTTTGCGTGCTGCCATCCAGCCAGTTCTTTATCCACCCAGTGGTCCACCTATCAAATTCATGTCTCTCCAACTCAGAGACAAGGATGTCATGTGGGACAGTACTGAACGCTTTGCACAAGTCCAGGTAGATGACATCAACTGCTCTACCCCTGTCCATCAGTTCCGTAGCCCCATCATAGAAGGCCACCAGATTGGTCAGGCAGGATTTCCCCTTAGTGAAGCCATGCTGGCTGTCACCAACCACCTTGTTGTTTTTCATGTGCCTCAGCATGCCTTCCAGGAGAACCCGCTCCAAGATTTTGCCAGGCACAGAGGTGAGGCTGACTGGTCTGTAGTTCCCCAGCTCATCCATTTTCCCCTTCTTGAAAATGGGGGTTATATTTCCCTTTTTCCAGTCATAGGGAACTTCACCTGACTGCCATGAGTTTTCAAATATGATGGACAGTGGCTTAGCAACTTCATTTGCCAGCTCCTTCAGGACCCGCAGATGGATTTCATCACGTCCCACAGACTTGTGTACGTTCAGGTTCCTGAGATGGTCTTGAACCAGATCCTCTCCTACAGTGGGCCCAAGGTCTTCATTCTCACAGACCCTGCGTCTGCCTTCCAAGACTTGGGTGGTGTGGTCAGAGCATTTGCCAGTGAAGACTGAGGAAAAGAAGTCATTAAGAACCTCAGCCTTCTCCAAATCCAGGGATGCCAGTTCTCCTGATAGCTTTCGGAGAGGGCCCACCTTGTCCCTAGTCTGCCTTTTATTTGCAATGTACCTATAGAATCCCTTCCTGTTTTCTTTCACATCCCTAGCCAAGTTTAATTCTAAGTGGGCCTTAGCTTTCCTAACCTGGTCCCTAGCTTCCCAGACAACACCCCTGTATTCTTCCCAGGTCGCCTGTCCTTGCTTCCACCTTTCATAAGCCTCTTTTTTCCTTTGAAGTTTCCTCAGCAGCTCCTTATCCATCCAAGGAGGTCTCCTGTCCCTCCTGCTGCACATCCTTCTAGGTGGGATGCAAAACTCCTGAGCTTGCAGTAGGTGATCCTTGAATATCAACCAACAGCCTTGGGCCCCCCTGCCCTCTAGGACTGTATCCCATGGAACCATACTGTCCTGGGCTCAGCAGTAGCAGTCATTTTTCTCCTTCGTAGTAGCTGGTGCAGCTCCGTGTTTTTGACTTTCAGCCTGGGAGCAGCGCTGATAACACCGATGTTTTTAGTTGCTGCTCAGTAATGTTTACTCTTACCAAGGACTTTCTGAGTCTTATGCTTCCCCAGGGAGGAGTGGAAGCCGGGAGGAAGCAGAGACAGAACACCTGACCCAAACTAACGAAAGAGGTATTCCATACCACAGCATATCATGCCCACTATATAAACTGGGGGCAGTTACCTAGAAGGGTTAGATCACTGCTCGGGTCAGGGTGGGAATCAGTCGGTGCGTGGTAAGCGGTTGTATTCTCTTCCCTTGTTATTTCCCTTATCATTATTATTATTGTTGGTAGCAGTAGTGGTCTTGTGTTATACCTTAGTTACTGGGCTGTTCTTATCTCAAGCTGTGGGAGTTACATTCTTTCAAATCTCCTCCCCATCCCTCCTGGAGTGGGGGCAGAGGAAAAGGGAGGAGTGAGAGAGAGGCTGAGTGGCTGACTGAGCTTAAACCATGACACTTACTAAGCAGGTTCCTGAAGAGGCCAAAGTCTGGTCTCCTGAAGTCCAGGGCAGTGAGCTTGCTGCACACTCTTCTCACTGTCCTGAGGATCTCGAATACAACCATCTCATGATCGCTGCAATCAAGGCTGCCCTGGAGCATCACATTTCCAACAAGCCTTTCCCTGTTGGTGAGCAGAAGGTCAAATATGGCACTTCTCCTTCTCGCCTCCCCTATTACTTGCAGAAGGAAGTTGTCTTCCACACAATCGAGGAACCTCCTGGATTGCTTGTGCTGGGCCATATCATCCCTCCAACAGATATCAGGGTGGTTGAAGTCCCCCATGAGAACAAGGGCCTGCGAGCGTGAGGCTGTTCCTATCTGTCTATAGAGTGCTTCATCCACAGAGTCCTCTTGGTCAGGCGATCTGTAACAGATCCCCACAATAATGTCTCCCATCACTGTTCTCCCTTTAACCCTGATCCACAAACTCTCTATCCACTGCTCACCTGTCCCCAGACAGAGTGCCACACTCTCCAGCCTATCCCTAACATAAATAGCAACTCCCCCTCCCCGCCTGCCAGGCCTGTCTTTCCTAGAGAGCCTGTAACCTTCCATTCCAACACAACAGTCATAGGAGCCATCCCACCATGTTTCTGTGATGCCTATTATATCATACCCCCGTAGATGTGCACACATCTCTAATTCCTCTTGTTTGTTCCCCATGCTACGGGAGTTTGTACAGAGGCATCTGAGCCAAGCTTCACATGAAGCCAGATGAAGCCGGCTCATTGGCTGGAGCGGCTGGAATATCTCTACATTGCTCCGAGCATTTATTATAGGTGCTGGCAACTGACTGGGAGTGTTGGGATGGAATGATGCCTCCCTCCCCCAACACATCTAGTTTAAAACATCCTTGACCAGCCTGGCAAGCCTCCTACCAAATCCAAATCCACTCTTCCCCTTTGTTGTCAGACCAGCTTCACCAGCCCCCAGTAGACTTGGCCTACTAAATTGAGTCCCATGTTTTAGATATCCAAACCCTTGACTATGGCACCATCCTTCTAACCATTTATTAACCTGGCCAATCCTCCTAGCCTTTCTAAGGTCCTCCCTGTATCCTGGAGAATTGATGAAAAGACAATCTGAGCTTCAGAGCCCCTAACCACCTCTCCCAGAGCTCTGTAGTCCTTCTTTATGTTCCCCGGGCTACATGAGAGCATCTTATAAAGAAGCTCTTAGATTCTGCATCTATGTTCCATTTAAGGCCTTAAGTGTAGCAGCATCTGGCTCTGGTCTGAGAGTCAGTGTTCAGTGTCATGAATAAACTGAACAGAAAATGCAGTTCCTGCTGAATTCAGTGAACTGAATGACAGAATTCCAATACATGTAAAATAAGATGAAGACTTTAGGCCTGCGTTTCCTGAATTCTATTCCATGTTGGTATTCATGTTACAGGAACAAAAGGAAAGGCCAAACAATTCCACATAGCCATCTGCACAGCTCCCAAGACATTATTAATAAATTGTGTGACCATCAACTGCACCCAGTTCTCAGCCCCTACAACTGCAAACTACAACTGACCGTCACTAAGAACGTTCTCTGAGACACTGTTTTTGCATGACAGTACTGAATCCTCAGTTATCACCAGAGCAGTAAAAACACGAACTGCTGAGCTATTGAAAACTTAAGCCCTGACCACACAAAGTGCACTCATAGATGCCATTAATTCACCAATCAAAGTTTTCTTCCTCAAACATTTTCACTTGGAAGGATACCCTGAGTTTATGAAGCACATTATTCCTCTGGGTAATAATCACTTTTGGGAAGGAAGCTTTGTTTGCAATCAGACTCATTAAGTGGAAGAAAAGGAACTCTGAGACACCAAGATTTGCTATCTCATTCTACTGTGTTACTAATAAGTCTTTATCTATGCTGAGTTTATTATTTATTATAGTGAGAGGAGAAACACTATGCAGAGCATTTGAACCTACTTAAATATCTTCAAAACCTTAAAGCAGTCTATGATCAGTTAACCCAAAACTTGAACTATAGAACTGATAGTATTCTTAAAGGCAGATATTTACACTTTTTAAAGGTAAAAATGGCATGACTGAAAACAATGAAATAGATTCTTAGAGTTTAAATTGGTTTCTTAATCAGAGACACTTTTAAGATTAATTTGATATAAATACAGCTGTAATGAATAGATGAATTGTTACTTTCATGCATTCTATTGAATTTTAATATTCTCATGGATTTTCTGCAATTCTGATTCTAAGTGTTTTGAACTAAGCTTTTTTACTTAGTCTGTGTAATAAAGATTGAAAATTTGTTACCTTTTAATGAACAGTGCATCACAGTTCTTTAAAGCTTTTTATAGAATATAACAAATACAGAAGAGCAAAATTCTTCTATTTGGCTACTTTTCAAAACTCTTAGAACACTGCCATGAAAAATTTCCTCCCAACATTGGTTAAAAATAACTGATTAAACATGTTGCATCTTCAATAGTAGCAAAAGCTATTCAAACCAGAAAACAAAACAAATCCTCTCAAGCTATCTATAAATGTGTTTGACTGCTACAGAAAAGAATGGTAAAGATATTGAATTGGCAAGGTCAAAAGAGCCAGAAAATGTCTTCTTGACTGGTTGTTACCTATTACACTTGTCATCTCAAAGTTAAAAAGCATAGCTTGATTCAGGCTATTACTAGGAATCAAAAAACAAACAAACAACAAAAAGTAGTAAATTAACTATTTTTTGTACTTTAGTCTGCTGACAGAGAAGGGTAAATGAAAAAAAAAAATACACACCATAATTTTACTTTTAAACTTCAAACATAAACATTCCCCTTTTAATAATTATACTGTATTTTTCAGAAATACCCCCAATTTTTTTAAAAAGTTGTTACACAACAAGTATGCCATAATGAGACATCCCTTCACACATACACAGTTCTTTGAATATTGCCCTGGGTGCCCTGTGTCAGCACTCAAGCAGCTGAGATAAATCACTGGATTTTTCTGACCTTAAGCAACAAGAAGTTTTCAGCTGAACTGTGCAAAACTGCTCTTTTTGCAGAAATCATATCTGGAAAGTATGTGGTTTATCTACAGTCTCTGCATCACCCCCCAAACAAACAAACAAACAAAAACCCAATACCCAAACAACCATAAAGCATACCTCACAAAGAAAAAAAGGGAAAAAAATAATCCATTAACCCTTACTTTACTCCTTGTATAACAATAGTCAATGACATTTCAAAGATAATAAAAACATGCATACATATTCAAATGTCCAAATATGGATATATATTTAAGCGTAAGTGTCCTGATAGCAATATGTTTCATTAAAGGAAAAGATACCCTGCACCACTGTTGAAGAAGACGGTTCTGAAACAGCTGAATTAGGAAGTTTTGATCTAACCATCCAGTAACAGACACCTAGGTAGCTGCAAAAACCAAACTATAACTACAGAGAAAAGATTTACCTGGCAAAAGACCCAATAAAACATGAAAAGGCAAACTGGAATCAATGAGAAATGAACCGGATTACTGGACAGAAGCATATTCTTGCATGTGTTCAAGCTACTGGAAAAGTAATAGAGCCAGCAGGTATAAAAAAGGCCTTCCAAATATCTGCTTACCCTTTCATGATCCAATCATAGCTATCCTGTTAATCAGGTTGGATTGCATCCCAGATATTAATTTGGCAAACAAAACAGGCTGATTCAGTCTTTTCCCTTCAAATATGCTGAAAACAATCTGCCACTGACAATCTTGCCATGCATGTGCTCCTGGAAAGCCATCTGATCAATTTACACCTAATGATAGTAGAAGTATAAACTCAAATACAAACAACATAAGGCTTTCCCTATTCATTAATAACCTGTAAACTCATCTTCTGCTACCCAAGGAGTGCTGAAGCACTGGCAATGGAAGGGAGACAGTTCAAGAATTATGGACTCCTTTCAACTATAAATAAACAAATAGTGCATGCATGAAGAAAAGATTGCTGACTTAAGAACAGGCAAAAGCATAGCTTTCCTCACTGGCCATAAAATACCCGTTCTGCTGTTGCAATTCATTTTGGCAAACAGTTTCAGTAACATGAGCCTTCCTGATATATTTTCCCTGTAACAATGTTGGTAACACACCAATTTCTTATTATGCAAACAACACTTGCACAGCAGCAACACCTTTTTGGCTCACACTGAGACCCTCATGCCTCTGCACACCAACACCCCCAGGGAGGAGGGTAGTGGCAGGTGGGAGATGGGGAGAGGACATGGCTGCACAGCTGATCCACACTGCCCACTTTTCCTTTTTTTTTTTTTTCCCCTCCTCTTCCCTCCTCACTAAATAAACCCATGAGATTTCTTGCTTTTCCTGTTGCCTTGCCAATCCTATCAGGCAGGTGGCTGTGGGGTTACTTGGCTACTGGCCTCAGTCAACACGCTACAATGCATTATTGAGTCCTTTGGGTTTACATTCTTTCCCTTCTCCTTTGTTGTGGTCATTCTGTTAAGCATAGTCATAGCATCAGCTAGGTTGGAAAAGACCTTTAAGATCAAGCCCAACCATCACCCCAGCACTGCCAAGTCCATCAGTAAACCATGCCACTAATGGCCTCATGTACATGGTTTTCGAACACTTTCAGGGACAGTGATTCCACCACTTCTCTGGGAAGCCTGTTCCAACACCTGATCGCCCTCTCGGTGAAATGATTTTTTCCTAATATCCAATCTAAACGTCCCCTCATGCAGCTTCAGGCTGTTACCTCTTGTCCTATCACTTGTTACTTGGGAAAAGGGACTGACCCCACCTCACTACTACCTCCTATCAGGTAATTTTAGAGAGCAATAAGGTCCCCTCTGAACCTTCTCTTCTCCAGCTTAAACAACCCCAGCTCCTTCAGCCGTTCCTCATCAGTCTTGTGCTCCAAACACTTCAGCAGCTCCACTGATTTCTCTGGACCCACTCCAACAATAAGCAGGATTTTGGTTTAGATCACTGTTTTCAGACAGACTCAATTCCTCAAAAGAATGCCCAGAGAAAGCCAAATCCTGTATGGTGCCTGGTACCAACAGTGGAGGTTCATAGAAAGGAACAGTTACAGAGCCCTACCCTCTGGAGCCAAACATGGCTATGCACAGATGGACATGTTTCTGGCCAGGGGAAAAAAAAAAAAAAAAAAACCAAAAACAAACAAACAAAGGAAACCTTTTAGGAATAGAGTTCCTTCTAAAGTGCATGTGTGTCCAAGAACTGAGGCTTCTGTATGGAAAACAAACATTTCCAAGTCCAATGTAGTTCATACAATACATCCAAGATTTACTATCTTGACGCAAATAGTCAAGGAAAACTACTTCATTTATTTTCATCCTCCTCGGTCCCTGTATTTTCTCTTTTAAGAAGGTTTTGTCATTTTCTAAAATGTTAAACTAACCAGAGAAGTTACAAGCATTTCTAGATTACAACTTGTGTGTTTATTTTACCTTTTGGAGAACTGAGAAAGACAAGTTAGCAAGTGTTCTATTAATGCTGTTCTGTTAAGTTCAATCAGCTAATGTGCAACCTGTGTATCAGTTAATATACGATACGCTGTCCTGCAATTTTAAGGAAAGAAAACCAGAATGCATTGGCTAGGACTCAGGAATAGAAAATTAATGGAAAATATACATATACCCCAGCTTAATGAGACAAGATCTGCAAGATTATTTCTCTAATAAAATGTGGATCAGCAAGCCTGATGCATAAGAGAAGTAAGAAAAATATGTATTTTCTAAATGGTACCATCTGGGAGCTTTATGCAAGAATAAATACTCTTATCGGCTGGATAACTCGTGATTCTCCATGAGTGCAGAACACTAAGTGGCTTCCCACAGTGGTCTCATTATATAAAGTTCTCCTAGGAGTTATTCTGCTGTGTATTTCTGCCCCATATCCCAGCAAACATTGACCTACTCCATTTATTGTCATCATGGCTAGATTTCACCTAGCTTAATGAACTGATTATACATTTCCAAACACAGAAAGCACATTTTGAGCAGGAATAAGTGAAGCCAATACTGACGGCTTGTAACAAAGATTTAAGTTGAATGCCCACCGTTTTAAAACTCAGGCTAATTATGTATGTATGTAAAATCAGAGGTAAAACGAATTCTACACACCTTTTTCCCTTCCCCTTTGCCTTCTCCTCAAACTGACCTTAGCTTTAAAACTTTTTAAAATTATATCCAGTTAAAACATTAAAGTTATATCAGGCTACTAACATCCTGTGAGATTATATTTTCCTATGTCCAAAAAAAATCGTGAGTTCCAGATTACTAAAATAGGTAGTGACTAAGAACATGAGGCTCAGCTCAAACAGATGAAGTGAAAAGCTTTTTTAACCATGAAGATGTATAACTTTAATTTCCGCACTGTTGAAATTACAAACTCCATTCCATGAGGAAAATTCAACATGCGAGTTAAAAAGTAGTCAAAATGGCTACTGGTTGCAGGCATAGCTCTGTTCATATCTTATGCTTGGAAACATTTGCCTGCAAAACCATCCTTAGCTCCTAGCAAGAAGCTGAGAATAAGTTTACATTACAGCAATTTTACCACACTGCAAAGCAAAACCTCTCCTGCTGCTATGACAAGCAGAGTGCATGAGATGGCATCCATCTCCACATGCACAGTCATACAGGCTAGAAACAGCCTACGTTGTTTTTTGCCTCTGTCAGCTCATACTGAAGTACAGGCTTTTAAAACTGTATTTTAGCACATTTTCTAGGCAATTTGTATGAAATATACATATTTCTTATCTTAAATAAAGGTCTCTAACTTCCAACTATGTTTTTGGTTAATGTGTCTTTGAATTTCTTACTATGTGGAAAAAGCATACAAAGGCATTTAAAAAAACCCCAAACATAAAGAGGCAAAAAAAAAACAACAAAAAAAAAAACCAAAACCCAACAAAAAAACCATTATTATCCATTAAAAGCCTAGTGCCTAGTGGCTTTGGCGCCCTTCATTAGTAGGGAAGCCCAGCTTCTTCTGTAGTTACCAGTCTGGATGTGTAAGAACAAATGACCTACCTGCAGTCTCCAGACTACAACCTGCAGGCTTTCTGTATTCTGATGACCTTAGGGTGTGCCTATTACACTTCCAAGCGCCGTTTACGGAATTATTTTCCTCTCCTTAGCCATTCCCACAGCACACACCTGCTCCCAGCATGGCAGCCATTGAGCGGGAAATGTTGGGTTTGCTGAGGGGACACCGCATGCCCTCTGAGGGTGGGAGCCAACACAGGCTGTGGCTGGCCAAAACCGGTTCCAGCCAGCCCTGACCCCCTTGCAGCCCCCACTGCCGGCTCCATCATAGCTGCTCTGCTCCAAAACTTCATCCTGGCAATGAGGCACATGGCTCCCTCCCGCAGGCCAGCCCAACCGCTCCTGCTGCCCTTCACCTCACCTGAGGAACTGGGATGGACTCAATTCCCAGTTTGTGCATTAGTATTTTCCTCAGTGATTGAAAGTTTGTGTTGGTAGGCAGTAAGTTAAATGAAAGAAAGAACCCTGACTCAACAGTTTTGCTCAAAAGAAAGAGATAACTTTGTTTATGTCAATGTAAGACTTCCCTCCCACTCCAGTGTTCTTTAGACCAGGTCCAAAACAAAAAACAAAACCAAACCACAAACCCTCAAAAACCTAAGAGGCTTCCCCCAGCCTTACAGCAGGAAACACAACAAAGGGCCACAGTCTGAAAGTGCTGCCATGGCCCTGATGGGGTTTTACTTTGTGCACTCCTAGAAACTGTGGGAGACAAAGTAAACCAGGCACTCAACAGAAATCAGATGCTTTTACTTGTTACTCAGCCTCTCCAGCTATTAGGGTTAGCAAGCACCACGGAGAAAACACAGAGCTATCTGAAAAAGCAGCAATTCTACTCTATCCTACTTCATAAAGCTTCCCGCATCCTAAATTGAAAAGCAAGAAAGAAGATAGGGAAGAAAATATCAACTTCAAACTTACTTTTCTCTAAAGCACCAATAATCATTACACACTGAAATATAGTTAACATATTTAAATCCATGTCATTCTGGCCTCGGAATCTGGCCAAAGAATCACTGCAAAGAATCTGGTAGGTCAGATAAATAACTGAAAATTATGTAGATAACATAACTGCTAATGTCAACTATACCTTATCGATACGGGTCATGAAAAGCTTGCACCGCCAGAAAACATACACACTACGTAGGGAAATCTATTTCATTCACAAATACTGAGAAGATCCGACGTGTTCCTATTCACAGCATGCTGATATTAACAGAAATGTGTGTTCTCCCCTTTTTCATGTAACTTCAAAAGCCAATCCCCCTCTGTGTTTTTAAACATGTTGACAAGTTAATAGTCAGATGTAGGCAAAAGTTCAACATGGCTTTAATCTCCCACAAATTCTTTTTTAGTTAATTTTGGCAGATAATTAGCATCAGACATAAGTTCTCCTTCTCCACTTGGTTGTTTTGTTCCCCCCTCCAAACATCTGAGAATTTCAATTTTATACTTAGCTGAGTATTGAATCCAAAGATTTCTTGCCCCCAAGTGATATTCAGCTAACCGTATGCTGGCAAAGTACATATAAATACATTCAAAAGCAAGTTGTGCATACATTTACTTCAGTGAAAATACATGGGTTTATTAATTTATATAAATGTATTAGATATTTCAGAATGCTATTTCTAGCTTAGTGAGCTTTTTTAGGAGATATTGGCAGGAAGCCATCATGTATTTAATGCAATTTATCTCAAAGCAGAGGAAGTTCAAAAATTATGGTGATTGCTTTCTGGTTTTTAAATTCATATAATGCAAACGTCAGGGCTGAATGTAATAGCAGATAAAGGCATATTTTAATGTCATTTAATGCTCTGATGTTAAAAAGGCTAGAAAGAGAATCAGCTGAAAGGCATGACTTCCAAACCTGGGAAATGATAAAAATTAGCACTGTTTTAAAAAAAAAAGGTTTTGTTGAGTATTGGATTTAGACTTCAATCAGATTTTTTTTAAAATATACATATATATAGTGATGGTTTTTTAAACTTCAGTCTACTCAATGAAAAATCGACATTTCAAAGGTACCAACTACTCAAAAGGCTCACTGCAAAGTCACTCATTCCAGAAAGTTTTTCACAAATGACACTGAAATTAATAGTACCACAGAAAATAAATTTTTGTATTCTGTATTCTGCACATGCATGTAACAAAAATTTGCTAGTTTGCTGACTGATGCCCTCAATCAAATTTGTTTACAACACAGGCTAATCTATGTTGTAACATGGATTACACTTCTATTCTGCCTGAACAGGAACTAGGTATTTCATCAGTATTAAAGGACTCTGGAAAAAGAAATGGTGTACTTTTTCTATGGTTCTTTCTTCATTCTTTGACACCTTCCCCCAGGAGTTTTAGCATGAAAAAGTTGTCCTTAAAAGAATAAACAGCCCCTTCAAGAACTAATTTGCTACACAGCCACAGAATTATAATTTCAAGATTTACCCAACTATATTCAAAATGAATAGTTGAAAAAAATCTTCTCCCAATAAAGATAATTTATGTGCAACAGCAATCATGTTTACACATAGTAGTACACGGATAGAACATTTAATGGTTAAAGTCGGAACACACTGGCAAAATGACAAAATGTACTAAACACTTTTTTTAAGCAATCTTCCTCTAGTATAATAAATCTGCCCTCTAGTATAATAAATATACTATCTGTGTCCCATATGTGTGTATTCAACATATGCAAAAGCCGCACAGCCAAACACATTGACACTTCAGTGGGAAATCAAATTACTGTTTTGGCACTTCTGTCACGCCTGTCATTTCAATTCCACTTTATCAAATTACAGATTGCTAGATAAAGTTGGATTAAAGGGAAAGACAGACACACACAGAGAGGAGCAATTGTTATCACTTCAGTTGTGAAATTCCATAATTGCATGTCAGTGCCAGAAAGAACAAGAGAACAGTAATAGGCCTGACATGATGATCATTCAAATCCAGCTTTCCAATAAGACCCTGCACTGTGTCAAGCTATGTACCAGGAAATGGACTGGATTTCTGCGTATTTCCTCACATTAGAATTGTCAATATTTATCAAGTCAACTAATGCTGTGTGATAAGTTCTAGGACAAATTTCTGCTACCTGTTTTCCCTAAGTAGTGCTTTTACTAGTAAAGAACATAAACTTTAACACATAGGGAGAAAAAGAA
The DNA here is from genome assembly GCA_028858755.1 of Ara ararauna. Classification (NCBI taxonomy): domain Eukaryota; kingdom Metazoa; phylum Chordata; class Aves; order Psittaciformes; family Psittacidae; genus Ara; species Ara ararauna. Next base: position 13,721,863 of record CM054380.1, on the reverse strand, counting down.
ATTTCTTTTAGAAATATCACTAAAACTAATATGAATAACAATATATCATAGAATCATAGAATAGTTAAGGTTGGAAAAGACTTTAAGATCATCTAGTTCCAACCCCCCTGCCATGGGCAGGGACACCTCCCACTAAACCATGTTACCCAAGGCTCTGTCCAACCTGGCCGTGAACACTGCCAGCAATGGAGCATTCACAACTTCCCTGGGCAACCCATTCCAGTGCCTCACCACCCTTACACTAAAGAATTTCTTCCTCATATCCAGTCTAAACTTCTCCTGTTTAAATTTGAACCCATTACCCCTTGTCCTATCACTACAGTTCCTCATGAAGAGTCCCTCCCCAGCATCCCTATATTCCTCCTTCAGATACTGGAAGGCAGCTATGAGGTCTCCACGCAGCCTTCTCTTCTCCAGGCTTAACAGCCCCAACTTTCACAGCCTATCTTCATAAGGAAGGTGCTCCAGCCCCCTGATCATCCTCGTGGCCCTGCTCTGGACTTGTTCCAACAGTTCCATGTCCTTTTTATGTTGAGGACACCAGAACTGTGCACAATACTCCAAGTGAGGTCTCACGAGAGCAGAGTAGAGGGGCAGTATCACCTCCCTCCACCTGCTGGTTACGCTCCTTTTGATGCGGCATGCCTGAACTACTTAGAATACAGGTCTGAGGCAGGTTTCTGTGTTTCAGGGTACCTGAAATACAACAAATCTTGAATTCAAATCATTGTGGAGGAGTCAGCCACAGATTTCAAGTAACTTTTCTGGTAATAAACGAGCAAACAAGCCACCACCACCTTGTCTAATTTTACTTTTTTGTGGAAGCTGTGAATACTTCCAGCTCTGTACTGAGGAAGGTTCAAGAAGCAACATGCACATCTGACTTACGTGGTCCAAGATGTCAGTGAAACCTCTGACATACTGTGACAGGCGGATACTATTCTTGGAAGAGCTCATTATTCTCACCTCTGGGTTACTCCTCCTTGGTTTTGAATTCTGTGGTCAATCTTCTATACTTTATGAGGTCCTGTCATATGATGGTCCATTAATACTCCTTACTATCTGTACCACCGTTAAAGAGGCAAAACAAATAGGAATCATTTGTTCACTTTTGTAGACACCAGAAGGGTCATTAATGTTCAAAACTTCCTTAGATTCAGTTACTCACATTCACTGATGGGAAGCTCCTAAACAGTATAAAAAGGGATTATGATTAAAAGAAACAGTATATAAATATATCCGTATCTTAGATGCCAGTAGTTGAGTCAGTCCCTCCACGATGCTTCTTATCAGCACCTGTCATCACTATTTGATACCCTTATTAATTGCCTCCCAGAGTAACTGGAAGATCAACATTAAAGAAATGGGATAAATTTTCTTCCTAAGAAAATTTTTTTCCCTTAAATTTTAATGAAGAACATTTTCATGCGATCATTATAAATTAATTAAAACAAAACCAGAGGATAGGTAAAGCTAATGCAGCTTCTTTTTCCCATTTTGTCTCAGACTCACTTTGTAACCTTGCCTATGTCTCCCCTTCACACTTCTAGTCCCCCATATTTAACATGAGCAATATAAATGTAAGTACTTTCCTCACAGGTGTTTTTAATTTGTTTGTAAAGTACTTGGAGATCCTCTGACAGAAGGTATTAAAAAAAAAATAAATTATAAAATATTTTCCACAGCAGCCATAGAAAAGGGAAGACATTATTGCCTATACCATATCCCGCAGAAGGTAACAGGGAGTTATGAAACATTATGTCACTACAGGGAAATTTTCTAACTTACTGACCTATCATGTTATTGGCCTAATGCATACCCATAAAGTCTATTGCTCTCATAAAGCCTCTGCACTCTGAGCTCCAAAGTGGTAAATTGTAAAGTCAAGGTGCATCTCAAAAATGTTCTCTTCATGAGCCACTTCTCAAGAACAGAAAATGAGCAAGATATCCGGAGTGACCTTCAGCCACCAAGCAATAACACTTAGCTGCTAGTTAACAGTCAGCATTACGTTTCCTGCAAGGAATACTGAGGAGAATGTCTGCATATTACAGCAAAAGTGAGTCTATTACTAAAAAGAGTATGCAAAAATAAAAATGAAGAAGCCAAAGCTGAAGAATAAAACATTCCTAGCACAGTAAAAAACAGCTGAAATAAAATTCTCCAGCACAGAAAGGTCATCACAAGCTGACTTCCTATTCAGTTTTCAGGGTCTCAGTTTCCTGGCTAACTGCTCAGACGAAATGAAAATGTGAACTGAGATTAAATAAAAGATTAGGAAGATTTATTAGGGGCAGGTTTTTCAGGTAATGGCAGGTGATGAAGCTGGTGTAAGAGAAAACAAAACATTAAAAAAAAAAAAAGCTTCACACATTAAGACTCTTCTAAGACTGAAGACCGAGTCTAGAGTTTGATTACATCTAATGGAAGAGAATCCACATGGTCACCCTTTTGGCAAAATGGCCAATGTCCTTATTGATTCTCTTCAGTAACAACCATTTAGTTATACTGGAAAACATGGTAGAAGAAAAAATAACAAACACCAAACAAAAAACTGTCATCACCCTTGCAAAACTTCATGCTGAAAAATGCCACAGGTTTTGCAATTATGGCCCAAATTCCAAAACATCATGAAACTAGCTTCAGAATTAGATGTATTTTTACAAAACTTACACTTGGTGTTTTTTTCCAGGTTTTGTTCTGTGAAAATTTAAAAGACATGTTTCTACATATGTTTCTTTGAAAAGCAAAGCTGAGACTTTGCCATGATCACAATTCATTACAGAGCAAATATTGTGATGCTCAGAATGAATGTATAAGATCAAAACAGAACAGACTGACAGCAAAGAATACCCATGTGGTAGGAAGTGAGTCATACACGCACTTGTCAGTCCGCTGCTGGCACTGGTAAACACACTCTAGTAAGGCATAACAATACAGCCCAGTTACAGCAGACTGTTGATTATTTGTCACCTGATGCCTTCTTATAGTCCATGAAATATTTTAAGTTTGTAGTCAGCCTTGAACAAAGAAAAGTTGTGAATGTCCCATTCCTGGCACTCAGACAAGGCCTTGAGCAACCTGCTCCAGTGGGAGGCGTCCCTGCCTGTGGCAAGGGGGTTGGAACTAGATAAGCTTTAAGGTCCCTTCTAATCCAAGCCATTCTATGATCCTATGATATTCTCAAACCTGAGAGCTTTCGTTCTCACTGAAAATGTACGTAGAATCTTACATAAAAAGGTCAGTAGAAGTAACAATGAAAGGAGAGACAGATCATAATGATAAAGTGGCTAGGATAATTAAATGCTATTTTGTAATTTTTGGAATATTTCAAAATAATAATTACAGTTATTAAATTTTAAGTTTGCCTTCAGGCAATGCTTTCACCATGGTTACATAAATTTCTACTTCAGAAGTTAAAGAAACTTCAGGAAAAAGGCAACAAGAAAAGGCACCTTCCACTTTTACATTTGGTTGTTGACTAGGAAAATTTGTCATTAATTACTAATGATACAGTACATTAGTAGTATATTCCATTATGGAAGCGCAAATTATTAGATACTAATGATGCATGTCCTAATTGCAGTAGTTTGCTTTGATTTCAACCTAGATAAACCAAAAATATTTATTTAAAATGCTTCAGGTACTATGAACTACATTAAGCTCCTAATTTATGCTTTCAATAAACAAGTAACAATGCATTATCATTAACCAAGACTGATGTATCGTTATTTGATGGTCATTGTATAGGTCACCAATAATATATATCCCGGAAAAGTGAAGTAATTTGGCCACTTAAGCTTCGTAGAAGCTTCAGTTCTGGGAGCAAACACAGACAAAAGATAAAACCTAAAATGTCAATAGTATAGGTATTTATTGCATTCCTGTTCTTTCAAAATGCTTCAACAAATTCACATAATGAAAATAAATTTGCCAGACAATTCATTACATTAATTCTAATTTCTACATTTGAAAGCTAGAGCACTGAGCAGGTGGTTATTGTTGTTGGATAAAAACTGTACTTTTCCCAAGTCAACAACCAAACCATAACCCAAAACCTAGCAAACCTCATGTCTGTTCTTCAGTGATTAGTGAGGCAAGATCCCACATGAGACTGTAAACCTGAAGGAATCAGTAGTTATAGTCAAAAGGATGAGAAAATCACGGCACTCAGCACTGCAACATTGAGATCCTCCAGATCTCCAGCTCATCAACCTTAATGATACAGTAAGAGAGAGAAAAATCAAGAGAGACTCTCCAGGCTTCACAGCAAGTTTGGACAGCTTGTGACTGGCTCCTCACCTTTGTGCCACTGCTTCTAAGAGCAAGAAGTGAGAAAAGTGAGCACAAACAGGTCAGCAAAGTAATAAGGCATAACATGGGAATCTCATGCTCTTTCACTTCACTTCCCCCACTCAGTCTTAGGGCCTGGGTTGTCTCAGAAAAAGTGAGATCCTGTATTCTGCACTAGATGAGGTTCCCCTTTCTGGGATAGGGCAGCTGGGCTAGTCTTTACAGCCCAAGCCAGTGAAGATAACTTGCTCCTTAGGAAACCACTCCAACTCGGAGCAATCACTGAGGTCAAGAAAAAGCATCAGAGACACAGCTCCTGTAATTTATACAGAGGTAGAAATCCTCCTATCATAAAAAAATGGAAAAAAAGAAAACATCAGTTTTCTTGTAACAGGTTGGTGCATCTGCTACATAAAAGGAAGCCTGCAATAAAAAGGAATACAACACACACATTACTATGACTGCAGTCCAAAGCATACCAGGCTGTTAACTTTTCCCATTATTCAAGCAATAAAAAGAACATTTTGGTTGTGCAATTTTGTAGCTGCTACCCACACTGAAAAAGTTAGATCTTGGTGTTTAGAAATAAGGTCCCAAACTGCATTTTAGCATACTATAAGCCAACAGTTTAAACACCTAGACAGTTTTGTAACAGCTAATGCTCAAACCTGAAACCTAAATGCCTGAGTTTCACAGTAATGTGTACCAGCTGATGTTAAAGATACTAAATTACACAGCATGTGACATAAGGAAAGCAAGTGCCTGGAAAAAACAGGGTTAAAAGACTTTTAACTTAAGTCTAAGATAGAGAACAATGTTTGTCTTGTAAGTCTGTGGTGTGATAACAGAATTTAGTAGTCTCACTAACAAGAGTGAATTTTTTCTTACCATCCTTCTAATGAGTGAATTATTTCTTAACAATCCTTCTAATTATCAGTTAATTTGGAGACAGTGACTCCAGAACATCTGCTAGCTTAGGATACTCCTTGTCTGCCCAGCCTGTTCTGCTTGCAATAAATTTTGTACAAAGGTCACACTGCTCTAAATCTTTGCCAGCTATCAGAAAATTACAGACATGGCTGGTTTCAGCTAGTTTTGTGAGTACTAGGACATCCAACTGTGCCAAAGGTGAAAAGTACACCTTGAGGAAGACTGCTTACTTAAACTTGAAGACCCCTGCCCACATGAGGAAGACTACTTCCTTCATCTTGAAGACCCCTGCCTAAGACCATCGGAGGACACTGCGCAAACGCCAAGAGTGAGGAGAGTTATGATAATGAGTTCCTAAACTAACTGTAATAGCCCCTCCCCTCTCTCCAGAACCTAATGAATATGCATGTTTGTGTGTAATAAATATGTGCTTGCTTAACCCCTCAGTGTGCAAGTTAGGAGGAGTGATCCCCCTTGCACCCAGGCCCGTAATAAACATACCTGCTTTACAACTCTGAGTTGTAGAGTCTGATTCTGTGCTTCAGCATGTGCTCGCCATTTTCACAAACTCACTTACTACCTGACACAGAGATAAACTACACAGATTTAGTAATCCAGAACTGAATTCCAGCTCCATTTTAAAATGTCAGCAGGAAACATACTATAAACCAAACCAAAACCAAAGAAAGGTTTAGTGAGAAAGGGTTGCTACTTATTTCTGACGATTTATAATTTTTAAATTGAATATACTTCCATGTAAACCCTTTGTTTCTTGGTTAGTTTTTACCATGAACCTGTGGACCCTAATTTTGATTCAGCTCATTCTGCATGTGCAAAATGCTTTAGAGAAAAAAAATGGAAGTAACTGCACAAGAAACAAGGAGGGATAATTTGTCACTAGTTCAAATTTAATGCAGCCTAGAAAAAAAAAAAGCAGAGATAAAATGCAGGAGAATTTGGAAATTTTACAAAAAAACAAAATTATAAAATATTAACATAGAAGAATGGGGTTTATGGAAGGTACAAAGTCAATAAAAGAAACAAAAAAAACCCAAACAAAACAGCAAAACAAGAATGATTGGTTTGTTAAAACGCTTTGAACAACAACAAAGACCCTAAGCCTCCTAGAGCACTGAAACAGCACTAGGATTATAAATAACAAGGATAATTCCTTAAATTTAATGCACAGGAAAATGCTTGTTTCAACTTTTCAAGCAATACAGCAAAGTTACTGATCCTGTTGACACGAATTTTGTAGTCCTTTGCTAATATAAAGCGATTTTAAACATATCACTAGAGTATTTTTAAGCCATGACATAAAGCTGATACCATTTCTAGATTTCAAAAAATTCTGCTTATACTTATTTACTGTCCTAGCAATTGTCCTACAATAATCTAGCTCTATTATACTGATACACATTGGAGTAAAACATACAGTGTTGGCTTCATTTAAATGTATGAAATTCAACCTGCCTTAGTATAGAGGACTTCAACAGACAGCATTAAGAGCTGCTTGGTATCTAAGATACAGCATACTTTCTTTTCTAGTCACATTGACAGTTCAGTATCTTAATTGAATTCTTAATATGTTTTTGTATAGCTCAAAATAATTCCCTCTCTTCATTCCTGAAGATATTGAAAATCACTGAAATTCTGCAGAACCTTTGTCACAACAAAGCAAATGAATTGTGATTTCCCGCCCTAACTTCAACAGCATTTCACATCAGACTTGCATAATGTTGTTTTACAGACTTTGAGCTACCATGAACTAAAGTGCTTAGTTATAACGCTGGGTAATAAAACCTCATTTTTGCAGCAACCTCTCCCCTCTCAACAGCCATTTTCAAAAGGAGGAGCTCCTGAATGCTCACAGGATGATGTAGTGGCCAAAAGAAGTTAAAGAACAAACAAAAAAGCAAAGAAAAACAACCCATAAAAAAGAAAAAAAACAATAGAAAACCATCTGGAATGTTAAATGATAGAACACGGGCATCACATTTTATAGCACAGTTAAACTAATGCCAAAAAAGTCAACTGTTTCAAAACATAGATTGAGAATATGATGTTATTAACGCTAGAAGCCAGGTTTCAATTGTGGAAACTGACAGTACTCCAATTTAAGAATCCCTTCTGAAAATGTAACTTCATGCAAGTATATTTAAATTTACACGCCGTAACACATTGTTTAAAAAAGGTGAAGAACACAAGTGAAAACATTTTAAACACATTCACAGAAAATAAAAATTAAAATAGTAAGATATATTTTTTTCAAGCATCAACTGTTTAAAAGCATAAAAAAAAAAAAAAAAATTAGTACCAAAGATAGTGCTTCTTAAGCAAGAGAAAACAGTCCTGATCTTGCTGGTTTACAAATATTTAGCATGGTATGCCAACATTATCATGACACAACAATTTTGTTAATAATGCAAATTAAGAACAGGAAGTGGAATCGCCTTTTAAGGTATTGATAGTTTAATGACAGGAAGATTACAATTCCCTTCTGAACAAGCAGTTACAGTTATAAAAAATTCTAACACAAGTGTATTCTATAGAATAAGATTATTTTGTCCCCAGTGAAGTTAAAATACAACAGTAGAAAAGTTATTGTTAGAAAACTTTTTAAAATATACAAATGTAAGCCAACATATTTCGCCGTGGTTTAGTTAAAAAAGAAAATCAATCAAAGACCCCACTTCCTAGAGTGCCTGACAAATGACATTAAAACAAGCCACTTACTTTTCTGTCCTCAGTTTCTACAGAGGAAATGCACTCTGCTTTAGTATCCTGAAAAGGCAAACAGAAAAGACATGTCATAAAGTTTATTGCCCAGGTTTGTGGGAATAGTTCAGGATGAAGAAAGGGCATCAAAGTCTGAAAAGTGGGTTTCTCAACCTATTCACTGAACTGTTGTTTTATACATACAGTATATCTAAATGTACAAAATGTAGTATTACAGCTCTAACCATAATAGGTCTATTAACCTTTATTACAAGCATAAACATCTAAGACAGGATTAAAACATCATAAAAACCCAAACCTACTTCAGTATAGCTCAGCCAGCTCCTAAGAAAAAAATATGATCTCTGCTTTATGCTGTGATTGCTCTTTCTACTTGTATCTCAAAGAAAATATAATTGCTTACTCCTTTTTTATTTTTGTTTTTTATTAGTGGTGGTAGATTAAAATATATAAAGGTGAGCCTAAGATGAAATAACTGTTCAAGATTCTGCCTGTTGTCAAGAGTGCTTAACTAGGACTTGATGAAGATAATTGTGTCTGAATCTCATAGCAATATGCAAGAATAATCAAGCATCTGTTTCATATAAATATGTGTATATATATACACACGTATATACAGATACATATATTTTGGACTTACGTTTTCGTCAAGACTCAAATGAATAAACTTCAACCTGATGACGCCCAACAAATGGTATGCTGGGTTTTTTTTTCAAAAGGTATTTGGACCTCCTTTGCACCTTTTGATTTTTGCCAGCAGACTTGAAGACATGCTAAAATAATCATTATCACAAAAATTGTTCTTTGAAAGGCATTTATTTTTTCATACTATCCCTTTATACAACAAGTTACTACTGGAAACTGAGTAAGCCAAATATAGCTCAAGTCATTAAACTGTAGACGAGTGACCTTATAAGATCTTTCTTTTGTTTTCAACTTTACTCTTCTAGTGAGGGTATTGTGCACAGCTAATTTTGCTCACATACTGCAATTTTAGAGATTTCTATTGGGATAAAATAACATACAGATGCCATTAGAAGTAAATCCTTACCCAGCCTCTCACTGAAGCTAGAAATATTCTCATCAGAGTTTAGGTTATTGGCTACACTGACTTAGTAAATAGAATCATAGAATCATAGAATAGTTAGGGTTGGAAAGGACCTTAAGATCATCTAGTTCCAACCCCCCTGCCAGGGGCAGGGACACCTCCTGCTAAACCATGCCACCCAAGGCTCTGTCCAGTCCAGCCTTGAACACCACCAGCAATGGAGCATTCACAACTTCCGTGGGTAACCCATTCCAGTGCCTCACCACCCTTACACTAAAGAATTTCTTCCTCATATCCAGTCTAAACTTCTCCTGTTTAAGTTTGAACCTGTTACCCCTTGTCCTCACACTACAGTCCCTCATGAAGAGTCCCTCTCCAGCATCCCTATAGCCCTCCTTCAGATACTGGAAGGTTGCTATGAGGTCTCCATGCAGCCTTCTCTTCTGCAGGCTCAACAGCCCCAACTTTCTCAGCCTATCTTCATATGGGAGGTGCTCCAGTCCCCTGATCATCATCGTGGCCCTCCTCTGGACTTGTTCCAACAGTTCCATGTCCTTTTTATGGTGAGGACACCAGAACTGCACACAATACTCCAAGTGAGGTCTCACGAGAGCAGAGGAGAGGGGCAGGATCACCTCCCTCCACCTGCTGGTCACACTCCTTTTGATGCAGACCAGGATATGGTTGGCTATCTGGGCTGCGAGCGCACACTGCCGTCTCATGTTCATTTTCTCATCAACCAAAACCCCCAAGTCCTTCTCTGCAGGACTGCTTTGTATCTCTTCTCTGCCCAACTTGTAGCTGTGCCTGGGATTGCTCCCACCCAGGTGGAGGACCTTGCACTTGGCATGGTTAAACTTCATCAGGTTGGCATCAGCCCACCTCACAAGCTTGTCAAGGTCCCTCTGGATGGCATTCCTTCCCTCCAGCATATCAACCGAATCACACAGCTTGGTGTCATTGGCAAACTTGCTGAGGGCGCACTCAATCCCACTGTCCATGTCACTGACAAAGATGTTGAACAAGACCAGTCCCAACACCGATCCCTGAGGGACACCACTCATAACTGGTCTCCAGATGGACATTGAGCCATTGACCACAACTCTTTGCATGTGGCCATCCAGCCAGTTCTTTATCCACCCAGTGGTCCACCTATCAAATTCACGTCTCTCCAACTCAGAGACAAGGATGTCATGTGGGACAGTACTGAAAGCTTTGCACAAGTCCAGGTAGATGACATCAACTGCTCTACCCCTGTCCATCAGTTCCATAGCCCCATCATAGAAGGCCACCAGATTGGTCAGGCAAGATTTCCCCTTAGTGAAGCCATGCTGGCTGTCACCAAGCACCTTGCTGTTTTTCATGTGCCTCAGCATGCCTTCCAGGAGAATCTGCTCCATGATTTTGCCAGGCACAGAGGTGAGGCTGACTGGTCTGTAGTTCCCCAGCTCATCCATTTTCCCCTTCTTGAAAATGGGGGTTATATTTCCCTTTTTCCAGTCATCGGGAACTTCACCTGACTGCCATGAGTTTTCAAATATGATGGACAGTGGCTTAGCAACTTCATTTGCCAGCTCCTTCAGGACCCGCAGATGGATTTCATCCGGACCCATGGACTTGTATACGTTCAGGTTCTTAAGATGGTCTTGAACCAGATCCTCTCCTGCTGTGGGCCCAGGATCTTCATTCTCACAGACCCTGCATCTGCCTTCCAAGACTTGGGTGGTGTGGTCAGAGCATTTGCCAGTGAAGACTGAGGAAAAGAAGTCATTAAGAACCTCAGCCTTCTCCAAATCCCGGGATGCCAGTTCTCCTGATAGCTTTCGGAGAGGGCCCATGTTGTTCCTAGTCTGCCTTTTATTTGCAATGTACCTATAGAATCCCTTCCTGTTTTCTTTCACATCCCTAGCCAAGTTTAATTCTAAGTGGGCCTTAGCTTTCCTAACCTGGTCCCTAGCTTCCCGAACAACATCCCTGTATTCTTCCCAGGCTGCCTGTCCTTGCTTCCACCTTGTATAGATCACAAATATAAGGCTGATAGCTAATAGCAGATCCCATTAAAAATGAAAGTAAACATGAAATTACGTTTCTTCAACACCATGCCTAAATCTTAAATGAAGAACTGGTATTTTAATTCCAAATACCTAAGCCATACATCCATAAACAGATAGATAGATAGAAAAAAAAAAAAAAATCAATCAATCAAGAAAGATGAACTGAGGTTTCCTGAAAAAAGAACACTTCCATTCACAGCAAGATATATCAAAGATGTTTTCATTAGGCATACCCAGTTCTCTGTCACTTCTCAAGCAGCATATTTCCAATAATAACATTCTTTTTTATTCTAGCTATCTTCATACATGAATCAGTACCTCAAGTACTCTTTATATTCAAGATACTTTTCATGGGGAGCCCGACTGTACTTTTTGGAATGTAATGCTCAAAAATTTTCTTTCAAGTGTTACTTACTGGCAGCTAGACAGTTTCTCACTACATCTCTCCTCTCATTTGGTGCCTAAGGAAATACTACCTCTCCCTGCAGGCTGACTTCCTGCACTTGTTTGTATAGTTACAGCCAGGTTTTGTTTTTTTTTTTTTTTTTTTTTTTCTGAGAAAAAAAGCTCAACTTCTGAAAAACTCTCTGCCTCAGAGGAATGAATTCAAACTTCATTAGCACCAGTGCTCTTCACCTGCTAGCTATGCCCTAAGCCACCTTTTCGAAATCATGGAATGTTCTTTAACGTATTTATTGGTCAATCAAAAATGAATCATATCTTTTCATATTACCAAGGACAAGGTGGCTCTATTTCACATACTGACCCGAATTAACTGAATGCAGAATAAAGTAACGCCTATCAGAAACAAGTCATAGCTACTACAAACTCTCAGTATGATGAATATACCTTGTTCAAGACTAGCAGTACTTCGATTGCATTTGCTGCCTATAAAAGATTTTAGTTCTCTATTTTGCCACTGCCATTTCCCATTAAAAACAATTTCTAAGAAACCTAAATTCATAAGCATTTATTACTCAATATGAATTAAAAATGCAGTTTTACCTGGAGAAAACAAAACCCACCTTTCTCCCAGCACAGCTTATACCACATGGCTGTCTACAACCAGCAATGCAAAGGTACAAATTAAGCCTGCAGCCCAGCTGAAAACTGTTGAGGCCAACCCAGCTGAGACTCACTGCTGCAATCAGGAATTAGACAAAGTGCATGGAAGTTAACTGATACCAGCCATAAAGAAAAGACACAGACTGGAAATCAAAGGACAATCTCTGATTTGTATTTTGTCCCTGAATATCCAAAGATCATTCTACTTTGTGGGGTTTAGCTTTCTATCCAAAGATACAGAAAGTGAATATTATGAATTAACCACTGCACTATAAACAATAAAAACTACATATGCATGGTTTCAATATTACAGGATATTGAAGCCAGCAAGAAAGAATGGTACTGGGTTATCATTTAAGTTAGGAAAAGTCAGATTTGAGTAAAGAAATAACTCTAGGTCTTCAAGTGTAGAGGCCTGAACTTGGACTTCTGCACAAGAAAAAAAAATAATAAAAAAAAAATCCAGGGTCCATTGTTATTTTATTGGGTTTGGTATTCCAAATAGGAAATTAAAAATATTGCCTTATTTTTTACAAACTTGCTTTAGGAACATTATCAGAGGATAATCTGGACTGTAAAAAATCTTCAATATGTAGTACCACGCAAAGTCTGAGTTCCTGAATAGGATTTTCGTTTACCAACTGATGAAATCCTCACAAATGCATGTACTCTGATAAAGGATATTGAAGGGTTATCTAAAGAAGGACTGAAGAAGGTTTCAGGAATCCCTAGTCCAAATGAGTCAAATCAGTTGGAAGGAGTTAAAAATTTGAACAGTAAAAATTTGTGCAAAAGGTGAAGAAGAAATCACAGAAATCATAGAATGGTTTGAGTTGGAAAAGGCCTTAAAGATCATCTAGCTCCAACTCCCTGCCATGAGCAGGGACACCTTCCACTAAACCAGGTTGCTCAAATCACTGACAGACTGATAAGGATTGGTTTGGGGAGCAGGCAAACAGTGTAGGGTACAGGAAAAAGTAAATATTCAAATTATTTTAAAGGCTTAAAACCAAAAACAAAACCCAAAGAACAAAACAGGCAAAGACTTATGGGAAATAAAATTGTCTTCATGGTGAAACAAAATACGTGAGAAAATACACTACAATCAAGAAAATAGAAAACAGTGTCTTCTAAATCAATAATCTGCAAATTTATTACCTGAATAATGAACTGCAACTTGCAACAAGTTTTCGTTTAAAAATAGCAACAACAGTTCATTACTTTGCAGAAGCAGAGGACTTGTACAGAGGATTTTGGGGTCAATCTGATGTCTCTAGAAAGTCTATGTTGAAGTCTTTTCGGAAGAAGAGCAGTCAGCTACTTTGGTACCAACCGTAACTGAATTTTGTTACCAAGTGTAACTGAACTCAGAGTTTATCTTTAAGTGATAGTAATATTTCATGTTAGGGGTCTGCATGCATATGTCAACCTTTAACTGCCCAAGTAAACAAACCATTTTTTTCTGAAGCAATTAGTGTGCAATTCTTTAAACCAGCGAAGTTATTGGCTTAACTGAATACATGGTTAAAAATAAATACTTGAGTATACATCACCTACAACCTAGATACGTACACATCTTCTAAAGAAATAAGTATACAGAAACTAAGCTTTAAGAAAAATAAAATCAAACTTAACCATCTATGAATCTCAAGCGTAAGAAGGGAAGAACTTCTCTGGGAGACATCTGTGCTACTTCTTGTAGAGTGCAAAATGACAAAGCATTAATAAACATCATTTTAGTATGCGTACTGCAACATTCCCAACAGCATGAATTATTTGAGATTAAGAAGTACCATTGCCGTAAAGAACGTGCAAAATCCTACAGATGTGAACAATGCATCAGGCACTCCCTTTAATGTTGTTACATCTAAAAAAAAATTAAACCCATCAAAAATCTGTTTCTCATGAAGAATTATTATTTCAGACAAATTATATTATGATAGAATACTTTGTAAGAAGTTTCATGGGAAATACAGAAAGAATGAATTACAGACATACCATTCCCTGCCACTAAGGTAGAAAACCTTCTCATCCATTTCAGTTTAAGCCCAACACAATTCCTTTTTCTGTAGGTGTCACTGCACAACAGCCAATTAAGGTATATTATTCTAAACACAATAAGAGCTCTATTTATTATTATGTGGCAGCACAAAAGAGAATTGCCTTTTTTGCCTATTATGTTGGGGAGCGGCAACAAGGAAACATTAGGTTTTATGTAGAATATCACCAGCAACATAGGACAAACACAACTTGTTTTGAACTGAACAAAGTGCCATAAGGGACACTGCCACATATATTTCATGCTAGAATTGCATTAATTGAGATGGTAAAACTATGCTCCCCTCTGTGTTTGCAGGCACACAGTTCTGACAGGTAGCTTTTAGATGTTCCTGCTGACAAATATTTTAGTCACATTAGTGACCACCTGGTATAAATTTATGGTTGTATCAAGTACCATGTCTACCTGAGAGAAAATTGAGACCAAGAGGTACTATTCCTTCAGTACTAGTTTGGAGACAACTGATAAGTTAGATGACTTGACAGCAAGATCTACTACAAGTGCATAGTATAGAATACATCAGACATGATACCCGTTTTATTCCTGAGCAGGTTGCCCATTTTCACCCCAATTTTGTTCTGTTTCATCATTCACATGTTTCAGCGATTTTGAAGATTAACATGGTAGTCCCTTGGAAAATATATCTTACCACCTTTGTTCGATGTAAGCATTATACAACTGTTACTGAACAGAAATAAAAGGAAAGCTCAAGAAAGTAAAAGTCATTACTTGTGGCAACATGATGCTGCATGACACTCCGGCTTAGGATGCAGCAGAAACCTATATACACTTGATTTTACATAGCTTCTATAATTCTACATTTAATTTTACTTCTTGAATTGTAAATAGAAATAGTGATATCGATATTCTCCAGTAGCCATTAGTCATGATAACATAGCTAACACCTGTACATGGCTGTGTACTTTATCATACCTTTTTCAGTTTGTTATCTCCCTGCTATCCAAAACCTATTTCCTCTACTTCCCTATAATCCTAACACAGAATACCAGAAACAAAACAAAGAAACGAATCCCAATAAAAAAGCAAACTGCAGTCTCAGAAACTTCAGAAAAAATATTTAAATTTCTAAGCTCTTTTCTTTTTCATGTGAAAGTAAGTAAATATAAAAGGCAAACAGAATTCATATGTACACACACTACTGCCATGGCCTGTATCAGAAGGAAAGATGAGACTCTGGAAGTTATCAAAGTATTCCCTGAATTGTTTTTGTGTGTAATATCAAGAACGGTCAGTAGGTGGAAGCAAATACCCTCGTAAAATCTCACTCAGCTTCCCTATGAAAGATAAATATTGTACTAAGTTGGTCGGGTATTTTACACGTGTCCTTGACATCCCAACAAATGCTTACACAAATTATGTCTTTCCTTCACAACAGTGATTTCCAATTCCATAAAAGGCCTGTAGATTTAGAAATAAAAGGTTTGGTTTTTTTCCAGGTTTAAAATTTTTAAAAGTGAACCTGATTTCTTCTAATGACTAAAGATACTAAGGTAGCCTGATGTGAAATAAAACAAGAATATATATAATACATATATACACACACACATAAAACCAAAAAGTACACAGTCATTTTCTAGGATATTAATTTTTCTGGGTATTTTTAGAAAGTGTTTAAATGTATCAAAGTCCTGAAGTATTGAGGAAAATATTTCATCTTTTTCACTACCCATTAGCTATTATATTTCATTATTGCTGCTAACAAACAGTCTGCCAGCAGAAGAATGCATTTGAATTTCATATTAGATCTATTTTATCCATCCCAGAGAACAAATTAACCACACAGTAATTCTTACTGAAGAAGAAAATAAATGAAAAATGAAACCTTAAAATGTGACATTCAAGTCTGTACTAAGTTGCCAACAACTGAAGGACTCATGCAGAAGTCTCATCAATTAAGAAACCAATTCCAAGATTTTAATGGCTTCAGCAGCTGCAATGTCAAAGATGCAAGAAAAGAACTTTATTCACGAAAGCAATAGCTTCATCTCTATTTACTAACATTTCTGGACCAACAGAGGCTTGTGTCTAGAAGCACAGACCAGGAAAAGACTGGCAGTTTGCAGCTTTTTGTGTTGCCTCAGGGTAGCCTCAGGGCTGTTTGTCTAGAGTCAAAAAGGAAACCCGTCTGATCGGGGATTTCAAACCAAGCTTCTCAAGACATTGGGGAGCTTAATTGTGTTTTTTCTAGCTAAAAGTAGACGACTTCAAAAGGAAGGTTTACAAGACTCCTGGAAACTGAAATGACAAATCTTATAATAAAAAATACTGCTTGTAAAAATACTGATGTATTTTTAATGTAGATTTGAAGGGACTCTGGTGCGTGCCCTCCCACTCATCCACCCACCATCCGGCTGTGTAAGCGGATACCCAATCTCTTCTTTCTTGTTATTCTAGTGTTTTGCTTATGTTCATTTACAATTTTCAAGGCTACCAAGAGGTGAAAACTTCCCCCCCCCCCAAAAAAAAAAAAAAAAAAGAAAAAGCTCGACTTCTTCCATTAATACAGACTTGTCAGAGGGAACAGGTACTGTTTGCTTTATGGACTAGAATATGTGAAACATTCCTTTTTTTCCTCTTCATTCTCTCATCCTTATGAGTTCTTAAATACTTACAGATGAAGACACATCTATCCACAGCACAGAAACAAGCCTTTGGGTGCCTCACAACTCGCCTCATTTCTCCTAACATACATTTTCATTAGTCCAATGATGCAAAATTACCCTAGTGTAAATCTTCTGCCTACAGATCATCACAATTGCACAAAATAACATAAAAAATATGGTATTTTCAGAAAAGATGCAAATAATTTTAAGTCATGAAACTATCATCTAGAAGTATCTAGCTGTGTCTGTAGGAATTTGCTGTTGAAGCCTAGAAAAAAATACAAGGTTAAGACTTAACCTGGGGGCTAGTAAGTATTTAATTTTCAAAGATGGCAAAACCAATTTATTGCCAGATAAAGTTACCAGTCTGAACAGACTGAAAATGTTTAAGTTCCTAATATGCAGCATCATTTTGATCTGTAGGTCAAATCTGACATTCCTCTATATATATATGGGCCTCTGTTTTCAAGGCTGAAAGTTGCCATGCTCAAAGAGCAACACAGTTGTCTCTGGATCCATCTTCAGTTTCAGATGCAAAGTGGGAAAATACATGCAATTTCCATTTTCTGGTTTGTGTGCAATTTTCTGAAGAATCTAATTATACTTCATTTTTAACGGATATGGAAAAGAAGTGTCACTTCAGGAGCAAAATCAGGTTAACCACCATCACGAGAATGTTCAAAACTGTAAATTTCATCAGTTCTAACTGTTAAAACTGAATTTTTAAACTGTAAATGCTATTTATCTAATAACATCCCCTTAGGTGTTAAGTAGATCAACAGCCACATACACATTGGTACATTTTAAGCCAGTTAAATCTCGATGACCAATATATATTCCTGATACACCCAAAATAAGATTTGTGGATGAAGCTGCAGGTGGGGTTTCAACACAGCCTACACACTAGGTAAGCTGGTTAAGATAACAATTGGCAATATATACCCAAAGTGCAGATGCAACATCTATGGAAAACAATCTAATTTGACAGTTTATGATTTTAAATTAACAGCAGCACAGGGGAACAATTGGATTCCTGGAGAAATCTGGTTTCATAAAGGAAATAAACATATAAAATTACTTTGTACCAAAACACCTTTAGAATATATTAACTAAATTCAGCTGAAGAGTTATAATGTTCCTGTATTTGTTATAAATTAGTGGCTGACTAAAAGGAAAAGACCAAATACTAACTCCAAAACCAGCCACTACACCAGCTGTTAAAAGACCTCAAAGAGAAAAGAGGATGCTGAGATGGAGAGGACTTCTTATCTGAAGTCAAGATACTAAAGTGGCTGCTGGCAAGGACGCCATGTTTTTTGGAGAGGGGACCATGACGACACATTCCAAATCTGGAATATACTTATTTCAGTCTACTGTTCACAAAGATATCTCATTTCAAGACTGAAGACGATTCTTACTAAAGTTGAACAGACTTCAGTAATTTCTGGAATCTGATAAAAAGTAAACATAAATTTTAACCAAGAAGGGAAATTTTCAAGCTTACAGTGTGACAAGAAAGAAATTTCTTAATGAAAGAAGTTGCATGATGATTGCAGTACTGAGAAAATAGGTGCCTATGAAGACTGTGAAAATGTGGCTTTTTTCTTTGGTATTACACTAAACTTTTGATTGTCACAAAAGGTTCAGGTTTACGCTTTTAATATGTATTAATAAATATGTCTATTTCCAAGCAGTAAAACCAGCTACATTCATAATAAACTGGTTATGTATTCACTATACTTTTTTGGAGCAAAAAAGGAAAACAGAACTTCATATCGGAATCAAGGTTTCACTGCATAAACAACCCACAAGGATTCTCTATCCTTCTTGCTCTCTCCCATCCCACTGAGGGGGAGTGAGAGAGCAGCTGGGTGGTGCTGAGCTTCCTACAACAATCATAAATGTATTATTTCTCAGCTTCTACCTATTCACAAACATTACAAGTAGTCAGGTCTCAAAGGATTTGGTGCTTCATCTACAGAAACCTATTTCCACTTCCTGGCATACCTCTGCATCATTACACTAACAAGAATGTTGTAACAAAGGCATGAGTGAAGCTTGTATCCAAAAGAATATTCTCATCATGAGCAAATGAAAAAAAACCTCTAATGGTGACGGTTACTGCTATAACATCCAAGAAAAAAATAAAGAATTTAGCTAGAGGCTAAGGCAGCAAGCCTGTATAATTTAGAATGGCTACAGCTTTCAGTTTTCTTATTAACCACCAGTCAGACTTTTTTGTTATTGTTGGCAAGAAGAAAGTGTCTGAGGTGCAGTTCCTTCTTCTATGGCCAGTGTAGGGGATACAAGAGCAGTTTCCTTGGAAATATCTGCCAAGCTATACTATGATGAAGACATCAGAGCCCATTTCTTTTCCAAATGTTTTTAGGAACCTCATAGTTTAAAAGACACTGGTCACATAAGGGCCCTGAAAGGCTGCTGAGTAGCTCATATTCACATCACAAAGCAGCTAAGACAGCCCATAAGTGCAGACTGCTAAGGAAAACAAGCAGAAGCAAATGTCAGTTGCAGGTATGTGCTACTGCTTGAAAACAATCAGCACTCAATAACCCCAGCAGGTGCTCCTCTCCTAAATAAATGTGCTGGAATTAAAAATGTTTACTTTCCATTTAAATGTCTCACTACTAACATACATACATTTATGAAGTAAGTATACAGATGATGCATTGTTCCTCCTACTTTTTCTTGGGTATTTTTCCCCCAAACAGGTGTTTTGGCCTTTCTCAGCAATAACGTGATAAACTCACAAAGTACAAACATCCCTGGCACTTTTCTGCGAAAGACTGACTCTATCTCAGTACTGGCGAAGAGATACATCACACAGTTGCAAAATAAAAGAAAATTAAATAATTTTAAAAGCCCTCAACACATTCCTTAAAAAAGCAATATTGATTACTTAGTTGTAACAAATACTTTTTCATGTCTAATAATTCAGTGCTATTTTTTCTTCAATTGAAGTGCAGATAATCTCTGTGTAATACTATATAATATGTTAAGATATTTCAGTATAAAACCAAAATACTATAGCTACTATATTTGTTTTAAAACTGATTTCACTGTACATACAGACTGTCAATTCCTCACCACCACCAGACCCTCTCCCAGATGTGTATGAAAGATGAATGCATAAAATGAGCTATGGCATTTGAAAGAGAGAGGTGCCAAAATAATCTTAGGTAAAAGGTCAGCATAACCAGCAATTAATTTACAAATGGATTTGGATCCATCAATAAATAAGAAAACCCAGTTTCTTCTTCCTTTTCTTAAACTAGTAGAGAAATGAGAAGAGCAATGTATCAACCTAAATGCAGTTTTTCTGAGGTTAGAATTTTTATTAGTCTTATAATCTGTAATTTCTCACTTACTAGACACGTTAAGCCATCTATTCAACAGAGAAAACCCAGTAGGAATGAAGCTTCAAGCATCATACTATGAATTTTAGGAGCTGTAGAGGAATAAAACCTCAAATGAACCTCTAACTCTCATTTTCCCTCACGTCTAATCACAAAGCTTTTCTACTTAAATGCACCAACCATGGGCTGAGCCTTCAGTTTTAGGCTGCAGGCTCTCAACCACACTGGATAAGATAAGACGTTCATCTACCTTAACACCCTGTATGGCACTGAAAGGTCTATGCTGTCCCCGGAACACTGATCTCTAAGACTGTTCTTTGATGACGGACAGATTTAACCAGAGTCCTAGGGACGGAGGAGTAAGGAAAGGACACAGTCAGAAAATGGTCTGCAACAAAAGCTTAGGGCAGGTATATAATATCTTGCATGCAAACTATGCTTTGTATACAAAACACACATATGCACATCACCCGTGTTCTACCTCAGAACCCGGTGTATCAAGCCTAATGTGTAGTAACTAGGTTATTGACTAGCAGTTGAGGGACACCCTGAGCTAGAAGCTGCTTTTAAGTCATTTAATAACCATGAGATTTTCATCTTCTGATTCCATCCATTCTGGTTTTAAAACTCCTTATACCTTTGGTCTCTGAAATAAGCTATCTGAATTCCACAGTTTAATTACATATTATATGCAAACCCACACCCTTTTGTTTGGTTACAATTTGCTAATCTATAGTTGACTGGATGTCAACAGTTCTTCCTTTCACTAGTGAAAAAGTGAATAATTATGCCAGTGTTGGGAATGCTTTAGAGAGGTGTCTCACCCAAAAGTTAGATTTCATACTAACATATATCTCAATTCTAAGGAGAAAATACCATCTTGTTGGTAATAACTTTCAACTATTTGACACTTGATAGAACTTGAATGTTCCAGTTTAACTAATAAAGTAGGTGATGCATTGATCCAGGAAAGAAAGTGCAATATTTATTTCAAACTTCAATTAAAAAGATTATCCGATCAAATCTGATGGCGTTATTGTTAAAAAAAAAAAAAAAAAAAAAAAACAAACAACCACCACCAACAAAACCAAACCGCAGAAAATAAAGGATTGTGCATTCTGAAACATCAACTCAGCGTGGCCAAAGCAATCTGAGGGACAAAAAGTACATAAGAGATTTGACCACCCATCTCCACATTGCCTTTCCATGTGTTCTTTCTACATTATGGAATACATGACTGTTTTTGTGAAAGTTTTACTTTGTTTAATCAAGCTACCCAAGCATGAATAGTATATAGTCTCTAAGCTGCACAATTTGGAACATTGTAAAAAAGATCAGTTTCAAGTGCTAAAAAACTGATTACATCAAAACCAATTTTTGATGGAGCACAAATGGCACTGTTCCTGAATTCAGAACGTTTCCTTGACGTATTATTTTCCACCCAATGTACGTATAACTGCACACATTGCCCTTTAACTGAAAAGCTGTTAGAATAGTATAGTGGAAAAATATATTTCTCCCTCTTTCTCTATAAACCAGGTTAATGCACTTTTATTAGATCTGGTAGTTTTTTCAAATCACCTTTTGGGCAGACCAATTTAAAATTTATGATCCTAATATACTGAAACTTTTCTTTAAAGACTGAACACAAATTCTGAACCTCAGAGAAAAAACCCACAACTTCTTTATGGAACCTGAGATACAGCAGCTTCTGCTCATCAATCCTACCATAATTTAACCCAAGATGGGTATAGAGAACACAGGTTGAGAGGTGACATGTGCTTCCTATTTTGCAGTTCATATAACCACTAATAATAACTACAGGAATTATAAAGATCAGACACTCACCGAACTGTATAATCCAATACTCTTTGCCAAGGTGAGACTGGGGGGGGGGGGGGGGGGGGAGGGGGAAGGCAGGAATTAAGCTAAAAAAAAAAGCAACAAAAATACCCAAGGTGCCTCAACTAATTGTACCATATATAATGCATCAACTCGGAAAATGACATGCCCATAAGGTGTTTCTTTCTTTATCAACACAAGGACCTCACTAAGGGTATCTCTAATGATACTGATTTATTAAAATTAGTGAAACAAATCACTTCTATAATGTAAATAGGCTGAAACTTTTCTATCTAACAAATTGTGCTCTGTAAGTAAGTGAAAAAAAAAAAAATCATTTACAACCTGAATCAGAGAAAGTGTTTCTTCAGCAGGTTTCTTGCCAATTAACTGGCTTCTCATTTTATTTATACAAGGCTATCAAATTATAAACTCTCATAACAACTGCACACTCTTAAAACTTGGACTTCTCTTTGCTTCTAAGGCAAATTTCAGGTCAGAAATCTTAAGTGCAACTTAAATGATAATCAAAGTTCCAAATCAAATTGTATCATCACTATATTCAAACAACAAATGAGGGATCCCATGGTATTGCAGAATTGTTTTAACTTTGTTGAAGTGATCACTGTACTGACGTGTTTTAATGTGCTGATCCCAAACACAGGAATTAACAAAAATGCATCTCATACACTGAGCAGATTAAGGTCCAGGTTCTTTCTTATGGTATGACTTAATACTTAAGTTCCTGCATCAAATGCGAACCTCAGTATTTTTAAAATACATTTTAACCCACTATTATAAAACAGAGTGATATTTTAACAGCCAATTCAGTAGCACCAGTACTAAGCCCCCTGGGTCTCATTTGCTATAGCTATGCTTCTGCCAAGTAAAAACAAGGACTACAAGACCACTAATATATCCTCTGGAAGAAAATCATTATATATACACTTCTAAACCAGAAAGAAAAAATGCTATTATGCCTTGCCATAGCTTAATACACACACAAATATTACAGTACTATTTTCCACTAAAATAGAGCTGGTTTTCTTTAAAACATGCATACTTAAACATAAACATAATTAACCACTTTTCAACACTTGCTAAAGACTGGAAGGATTCTAAACTAGCTCCACGTGGTTAGAAAAAAAATATACATCGAACAAAGTATAAAATACAGCATTTCTTTCTGCTGCTTGTGAATTTTTGACTGCTTACATTGATTAAATATGCAATTTCATCACTGGTTTTAGTACATTCAAAATAACATCTAAAAATGTTGCTAATTTTACAATAGAAATACTGAAAATCATCATCATGACCATTTACACTGTAATTGCTCTTACTGAGCCTAATGAGTATTAATGATGCAGCCAGAGAAATACATTCTATCAAATTATGTGATGATAATCAAATGATATTTAGTAAATTATACTAGATATTTTCTGACTACTAACATTTTGGGTTTGCTGGAAAAATGCATTTCTTAACATCGTATACTGACACAGTAAATCCAATATCAAGTTGACATTCAAGAGAAATAAGCTTCAGAAAAGCAGATCCAATACAAGATTTTCTACTGAATAGCAGATGAATGCTGAGATTCTGTTATCAGAGCTACTCCACAAAAAATTGTCTGTACTGTCCAATTAGAACCACTAACATTTAAAAGTTAATTAATGAATAAATGCTCAAAAGACTAAGTCAGCCCATGTCTGAATTATCAGAGACTCCAGAGGACTATAATCAAACAACAGATGAAGCATACGTGATCTCCTCTTTTTGTCCCCAGACCTCCTGCAATGCTGAAAAAAAGAGACAACAAAAAAGCACTTGCAGAATTAGCTACCCAAATGTGCATGCATTTTAAAGGATTCAGCTAACTATACTTTACATAATTCCCATCTGGTATCCTCAAAAGCAAAAATAATAGTATTCTCAGTTGTCACTCATGGCAACCACTTTATCAGCAACTATCTGCTGCTTTTAAAGAATTTCAAAGTACAAAGGGAACTCCACAAAAAAATAAAAGTACGGAGGGAGCTTTTGGTTAGCAGGTTGATTTCTTCATATGTGAGACTAGTAAAGATGATGAAACATTTTTCAGAGTCTAAATTTGACTGGAAAAATTATCATGGATAACTCATGCACTACTCTGTAACTATATAAAACCTCACTCTAATAGATATAATAACTAAACCCAATATGGAAGTAACAGTACAGGGTAGGAGGAGGCGGTAATGATGGAGTGACAACAGCTACCTCCATTTCAACAGCTGCAGAAATACTATCATTGTGAACATGGAGCACACAGGGTATGTGACTGTGAGCCAAAAGCACAAACCAGATAACCACCAGGAGAGAAGGAGGAGAACAGAACGTTGGGTTTCTGTAGCCTAACATCTAGGAACACCTTTCCCAGTCTAACTTCTTACTGCTCAAAGTTCTTAAAATACATTCCATAAAATTGAATTTGCAGAGGAGACCCTCAAATATCAAGTTACACCCAAGATTTCTGACAGCTAAAAAAAAAGCCTTAGACCCTGCTTTTGATATACCCCAGTAATAATTTAAAACAATAATTGAAAAAACACCAACATAAAAGCTCAGAAAGACACTAAGCAATCCTGCTAACCTCTGAAGCTGCTGCAGCTTTTTTGCTGAGGCTTTCCATACCCACTTCCCAGCAGGTATTTCGGCTATCCACCACCATTTTACCCATGCATTCAATTATGTTGTTCTCTGCAAAGCAGTATTTCTTGTTCTAAGTTTTGTGGTTTCACATTACTTGATAACAACAACAATAAAAAAAAAGGGTATTAGATTTTTTCTACAAGATGAAGTAACAACTCTTCATTCCAGAAATCAAAATCAGAGTGACTACAAGCCTTAAATCATCTTTCTTTACTAAAGCAGCCCTACAACATCTCTGCTAATGCTATCTCAGCATGGATGTCTAAAACCTATAGCAAAGAAAAGAAGCTTAAGTATCTTTATCTTTCCTTTATTCTCATTTCTGATTTGGTTACCTAAAAAGACTTTACAAGAACTGTATGCAGACGTTGCACATTACAATGACGAACAATGATTTACTTTGTACATTCATAACTTACTGTTTGAGTTCAATGTTAGTATTATGTTGCTTTATTTTGCTCACAAGTCACTTTTAGGCTTATTAATAACCACAGATAAATATACTGAATAAAAAGCTGTGAACATGATTTAAATATGTTTCAGAACAAAGAAGCTGGGAAAATGACAAGTCTGCAACAGCAAAAAGGAGGGTTTTTTCTATTTACTTTAGAATCTGCCATTTGTTTATAACATCCACTGAAATGTTACCAATCATGAAACTGTGATGATGCCTTAGTTAATTTGTTATATTGTTACAACTACACACTATGAGAGAGAAATTATTTGTTTATTTGAAACTAGCAAAAATATTTCCAACACCGCATCTAGCAATATCAGATAGCATCAAGCCTAGAGAAAGCAAACAGAATCATAGAATCACAGAATAGTTAGGGCTGGAAAGGACCTTAAGATCATCTAGTTCCAACCCCCCTGCCAGGGGCAGGGACACCTCCCACTAAACCATGCCACCCAAGGCTCTGTCCAATCCAGCCTTGAACACCGCCAGCAATGGAGCATTCACAACTTCCCTGGGCAACCCATTCCAGTGCCTCACCACCCTTACACTAAAGAATTTCTTCCTCATATCCAGTCTAAACTTCCCCTGTTTAAGTTTGAACCCGTTACCCCTTGTCCTCTCACTACAGTTCCTCATGAAGAGTCAGGCTGGAATGGAAGTTATTCAGAAAAGGTATTTTGGCTGATTTGAGAAAATCAGTAATTAATGACACTGCAAGCTATTGATAACACCACAAACATCATGGGCTGACATGCAGGTGAATAGATATGATTGCCTATGACAAGAGTTGCACTCACATGCAGACAGACATTGCTCTGGACAAGTGTAGGTAAACAAATGCATATGCAGTGAACATTTTGCTCCATCGCTGGCAGTCTTCAAGGCCGGGTCGGACATAGCCTTGGGTGGCATGGTTTAGTGGGAGCTGTCCCTGCCCATGGCAGGGGGGTTGGAAATAGATGACCTTAAGGTCCTTTCCAACCCTAACTATTCTATGATTCTAAGACCATAGTAGCAACAGTGGAGTTTAAAGCTGTGTTTTAATGGAATGGATAAGATAGTATGCTATATATATATGGATAGGAAAGTTGTCAGTGAGAAAAGGAGATTAGAGAATGGCCTGTAGAGAAATTGCATAAATCACAACCCGTGAATGCTGAAGACAGGACAGGAGAGACAGTAGAACACGCCTCCTGCCACAAGAGTAATAACCTAAAAATATAGCAGAAATATTCCATATTCGAAAAAAGTACTGTAACACATGTGTTAATGACCTGCTGTCATGGTTGCACTAGCCATCATACACATAGAACAAGTCATTCCAAGACCATGCACTAAGGGCTTGTATTCCAAATATTGCCCTGAACAACTTAAAATACAAACAAAAGGATAGAAAATGAAGTCACCAAATTCATCACAATGAAAAAAAAAAAGGTTGCTTTTGTGGAAGCTCTTTGAGTTAGGTGAAGCTTCTCCACAGTCCTTGCTTAGCCCATGAGTTCCCTTGTAACTTAGTGAGGGACAAAGCTTAAAGCAGAGGAGAAAAAATAAAAACAACACAAACAAAAAACCACATGTTTTTGGGAAGAATAAAATTAGCTCGCAATTCAGCAGCACATTCCCAGCTGCACAACTGTGAGCTGGATAAGGGCCACAGCCGCAGCTGGATCAGCTGCACAAGTGTGACACAATCCTTTCAGTTACATATGGTATGGCATATCCCAAACATTCAGAAAGTATGCTGAGAATCTGCAACCAAAAAAACTCAGATGCTTAAATATCTGAACAGTTCTGTAGCATCATCAATTCCAGAAATCCTCAGATACGTCAAGTACAAGCAGAAGTCTACTTGTTAAATAATGATGTGAGGCTGCCACTTTAGTCAATTAATAGTATACCAAGTAAGCAGATTCATCAACCTTCCTCTGAAAACCTGGACAAATTCAGAAATATTGTGAATATTTCAGCAAAACCACAGGAAAGGAAAACTTAAGAGACAATTTCTGGTTCAAAGTAGCTAAAGAAAGGTGACAGGGACATTCAAGGGCCTATCAATGTAACTTTAAAAGAGATACATGGTACAGCTCTGCAACAGCACAGGAGCTAACAGATCACCATTCTAGCTGTAGTATAGAACAAGGGTAGCAGAACTTTGTTAAGCATCTTAGTGCAGCTGGAAACTCTTCAGCTGTTTGTGAGATCACTCAGAAATACAGGGTTGCTTCTGAATGCTGTAGGTAATCTGTCCTGGGTTCAGCAGTAGCAGTCATTTTTTCTCCTTCTTGGTAGCTGGTGCAGCACTGTGTTTTTGACTTTCAGCCTGGGGACAGCGCTGATAACACAAATATTTTCAGTTACTGCTTAGTAATGTTTATTCTGACCAAGGACTTCCTGAGTCTCATGGTCTGTCAGGGAGGAGGGGAAGCCAGGAGGAAGCAGAGACAGGACACCTGACCCAAACTGACCAAAGAGGTATTCCATACCACAGTACGTCATGCCCAGAATGGAAAAACTGGGGGCAGAAACTCAGAAGAGTTAGTTCACAGCTCAGTTGTCAGGTGGTGAGCAGTTGCATTCTCCTCCCTTGTATTTCCCTTGTCATTATTATTACTGGTGGTAGCAGTAGTGATTTGTGTTATACCTTAGTTACTGGACTGTTCTTATCTCAACCCATGGGAGTTACATTTGTTCGATTCTCCTCCCCATCCCTCCAGGAGTGGGGGGGAAGAAAAAGAGGGGAGTGAGTGAGCAAACTGCGTGAGAGGCTTAAACCATGACAGTAAGCATATCAGCAAAACTCATCTCCACTGGTCTCAGTATGATTGCCTGGTCTGTTATGTCTGGAAGGGACAACATTCCCCCTTAAACAATTTCTTTGCGGCCCATTCATCAGAACTGAAGGCATTAATTTCTCCCTTCCCTAAAATACATTTCCCAGGCAAGAAAGTCTCCCGCAGTCAGTACAAGGTGTATATAACGTAGTATCTAATATAATTCAGCATATGGTGCCTTACTGCAACTGATCTTACTTCAAGCCAGAGGCATATGCTGTAAATCATTCAGCAGACAAACAAGTCAGTGAGAAAATAACTTATAGCAGCCTTGTGACTAAAATTACCCTTTACATATCAAAAATAGCCAAACAGCAGAAAATTAAATCAATTGTAATTTAAAATCTTATTAGAGTAATATCTTTAAGGTCTTTTATTTCAAGAAGAAACACTGCATAAAATTTTCATGCGCACAGATTCAACAAACCCCAACTATAGGGAGAACTGGCTACCCTGGATTTGGAGAAGGCTGAGGCTCTTAATGACTTCTTTGCCTCAGTCTTCACCAGAAAATGCTCTGACCACACCACCCAAGTCTTGGAAGGCAGATGCAGGGACTGTGAGAATGAAGATCCTGGGCCCACTCTGGGAGAGGATCTGGTTCGAGACCATCTTAAGAACCTGAACGTACACAAGTCCATGGGTCCGGATGAAATCCATCCGTGGGTCCTGAAGGAGCTGGCAAATGAAGTTGCTAAAGCCACTGTCCAACATATTTGAAAAATCGTGGCAGTCAGGTGAAGTTCCCAATGACTGGAAAAAGGGAAATATGACCCCCATTTTCAAGAAGGGGAAAATGGATGAGCTGGGGAACTACAGACCAGTCAGCCTCACCTCTGTGCCTGGCAAAATCATGGAGCAGATTCTCCTGGAAGGCATGCTAAGGCACATGATAAACAGCAAGGTGGTTGGTGACAGCCAGCATGGCTTCACTAAGGGGAAATCCTGCCTGACCAATCTGGTGGCCTTCTATGATGGGGCTACGGAACTGATGGACAGGGGTAGAGCAGGTGATGTCATCTACCCGGACTTGTGCAAAGCGTTTGACACTGCCTCACATGACATCCTTGTCTCTAAGTCAGAGAGACATCAATTTGATAGGTGGACCACTAGGGGGATAAAGAACTGGTTGGATGGCCACATGCAAAGAGTTGTGCTCAATGGCTCAATGTCCAGCTGGAGACCAGTAACGAGTGGTGTCCCTGAGGGATCGGTGT
Organism: Ara ararauna; assembly: GCA_028858755.1. Classification (NCBI taxonomy): domain Eukaryota; kingdom Metazoa; phylum Chordata; class Aves; order Psittaciformes; family Psittacidae; genus Ara; species Ara ararauna. Next base: position 13,692,639 of record CM054380.1, on the reverse strand, counting down.
TGGGACTGGTCTTGTTCAACAACTTTGTCGGTGACATGGACAGTGGGATTGAGTGCGCCCTCAGCAAGTTTGCCCATGACACCAAGCTGTGTGGTTCGGTTGATATGTTGGAGGGAAGGAATGCCATCCAGAGGGACCTTGACATGCTTGTGAGGTGGGCTGATGCCAACCTGATGAAGTTTAACCATGCCAAGTGCAAGGTCCTATACCTGGGTGGGAGCAATCCCAGGCACAGCTACAGGTTGAGCAGAGAAGAGATACAAAGCAGTCCTGCAGAGAAGGACTTGGGGGTTTTGGTTGATGAGAAAATGAACATGAGCCAGCAGGGTGCGCTCGCAGCCCAGATAGCCAACCGTATCCTGGGCTGCATCAAAAGGAGCGTGACCAGCAGGTGGAGGGAGGTGATCCTGCCCCTCTACTCTGCTCTTGTGAGACCTCACTTGGAGTATTGTGTGCAGTTCTGGTGTCCTCAACATAAAAAGGACATGGAACTGTTGGAATTAGTCCAAAGGAGGGCCACGAGGATGATCAGGGGACTGGAGCACCTCCCATATGACGATAGGCTGAGAAAGTTGGGGCTGTTGAGCCTGGAGAAGAGAAGGCTGCGTGGAGACCTCCTAGCAGCCTTCCAGTATCTGAACGGGGCCTATAGGGATGCTGGGGATGGACTATTCACTGGGGACTGTAGTGAGAGGACAAGGGGTAACAGGTTCAAACTTAAACAGGGGATGTTTAGACTGGATATGAGGAAGAAATTCTTTAGTGTAAGGGTGGTGAGGCACTGGAATGGGTTGCCCAGGGAAGTTGTGAATGCTCCATTGCTGGCGGTGTTCAAGGCTGGATTGGACAGAGCCTTGGGTGGCATGGTTTAATGTAGGTGTCCCTGCTCACGGCAGGGGCACTGGAACTAGATGACCTTAAGGTCCTTTCCAACCCTAACTATTCTATGATTCCATGATTCTATATTGTATTAAAAAGACAAAGCGAAAACTAAAATTTCAGTGCAGACCCACCACAGCATTTGAATTTGGGAATATATGCCATAGCACATAATAGCCAAGGTATGCTTACAGCAAACTGTCTCTGTTTTTTGAGGTTACTGATGCAAATATTCACTTCTTTTCATTTATGCATTAATGTTTTGAAGCAAAACCAACAGCTGCTTCTGATTACTCATGAGAAATAGTTTCCTAAAGTTAATGATACTTTAGTTTCCTAAAGTAATGATACATTAATGAAGATGTAACTGCTTCATTAATGTTACTTGTGCTTGAAGTCATTAATATTTAAAGTGTAAGCACAGAATTTCCATAGAAAAACATAAAATTGATCTTGAAATTGAAGACTCACAGTTTTAAAAATCAATGTTAGAATTCTAAGAGCAATGAAAACACAGAGAAAGTATTAGGAAAAACTTTATATTTGCCTATTCTTCTGCTTATAATTACTGTAAATCATCACATCTCCATACATGGAGTAAAAACTTGTGATCACTGTACCTCACTGATGTCTCCTTCTTAAATGAGGTAATGTGATACTGGCATGACTTCATCTTGTTACTTGTAGACATGAAAATTCAGATTAGCAGACTCCTCTCAGACACATTTTTTAGCGATAGACACATTTGTGTGGGAAAAAAACCTTGTCTTGAAAGATACTTGGATATGAAGAGAATATTAAAAGACCTGAAAAGAAGTTGTCCATAGCAAAGAGGCTGTGTAGAACACATCCTGTGAAAAAGACAAACAGTGCTCTTACCATCTGGGTCAGACACAGTTTCTGAAACATGATTCAGAATTTTTAGAATAAAATTGCTTCATATTTAACTTTCAGTTAAAAATGTTTAAAGTTCTAAAATAAGCCACTGCACCACTGAAAATGAATCAAACCCACATTTATTCATGAAGGACACAGTATTACAGAATTTTCAAGTCATTGCTCAAATTTCACAGCTAAAAACTATTTGACAAGCTTGTTTATTTCTCTATATAGCATAATGAATGTATTACCTTATTCAAATAGTGAAGTGAAAGAAAAAGTGACACGAATGAATTATTTTTTATTCAAATTATTAATAAAGTCATCACAGAAAAGTACAGGCAATTCAGCATTTTGTTATACAATACAAACGTGTGGATATAAAGCAGCGATAAGCTCTAAGACAATCACATGTAAAAAAAGAGAAATTTATTAACTACTTCTTATCTACAAACCTAGCAAAGTTTCTGCACGCCAAGTTATCCCAAAAACTTAGCTTAGTTTATATGTATATTAACTTATTTTTTCTCATTAGAATAAAGCAGTAAAAAATACTGCTAGCCAGTAAGATTGAGCATTTCTCTAGGAAAGGAAGTACAACTATAGATTCAAGAAAAGTTTAAAAAAAGAAAATAACTAAAACCAAATTTAGTTTGCTGATACAGTTACATTATTATGAACCCATTAGTATGATCGACTGTTAACATTTTTCACTGTTCAAAATTATTGAAAGACTGAGTCTAAGTTTTCATATTTCATGTCTCACAAAGGAATATTTTCAGTCTGTTAGCAGCTTATTAAAATATTTACATATCTTCTCAGTAGCAAGAAGATGAGTATAAAAGGGTACCTGCCAAAACACTAATATAAAGACACCCCATTCCAATTACTTATTTTTCCTTGCAGAGAACTGTAACATTTTGGACTAACAAAATTCTACTGCAAAAGCAAGACAAGGAAGTCAAGTCTATTGCAAAGCTATCGGTTCCTACCAAAAGTTAGCCTTCTTCCTCAGCATAGCAAAGTCCGAAAGAGCGCATTTTCTCAAAGCAAAAACAGACTGACGCAAACAGACAAAAATACTGGTCCATACACTGGAAAACTTCAGTCTTCTGTACCAAAAAGTCAGTACCTTAATCTGAAGCTAGATTTCTCCAGTGATGTTATATTTTTCTGTTAATTTACATTTCTGAAAGAATTATTTTAAAAGATTTGCTTTAACCAATATGATAAAAATATGTAGATTTTAAGTGGATGAGAATATTGTTCACAGGCATGTTTAATTAAGGAGGCTTAATGTAAATAAAGACAAAATATTCTAAAGGAAAAAAAGAATTAATTTATTTGTGATAACACTTTCCTCTTAATACAAAAGACTAGTCACAAATGCAGTCAAAGTCATAGCAACAGGAATGCAACTGCATAACCTATAGCTAACTATTGCATCTTGCTCATTTGCAGAGTACTCCTGTTTATATTTATAATCGAAAGAAAAAAGAAATAAATTATTAAAAAACTGCCAAAAGCTCTGCAAAGTAATACATGTTGCTAACAGAGCCAAAATGATGAACAAATCCAAGTTTAACAAACAGCTAAAGCCCATATCTAGACTTGACACATAATGATACAATACCCGGCAGGACAAGCGCTAAAGAGAGAAACAAAAGTGTAAATAAACTAGAGAAGCTCTTTTCCACAACAGCTGTCTTGAAATAATTAACAGGTCACTTTCTGGTTAGTTAAGGAATGATCACTTTAAAGCAAGCCTAATCCCCATATTTTCACCAACAGCCAAACACCTAAAATGTGATTCATACATTGCCAACTTCATTAGCTTGCTCTCATTTCAGTCCACCACGTCAGAGCAACAATCCTCTCACTAATCCCATCAAGGGGATTCTTTTTTTGTTAAATTCCATCTCTCACCAACTCTGATAGGGGAATCAAATACTGAATAATACATTCATTGAGTTACTTAATTAGGTGGGTGAAGGTGAAACTGAAACAGCTGAGTCAAATAATAAGATGTCAAGCACAGCAGCTTAGACCAAGGAGGGATTTGAAAGCATTCTTCCTGACAGAAAGAAAAACACATTTTTCCAACACAGAATATTAAAGGATTTAATCTTTCCATTTCAGTCCCACCAAAAATATAAGTTGGGGGAAAAACAGAAAAAGTGAACTGACAAGAACAAGAAGAGTACAAATCATTCACTGCACAGCGAGCACCATTAAGTCACAGTCAAACCACTGGTTTAATACAAAGAGATAAAACCCCAAACAAAACACTTTTCAGAAAAGTGAAGTAGAGAATGCAAAACTATTGCAATGTAGAAGGATGATTAATGAAGTAAGCTTATACTCATTTAAGGAGAGATTTTATTCTCCAATATAGCAAATAGACAATTAATGTATCAACAAAAAATCTGGTAAAGTCTCTTCTCCAGGTTGCTGTCCACAGTCACAGCATATCTTGTTTTCTGCCTTTAGAATTAGCCTGCAGACTCTTCTAATCAGACACTTTGTATTTCAGTCAGAACTAGTTAATGATTCCTTGCTTTATTTCTGTGTTTGGACAAGGCTTGATTTATCCTTCCTCCTCCCCACCTCCACACACACACACATACACACACACAGAGTCTCTAAATGATGATTTTCCAGTGTAAAGGAGCATAAATTTACATTTTGGCAGATGGGAGCTTTTCCAGAGACTCTGCTCAAAGGACTCTGTCAGAAATCCTGTGCAATGGCAGATATTCAAAACACTTTTTTTCAATAGAGCTGAAAAGTAGCTCTATAAATAACTGCCTGCATGTCTGACATACTTGCAAAAAAACCCTTTAAAGTAAGCAAAATGGAAAGAAAACATTTAATGGGTGTAAACAAGCATGAGTGTGCAGCATAGGATACCGGATTAATCAAATTCATGCAAGTTAGAAGCCACTAAACAGCTATTAAAAGAAAACAGGAGCAGTAGTACATACCTCTTGCTAATCTGAACAACATTCAACAAACTCTACAATAATAAGTAATAGTAAGTAATAATCCGCTGGTTATCAGGTCAGACATCATCACCGAAGTCAACAGGTATGGAAATAGGATTGTTTTCTGCAATGACAACTTCATAAATCCAAACTGTCTGGAGCTGGTTCAGTCTGATTTTCCCATTCTCCCAGTTTCAAACACATTTGCCATGTTTTCTTTCAAGGACCTGCTCCCATTAAGTGTATCAGAATATTAACTTATAATGGCCAACTTTTGTCCTGTAAGAAAAGTAGCAATTATCTTCAGGTCCTCATTTAATCTCTTGCACATGTATACAGATAGATATCAGGCTTACTTTCCTGCCATGTTATATATTCTTAAGATACCAGTATTAGGCTGTTCCATGTTACAGTAATAAAAATTTTACATTACACAACATGTTACAGTAATACGACATACTACTTTAACTACAACAGTTCATCTTTGAGAGAATCTAGACTTAAATGAGGCACAGGCCACAACCTGTGGCGACTGTGTATCTTAAAAGACCTCTTGGAACTACAGTATTTCCTATGGCTACCTGAGCCTCTAATTAAGCACCTCATCGTGCTTGGGCCTTTACTTCAAATCATAACATGCAGCTGACATGGAAGAATGAAATATAACAACTTCATTTTTTATTAACACTTGGAGCTAGCACAGTGTTTGTTTTGAGAAAGCTTAGTTCATCTATTCCATTACAAAACAGGCATCGCCTCTCCATATTGCCGGACTAACAGAAGTAGGCTATGGGACCAGAAGTCATTCAGTGATTTAAAGTGAGCTGATGTTCTTCAGGACACCCATGGGAGTGTTTTTCTAGTGACAAGTACTTTAAAGAAAAAGAAACAACTTAACGTACGCAATCTATCTGCATTATTTAACTTAAAGCCAGTGAAGTTCACAGAACAATTCATCACATGTAAATAGTAAATATAAATGTTAATCTAATGTTTTTAACTTCCAAAGTATATGGTAGAAGAACAGTCCTCAGAGTTTAGTAAAATCTGTATTTAATTTTTATCTTGCTTCTCATTTACAGGCTATTTATGCTATCATTTTTAAATTCTTTTTCTATTTACTTCCAGCTCTTTCAACACTAAAAATCCAGGAAGTGGGCATCTTAAAACTTCAAACATTTTGTATTTATAAGTGAATCTCTTTTTTTCTCTCACATTAATACAAGATATCTATAAATGTCTAAAAATCAGGAGTGTTGCTTTAACAGATTTGCCTTTAATGGGCTATGCAATTGATACATGCTTCAGTACATAGCTGCCCATGCAATGGGGAACTGCTTTGGAGAATCTCAGTAGCTGTATCCTTAGGATTTCCAGATGCCAGGGCAAATGCCATACATCCTGAAATTGCAAGCATATGGCAAAGACATTAAGGAAAAAACTGTAGAGTTGCAAAAAATGATAAAAACAGTAGTTACTGCCAAAAGTAGTTAACACTGAGAGACACCACATTAGAAGATGAGTACTAGAATTCAGGTTTTGGCATCTTCTTAAATGACTACATAATTTCATCTAAAAAAGCAAAGACTAGTTTATATGAAGGACTGCATAATGGTGAGTTCTGGGGTTTGCTTACTTTGCTCTTCTCTTTAGAAACAAGGACACTCCTCAGCTACACTGTTTAACTGCCTAGAAGAGAATTGTGCAATGGCACGCTTCCTTGCTTCTTTGGTTACAAGAATGTAAAGCTTCCTTTCTTAATGGAATTAATGATGTAAAGCTGTGTAAAAACATTACCACATACGCAAAGTCAAAAAATACAGTAGTGACATAGCTAATATAGTAAGAGTATTCTGCACTGTAGCTATGTGACTTAAAGTAAATGATTTCTGATTAGACTCAAATTACTGCACATGTGCCTCTGCTAGTTGTCTGGAGTTATCAGATAACATACACTTTACACGGAAACAGAACTAATTTCTGCATAGTGCTACTGGAGTATAGTCTTGCATCAACAATGGCAGACATATCATTAAATGGGCAAATGTAGAAACATAATTAAATTAACTGATAACCATCTCTCTTCTTCTATCCAGACTCTAATTTAATGCACTTGCAAATGTAATGAGGTTCACTGAATTGAAAAATACTGGGGAAATAACAGAAACAAGATTAAATTAATTGCAAGACATACTGATAAGAAAGCTTGTTTCAAATTATGTGAAGCACATTCCCCAAAGCCATTAAAAGGCTAGTCACATATCATACACCTTGATGACAAATAACACATTTTCAATTATTTTTTTTACCAACTGGAATATCTGCTGTGTTTCATATAACCAGATGCTAATGGGTTAGCGTCCTCAAATCTTCAGGTGGATAAACACGTGAAAAATGCTTGGGCAGTAAAAAAACTAAAATCTGGCCAACCACCAAAATGATTTCAACTCCAATTATTTCCATGCACTTCACATTATGAAATTTAAGATTAAGACATAGTAGATGCATTTATACCTCGCAACATCTTGGCTGAAAAATTGTTTTCTTCCCTAAGAAACCCGAACTTACATTTCTGCAAACCAGAATAAAGCATTCATTTTGAATACAAAATAAACAACTCCTAATTCTGCCTGGAAGTCTTCTTGAGCATGCAACAACTCTGAAGTAAGATCAACTAGCTAAAACATTTTCCTTTGGAAAAAAACAAACAAAAAAACCCCAAACAAACAAAACCCAAAAAAACCACAAACAAAAGTTACAGGAATTCCACCATCACACTAAATACCCTGTCCAAATACTTAACTGTATTTGATGTCTTAATCTAAGAAACAAGGAAATCATTATATAAAAATACATTAGACATTTTAGGGAATTTATTTGAAAGGAGGCACTGTCCAGTATATGCTACTAGACTAAAATTTCAAGCACTAGCGGGAGCTACAAGACACCCAATGTCAAGCATTTTAGTAGAACCATATCAAGTAATTCCAATTTTATATTTCCTTTTACCACTATTAACAACAAAGGATTTGCATTAGCATGCAGTGACAGCCCACTTACACTCACATTCCCCCTGACTCTTCTTACAGCATTGTATTCCAAAGGGCAAACAGAGGGCTTTACTAAAGGTTTCTTGTTTTAACATTGAAAAGCAGACAATGATAACTTTAACTTGGGATTTCTGACCCACAATATGTTGCGGTGACAAGAAAAATACAAAACAAAAGCTAGCTAAGAGAGTCTCTAAGCTACAGAGTGAAGAAAAGAGACAAATGTAGAGAAACAGGGTATTATAGCCCAGGGCATAATCTTTCAATATCCAGGGCATTCTGGTCCTAAGCCAACAGAAGTTTAAGCAGACACTTTGAAGAAGGTGAGAATTCCACTGATAACACCTAACTATAGAATCATAGAATAGTTAGGGTTGGAAAGGACCTTAAGATCATCTAGTTCCACACCCCCCCCCCACCATGGGTAGGGACACCTCACACTAAAAAATGCCACCCAAGGCTATGACCAACCCGGCCTTGAACACCGCCAGCAATGGAGCATTCACAACTCCCCTGGGCAACCCATTCCAGTGCCTCACCACCCTTACACTAAAGAATTTCTTCCTCATATCCAGTCTAAACTTTTCCTGTTTAAATTTGAACCCATTACCCCTTGTCCTATCACTACAGTCCCCAGTGAATAGTCCATCCCCAGCATCCCTATAGGCCCCCTTCAGATACTGGAAGGCTGCTAGGAGGTCTCCACGCAGCCTTCTCTTCTCCAGGCTCAACAGCCCCAACTTTCTCAGCCTATCGTCATATGGGAGGTGCTCCAGTCCCCTGATTATCCTATGGCCCTCCTCTGGACGTCTTCCAACAGTTCCATGTACTTTTTATGTTGAGGCCACCAGAACTGCACACAATACTCCAAGTGAGGCCTCACGAGAGCAGAGTAGAGGGGCAGGATCACCTCCCTCGACCTCCTGGTCACACTCCTTCTGATGCAGACCAGGATACGGTTGGCTTTCTGGGCTGTAAAGCTCACCCTGTTGGCTCATGTTCATTTTCTCATCAACCAAAACCCCCAAGTCCTTCTCTGTAGGGCTGCTCTGAATCTCTTCTCTGCCCAACCTGTAGCTGTGCCTGGGATTGCTCCCACCCAGGTGGAGGACCTCACACTTGGCATGGTTAAACTTCATCAGGTTGGCATCAGCCCACCTCACAAGCGTGTCAAGGTCCCTCTGGATGGCATTCCTTCCCTCCAACATATCAACCGAACCACACAACTTGGTGTCATCGGCAAACTTGCTGAGGGCGCACTCAATCCCACTGTCCATGTCACCGACAAAGATGTTGAACAAGACCAGTCCCAACACCGATCCCTGAGGGACACCACTCGTTACTGGTCTCCAGCTGGACATTGAGCCATTGACCACAACTCTTTGCGTGCTGCCATCCAGCCAGTTCTTTATCCCCCTAGTGGTCCACCTATCAAATTCATGTCTCTCCAACTCAGAGACAAGGATGTCATGTGGGACAGTACTGAACGCTTTGCACAAGTCCAGGTAGATGACATCAACTGCTCTACCCCTGTCCATCAGTTCCGTAGCCCCATCATAGAAGGCCACCAGATTGGTCAGGCAGGATTTCCCCTTAGTGAAGCCATGCTGGCTGTCACCAACCACCTTGCTGTTTATCATGTGCCTTAGCATGCCTTTCAGGAGAATCCACTCCAAGATTTTGCCAGGCACAGAGGTGAGGCTGACTGGTCTGTAATGCCCCAGGTCATCCATTTTCCCTTTCTTGAAAATGGGGGTTATATTTCCCTTTTTCCGGTCATTGGGAACTTCACCTGACTGCCCTGAGTTTTCAAATATGATGGACAGTGGCTTTAGCAACTTCATTTGCCAGCTCCTTCAGGACCCATGGATGGCTTTCATCCTGTCCCATGCACTTGTGTACGTTCAGGTTGTTAATATGGTCTTGAACCAGATCCTCTCCCACAGTGAGCCCAGGGTCTTCATTCTCACAGTCATGATGACATGGAAGCCAAACAGAAAAAAAAAAAAAAAAGCCTCAAAAGACAAAAAATTCTAATGACACTAAACTTTCATGTTCTTGCTCTTTCAAAGCCCTCTGTAGAAAATCTTGCTGTTTTTTCTTACAGGCTGGATTCAACCCACCTGTCTTTAACTGTCTAAAAGTTAGCTATGCCATCAAGGCTAGTCATCGTCTCTCATTACAAGAGAGAGATCTTCACTGAGAAGTATCCTTCTCTGTTGATACTATCAAGAAAGGAGGTTGATTAGCCAGTAAAGACCGCATGCTTAATATTTGAACTGTTTGCACCACACTTATCCCTTTCTCTTTATGTCTTTTAGATATTTTATTATTTGTGTAGAGTTCTATCACATTTTATCTTGTTTCTGTATTCTTATAAAGAACAAATTAAGTTATGAACTTTAATAAATATCACTTTTGGGACTTCCTATAGTAAAACTGGCCATTATTCATTAAAAATTCCATCCTTAAGGAAGAGAAAGGTAACTGTGAAATGAAAGGTGTATAGATATAATTGGAGACAATTCCAGAAGGGTTTACATAGTTATGACTAACGTTTCAAAAGGGAAACTCCCTGTTTATACTGTATATATGTCTTGTTACTTATAAAAAGCAAGTGTGATATTGGTAACAGATCGTTTCTCAAGGCGGCCTTATACAACTTGATTTTCTATTTGCAGCATGCCTTCAATGTAAATTCAGTTCCAAAAGGATTTGATCCTAAGATCCATTACAAACTGGCAACAGAGTAGGAACTGGTGTTAACTAGCTTGAGCCTTCTCTCAAATCTCTACCAATCAGACAAGTAGTGTTTAGTGCTATTAAATTTACATGTTATAAATCTCTATCTGCATAACAGTACTAGAAAGTGGTAGGGGAGGTAAAAGGTAAAACAGAATGAATACAGCTGAAATTTTAAAAAAAAAAAAAAAAAAAAAAAAAAAAGGAAGAAAACCCAGTTGCTTCTTATTCTTTCCCTCTAAGCTTATCAGAACAAGTAGACATTTGAAAACTCATAAATCTGTGTGAGATTAATATTATGGTGTTCAGGATTAAAAATAAATTTCAAATGTCATGTAAGAGGGCAGACAAAACTGAATTCTCAAAGGGTGATTTCCTCACACAGCCTCATGTATTAATTGTGCCATTTATAGCACAAGAAAGTGAATCCAGAATAAAGATATGCTTTCTGATCTTACTCAAGATGAAAATAAAATTTGGAAACTTGCATGAGAAATAGGATGTCTAATATAGGGCACTGAAATGAAATACAAGCACAGAATAGTTTTATGTTCAGCTACTCAGTCGTAGGCACAAAAACCATACGCTTTAAAGTGTTAGCTCAGATTAGCGACCCATCCAGTTCAGTATCTCATCCCTCCCTGTGATCATACCAGATGCCTCAAAGCAAGATAAAACCAAATAGCCGCTGCTTCCTACACAGTTTGTTTCTCCAAATCAGTTCTGAATAACATATTACTTAGATAAAATGTTTATTTACAGGTACTTAAATATCTATACAGATGTTTACAGGAAAAAGTAAATCATAATGTATTTCTAAGCAGAAGCAAAGTACGTCCTTAAAAAAACCCAAAAAATCCCCCAAAACCAGCCAAACAAAAAACATTCTTAACTCTACCAGTATATCCAAGAATAGTGATTCCCAGCCTCTTCAGGCCTCACTCCAGTGTTTGCTAACCAATTTGTCAGCAACTTTTTCCTATTATCTGAGAGGATTTCCTGTGTTGCAGCCTGTATCCATTTCCCCTCATCATTTTACTGGGGACTCTATGGAGTCTGACTCAACCTTTTGCATATTGCTAGCACAGACTCCAGGAAAAAAAAAAGAGAAGGGGAATAAATGACAGCAAGGGATTTTATGCCTGAAGTAATTTCCTGGTCATGAGCAAGTGCACAAAGAGACACAGTATTAAGCCCCCTGCCAACTCCCCAGCAAGTTCAAGCATTGTACAAGGAGAATATAAAGCCAGGTGATGCCCCTCTTCCACTCTGGGATGGCCACTGGGTGCAATTCTGGAATTTGAGTATTTTTTCATTTTGCAGGAAAGATAACGGATTATGAACAGGAAGCTTTAAAAAAGGTGACAGATGCATTTCAGAATCAGGTGAGCAGTGGCAAATGCATCACAGATAGAAGGCAATAAATTGCATTACAGCAACAGAGGCTCTCACAAGCTTTGATTAGTCTTCACTGGCTTCTCTGCCAGATGCATCATGGCCAGAACTGGCCAAAGGTTAAATTTTTATAAAAGCAGGAAATAACTGTCTAACAGTAACAACATAATGGTCACCTCAGTTTTTAAAGATAATGAAATATCCCTATCGAGCTGGAGAGAAAGTAACTTTTGGCTAACATTCAGGAAGCAAATAGTGGTTATGCTGGACCAATGGAGAGAGGATGAACAGACAACCTAAGCACTGACAGCTCTTTTTCTCAGACATCCAATAACGGGACATTTTGCACATGTATTTTTCATAAACCAGAGCTGAAAATGCAAGACATGAATTTACTAAAGTAGCAGGGAAAAAAGAAAAAGAAAAGTTTTGCATGTTCACTTCTAGTACGTGTGACAAAACAACATAAGAATGGTGACGAGGATTGTAAACACACTCAAGGAACTTGCAGCTGGAGTGTAGAAAAACATCTATCACACTAATTGTTGTTTAGTCTTGTGTGCTTGACAAGTAGAACATCTGTGTTAGGATAACACAGAAATGTGATAGACTCAGGGGCACCCTATCAAACATGCTTCAGATTCCTGACCAGCTGTGGGAAAGATGAAAGCACAGCAGTACACTGTGCCTGCATGAATCCCTGACATACTGGTGAAACCAGCAGGTTCAGGCACCCTACAGCACCCAGCTCCTCAGTGCCTTCACTCTCACTTGTGTGCTGCTTGGGAATTCCCAATCCATGAGGTAAAAAAAATTCTCTTTGCATTTCATCTGTGGCAGTGTGGCTGCTTCTGCATCCTGCCTGTGTCAGCTCACACAATCAGTGGGAAAATACCTCCTCTACCAAAGCTCTTGCTTATACGCAGGAAGACGGGAGGATCTCAGCATGAGAAGGAGCAAGCCTGCAGATGATCCCCAAATAGATCAATAACAAATCAAGAAGGGATGACAGCAGAAACATTGCCAGTTACACACAGATTCAAATAATGCCAATCACTTAACTTGCAGCTTAAGAAAACCATGATTTTCATTGGTCATTCTGATTTTCATTGATCTGAAAATCATGATTTCATTTTCAGATGATCATTCATTTTGATTATTTTTTTAATTACACCTTGGAGCCACCAATACACTTATTCCTGAAATATGTATATAAATAGAAACATGGACAATAGGATTTTTGTGTCTTCCTGAAGAAAACATAACCTGTAGTCTACCTGAAAAACTACTTCTACTAATCAGCTCCTATTGCAGTAAATGTGTATGCAAAAATAACATGCCATATGTAAAGCATGATTTTTAAATGAGTAGCGAGACAGCCAATTAAAGCAGAAGTCATGTTGTTTTATAAAAAGCATGGGCATATATGACAAGTGTATTCAAGAAGTAATCCATCAAGAGCTTTCCAATAGAAAAGTACCACCTTGTATGTTTTTCAGAGAATTCCCAAACCATGAACCTCTGGCAACTGGGACAGAATTCTGGGGAAACGTCACTATGCATGACCTGATCTCTACCCACACAGATGAGCAAATGGATGGGGAGAAAAAGGATTTAAAATAACAAATACAATAATACAACCAAGGTCCTACAGTCATTTGAATCAACATGAAGAATTAGTTGGGAATTGAAAAGATAAACTCAAAAAGTCTTTCACAGGAAACTAAAAATAAGAAGTGCTCTCTTTTGAGGTAATCCTCACATTTTGAGTTTTGTTCAGATTGATAGAGTATATTCAGCAATCCTCTCAGGAATGGGCCAGAGTAGCAACTGCTATAAATTGTTTTGGGATCTCTGGTCTCTTTAAGTCAGAGAAACATTTTACTTCCAAATGAGGCAGTCTAACATACAACTCCACGGACAAGCAGAAAAACAAGTACAGCTGAAAAGCTCAGTTAACTGCTCACTGCAATAATTAAAACATATATCTCATGAATTACAGATGGACTTTCCCCATCTACTTCTTGAAATGACACGCACCTTTTGCTGTGAATACTGCTGAAACTATGGAAAAGAACTTCAGCTCAAACCCCCCGGCAGATTCAGGAAGGTCAATAGAGCTACACACTGCCAGTGGAGCTGCACTGCTGTCACGTGGGTCCTTTCCAGGGCCAACAGTTCCGCAATAACTGCTCCACTTTGTGCTCCCCATAAGCCATACTTCCTGAACAGTACTGCTCCAGCAGAGAGTCCTGTATGGCCTCCCCAGGACTGCCAGGGAACCTCTGCCCCGCCTGTTCTCACCAGGGTGCTCTTGGTCCAGTTCTCACACGTTCTCCTCACAGCTGTGGGCATTTTGTCCTTCCATCAGCAGGTTCTCCTCAAGCTGCCCCAGCCCGGCTGAGAGGCTCAGCTGTGGCCTGGAGCGGGGCGGTTAGAACAGGCCAGTACGGGCTAGAACCGTCTGGAACCAGCATGGGGCAGCCCTGCCCTCCCCTCACACAGCCCCACCCCAACACCTAGCTCTGACACCCAACGCAGCTGACAAAACACGAGGATTTGCCTCAAGTTACACACATAAAATGTGTCAGGAAATAGCAGAAGCTTACAGTGCTACATTAATATACAGCCACACCTGCCCCAAAACCAAGAAAACCCCAGAACGGAATACCTGAGAAAGACCTTTCAGAGAATTTCAATATAATTAGCCAGAGTTCCCACAACACAAATGTTAAAAGTTCAATTTCTTTCTTCAACTAGTAAAGTTTAAAAGAATACATAATGCCCTTATTGGAATATAATCTATCATTAAAGTGTTTTGGCTGTTTGATTCCTTTTCCAGCACGGTTTATCTACCTTTTGCCAAGCCCCCAAGCTGAAGCACGTCTCCACTTCCACAAACCACCAACTCATTACACATTTTACTCAGTAGTACAAATCTTTTCACAAACCTGACAGCTGAGTGCACAGCAAAAGCCACCTCAGGAGAGATGTGGAGAAGCTGCTGTGGAAAACCTGTGAATATAACCTATGATAAATCTAATGCTTACGTATCATAAACCATACACACAATTAGGAGTGTGCTCAGTATTTATCAGATAATGGCATCATTCTCATAAAAGACTAAGCTTATGAGAGCACACTGTAAACAATTTTTTGCCATAATTTCTTCAACTTACAGTGATAAAATTCCGCTTATATAGATACCAAGATCTATTTTAACTAAAATAGCAGATTAAACAGCTCTCTATTTTAGAGAATTGTTTTTTAAATGTCTCTTACCCCTCTGTTCTGTCAAGTTAACATGGGATTTACTGGAACACTAATTCATGGAGATGTTTTCCCTCAGTGTGTGTGAAGGCATGCATACAAATATATTCTTGTCATATTAAATCTGAACAGCTAAGCTCAAAAGTGAATTTAGGAAAATATTAACATACTATCACTGTATTACTCACCCAGCTTTCAGCATCAGATCATCCTTTTTGCTAAGGATACCAAATGCTCTTTTAAGCCACCGAGGGCAATAGATATATGCTCTGTTGTTTCAAAACTTCAGTCTTATGAAACATATGTTCTTTTTTTTTTCTTTTTTCTTTTTTTTTTTACTAATTTGTTTTATTCAATTGGGAAAGGAAGAAATGGCATGTCACTTCATATTAGAAACAGGTTTGGGCCCCTAATCTCAAACCTATTACTTCCAAGTACTGAGGGAAAGTTCAGGGAAGAAGTTCTTTATACCAAGTGCAATTAAATTGGCTCAGCAATTTTGTAACATTCCAAGTCTAAGAATCAGCAAATTAGGAATGGTTCCCTTTTTATTTCTTCTACCGTGCCTACTATAAATACTTCTGACTCCTGTGAAGCCTTAAATTTATTTGTGTTGATGCACCTTGGGTTAAGAATGAGAAAACAGTAACCCATTTCAACATAGCATATTCTCAGAAAGAATAGCCATTAATCAAGTAGCACAGCTGTACCTATGGAACTATTCTAGATCCTCAGTACATTTTTTAATTCTTTTTTTAAATCCTTTGGACAGACACTGGCATGTGCTCCCACAGAAAATGTAGATGGAGAACTGGTATTGCAACCACCAAAACAAAAAGAAAAATCTTTCTCTTAGCAGAGATAACCAGCACAGCTCTGTGTCCTGAAAGTATTGAAGAGCATGCTGAAACCCAAGGAGTTATTCTATAGGTCTGAATAGCCAAGATACTATTACATATTTGTTAAGCACTCAGTGTTGCACCTGCTGACCAAGGGAATATTTTTTATAGAATTTTGTTCGAGGCACGTTATCTGGTTAATCGCAAAATGCCAGTGAGGTTCTGCCTTCTCTTATCTTGAAAGAAAAACAAAACCTACCTAAATTAAACTCTTCCACTCTGTATAATATTCCTGTAGCTTGTTACAGAAAAGAGGTAAATTCTGAAAGATGAACAAATACATTATAATTACACTAGGACAATGGGCATATTGAGTTTAAATATCTATGTAAGACTGTGTTTACTAATGCATTTAAGAATACACTTTATCTGCAAGCCTATGTAATGTGTCTAGTTAAATATATAATTCCTCTCCTCGATTAAGTGTCATGGGTTCAGCAGCAGCAGTCATTTTTCTCCTTCTTCGTAGCTGGTGCAGTGATGTGTGTTAGACTTTCGGCCTGGGAATAGCGCTGATAACACCGATGTTTATAGTTACGGCTTAGAATGTGTTGGTCTGACCAAGGACTTTCTGAGTCTCATGCTCTGCCAGGAAGGAGGGGGAGCCGGAAGGAAGCAGAAACAGGACACTTGACCCAAACAGACCAAAGAGGTATTCCATACCACAGTACGTCATGCCCAGGATGGAAAAACTGGGGGCAGGAACCCGGAAGAGTTCAGTTCACGGCTCGGTCGTCGGTTGGTGAGCAGTTGTGTCCTCTTCCCTTGTATTTCCCTTGTCATTATTATTATTGGTTGTAGCAGTAGTGATTTGTGTTATAGTTACTGGGCTGTTCTTATCCCAACCCGTGGGAGTTACATTCTTTTGATTCTTCTTCCCATTCCCCCCCCCACCAGAGTGGGGGAGAAGAGGGGGGAGTGAGTGAGCGGGCTGCATAATTTACAGCTTAAACCATGACATTAAGTTAAAAAGGGGCCTTAATTCGTGACTGGATGGTTACTCTATTGCAACTGGTTTCTCTGCTGCAACTTCAATTTAAATCAATTCTGCTAGCTTATATCCTTCTTTGTACTCTTCCTCCTGCCATACAAAGTGTATCTTAAAAACAAACAAACAAACAACACAAAAACCAAAACCAAACAAAAACCCCAAAACAAAAAACCCACCAAAAAAAAAAAAAAAAAAACCAACAAACCAAACCAAACCACCAAAAACCCAACCACTGAGCAAGAATTGATTTAGGGTTCAAAGTTCTGCCTTTTTAAAAAAAAAGACAGCATTTACATTTTGACAAGCAATAAAAATTGTAGCAATCAGAAGCTTACTAGGAACACAGAAGTTTTGCGAGTGTTTATTCAGTATTCATAAGCAGGCAATTATTGTCACAAACTTATCTGCATTCCAAACGGCTCTTTTATAAAACGCATTTTTTTTTACTACTTCTGTGTACGCAACATCTCAGTTGTGTTCCTGAATTATTATTAATCAAACAAATTGCATCTCTCCATGAATAAAAAATACATTTCCTCTGATGGAGATTGCCGTTTATTAGTTTGGCTTTCTTTTATACAATGTATCATCATCCATGTTCTTTCACTATATGTCACATTGTCAAGATAGTGAATTTCAGCCTTGTAATTGTATTGGATTGCAGGAGGTCTGGCTAAAATTTTCAGATTTGTCCTATTAATCCCACTGGTACTGATTTTCCAAGAATTGATGACATATTTGTAAGCAATATTAACTGTCCTTCACATTAAATTAAACTTATCTCTTACCATCTATCATAACTATCAACTATCAAATTATGGAAATTAATTTATCTATTAAATCTAGCATCTTTCAAATTAAGACAATGAGGAGTTTTGTTAGAATGCAATTTAATTCTCTCAGAAAATGTGAATATTGATTGCACTGAAGGCCAAGTAAAGCAAGTCATCTTTGAGAGACAAGTGACAAATTCAAAATACCTCACAAAGCATTACAGAAAACAGGAAGAATGAAAAATAGCTACTATTTCTGGGAAAAAGGAACTCCTTATCAGGGTGGGATCACTTTTAAAATCTGTTGGACCAATGCCTTCAAAACACGTTAGTACAGCCTTAAAAGCTGCGACACATCACAAGCAGCAGCCCAGAGCTGGAACAGAGATGGACTGTTTGGATGTGGAGCCCTGGCCCCAGTACTTGCAGGAAGCTAAAAAAAGTCATGAAAAGCTACACACCACCACTGCTGTGGTCACCTGTAGGTTCTTTCCTGAGATCTTTCACTGGATCTTGTTAGGTGTCTTGTTATGTCAATAAGGTGAAGGTTGGAAGTGCTGCTGAGATGCTGATCCCGTCATCACCCTTTCCTCAGAAAAACATCATATTGCTATTCCTTTATGTAAGTTAAAGGGCAAATGAGTCCCTCTTGCTGCAGACACTGCTGCAGTCCTGTCAGTGACTTTCCAGAGCTCTCCAGACAAAAGAAACTGCAAGTTCACAGCAGCGATAATGGGAAGAAGACTGAACTGGAGTTAGAATTGTTTTTTTCTTGTATGTGTTGGGTTTGATTTTCAAGTGCCTGGATGCACATATAAGGCCATGTGTGCTATAGGGTGTTAAAATGAAGCTACTGTATATTTTTAAACATGATACAACCCAAACTTCTCTAATGTTACTGCTTTATTGAAAAAAAACCCTGAAATAAATGCAAATACGCATTTTTTAGAAGCCCTAAGAATCAATAAATTATTGAAAAAGATGAAAACATCTAATGTAAGGGTTTGCCTTGTTTCATCAAATTACCCTTAAATAAGCATGGGTGGATTGAAGACATCTTGTAACATATCATAGAATCACAGAATCATAGAATAGTTAGAGTTGGAAAGGACCTTAAGATCATCTAGTTCCAACCCCCTGCCATGGGCAGGGACACCTCCCACTAAGCCATGTCACCCAAGGCTCTGTCCAATCCAGCCTTGAACACCGCCAGCGATGGAGCATTCACAACTTCCCTGGGCAACCCATTCCAGTGCCTCACCACCCTTACAGGAAAGAATTTCTTCCTCATATCCAATCTAAACTTCCCCTGTTTAAGTTTGAACCCATTACCCCTTGTCCTCTCACTACAGTCCCTCATGAAGAGTCCCTCTCCAGCATCCCTATAGGCCCCCTTCAGCCTACACTTTTGTACTTGCCGTGCAAAATAACATCCTCTTGAGTTTCATTCTCACTGGAACCAGACTAGGTTCCTATCAGCACAGGAAGTAGATACTTCTCTAGAGAGTGATAGGTAGATGCACATACAAAATACAAAGCCCAAGGAAAAAAAAAAAAAACAAAAAAAGAAACCAAACAATGAACTGCCTGCTCCCTGCCCCCAAAAAAACTCAAACCCACCAACCCTCCCACCTCCCAAACCAAAACCACCCCACCACCACTTTTTATCTACATAGGAGCAAAACCAACACACTGCAAATAAATTTATGTCTGTGAAACAAACAAAAGAAAACCCAACTTTCTGCCCAAGTTATGATTTTCATTGTTTCCTCAAAGGCCTTTCCTCTGCAAGAATATTTTTATGGCAATTCTCTCCTCTGCCTTATGCTAGAGATTCTCCCACAATTCAGTGTTCTGCAGATCCAATACTGTGCCCAGTGGCAATACATGATACACGACACATGTAGGCAACAAGGAATGTCAGTAAGATGGTCTGGTTGAGATTCTCAGTTTCTCTCCCCAACATCAGGGGGTCAAAAATGTCACTGCCCCAGTAATCAACAATGGTTTGACCTTTTACCTTTAATTAGTCATGCTCATACACGAATGTTATTCAAACCTCGATAAACTTACTCTGTCCTCTTGTATGAACAGACCACCACAAGGTGATTGAAACTGGTACATGTTACGTCTACACATATACCTAGGAAGCCAAAGTACACCTAATGCAAGTGCTTGGCAGCTGTAGCCTGTAAAACAACGACACATTCATTCACAAAAATACTGAAAGCAGGTAAAAAAGAATGGGTTATTGATAAGCTTGTACAAATTTTGTAATTCAAAGATATTGAGAGCAAAACTTACCAAATCCTGTAATAGAAAAGAATGAAGAAAATCAATGAATCAAAGAATCATTACACATTTTTTAATAATTAATAATTGTACCACAGTCTGATGTTGTGAAAGCTGGCATGAAAACTGAAATGCAAAGTGGTGGTAACAAAGCTGTGAGATGAGACTATTTTGGTTAAATTTGGAGTTGTTTTCTAATAATTTTTGCTAAAACCCTTAAATAGTTGAAGAACAGCTATTTAAGACAAATGGCAAACCCTTTTAATAATTAGTGCTAATTTATATAGTGCTTGCAGGGAACGAATAACATTTCACAGTAATTTTCTTGCAAGAGGGTAATTTTTCACATTGCAATTCAATCTGCATTATAGATTTAATAGATATGCTTGCAGTTGTTAAAAAACATAACTTTTACTAATAGTGAATTTACCACTGAAACACAGAAAGCCGAAACACAGCCAAAACACCAGATGTTTACACAGATGAAATGGTAAGTTAGAAGGTGAAATCTTCTGTACATATTCCCTACTCCGAACTAATGCAAAGGGCTGTAACATCCTTCCTTATGCCCAGTGGGTCTTTCATCATGTATGTGGCCTGCAAAAGTTTTAGGACATTAAATCTTTTACAAAAAACACAAATTAAATTGTTACAGTTCTGCGGCTTTTCTGACTCCTTAATAGCCCCAAGAGGCAGCTCACTCAAATTTCAAGCCTCCAGCCATCACCTTTCTTAAACTCTCTGTAACCAGACAGGGGATTTGGATTATAATTAATTTTACTGCAGCAGCAAACCTGACACTAATTCACTCTACTGCATATGAGGCAACACTGTTGACTGGTAACAATAACTCAATCAACTTTCCCAGAACAGTGCACCCGCTATTTAGGACAAGCCCAGGAAAGAGAAGCCATATCAAAGAATCACAGAATGATTTGGGTTGGAAGGGACCTTAAAACTCATCTAGTTCCAACCCACTGCCATGGGCAGGAACACATTCCACTAGACCAGGTTGTTCCAAGCCCCGTCCAATCTGGCCTTCAGCACTTCTAGGGATGGGGCAACTGTTGGAGAATGGCTTGCAGAGCAAGGTAACGGGTCACTGAAGTCGCTTTGTGAGCAGTCTAGTCTGGCGCCCAGGTGCCCAGCAGTATGAACAAACCAACAATAGGCATTGAAACCATAATTGCGCAGTTGGAGAGGACCTATCATCAGCAAGAACGGCCTGACTTTGGACAGTATGGAAAGTACCGAGGAACTTGAATTGAAGAAAAGAATTGCAAAATGTAACCGCAAGATAATTATATTTAGTAATGATTGTTAGCTAGTTTTAACCAATGAAAATGTAACACGAATAGCTTGTAACCAATCATATAATAACAAGTATGAAACAATCAACCGTTTGATCTATATAAATCAGCGTATTCTCTGAATAAATTGAAGCTTGCTTTATCAACCATATTGGTTCGGCCGCTTGCTTCCCCCACGGTCGCAGGCAACCACAACATATATAAATCAATATACGCCTATATAATACAGATCAATCTCCACGTTCTCCAGCATTTTACCTAGTACCACCCATTGGTCGCTTACAATTCTGTCAGGCCTAGAAAAACTTCGTTCCCATCAGTGTGTTTTTGTTTCATGCCATTTTTTTGTTTAATAGCCTCACTTTTAGCAGACTATTTTATACAACACTTCATTCTTAATTTCAAAGCTTTCTTTATCCGGTTCACATCAGCTAGCATTAGGGTTAGAGTCCCTCTACAGTTTACAAGTTTGGGATTTCAGTCAGTTATGTCCACTTTTCTTTTCCACACCATGATTTTACTGGTTTTTGCAGGAATTCCCCCAGAGGAACCAGAATACAATCCCCAGTCCATCCAAATCTTTACAAACCTAATTCAGTAGACTTGAAGATATATTAATCTCTATTACATTCACATACATGCTGTTACGGAATCTGCACATATACTTAACTTTTTTCTAGACTGTCACTTCAATTATTCTATGCTTGGCTGCTAAGCCACCCCTGAAATGGATAGGATTTGATCTTTTCCAGAATACTAAGACACATGCACAAATCAAGATTTTAAAATTTAGTTTTGCTGGGGAGAAGCCTGCTTCACAAACATAACAGATTTATGTTGAATAAGTTTAAGTAAGTTCTTGGTTCATGTACATTTGCTCTTGAACACAGTTTAAAACCATCTATGATAGCATCAATATGGTGGTAGGGTGGCAGAAGGTGAAGTGTGAAAGATAGGGAGAGAAAAGTAGAGAACAGAAGAAGAAAAAAGCTACAATTCCCATAAAATACATACAGAAGTCTGATACTCTAAAGTAAACATACACAAGACAAACTGTCCATAATAGCAGAACAAAGAAGCAGGCTTTGGCATTTATATTAATTGGCATGGTAATTAATAAGACATATAGCACATGGTAAAATCACTTCTGCCATCTGTGTCAACTGTCCCCAAGTAGAAGGAGTGCACATTTGCCACGTTCATCAGCATTAAGATTGCTACTTCACACCAAGTCTTATTTTATTAGTTCCTATTAGTTTCAATGCTAAAAATCTATCAGCATTTCTATTTAAAAATTCTATAACAACATCAAAAAACTCAAAATAAAAATAACACAATCACAGAATGCTGTAATTTGTGACTAACCTTGGTAGTTTCAGCAATTAATATCCTATATTGTGTTTGTAAATTGATTTCCATAATTATTTACAAATTATTACATTTGTTAAAAATGCTACATGCAACATAGGTTATCCTGTAACAGTGGCAGAAGTACAGAGTGGCTTCTCTGAAGCATAGTTAAGGTCTGAGACCAAAAAGAAATATGTAATACACTTCAATTTAAGATGAATATTAGATTAGATTATGATAGGAAAACAAAACCCCAAAACTGCTCTTTCACATTCCTAAATAATTGCAGGGGGTTTACACAGGTTTTTTTTTTCCTGCGTCTTCAAATACCTTACACTGATAACGCCTCCAGCTATAGTTATATCCTGTACAGTCACACTATCTTATAAACAGTAATCACAATTATTTCTAATCACTAAGATCAAACTGTTTTGCTTAAAAGTCACACCAGCTCTGTCCTTGCTTGATGGTGAGCCACAGGCAAATAGCTGGTGTCCACCTTCAAGAAAGTCTAGAGTCTGCTGGGCCACTGCAGGACAGACCTTGTTTAGCAGTTCAGCACAGCAATGTACATATACAGAGACCTCCTGCCATCACTGTGGTCTGCTCCTCTTCCATATCCTTTGCTTACAGCATTGGGTGTGCAGATGTACTTACAGATATGCGTACATGCTTTGGTAAATCCATGTCTTTCTTTTCCACAATAGTTGCATTACCTCAGTAATACTAGTTATTTGGAGACAGATTGCCTCTATATATCTCAGGCAATTGATTTTCCTATCGCATTTATTAGTGCAACAGCAAGAACTTCACATACAACTCCCTCACACTGCGAGCAATACAAACCTCTGAGAAAGCACAAGAGAGATGATTTAGTTTCATGAGTGAAAAGCTACTTTGTGGGAGATCCTGTAGAACCACACACTTCCTGAGTCACTCAGCAGTCACAGTGACTTATCACAGAATTCACTTCTACAAACACCAAAGAACAACTGTCTTTAAATCAGACATCTTAAATGCACTAAGTCTTCTCTTTAAAAGCAGTTATATTCCATTACACCTACACATCCAGAATAAATTAGCTTTCTTATTCAGTTGTGTGAACAATGGTAAGCCCCAGAGAAAAAGTGAGAAAGACTAATGCCAGCCTCTGCCAAAATACTTATTAAATACACTCACAGATGCTTCCCTTGTTGAAAGGGTTATGGTGTCATACAAAACAAAAAATACATAGTTTAATAATGTATTTATGACACCAAGCAAGTAATTTGGAAATTGCCCTTAACTTTTACCTAGTGTTCATTGAAGCAATGTTCAACAATACTAAACAAAGAAGGAAAATCTATTATCTGCTACACTTTCCTTTGCACAAAGCCTACTGCTGAGCACCTTAGAAAAATCTGATCTACGGTCAAAAAGGTGACTCTGCTATTGCATATTTACCTGCTGACCACCCCATTAAGGCTGTCAATAGAAGTATCTAATACTGTCAGCTACCACACTGGTTTTGTGCAGCAAGCAGCTGCCCATCACCAGCTGTTAGCAAACCTCAACTCATTCCATACATGCAACTGAATAGCTGTCATCTGGTAACAGATTTTTTAGTATTACCAGGAGTGTATTTGAATTCAAAGTAATGACCTGGAAGTACAAAATTCCATATTCTGTAATCCCACAAGCCATGCAATTCTCCCTCTTAAATTACTATTGAATATCTGTATAGCATTCTCTGCTGCTCCTTGTTTGATATAATGCTATAAACAAACCTCCTTAGTGAACAGGGTCATAGGAAGATTTACAGTTCTTTTTCACACGACTGAAGGTGAATTTATTTTACCCAATGCATCTATTTAGGTCTATTTTGCTCAGAACATTATTCTTAAAAGACATCTTAGCAAATCCTTCAGCATCAGACAGAAGTCACATTAAGTGGTGCAAAGATGATGTGGTGCCCCGCATAACCTTAATCAGCAGTTTAAGTGTAGGCTAAAAGTGAGAACTGAGCCTAGAGCCCTATCACAACTGCCTTTTTTAAATGCCAAGGAGACAAATATTGCTGCTCAGGCATGTTTCTTCACCAGACTGACACTCAAGGCTTCTAGACTTCATTCAGTGAGAAAGAAGGTTAGAGCAATAAACTGAAACAAAGCACTGCCACTTGCCAAACCCTCAATGTACTACCTGAGAAAACACCAGGCGCCCAGTAATGACAATGGACAATGTCATACCATGGGAAGGGTATATGACTTTTTATAGATAGGTGCAGTACATAACATAGCGTGTTATTCAATACAGGGTGCATTCATCCTAAATTAAGGCATCGTGTGCCCTTAGCCTTCTGTTTATATGCATACCAACCCACAATTTGCCTTTTCTGTGACATGTGGTGTCTCATGTACACATGCATGGACCTATTGTAAATCTTAAGAGCTAACTAGAATTTCCATATTTAACCCATATCAAAACCCTTTATACTATTTGTGAGTTAATAAAGTAACCTGGCCTTATAAAGCATCTCTTCTGAATATATGGCCTCTGGCTTTGCAGCTACACATAAAACACATAATAACGCAACTCTTCTTCCCACATACACTCTGGCACGTAACTGAGTTGATTAGTTTTCAACATTACAAAATCAAACTGCTGGAACTTCAAACTTATTATTTTGCAAATAAAAACAAGTTGCAGGAAGAGAATATTACTTTTGGCACCATATCAACCCAATTAAACCTCCATTTCATTAGAGTTCAGAAAGCAGCCAAAACCATCTAATTGATCTATATCAAAATTGGACTTATTTTTCTCTGGTGGTGAGAATGCCATTAAAATGATTTTAAAATATCCAGATAACTAAATGAGATTATGTGAAGAGAGATGCAGGACACTTCAGCCTCTGAAGATAAGCCAGTGAGGTAGAACAACTATAAACTCATACTCACTTCTTAACTTCAACAGATATACTAGTATGCTAAGATCTGGTAAAGTGAGGTTTTCTTGGAGAACTCAAGTAGGCAGCAAATAGGTAAGAGAGGACACAGGGAGACTGCCACAACTTCAGGGGACAAAAGAAGACTGCACTATTTGGGAGGAAAGCAGAGGATTTTATTCAAAAAACATTAGCTGAATGTTCTTCACCAACTAGATCTACCAGCAGAAGCAATGCAAACTTGTGACACAGTTCTGAGTGTGAAATTAGTATTTTAGATGAAAGGTTGTCTATTCAATGTTAACGTAAAAGCCTTAGTAATGAAATCCTTGTTATTTGTAACAACAGATAATCATCTGCAATGGAGGTTTAGCCTTTTTTACTTCTCTCTGATAAAATAAGGACCTGAAATGTACTGCAATAACCTTTTTTTATATATATATAATACTTATATGTATAGAGACATGTATGTAGGACATATATATTAATAAGTATGACTCTTTAGTAACTGAAAAACTATCAGGAAAGTAGATAAATAAGAGTAAAGTGAAAATGAACAATGCAGAGACTAGCTGAGATATCCACTCTGACTGTTCTGAGCTATTTCTTTTTGTTACTTTATTTAATAAGAATGATTGAACATTTTGGGAACAGCTGCCTTGTTAAAGAGTCCACATCCCCAGCCCTTTCACTAATGTGCAAGAGTAACAATGTTAGTCTCTCAAGAACTCTCCCTAGTGATATGTCAGAATTTATATTCCTGATGTTCCAGAATTTATATAAAACAGTGGAAAAAGGGAACAGAAATGCTTGGAAGAGCTACTCTAATAAAGGAGAAGCCTTTTTCTAGTTGATAAATGCATTCAGTAGCATATTTCTTTATGTAATGCCTCTTCAGACAGCAGAAGAAAGCCACTGCAAAAGTTTTTTTAAAACAGATGAAACATGCATCATTTTATCTTGAAATTACATAACGTAAATGCAAATTAATCAGTATCCTTAGACAACTGTAAAGTTGACAAAGTGGCTCTTAAAGTCAGAAGATATCAAAACTGTTAAGCAGTTCTTTGTTACACTGCCTGTAACCCTTAACATTTTTCAAAACTAACATGATAAAAGCTGCAGACATTCATATCCATTAAATAAAAAAGCCATGGTAGAGATTTGAGAGTGCATTGCTTACACTGTAATCAATAGGTTACTTGTTCAATAGAGGGCATACATTACTTTTACTTCAAGACAAACACACAAGACAATAACACTGGAAGTTATGTTTTGTTTCTGTCAGTGAACAGCTCTTTCTCATCCAAGCTTGTTACTCTTTCCTTCCACAGAGTAATGAGACTAGGACTTTCTGATGACTAAGGAGAGCTTTCAGAAAAATGAATGTCCCTCATCTGACACAAAACACCACTTAAGGATGAAGCAATGTTATGAAAGCTGCAAAAGAAGTAAAATGCAAGGGAACAAAAAAAAATAAATTGCAGTGCAGTCCCTGTTTCTTTAAGGACTAAACCATTTAACTCCATTCTGTGACAGACAGAAAAAACTGCACAGGTAAACAGAAAAAGTTAGAGAGAAAAAAAGTGCAGCTAGGTGGAAAAGGCCCAGAAGCTGGCAGTGACAGTATAGACAAAAAAATCAGGGAAGTAAGCAAGAGACTTTCTCTTGCTTCTAAAAGCACCCCCTGTTCCTCCACCTCCTCCCAGAAGGAAAACACATGTGAGCTCTTCATAACAACATCAGAGCATTTGGGTGGGTTTTTGTGTATGCACAGAATCTGATTTTGGCATACAGGATCCTTAAGGAGGGCTGAAACACCGACTTGGGTGTAAAAGATATCTGCAACACTGTGGTCTAAAATAACTGAAGCTAGAAAGCAAAAAAGAAAAATGGAAAAAAAAAAGCCAAAGAGAAAATGAAAGTTGGGGGATGGAAGGAAAGAAATTAAAAAGGGAAGAGGGAAATCAAAAAAAGCCTTCCATGGAGTGAGGAAAGTTCACTTGAGCCAGTAATAAGCCTTGAAGCACAGCCAGAGCACCCAGCAGGACAAGAAGTCAAATCAACAACTATTACAACAAGCAGTAACAAAATGATCACAGGTAAACCACAGAGAATGTATCAATTAATCAAGACTCCGTGCCCTACCCTCAAGCACACAAGAAAGACAAGGTAAAGAAGCAAAATGCAACACAGTATGTTCTCTCTCATCTGGCGGATAGAATAATACTTTGCAGAGTCACAAGAAAACTGCTGGTTTCCTTAAGTTAAGAATTTACTTTGTGCAGAGCTCCCTAAGTGTTTCTGAATGTCCTGATATTGGAAAGCTGCAAACACAAAGAAATATAAAATATTGAGCAGTATAAAACTTCCGTGAGTTCTTGAATGGATTAAAGTAGAGCTCAGGATTTCCCAAGACTCAAAGAGTCTGCAACATTACCATGAATGTTTTAAGCTTCAATTTAAAAAAGAAAATAAAATAATAAATAAATCAGTAACTGATGCCACAAAAAAAGCAAAAGAGGCAACAAATTGACAGAGAACTGCCTAAAGGTAGAACTGGCTTACGACAGCTCTGATTGTTTCACAATGGTACTAAGGGTGTATCCACAACAAATGGTACCAGTTCCTTAAAATCAATGCAGAGCTTCCAGTTACACACTACGGTTTGTGATTATCTGTTAGCAGAAAGAGCCAATCCATACATTTATTACAGTTCTTCCAAATAAAAAGATCAGATGGGCTGGAGAAGAGGGATAGCTGTGTATAGGAAAGGTGGAAGAGCAGCAATGGTTAGGGAAGAGGTATGTCTGAGACCATTAGTGAAAAACAGCTCATTATTTTCTCTTGGAATATATGATCACATTGTTACTGCAGAGGAACAGAGATGCCTGGCAATCTACTCAGACATTTCAGTTAGCCTTTTCTTCAGGCTCTCTTAATCCCTTACCCATTGTTGAACTTTGACTCCCCATGCTTCACGATAACCCCTGTGAGAGTTCAAGACATTTCTAGAGGTCAGAAGCAAAGTTTCACAAGTGTGGAGGTGACCCACTCCTGTCCAGCCATGCTAATGCTCCTGGCCAATGACTGGTGTGAGCAGCAGGACTCACAAGTCCTTTATTACCGTCAGCCATGACCACCAGCAAGGGCATTTCATGAAAAAAAAAAAAAAAAAGTGTCCTGAATGCTTGTTGGTGTCATCCCAAAGAGCACAAGTGACCTTTCCTTTACCCCCATCCCAACCACTGCATCCGATTGGTTTACCACCATACTGATTCCTAATGCTGGAGGATACAGTGGTTCAAAGCTGTAGTCACAAATAAGTTCTAAAATCTTAAATAAAAATAAAAAGCAGTTTACATTAGTATCTTGGATTACGACCAGCATCTGTAGTACAGTACGCAGTCTCTTTAAACACCTGCTATCTAAAAGTAGAAGTTCAATGTGCAGATTTGTTAAAAAACGAGAGCAGCTGTGAGCCACTGGGGAGCCACATTCACAAATTGACATCCACCACCTGCCAAGAGAGATGCAGTTTGCACCCATTCCTCAGATTACTACCAGCTACACAACATCCTAATTCATTCTCAGGTCGATGCCAATTACTACTGGACCAATCCTGTTACCTTAAATTATAGTTCTATTAGTATTTGCTGACATCCCATCCTATTAAATCTCTCCTTTTGTTTTTTAAAAGTGTAGTCTTTTATTGTCATGAAAAACAATACCAAAATTACAGAGACTATTGGGAAGCCCAAACCCTCTAAAATAAAGGGTTTAAAATAAATGTGTAGCATGCTGCACAAATTATGTACTGTAATACATTTTGAAAACAACAATTCTAATCTGAAAAGCCAGATGGCAAGTAAACAGGAACACCAAGTCACTGCCTTAAATTAAAACTTACCTCTTAGCCTGAAATAAATCAATCTGATAAAAAATGTTTCAACGCCACAAATGTGTGACCCCAAGACAGGATGTAATACTACAAAAGCAAACTGAGCGGAGAGTAACTTAGCAAACTAAGACATAAAAGAAAAAAAAAAAAAACAAATATATTTCTGATACATTTTATTGTACTCTATACTCAGGGAAGCCTTTGAAAGATGTATATGGTAAAACATTCTGCTGAGAGCCAGTGGATGTCTCTGCATGGTCACTGGAGGGTTGTGAAGCGGTAGGCCTGCACCTAAAAGTTACCACTAGTACAACCTACCATTGGGATAAAACCCACTAAGTATTTCTATGAGAGTGAATATGCTTACTTTAATACATTACCTTCTGTGGTACTAATATGCTGTTCTACTTCATTAATTCCTCTTGCAAAGAGCCAATCTATGAGGGCTACTGTATGCTTGTTATGGGTGTATGGAGGACTTGTCTCATTTAGATCTAACCATAATGCAACCTGATACCAGAAGGGCTTGTAAAATCCTGCACAGAATTGCCTCAGCACTTAGGAAACCCATGCAAACTATCCATCTTCTTGTGTGCCTCCAGAGCCTGGACCCCTGGACAACCTGAACAGTCTTAACTCTTGCATGAAACAAGAAAGAGATGATACAGCCTGCAACTAAAAGCTTATGATAGTATTACTTTTGTTTCTTAAAGTAACATATATAATCATACAAATATCTATATTGAGACCTGGGCATCAACACATTGTGCTTACCCATGAATTGTAAATATCTCCATAGGTCCTTTTGATCAGGAGAACTATGTGGAAAATTTTATTTTTCTGTCACTTAGATTGTGTTTTAATATAATTTTAGTACTCCTGAAGAGTAGATTCTCAGGCATGGTTCATTGTAAGTGGAAGTTTTATTTCACAGCACTACATGGGCAGACTGGCTGCACTTCATGTCTCTCTGACAATTTAAACACTTCTCTCCTTTTGCTTTTACACTAGACTTATGACCAAACTATTAGTTTAGCATTAGCAGTTGAAGGGCTAGTTCATTTCATACAGAGAATGGATGTTAAACTCTAACTGCTGTCTTCTTATGAGCATTAACTAGAGGTGCAAGCAAACTCTTGTTGGAAGGAACCTAACATACAAGCCAAGCATTCCTGCTCTTGCTCTCAAAAGCTGGTATTGAAATACACAGGATACCCCACAGTAAAAGGTGAATGCAACAAACTCCTCTTAGTATCTGAATGTCCTTTCAATATTCTTTTACTTTTATTTATTCTTGCTTTCTGTTTTTACTGTCTTTGATTTTTCTCCTTCTATCATTTCTGACTGGAACTCTTTATCTAACTTTTCTGACTACTTTTATCTGACTTTATCTACAGTCTTTTCAGACGGTAATTCTTTATCGTCTCATGAACCAATATGTTGCTGTTGGTCACTCATCGTTTACTGCATTTCTGACCAGCATGTCTTCTATTGCAAAATCAATACAGTATTCAGATTTAAAATAAAAACTGAGTACTAACAATGCCTTATTCTGTAGCTAATAACAGTACCATATTATTACTTTTTATGCCCAATAAAAAATAAGAAACTGCAAATGACGATAGCCAAGGCAAAAACGTAATTTGCTTCTCAGAAATAAACCTTAAAAGCCAGAAGTGCTATGCACATTAAGCACCCTATGACTGACTGCACTATCCACAACACTTGAGTTTTATCTACACGTCATGTTCACTAATGTTACAAATTAGGTTTGAATACAGCATACATTATCTAGTGTTTTACCAATATGTCTACAGAACGGCACAGCAGAAAAAGCAGCCTGAAGTCCAAAATTTACTAATAAAGCATACAAGAGAAATTATATTGAACAAAAATTGATAGAGCAAGGAGAATAGCACAATACTCCACTTTACATGTAGGACCACATTGCCAAAACACAAGAAAATTGTGACTGGCTTTGCATAAGGCATGTGGGCAAAACCAGAAACAGCCAGGTGGGAAGGCTGAGAAGGTGGATTGCTTCTTGGGCACAGAAGCAGAAAAAGCAGCTGCTTTAGACAATGGAAGAGGTTCACTCAAGAGTGAAAGATGGTAAATTAGTTTAGGATAAGGAGAAGCTGAGATGCTGAAGCAAAGGAAGATCTTTGTTGATAAATGGAAGCTTAACACCTTTGGTGTTTGGGGGTTTGTGACTATCTTATATTACTTAAAATACAACCCTATGGAAATAATCATATTGCAAAAGCCTGAAATTATCCAACCCCCAGTGGAGATCTTATTTTATTGGTGTATACTGTCACTGATGTGAAGGTAAACCTGCCTGTATCGCCATTTTGGGGGTTTAGTCAAGCAAACACATCATTAACTAACTTTTTTTATATTTGTCATATGTACCTCAGATTGCTCATTCAATACTCAGGGTCAGTTTAGTAAATCTCAGTGCCACATTCTCATTTTGCTTCAAAATTAACACTTGCAGAGAGATACACATATTAAACAGGCCTATTTTGTTTATATAGAAGTTTAGCCAGCATTGAATAAATTGGTTTTGATTCTTACTGTAAATTTGCAATATGCTGATATGTAAATCTAAGACTGTTAAAGCAAAACATTTCTCCTGCAAAAAATGAAGGTTGCAATAGTGTTTTTACAATACAAAATTTGGCAGAAATAGTCTAGAAGTGGTTAACTCACTGCAAATCGAGTCCTTTAAAGAAAGAGGGTGTTAATAATTACAGGAAAAAATAGATACAGTTGCATTTAAACAAATGCCACATGAAACACATTTGACCATCTGCTATACTGTCTTAGGGTATCATGTTGGCAGATATTACATAATCAGCTGCATATGACAGATAATTTTAGCCAAGCCTAAATAAAAAACATGTTCTGATAGTTTTGAAGGGGAAAAAAAAATACTAACCTGCTTTACAAACTTACCAAATATCTGAAGCGCTATTTATTATTAATACTGGCTGGTTTCCATAAAAACTATTGTTATAAACACAACAAAGAAAGAGAAAACACAGTACCTTTTTTTTGCTGTTTTGTATGCATTTTGAAACACAAAACTGACCTGCCCAGTATTTCTCATGTATTTTATTCCCTTAAACGTTTTAAAAGCAGTGGCTGAAAAAAACAATTAAGTCATAAAGCACTCTTCTACTCTTCAACCACTATACAAGTACTATTTGCTTGTATAACTTAATGCTATTGGAAGTAAGAGGCTTGGAATACATCTAGAAAGGGTTTTTGAAACAGAAAAACATCCACAATTGGTAAAGATTGCCCTTGTAGAACATGTAGAGGACTGTCCCAGTTTATATAGGAACTTGTGCAGTCCCTGCCCCTGGCAGGGGGGTTGGAACTAGATGATCTTAAGGTCCTTTCCAACCCTAACTATTCTATGATTCTATGATTTAGAATTCATTATTTAAACAGTGCACAAAAAAGTACACAGCAACAAAGTGCTATCAGTACTGAAGGTCATCCTCCACATAATACAATGAAACAAATGGTTCCTAAAGCCACCTTCTACTCAAACCAAAAAAAAAAAAAAAAAAGAGCCAAATTACTTGAAGATCTAACAAAATAAATACTGTTATTGAAGACAATTGAATTTTACAGTACTTATAATAAATACATTATGGAATTAAAATTGACTGAAGAGATTTGATTTTCCTTAAATAAACCGGAACAGCTGACAAGGAATTGAAAACCTAAGAAACAAGTTACCTTAAAAAAAAAAAAAAAAAGAAAAAGAAAAGCCCTTCAGGATTGGATTAAGTAAAGGACAGCACTTGGCAGATGTGATCAAGCCTGCACAATTAGCCATACTGGAATGCTGTAGCTCCTTTAATTATACAACTGCTCAATGGAAGTAATGTGTGAATCAGAAAGCAACTGATCTGGGAGGGAATGTCTCAAGGTCTCTAGTCCTCTTGTCAGCACAAATGTAGGGTTAATTCCCATTTTGTTCAGGGAACTCCTGTTGATCTCCAAGGGGAGTTCCCAGCCTCTCTGAGCTGCTCCTGAGCTCTCCAGCCCAGCTGGGATTCCCTGGGTTGCAGCTTGTGACTCCTGCTTTTTTGCTGAGCACCCTCAGGATCATAACCTTCTCACTCCCATTCTGGTAGCTGAATATACTGTTCATCCTAAACATTATTTTTAAATAAGTGCTATGTGGATATAAGTAAATCCATGACCTAATACAGTTTTATCTATGACTTAACACAGTTCAATATGCAACTGTTCAACCTCTTGGTCTAAAATATTACCGTATCACTACACGGATCAAAGCAACTAGTAGTCATCCTACCAAACATACACGTTTCAATGAGAAAAACTAAGCTTTCAATCAAGGGTCCTTGCTAAGCTTAGTTTTTCACACTATCTCCTCTTGAATTTCACAGCAGAATTCATTTGCTAGTCCTGTGTCCTGAGTTGTATTTTCAAATACCACAAGCTGAGGAGTATTGAGAGCCTCTTCAGAATATTGACTCATCCAGCTCTAGTAAGATCATGTCTGGTTTCCTCTTAAGGAAGACTGTTCTCCTTATCAGTTTGCACATGTGAAGAGAACATCAACATGGAAAACACATATAGCCTAACAGATTATCACAGATTCCTTTACAGTCCTAATACAGTCCAAATGCATTAGCTAGCACTCTTGACCTGAGAACATCTGACATAACTGTTGGCATATCCCCCCTTCTACTCTGCTCTCATGAGACCTCACTTGGAGTATTGTGTGCAGTTCTGGTGTCCTCAACATAAAAAGGACATGGAACTGTTGGAAGAAGTCCAGAGGAGGGCCACAAGGATGATTGAGGGACTGGAGCACCTCCCGTATGAAGAAAGGATGAGAAAGTTGGGGCTGTTCAGCTTGGAGAAGAGAAGGCTGTATGGAGACCTCATAGCAGCCTTCCAGTATCTGAAGGGGGCCTATAGGGATGCTGGGGAGGGTCTCTTCTTTAGGGACTGCAGTGAGAGGACAAGGGGTATTGGCCAAAACTTAAACAGGAAGCTTAGATTGGATATAAAGATGAAGTTCTTTACTGTAAGGGTCGTGAGGCACTGGAATGGGTTGCCCAGGGAAGTTGTGAATGCTCCATTGCTGGCAGTGTTCAAGGCCAGGTTGGACATAGCCTTGGGTGGCATGGTTTAGTGGGAGGTGTCCCTGCCCCTGGCAGGCGGGTTGAAACTAGATGATTTTAAGGTCCTTTCCAACCCTAACTATTCTATGATTCTATTCTGGACATATCCCTGGAAGAGAGTTTCAAAGGAAACTGTGTTTGCATTTCTCTTCTGAGAAGTACTGCCTCTAAAACTGGCCTGAACATTGACTCCCACAAAGAAATGGCATAATAACTAATTATTTGCACGTTCTTTTTTTTTTTTTTTTTTTTCCCCAGCATCCAGGAAGATGGCCATAGGCTAGCTGTGATCAACCACAGATGTACTTTGCAGGTACCCATTAAGAATCAAATACATCATGAGTTTATTCCTGCTCTTCCCAGGTTGATTTGTGATTATTAGCGTCTGCCTGAAAGGTAAAATGAAAATGAAGAATCTAATGGATTCTATAGAACTACTATGGTGAATGTGTTGCAACAGCACATAAAGCCTTCTGGTAAAACAACGATTTTGTCGCAAAGAGTTTTAAAGTGAAATATACAATAAAAAGTAACACACAGATGGAATATAAATAAAGGGAGAACAGATTCAGAGCAGAAAACAAGCAGAGAGATTACAACTGATGTAAGAGTTGGTAAGTGAGGTGAACCAAATGCCAATGCTGACCAGCGTTTCACAGGCTTTATATAGAGTGTGGAGTGCTAAAAACAAGACTCAAATGAAACTGCTATAGTAGGATATAGCATTTTGCTAATATATATACACAAGATGGCTTACAAGAAATTAAAAACACAAAACAAAACAAAAAAGAAGTTTGTGGAAAACCCTGATAAACTTGCAAAAGAGTTGAATCATCTCCCCAGAACAATATAATGTGAACATCGGCAGCAGAGATTGCTATTAGTGAAAACAAGTGACTAAAGACATTTTAAGTTTAGAATTACTGAAAGAGTGCAATGAAACTGAATCAGTGGAAAGGCAAATAACTCCAAGCAACAGCTTTAGAATTGCAATTTTCTCTTGAATGATTTTACTGCAAAGAAGTTAATTCCCGCTCATAATGACTACCCATTAGGCCAATGGCTATTAACTGCTGTCACCTATGAAAACTTTGCTGTGCCAGACAAAATTCCCAAAGTATTCCTTGTAAACAACAGTATCACTTCTTTCGAACTATGTTAAAAGGAGAGGTATTCACCCAGTTGTGAACTGAAAAAATTAAAACAACTTTCAGCCATATTCAGTCAAGCTCCTATCCTACCCTCACCAGATGATATATATTGGAGAATTGAGACAATCCAGTCAAACAAACAACAGCTGTCAATTGTGAGCTGTAAGATTTAACACCAATATTTCAGTCACCCTCACTACAACTGGCACATATTCAATCTCTACAAGTTCATTATTCATAGAAATTATTGCTAAGCAGCACACTAGACAGGATCATTCATGTGCACCAGGTACTGTTAATTCCTCAATTCTGTGTCTGTGAGTGCTTCAAAAATTCAAAAGCCTCCTCAGCTCATTACTTATGACAGAGCTTTTTGGGCTGGGAGGAAGACAATGAGGCAACTGATATGCGTTTCTTCCTCCACTGGTCTAACAAACTCTCCAAAGAAAGTGTATCTTTAAAGTACAAGCAATAAGGCACCTTCACCTTAGAGCTTCACCAGAGAGGCT
Source organism: Ara ararauna (assembly GCA_028858755.1). NCBI lineage: Eukaryota > Metazoa > Chordata > Aves > Psittaciformes > Psittacidae > Ara > Ara ararauna. The sequence goes on along the minus strand of CM054380.1, from coordinate 13,656,161 downwards.
CAATTCTGCCATTAGTTCAGGTTTTTTGTTTTTGTATTTAGAATGTCACTGCTTTTCACCACAAATAAAAGAGTCAAAAGGAAGTAGATGCAGTGAGTAACTTATTAAGCAAAAAAGCGGTATTTTCTTCTTTCTTCTAATTTCCTCTTTCCTCCATCTTCAACCAACATAAAAAGAGCAACTGAAGTATGTGAAAACTTAAAACCAAACAAAAAACCCAACACATTTGTAATAGTTTTAGAAAGAGATTACAGGCACCAGACAAAAGCTCCACTTCGTGTTAATTGCCTATGTTCCCTTACCAGTGAAGCCACATCAACTTATGACCTGTATCTTGGAACAAATAGATACATATAAAATCCTGTCTTAAATGACAATATTCTTTAGATTATGAAAAACAATAAAAAGGGGAAATGATGCTGTAATGAATGCATCATTTATTAGTGAATGCACCTGAAAAGGTCCTCTCCAAGAACAATGGAAAAAAATAATGTAAATAAAACCAAAGTCCCAGCACAACCCATCTTGAGCCTATATTATCCCTCTCCTCAAGTATACTCCAGGTATTTTTCAAGGAGTGTTTGAATTTATTGAAGGGATTGCAGTTTATTAAATCAGCTTAACAGTGCACAGGGTTAATTGCTTTTCACATGCAGACCGCTGAAGCCATTCCACTTTTTAAATACATCATAATTAAATGATGTATAAGCTTGCTCTAATAGTGATGTATAGCTTTTTAATTTCTACTCCACTAATGCCAAAAACTTGGTATTAAGAGTCCCAAAAGCTCTGTTATTTCCATCACTTTCAAGGTTAGCTCCTGCAATGTTGGATTTTAGAGCAGTTTTTCTGTGTCCATTCCTCTGATTTAGCAAAGTAGGTCACAGTCCTCTCAATGCCTTCCTTTGATTCCACCATCTTGCCTTTTATTTAATGACTATGTAGTAGAATAATTCCCAGTGTTTCAGTGCAGATTAACTCATATTAGACTGTTTGCAGTAAAATGAATTTGAATGAGTACTTTCACTCAGAACCAAGAGAACAGAAATCCCTGTTTTACAAGTCATATCCCTATCCTCAACAAATGTACTGAAGGTTTTGTGAATCAGCTTCATAGCAAGTTTGCATGTCAACTATATTTGGGATTAAATTTCATCTCTCAATGAAGTATTTCTTCCTAATAACAAGATACTCAGCTATACGACCACGTAAATTTCATTTACTACAACAAATATATACTAAAGGTGTTGGAAAAGACACTTTTTTATTCACAGCACTCAAACTATCTTTCTATTATAGTTACACTATTTCAAACATATTAATTCTCTCCAAAACACTGCATTGACTGGTGGTCCTACAAATAAAGCTGATTTAAATGACTATCTGGTCATGGAGCATCAAGTGACTGTTATACCAGACTGGGTGCCGAGAAAGTATTGTCATTCTCCTCGTTTGGGAACCACATGGCACCCAAACATAGTGGCTCTACTCTTCTAAAGCCACCTCTGCTCTCAGCAGGTTTTAAGGTTCACAGAATCTTTCAGATCTCTGGCTCTTGCTGCTTGGTCAGGACACAAACAAGACGACTTTACAGTCTCCTCTGCTTCTTTACACCTCCCTTTCACTACCTTATTTCTTTCCTTTGTCTGCATCCCCAGTTACTTAGAATATTATTGCTTTAAGTCTATCTAAATGTGATGTAGTATACTACAAGCTGGTTCAACTCCACAGTGATGCTGAGTAACTTTATGTCTTTAACCTTAAACATCTTTCTGGGAAATTTCTATCAATCTGTATCATTGAAATAAAAATATTTGCTAAGCTTATCCTATCAAAATGCATTACACTTGACATACAGAAAATGACAAAAATTGATGTCACATTTTCCAGAGTAGGGGTGCTTTCATTTGGCAATACATTATTTATGTAAGCTTAGGAGAGTCCTGCAAATTGATGTTGGAGAATAGGTACACACTGCTCTGACAATGCTCCCATATCCCACTTATATGAATTATATCGAATGGTGAGAAAGCAGCTTGGCTCCTAGGCCATTTTTATCTCAGCCATTATTTGAGAGTAACAGTGGTGGTAATTGTGGAAAACACAAGTGACTTCTGCAGGTAGGTGTTTTTGAAGTGGTGACCTAGAAAGCAACATTTCCAGTCTCCCAATCCTACCTAATAAGATGTATTATATTGCCATGAACATTAAGATATTTCAAATTTCTCAAAATTATTCAGAAGAAGCCTACATCTTTCCTAAGTAAAGTAACATTTCTACTTGGATTTTTCCTATAGCCATTGGACACAAAAGAGTTTTAAAAGCAAAAGACAGAAATACACAAAATTGTACATCAAAATAATTTAATAGGGTATAGTCTCAGGGGAAACTGAATATCAACTCTGAAACTGACTCATCATTAATTTATATGATTTGACTATATAATATAATGTTCAAATCTGGGACACAATTTAAACTGGGACAAGTAATCATTATTTAACCTAGATTCTGTAAATTCACCTCAGACATGTAGTTTTTTCCTAACAGCAAATAGTCAGTGACCTGCCACAAGATACAAAAGAGAAGTATTTTGAAAATTATAATATTTTCTTCTTTCCGTATCAAGGAGTGCCACAAAGGCTGTCATAGAAGAAAACTGAATGGCACAGCAATATCTAAGAGAGGACTTACACAGTTAACAGCCACAGAAAGACTGAGGTACTAAAAATTAAGCAGCAGAAAAAGGTTTTGTTATCAATACATTACTGGAAATAGAATTCAGTATTTAAAATAAACCTGCTATCAACTAAAGAGTTTACAGAAAAAAAAATCCTCTTTGCTTATGTGAAAGCACAGGCTGCATCACCCCTCCTAAAAAAAAAAAAGATGATGATAATAACTGAACCCAATTCCTACAGAGAAACAGATAAAATTCTAGTTCACGTGCACTTAAGGAGAACATGACCAGGATTTGTCCCTTATTAATTTTCTCATCTGGTTTCATGTGTAGGACCAGAACTTTATAATATGTGACATGGATACCTGAACAGAAATGTGCAGTTACGAACACTAAGCTACCCCTCTTACATAAAAACTGGCAACTACTTTGCTACGAACGGTTCAACAAAAAATGCTTAACATTTTAAGTATTTCTAAGTATTATAACCTGCCTTGGAAAGTTTAGTGTTAGCAACAGTCACCAATCAACAGTGTACAGTTTTTACTTTTTTTAGAACAAGTTCTTTCTGTGGTTTCCCAGGGTGGTTTACTAGCAAAAAAACTCCAACCTTTATAGTCCCTGAACATTGCACAAAGCAGCAGGGTATTTTGCATAATTTTTTGTGAGACAGCCAAGCACAAAGCTCTTCAATTTTCTTACAAGGTAATAACAGCAGCTAGAACAGAGCTTCTGTGTGCTGTTGCCTGCTTCTCCAGGGTAGACACCTTCTCTGTCATTTGTGGTTTCACTCCTACCGTAGTTTCCTTTCCCCTTCACTAGACAGCATTTGACCTTGCAGTCATTGTGGATTCTGAGCTCCTGCCTGAAGCGCCCATCAATCATGCAATTAAAGTCTTTACTTCTACTTTAGGACTCTAGCCAGGTTGAGACATATGTTACTTAGGCATTTTATTGAAACATTAATTCAGTGCAAATCCTTGTTTATATCATCACAATTGCTGAGAATTTTTTGTCTGCATGTCTTCCAGCTACCACATTTTAACATTTACTGTGAGTATAGAATTTAATAGCTAGAGCCGTTGACACTTAAGTCTTCATATTATATTTCCCTCATATTAACGAAAGGTACAATTGGTTTAAAAATCTAGATGGTGGATTGCTGTTCTAGTTAATAATTTTTTTGATTATGTCCGTGCCAGTCAGTTTGTAATTAATGTTTATAGTGATCACCATCTTCTGTACCCCAGAGGGCAAAATAGGTAGGCAAGCTTTTAAGGAAGAAGAGCTCAGCTGCTGTATGGCCACATCTTGCACCAGCCACATCTGTTCTGTGACCAGACTGCATGGCATGCATAACTATTGAGTAAAGATCACCCACACCACCTAGCAAAAGATCAGAAGTCAGAGCCAATGCATGCACAGCTTTCAAAGGACCTGCTGTCTTTACAGAAGCAGAGTTAAGTGATAACCAGTCAATGCCGAAAGACAAAAAAGAATAAACACAAAAAACCTTTATTAGATCATGACCCCCTGAAATTAGCCCTTTATTACACTAAAACAGACAAATAACGATTTGCAAGCATAAGCAAGTTTTCACAATCACATAATAAGCTAGAGAAAAGTTCTACTTAAAACATGTCCTCGAACGTGATACAGGCATTTCAAGTCATAGAATCATAAAATAGAATCATAGAAGAGTTAGGGTTGGAAAGGACCTTAAGATCATCTAGTTCCAACCCCCCTGCCATGGGCAGGGACACCTTCCACTAAACTATGTCACCCAAACTAAACCATGTCACCCAAACCATGTCACCAAGTCAAGCAGGGGAGAACTACTATCTAAGCCTTCTGCATTTTTTAAAGGTAATTAAACAAAAATTATTTCAAACAAACTTGTAATTAAACAACTATATTTATTTATTTTTAAAACTGTGTTTTCTTTACCACTTCTAAACATATACTGGTACAGAAAAATCACCTTGAATTTTGCAGCAGGTAAGCACTACCTTACTTTTTCCTGTCTGTGCTTTGAAATACATTAATGTGCCAGTATCATGGCACAAAGGAGCAGAGGAAACTCATGTTTAAAACACTATGGTCTATCAGTTCAATTTGTGTTTACATATTCTTTTTTCCTAAAATTATCACTTTTAAGAAGAGCAGAGTGAAAAAAGAATGGAACATTGTTACATTTATGAGGTAGCTGACATGTAAAATGGTATTTCATGGCTTTTAAAACAAAGCAAAGCAAACAATCCTGAGTGACCTTACCAAAGGGTGCTGAAGCCAAGGACAAAAAGGCTCCCTGAGAATCCAGTTCACACTGCCAAGAAATCAATACCACAGGCATTGACAATGCACAAACACGATACTCTACAATGGAAAACATTCTGACAGAGATCTATAAAGCATTTACATTGTATACCTAAGTTAGCATGCCTTAAGGTTTTCTCTATAGCAGCACTTTGTATACGCTACATTTTTTTTCTCAGTTTCGGGCCTTAAACTTTAAAAGCAGCATTTAACGCAGCAAATAAATGGCAAGATCCACTGAATTAAAGTTACAGTTTTGTGATGAGGATGAAGTTCAGGTTTGCCTTATAACTGTGATTTAGATAGGTAAATCACAGTCAGAGCTGTGCCCATGCACAGTCCTTCCCTCTCCCCCAGCCACCAGGATAAGAACCCTACACAAAAATCCAGGAGCAAGTATCACCCAATCCAGCTGAAGATGCTGCCACCAGGTCACTTTCAAAGAGACTCACCCACTGGACACTCGCCATGCTGATTGGGTTCCCACAGGAGCATTAACATACAGAAGGTTCCCAACAAACTAGTGGGTTTTACCTTGTTAAAATGTTAACGTGATAGCTTTTTCACATCTTATGGTTCACAAGGTAATGCAAGTAACCTGTATTTTCAGCAGTTTGCTGCTGAAAGGATGAATTCTACTCTAAAATGGCCTGTAAGTATTCTTGCATAAATTTATCAAGTGACAACTCAACTGCAATGTTACATTAAATAATTTTTCATTTATAACAAGATACCCACTCAACCTCGTACTTTACTTGACGGCAAATAGTGCTACAACCAGCACAAAACTCTAGAGTTTATGACAGATTGGTATTAAAACTGAATGCCACCCAAGCAGAATTTCATGTAAGCACATTAAATCACAGCCCTCCCTATTGAGCCTGCCTATTGAGGGTGCTGTCATTCTCCTGTTTGTCTATTCATTTTGCATATCTCTAAGGACATGGTTTCCATGAACATATTTCAGTGGGCTGTGATGGGGTGCCACATGCTGAGATACTGCAGAGTTACTTCTTCAGAAGACAGAAATCTCTACTGTGTGCTCAGAACAGCCCAATACATGCAAAACAGAAACTAACCGAATTTGGTAATTCTAAATTATGAAAAAAATTGATCCTCTAATATGCACATTAACCTGCTCTCTGGGCATCAGTTAAAAGAGAATCTGTTCAATGACTAATCAATCTGAAATTGTGACTTCAATGAACGACACGCATACTTCCTTTTTGCAGCTGTCGTGGTTTAAGCCTCTCTAACTCATGCAGTCTCTCTCTCACTCACTTCCCCCTCTTTCTTCCCCCCTCTCCCGAAGGGATGGGAAGGAGAATCAAAAAGAATGCAACTCCCACAGGTTGAGATAAGAACAGTTTAGTAACTAAAGTACAACACAAGACCACAACTGCTACCACCAATAATAATAATGACAAGGCAAATACAAGGAAAGAATACAATTGCTCACCCAGCCCGACCAAGCAGTGCACACCCCCCACCCTTCCGGGTCTCTGCTCTCTCTTTTACATCCTGGGCATGACGTGCTGTGGTATGGAATACCTCTTTGGTCAGTTTGGGTCAGGTGTCCTGTCTCTGCTTCCTCCCAGCTTCCCCTCCTCCCTGGCAGAGCATGAGGCTCAGAAAGTCCTTGGTCAGACCAAAACATTACCAAGCAGTAAGTGAAAACACTGGTGTTATCAGCGCTGTTCCCAGGCCCAAAATTAAAAACGCAGTGCTGCACCAGCTACCAAGAAGCAGAAAAATGACTGCTGCTGCTGAACCCCGGACAGCAGCCCAAGGTCCTTTAACATTTTGCTGAATTTCTTTTAACAAGTTAGAACTCTGGTGTGATACATTTTCATTTTCTTGCAGGCATTTAAATTGATTGAAAAGTTTGATTTTTTTATTCAACACTTTACACCTCTTGCCATCATCATCATAGAATGAGGCAGACCACACAGTTCAAACAACATCTGCTCATTCTGAAAAGATAGTGTCACTTGGACCACAATAGACCTTATTTTAAACCTTTTTACTTTGAATGACAAAGATTATTTTTTCATCATTCTGTATCCATACAGAAACTGTTATAACTACCTGAAGAAATGAAGAAAAAAATAGTGCAGTAGTACAAAGGAAATAATTACCCAAAATTAGGAAAGTAGCATTTAACACTAGTCATGTATTAAATATAATAATGTAACTCCTCTGAATTCAGTAAAATAAGAGATTTAAGTCACAATTTCCCTAAGAAGATATTTCAATTCTCAGAAATATGTCACATAATTATGAACTGTTAGACTTTGCAGAAAATACATTCCATTTCTATGTACTGTGGGTTTGAGTTTGTTGGGTTTTTTTTTTTTTAGGATGTGTGAAGCTCAGATGTTTAAATAAATTCATTTCAGAAACACCACTTAAATACCTACAAATAATATAAAATGCTACATACTAGAAAGACCAGAAACTTAAATTCTTGCTAATTAAATATGCAGATACAGTAGACTAAGAAGCAAATGCCTATTGTGAGATACCCCTTTGAGATGACCCCTCTCATCTTCACCCAGAGGCATTCAGTAGGGCTTCTGCAATTGTTATAGCTGACTTCTGTATATTCAAGGTTCTCCTTAACATCAAGTGTGATGACTTCTCCTCTTCTGCCCTGCCTGTATTTATGGAACAGCCTATAGCCACCCCTGCGATCCTCCAGTCATGTGAGTTGGTCTGGCAGGATTTCCCCTTAGTGAAGCCATGCAGGCTGTCACCAAGCACCTTGTTGTTTTTCATGTGCCTTAGCATGCCTTTCAAGAGGATCTGCTCAAAGATTTTGCCAGGCACAGAGGTGAGGCTGACTGGTCTGTAGTTCCCCAGCTCATTCATTTTCCCCTTCTTGAAAATGGGGGTTATATTTCCCTTTTTCCCGTCATCGGGAACTTCACCTGACTGCCATGATTTTTCAAATATGATGGACAGTGGCTTAGCATCTTCGTTTGCCAGCTCCTTCAGGACCCACAGGTGGATTTCATCCCATCCCATGGACTTGTATACATTCAGGTTCCTAAGATGGTCTCGAACCAGATCCTCTCCTACAGTGGGCCCAAGGTCTTCATTCTCACAGTCCCTGCATCTGCCTTCCAAGACTTGGGTGGTGTGGTCAGAGCATTTTCCAGTGAAGACTGAGGCAAAGAAGTCATTAAGAACCTCAGCCTTCTCCAAATCCAGGGTAGCCAGTTCTCCCGATAGCTTCCGGAGAGGGCTCACATTGTCCCTAGTCTGTCTTTTATTTGCAATGTACCAATAGAATCCCTTCCTGTTATTCTTAACATCCCTAGCCAAGTAGCATGGCTTCACTAAGGGGAAATCCTGCCTGACCAATCTGGTGGCCTTCTATGATGAGGCTACGGAACTGATGGACAGGGGTAGAGCAGTTGATGTCATCTACCTGGACTCGTGCAAAGCGTTCAGTACTGTCCTACATGACATCCTTGTCTCTGAGTTGGAGACACATCAATTTGATAGGTGGACCACTCGGTGGATAAAGAACTGGCTGGATGGCCACATGCAGAGTTGTGGCCAATGGCTCAATGTCCAACTGGAGACCAGTAACAAGTGGTGTCCCTCAGGGATCAGTGTTGGGACCACTCTTGTTCAACATCTTTGTCAGTGACATGGACAGTGGGACTGAGTGCACCCTCAGCAAGTTTGCCAAAGACACCAAGCTGTGTGGTTCGGTTGATATGCTAGAGGGAAGGAATGCCATTCAGAGGGACCTTGAAACGCTTGTGAGGTGGGCTGATGCCAACCTGATGAAGTTTAACCATGCCAAGTGCAAGGTCCTACACCTGGGTGGGAGCAATCCCAGGCACAGCTACAGGTTGGGCAGAGAAGAGATTCAGAGCAGCCCTGCAGAGAAGGACTTGGGGGTTTTGGTTGATGAGAAAATGAACATGAGCCAGCAGTGTGCGTTTGCAGCCCAGAAAGCCAACCATATCCTGGGCTGTATCCAAAGGAGTGTGACCAGCAGGTCAAGGGAGGTGATCCTGCCCCTCTCCTCTGCTCTCATGAGACCTCACTTGGAGTATTGTGTGCAGTTCTGGTGTCCTCAACATAAAAGTACATGGAACTGTTGGAACAAGTCCAGAGGACAGCCACAAGGATGATTGAGGGACTGGAGCACCTCCCATATGAAGAAAGGATGAGAAAGTTGGGGCTGTTCAGCCTGGAGAAGAGAAGGTTACATAGAGACCTCATAGCAGCCTTCCAGTATCTGAAGGGAGCCTATAGGGATGCTGGGGAGGGACTCTTCATGAGGAACTGTAGTGAGAGGACAAGGGGCAACAGGTTCAAACTTAAACAGGGGAAGTTTAGATTGGATATGAGGAAGAAGTTCTTTACTGTAAGGGTGGTGAGGCACTGCAATGGGTTGCCCAGGGAAGTTGTGAATGCTCCATTGCTGGTGGTGTTCAAGGCTGGGTTGGACAGAGCCTTGGGTGACATTGCTTAGTGTGAGGCGTCCCAGCCCCTGGCATGGGGGTTGGAACTAGGTGACCTTAAGGTACTTTCCAAATCTAACTAGTCTAGGATTCTATGATTCTATGAATTGTCTCACCATGTTTTAGTTATACTTATGATATCAGAACTTTCTGACTTGCAGTGGAGCTCCAGTTCCTCCTGTTTGTTCCCCAGGCTGCATGCACTGGCATACGCACACGGAAGACTCCTTGCTGCTACTACCCAATCAACTTGAAACCTTTTGTTCCCATGATGAATTGTTAATAATAAATATGTTTTTTAACTACTCATGATAACAAGCCACAGAGGTATTGTAATATGCCCACAGAAGATGCACAAGATTCAAAGGAATACATCATATATAGCAGGCAGAATGAGTTTTATATTAATTTTGTATGCCTATACAGTAAATGTCAGCTGGCTGTGCACACAGATCTAAATCACAAAACATTAGTGAAAATTGTCACGACTTGGTATGAGATTATTTAACTTCTTAATAACTTTCTGGTAAGAACAAATACTTAGCAACTACGTAAGGGCTTCCCCTGAAAGTCATACTTCTTTCCTACTTTTGTTTACCCATATTTGATTTTATTTTTTCATTAATAGCTATCATCCTTGTAGTCAAAGAACATTCACATGAAACACAAAATGGCACTGAAGCCTCTGCTGGATTCCCAACAGCCTCTGTGTTTTCATCCTGCACTGCCCTCAATTGAAGTTTCACCTAACCCACCTAACACATGCCACAGTGACATACTTGACCCTTTTTGCTTTAAAGTGTACAGTTCTACAGTAGAAGAATAAACTGCTCATAGTACAAAGCATGTTTCAAAAGCAGGTGCAAGCAGACCTGAACCTCTTTGTGGATTCTAACTGCCCAGATTGTTATATGAATGCAGTACTTGACCTGATGCAAGTCATATTGCTGAGACTGGGAATTATTCTAGCTAAATTAGTGTGAAGCAGCTTTCTGTCTGTGAAAGTAAAATTGATATGGATACAACAATTTCAGTTCTTGAGCATCAACAACTCCACACATCTCTGAAGAGATTATGCATCTATTCTGAGAGGCATCATAAACTGCCAACAACAAAAAAAAACCTGGAGATTTTTCATGAGCATGTACAATAACATCTTTTGACCCAAATATGGGCACAGTTTTGAGGTATACGTATTTCTATGTCTCTGTGCATGCACGTGTTCCTTCTTTCCTGCATTTCTAGGAAAAGGTATCAGAAAGGACTAGTAAGGACCCCCGCTTTCTTGAAAAATTGCGACTAGATTCTTTTCCTTATGGGAAATTTTAAACCTGTAAAAACTTGAATATTTCTGAAAATATCATTATAGTAAAAATATTTCTTATTCCCTTCCATCATTCACTCTGCTTTTGCAAAGCTACTGCTCAGCTCGGCTTACGGAGAGTCTGCTTCATCCTCCAAGAAGAGGCCTTTAACACTATCTACAATTAATGTGGGTTTACTTAATTAATAGAGGATATGGCATCATTGCACAATAATCCCTGACAAATTGATCATTATCGATAGTTAACAACTACTTTGTTAACTAATTGCCCTGGGGCAAAAGGGTGCCTGGGGAGAGAACACTTTGCAAGGAAAACTAAGAGCTACTAACAACCATAAGGTTTGTTTTGGGAGGTGCTACTGGTATTGTAAATCCCACAGATTATTACTACTGATGATTCTTGAAGAAGAAAGGCACTGTGGATAGGCAAAAATGGCTTTCTGAGGTAAGAATGTGCTGTGTTGAAAACAATTATCAACCATTAAGAATGCACATGCTTCATCAATTAGAGCGAAGAATGCTGCCCATTATGTTTATAGTATTAAGTGTATGTGATAGCTTTTCTAAGACTCCAGGAAAAACAATCACATTATACACACTATAGAGCTTGGAGAAAGAACAAGACTTAAGCAAAATCTGCAACGTAAAACTGATTAATACATTCACTTAAAATCTTTTGTGATCTTCAAAAATAGCCCATTTCAATGGTCTGTATAGCCAGAATTCCATACATGTATATGAGCTTGCCATCTACTAAAAACTCTTCCAGGGATACCGGCAGGCTACTTGCACTCTATTCACATCACTTGCTTCTAGTAGAAAAATAGCAGAAGTACTTTACATGCTGATCATAAGCACCGAGCAGGAAGCTCTAAGTGGACTGTAAGACAAATGCTTGAATTCCAAACTTTAGCGGGCACACTGAGGTTTATAGTGCAACTCACCCAGCGAAGGTTGGTAGCTACTGGAACTCACACCCAGAGAAGATCCTCAAACCTCTGAGGTTCCTGATAATCCCCCTCCCCCCCCCCCAGATGCATATGAATTGTAGCCTGATTATTAAATATATGACTATACTTAAAGCACCTTTTTTCTCCTGTAAGTGGACACATCTGCCTTCACCAATTCTCATCATTACCAATACACTTCTTGCCTCCATTCACAGCCTCATTATTCTTAAATAGATACTACAACTTTCAGTTTGCCCACCCATAGTTTCTCTATTCCTTTCAAATGAAAGAGCAATTTTGAAGAATGCCAGAACTACTGATCTGCTTTTCTTTTGTGGGTTTTCAAATGTTCAAACACTCTTGCTTCAAAAAGTACAAAGTTTGGTGGTTCAATTGTTCTGCACTACACTGCAAAAAGATAGCAACTTAAAGAAAGAACTAGCATATAAGAATGGAAAAAAAGAGATGGAATTTGCTTGTATGGAACAAATATAAAGACTACCAAGAAAAAGGATGAATAGCATAGAAATATCAAGATGGGCAAGAAGAGACAGCCAGAGTTCTATTAGAGATGAATAATACAATTGTGAGAGAGCTTTTAGAGGGTAATAAATATATTATACAATCCAGGATCCTACATAAAACATAGGATAATAGAGGGGATTTTATATACATTCAGGAAAAAAAAAAATCCATGGAAGCTGATGTTGCAACAAAAAGGAGGCTAGAGCAGTCTACACTACATTTTGCGCCCCAAGTCATTATTGCTCTTGAGATCCTCATTATTCCATGGAAGGGAAAGCAATAGCAGCATAAGTATGTTGTTTGCAAGCCACCAGAATGACAGTGTGTATATAAATACCTGCAGGTAAATGAAGTGGAAGCTACTTAAAATAATTCATAGGTTTGAAATGACATTCCAAATTCATTATACCCACTGTCAGCCGTGAGCCTATATGGTTAAAATCTTACTTTCATTCAATATCACATGAAAAGGGTCACAATAACTGATTACCACCAGAAGTGGATCTTTTGTTCTCCTCAGCAATTCACTCTTGCCCTGCAGAGGCCCAGTCTGAGCAGAGAGAGGGGTGTTGTCAAAATATTTGGTTCATCAACTGCAGAGGGGACAAAGGGCAGAACACCTCAGGTTCGAACTGTCAGACCAAGAGCTCTCTGTAGATTTTAACATCAAGACACGCAGAACTGTGACATAACCTGTTTCCAAAAACAGGTCAAGGAGGACAAAAAGAAAAGCTGTCCAAAGGAGTCAAAAAACCTTTGGTCACTGTTGTTCTTTTGATCAAATACTCTGTTTCTGTTGAGATTTATATGGGAAGTGCAAATCCCATTCTCTCCCACTATGTCTAGCATATATCTGAAACATTTAAACCACAAAGCATTAGCAATTACTCATTGAAATACCACATTTTATTCAGAGCTATATAGAGATGATGACAAACACTATCAGAGAGCGACTTTTTGCCTTCTGGAAAAGTACTGGAGGGAGGATGGGAAGGAAAAAACAACCCATCCTAGCCAAGTGAACGGTTAGTGTCTCACTGTGCAGATGAGGCAAATCACTAGTGCAGGCACTCTGTCTATAAGGAACCCTGATAAACCTGAAGTGAATGCAATAGAACTACTTGCCTTAAGCAGATGGAGAACACAGCTGGGAATTTACTGACTAGATGGGAAGCAAACTTATTTCTTCAATCTCTTAGCCGTCACCTAAGGGGATAGCAGTGAGACCCTATCTGGAAAGCAGCCGAGAGCCAGGGCAATGAATTACATTCAACTAAACCATTTAGACAGTATTGTTAGTTTTCCACACCCAAAACCTAACAATACAATGTAAACTCCTACTTTTGGTATCATTCATTGATTTTACAGATGATTCTGAGATGTAAACTTCTGTCAATTTATCAACATAAAAAATTATCAAGCATCACGGAAATATTGAATGAATGGAAAGTTTTTAGATTATCAACTGTCTTTCTCAATTGCTAAATACAATTAAATTTAAAATACTTAAGCAAAAATGAAATATATTAAAAAAAAATCCCCTGAGCCCCACACTTTCCTTTCAGAACAATGCCAGCTTAACATGCAATACATCATCAAAGGAACATTACGCTGATGATATAGAATTTATGAGGGATGTCCTGTATCTTGTTAAATAGGAAGTTGAAAGCAAAAGAGTAGAACAGAGAAGCACAATAACAATGTCTTCACATTTCTAGAGTCTGAGAAAAAAGACCTTTATATTTTTTAGGGGGACAGTGGGAAAAGAGAATGTAGATGCATGAATGCAGATGTAGATGATACAATGTTTCCTCCTAAAGACCTGCTAAGCCAAAAGTAACATAATCACAGACCTCTATGCTATATAATTCAACTTTGCTATATAATTCACCTAGATGAAATGGGAAATTCCTGTTGATTTGGGTCGGAGCAATCCCAGGCACAGCTACAGGTTGGGCAGAGAAGAGATTCAGAGCAGCCCTGCAGAGAAAGACTTGGGGGTGTTGGTCAATAAGAAAATGAACATGAGCCAGCAGTGTGCGCTTGCAGCCCAGAAAGCCAACCATACCCTGGGCTGCATCCAAAGGAGTGTGACCAGCAGGTCAAGGGAGGTGATCCTGCCCCTCTACTCTGCTCTTGTGAGACCTCACTTGGAGTACTGTGTGCAGTTTGGGTGTCTTCACCATAAAAAGGACATGGAACTGTTGGAACAAGTCCAGAGGACAGCCACAAGGATGATTGAGGGACTGGAGCACCTCCCATATGAAGAAAGGATGAGAAAGTTGGGGCTGTTCAGCCTGGAGAAGAGAAGGTTACATAGAGACCTCATAGCAGCCTTCCAGTATCTGAAGGGAGCCTATAGGGATGCTGGGGAGGGACTCTTCATGAGGAACTGTAGTGAGAGGACAAGGGGTAACGGGGTCAAACTTAAACAGGGGAAGTTTAGATTGGATATGAGGAAGAAATTCTTTCCTGTAAGGGTGGTGAGGCACTGGAATGGGTTGCCCAAGGAAGTTGTGAATGCTCCATTGCTGGTGGTGTTCAAGGCTGGACTGGACAGAGCCTTGGGTGGCATGGTTTAGTGGGAGGTGTCCCTGCCCCTGGCAGGGGGGTTGGAACTAGATGATCTTAAGGTCCTTTCCAACCCTAACTATTCTATGATTCTATGAATTTAGGAAAGAAAAAAACCCACCCCACACTACTATTAAAGACACTTCACTCTTTTTCTTTACTCAGAAATAATTTTCCTAGATTCCCTTTTAGTTTTCCCTGACAAAAAAATGAGAAGTGTTCTATATTGCAAATGATTCTTCAGACTTATTTGGAAAGGACTTGGAATAGGTAGAAGCAGTATCTTATAGTGTCAGTGCTTGTTTGATCCTGAAAGATTAGAAATTACCTGAAAAATAAGAAGGCATGGTGATCTTCTCATATGAGGCAATTTATAACAGATTATATATTGATATAACTAGTTGTAACTGCGGAAAGTACACAGGCAAAGTCATCCACATTGGGAAAGAACTCGGAATTTTCAGTATAATGCTAGAAACATCATCTCTTGGAGAATGCAGTCTCCCCCAGCCGCCTGTATATCCATCCCCTAGTTTCCATCAGAAATTAAAGGTACAATTTTTGAAAGATAGTCAGTACTTATAATCTGAATTTAAAGTGACAAAATAATCTAAGGCATCTCAATTCTACTTCTAGTGGCTGTCCAATTACCATAGGCTTGTGGTAAATGTTGTTAACTATTTATTCCTGAGTTTAATCTGTTCAATGTATTTGTTGTATAGAAACTGAGACGGGAAGTTTTGTATGTCTTACAAAGGACAATGCAAGTGTTTAGAAGGGACCTGGTTGGTGAGATTCATATGTTTCACAGAGTTAATATCAGCATTGTTAGGATATGCATCCCCAAAATAAAATTATTTTCTCAACAACAATTTTACATGTGAACTCTATCAATACAAATACTACCATGAATATAGCTTTTGTCTTCCTCTTTTGTGCTATGTGAATTCTGGCCAAAATGACACATTGTTATTTCTGTCTATTTAGTTCATTCCTGTAGCTAGCCATATGCTTCTGCACATCCAACAAACAAATCAGAAATGATACTTCAACAACAGTAGTATTTTATATCCAAGATTCCTGCTTACCACAGTATTTTAAAGGCATCACATGGTCATCAGAACAATGCCAAAAGAACAGTAAGTACCTGCTGAGGCAGAAATAGGAAGTGCCATGTCAAATACTTAAGTACCTGCACATTATGTTCAATTTATTCTGAAATATAATTGGCTGGAAATTTTAAGAGAAAAGACAACTCACATGCCCCGTGCTAGAAAGGAAAAGGTATAAACTACAAAGCTATCCCCCTGAAGTTGCATTGGTTCTTTTTTTTCCCCAGACTGCACCCTTGAATCCTTTCCTATCAGATCATTGTTTCCAACCACCATTTCAGTTCTATAAGGATACTTCCTCCAAGTGATTCAAAAAAGTAACTGATGTGTTTGTTCAACAGTTACAAACGCCTTCGCTGTGTAACTGTGTAATTTATTGTATTTGTGCCTGTTTTCAAAGTCAGGCTTTAAAAACAAAACAAACAAACAAACAACAACAAAAAAAAAAAAACTGTTGCCCAGTTTATTGTAAACCAAGATGTACAATTAACACTGTAAGCACTATGGAAAAAAGAGCACATGGACATCGCAGGGTGAAAACCTTCAAGTGAAAACACTCCTGGAGATGTAAAATCCCTCTTCAAACTGCAATAGATTTCAAACCCTATGAATTCTGCTGAAAACCTACAACACTGAAACCTCACCATAAAAACTATTTCTTCATGCAGAGCAGGTGATGTTTCAAGTCTCTAAAATTGCAAATTGAACATTAACTCCAGGAGGTGATGGGAACATTGAGCGCAACAGAAAGAAGGAGGTGTATCTTCTGATGTTAAGTGCATCAGAGAGAATTAAGATGTGCAGGAGCAGGAAAAATTAATTCAGAGCTCTGCCAATGAGAAGGCATACAACGTGACTAAAAGAAATTTCAGAGTAACTAACGACAGGAATTAGGATGCATGAAGAATCCTTCTTTCTCATCTCAGAGAAAGCTCTGCATTTGCTGTAGATACCCAGCCAGCAAAGAAGAGGGATTATAACAGAGCATATTACACCAAAACAACTGTAATATTACAAAGGTGAACATCAAGTTTAGATTAGTACTTACATGGAGTATGTGGGATTGTCTAGATTAGAAGCTCCATCCATGCTCAGTCTAATCCTGCAGCACTACTATGTAGTTCAGCACCTGGCAAGAGACGTGCACCTCCAGGCTACCTGCCTTTCCTTGCTCTGCCAATTCACTGAAGTGCTCAACGTGAGCACAAGCCCTGACTGCAGCATCCTGGCACTCTCTTTTCTAGGAAAATCTGGATGCCAGTGTGAATCTAGTTTCAAGGAAACTTGCCAAAAAGGAAAATTTCAATTCCCACCCTGAAACACATGCTCCTCTGCTAAACTTTGCAATGCTTCCAGATTCCATTGTTATTGAACACGATTACCGTATACAGACCACTATTTCATTATTTATAACATCACAACCCAGAGAAAGAGTAAAAAAACCCACCTAAATTTCATCTCATTAATTTAGTTTAACACACTTATAAGCTGGAAGAGTTGAAGAGTTTGAGAGCAGGCAGAAAGAGCATCCCAAAAAGCAGTACCCCAGGACCAATATTCTCAACAGGAGATACCCTTCCAAAGTACCTTTCTGAATACCTTGTACTATTACTTACATGAGCTTGTGGTACCACTATCTGTACATCTCCGTCTGTTTCACTAGAAGACAGTATGGTTTGACTTAAAACTCTCCAAAATGAACCAACAGAAAGAAAGTAGTTTGGAATATCACCATGCCATATACTCATAGGTGAAGGAACTGAACCTGGACAGAAGTCACTGAGCGAACGCATTAACAAGCGTCAACCCGCATCATGATCTGGAGTCCATCTGGAAAGAAGGGTCCAACCCTCCTCTGCTGCATGGTGGCTTGGTGGGTTTCAGGCTACTGGAGTAACAAGCAGTACTGTTCAGTGTGAAGTTAAAATCATCATGCAATCAGACCTGAATACACAAATCTATGTTGATTGACACGCACGTCATAATCAGACATCTTTCTAATCTCTGCTTAACTGCAGGATCTCAAAATGGTATGTGTTTCTTCACTGGAACATGGCTCCCTAATTTGTCAAGATTATATACAGTAAGAAATAGCTATTTTATCATGCATATCCCTTGATCAACATTACTTTGTGCTGAAAAGAATTCAATGATATTTACTACTTAATATTACATAATAATATGATATAATCATATGATAAAATAAGAAATATTAAAGCTTAAAACCTTCAATATTTTCTTCAGGCTTTAGTATCCAATGGAAAAATTATCTCAATCCATTTTTTTTTCCAGACGCAAGTGTTTCCTTCCTAATAGGCAAAGGAGCTACCATTACAGTTTCAAACTTTATTAAGTGTACTATTAAAAAATCAATACAGAATAACTATTATTGGCATGTACAAAGACTGTGTTGGGATAAAGGTTGGTGACATTTAAGAAATCTCACACATGTAAACTTTGACTGTCAAACTCCAAATGGTGGTTGCCCCAAGAAAAAACAAACCCTCCCGTCATCAGATCAGTGCTGTGATTGCTGATGACCTTCCCATTTATGTCACAACCATTTATAAAAAACATTTCTGTCTAGTTAAGAGCTGTAATAAACAAAGGTGAGACGCCACAAAGCCATGCAAAAGCAAGATCACGTAAGGAAAGTGTCTGCAGTTAGTGATACACAAAATGTAAATGCATATTGATGCACATTTCTGTAACATCACTTACACAATTGTTCTGCTACATGGATTTTACTGTTTTCCTTTACAGTATCTTTACACCCTTAATGTTATTTCTCTAGGTATTTTCCGTGCTAAAAATGCTTAATTTGGCTTTTTTCCCTACTGTGACTGACGTTATGTATGACCTTGAATTGAATGCCATTGTAGCAAGCTGTCTCTCGCCGTGGGAGTTCTCTTTTTGTTAGTGCTTGAGCACAGTATCTTTGATTTGGTAAAGCAGCACTTGAACAGCTTATGCAGCACTCAGTAATCTTCTACAGCTACAGAGGTTTACAGTTTGTCCAAGCTCCAGCAGAAACAGCAGTATTTTACACACACATAATATCCTTTTCAAAAAGCACTCTTCAAAGTCCTTTGAAAACACTGAGCTTCACAACCCCCAAAAAGGTAACTAAGAAGGATATAGGTATTTTGCTGCAGCTACTTACAGTGGCAGAACCAGCAGGTATTTAATAGTGCACAGTGAAAACAATAAAACAATGTAAACAGGTTGAATTGCAGTGAATCTTAACGTTTAAAAAGTTTTTTGGTTTTTTGTTTGTTTTTTTTTTTGTTTTTTTTTTTTGTTCCTACGGAGCTCCATAACACGATGCTTGGACAATTCATTAGCAACAATACCAATACTCATGGGTCCAAAACATGAGTCTCCACTTTCCTCACATCATTACAGCAGAGTATGACAAAATCCTAGCAGAAGGCAGTCTGACTAGTTGCCTTCCAGAACTCAGTGGAAACACATACAACTCAAAATCTTATCCCAGCAATATTTCCAAATAAAAGAAAATATACTAATGAAATTGTCCAGGATTTTGTTGAATTGTGCTGTACCTCTGATTTGAATATACAGAACAAATTAAGGTGAACTCTGCTTTGTGATGGAATATGAAATAATCACGCTTCTTGTATCTAAAACAGTTAACAGGATACCAAGTATAATGGCAGTGTACATCTAACCAAAATGACAGAGCAAATAGTGATGAAAAATTATTTCTTTTTTCTGCTTTCTGCTATGCAGTGGTTATAAATCAGAAATAGATAAGACACAGAAAAAAATAAAAAAACCCTCAAACACCAAACAAACAAAAGCAACAACAAAATAAAAACCCAAAAATAAAAACAAGCAACCACTAAAACCAACTATCAGAACACCCCAAACTACAGAACAGAAGCAGTGGCTGCTTAGGTCTGTGTTCAGTCACCTCACTTGCATTTACATTACCACCATGGTTGACAATCTGTCAGCTGCCTGTGCTCTTGGATGGAGAGCATCAGATGCAACAAAGGTAACACAACTATGTCAGACAGTTGTCTTTCTGCGGCAATTGTCATTTCCATTCATTATCCAGGGGTTTAACTCCCTATCTAGCCTGTTTCAGGCAAGTACAGTGTCTGATTAAGGGTTAAGCTTCAGACTGCTCAATTAGGCCTTATTAATTTTGAAAACTTCATGTTGTGTTGAAGAGCACTGCTCCTCGAAGAGTCTTGCCATAGCTGTCAGCGACCACCACCAGCAGCAGCTTCCCCTCACATGACTTAAGGCAGCCAACACCTGCATGCACCTCCACAGGGTGTATGCACTGCCAGTTATATGTGGGGTATACTCATTGGTATTTGACTGACGGGAAAAAGCAGAGGGGAACTCTGTAGCAATGAAACTTTTGTCTCTACTTACCAAAAGCATTCAGAGGGAGCCAAAATAACCAGCTCTCTGGTATTTTGTATACTCTAGAAATCTCTGGGTGACAGTACAATGTGTACTCAGCAAAAGAGGAAAAAAAAAATCTAAACTACAAAGGATTTTTATTTAAACATTAAAAAGTATACTGAGGATGTTGAAGTTTTTCCAAAAAGTAACAATAAGGAGAACTTTCTTCCAAGTTTTCCATGTATTTATGACCTTTTTAAATAAGCATTTAAAGGGATACATGAGCAGCTTAGATGAGATACCTTAAAAATGCCCTGGCCTTCAGAATGTGGGACACTTACAATGTAAAATGAATTATACATATATTATAGGATGTACAGCAGACAACTTAATTTGCACAGGCTATCTACCTTCCAGTGGCTCCAGAGATTTTCACGGCCTCTGCAACACTTGAAAGGTTTGCTACAGCCCACCTTCTTCCTCATCTCTTTTCCCGGCATTATGCCTGACTATTCTCTATATAGGTCAGATTCTCGTGCAGAAAAGACCCCTATCTTTTTGTGATATATCAGGCCACAGTTATGAACTTTTTAAAACTGTACCAACCCCATGACAATTATTTTAATTTCATTCAAAAGTCTTTAAATAGATCATCTTAGTAAATGATTATGAGACACTTTCATATTAAAAAACCCTCCTTCAACAGTGAACTAGGACCACTAATACCAGTTTTCAGGAAGCATCTTCAACCTGTGCACAATTTCCTACCATAGTCAAATATGCCTGTGTTCCACTGTTCAAGAAGCAAATGCATGACTTGTACATGCACCATGTTCACTACTGACGTCAGCCTTTCCTTACAGCTGAACAATAATAGCTTACTAAGTAATAACAACAACAATAAATATACTCAAATTAACAATTCTGCAAACGAGACTTAAAAAAGTCTTAACAATTTTTTGTAATGTGTACCCAGATTACACAGACACGGCTTAATTAAAAACAGGCTTCAGAAACAATAATTGAAACTGATGGTGTGGGTGAAAAAAGAGGACCAAGAAGATTCTTGAGAACTAACCTTCATATCCACCCCATAAAATAATAAACATTCATTAATCTAACTGCAAAATTGCCATTAAACAACTAGAAAAATTGCTTTGAAAATTTCTGACCTTGAACCCAATACCTTAGATTTTCCAATTTAATTTCTAATTCTGAATATTATTTTATCTATACTAGGTTGGGTGAATATGGTTCTTATTGTTTCATATAACTTAAGAACTGCTTAATTTCATATTTACTTAATTAAGGCTCACGAACATTATTTGCTGCCTGATATTTTCTCATTGGGTAAGCTGTGATCATTCAACTGTTAAGTTGAAATGTTCTACCGAAATAAGCATTTCAGGAGGAAAATAAAAAAAAAAACAATCTATGATGTATACTGGAAAAATACTGACCAGTCATCAGTTTTTCAAGAAATATAAAATATACAGATGGTTTGCTTCTTCCTACTTTGTGCATTTCCAGACCCGGGGTATTTTTCACTTAACTGACAATCTGCTAACATGCTTTAGCATTCAATCTGAATCCAAAAAGTGATGTCTAGATGCAGAAATGCATGTGTTTCTGCTTGCAGGCCTTCACGGTTTTACAATTTTATGGAGACAAAGCATCGCTGAGATTCCATTAAATAATACCTCACAAAGGGAAGAGCTAACACTGAGGTGGATCACACAAACATCTCTTCTTACTCTAGGTGGAACCAACAGCGTCTACCTTGGGCAGGGTGTAACTACAGAGCAACCATACAGTGAACATCCACAACAATGAGCAGCTCAAGCATCTGAGATAGAACTGACATCCTTGAAGAAGTCACAAAAGTTGTGGTCTTGAGCTCCCCTTCAAAATATACCATAATAGTAACTCTACCTCACCCTGCACTTCTCTTATTCAGCAGTGCATTATTTATCTTATCGGCTTTTACATTCCTTTAAGTTAAATGTAGGAAACCACTGCCAAATGTACTTTGTCATGCAGCTTTGTAATGGTCAAGGAACTACTAATACAGACTGCATAGAAAATGATAAATAAGCATATTTTCCAGAACATTACATTCTTGCTGTGTAGTAATTACTGTTTATACTCTATGTACCAGGATGGTTTGGTTTGTTTGTTTGTTTACTAAATTAATAGTTAAGAACGCAGTAACAGTCCCACACAACATATCAATACCTCTTGGAGATTAAACTCTGCTTAATAAAAAAAAAATTAAAATTTAATGGGTATCATTAAATTTGAGATACTTGGCTCCAAGACTGTTGCAATAAGTTCTGATAAGCAGTTGAGCATGTGAGGTGTACATGCCAACGCAGTCCTAACAACTGTTGGTTGTGCTAAGCTTTATGTGAGATAGGTATGATATTGCCCAAGATAAATTGATATACAGACCATGTTGTTATCACTTGCAGCACTTTGATCATGTAAAGGAACATCAAAATTAGGAGGGGTGGAAGATGAGAACTGCGAAAGTAACAACACAGCTTTGTTATGCATTAAAGCCACAATAAGTCCCTTAGGTTTGAGCAATTTAAATAATCGGTTTCCTGTTCATGATGTCATTAAATTTGGACAGATATGGAGAAGATAATACAATCATAAATGAACACAAATAACCTAAACACAAAGTGGCACAGTAAGTAATTGCAGCTACAGAATTTAAGATCTGAAACCTGCAGGTATACAGGGGAATATAAATTATGACACCGCTAAGCAATAAAAACATCTGTCGAGTTTATGGGGAATAAAAATTTAAATAAAAACATTTCCTGGTCTGTTCAGCCATAACAATGTTCTTTTGTTTGTACTCCCTGTAATTTAGATGCTTGACAACTTCATTCAACCTTCAGAAGCACAAACAGGTATTGATTATCTCTGAACATCCTAATGACTGGAAACTGGGACACAAACCATAAAAGTAGAGTTCCTGGTTGCAAGAAATTATAGTTTGCCCTACAAGATAGCACAATAAATCAGAGAACAAATCAGCCAACACAGGGCTCTGGGGTCACTGAATTGATGTTGACACATTACAATAATGAGAACTTGAAAGACCTCATGCCCTATTGATTTTCAAGCTGAATCATTGCCACTGCAGGAGATTACAAGACTGTGCACTGGAATCATGACCCACGTGGGAGAGGCTGATGAAAAATACAAACAATTGCGCCAAAATAGTTCTTTACCTGTATCTATTATAAATTAATACCCTTCCTTTGCCCTCCCCAAGGTCTCAGACTGTAATTCAATCAACATTTAACTCCTTAACTGTCTCACTTAAAACTAATTCCTCTTTCTGTTTTCTTCTTTAGCTACATTATATAGCTACATAACATAGACTTGAAGCGACACTTTAAAACATCTCACAGAAACTGCACAATAGATAAAACAGCCTACAAGAATTGCTTTTTAATGCTTCAGTAGCTTTTATGGTTCACTCAATAGCAAATTATTCTATGATATAAAAATAATTCCAATAATCACCAACTTATTTTCTACATACAATAGAGAATACAATATGTAAACATCAAAAGCCTTGCCATCAGCTAAAGGAAAAAAAAAGCTCCTCTTTTTCTTCTTTTACTTCCACTTGACAGCATTGAGAACCAGTAAGTTGTTAGAGAAGTGACCAGTGACACCAGATGATTACAGTACTGTCACGACAAAAAGAGCAGTTATAATTTGCACTGCAGCAAATTACTTTAGGAGCACATCGTTTTGCTCAAGGGGAGAAAATAATACCTCTATTATCACTACCAGCCAACAGATCTCATGCTATGCCACAGAGGTGGAAATAAAGAAACTGTTTAACTAATGGCCTCCATAGCAAAGTTTGAAATTCTGTTCTCCTATTGGCCATAAGTACTTTTAAACTACTTAAATGACGTCCATAATAAAGCATAATTGTTTGTTGACTTTCAAGACAGAAGAAAGAAAAGGCTAATTTGGAGGAAGTGAAAGGATAAAGAACCAGGTAACCTGTGGCAAACAGAAGACACTTCACCTTTCAGTGCACATACCAGTGAAAGAGATTAGAAGTTAGTTAAATATATCCTAAGGATGAGCTCTTGTTAGGCTCCTTGGAGATATGTTTTTAATCAGTAGCTCTGCACTTGGCATTTATGTCTTTGGCAGGGGGTGGGGGGGATTTTTCAAATAATTTCTTTCTTCCATCTGAAGTTCAGTGTCATCAGCAAGACCCCAACAAAAGAGGGGACAGAGGGACAATGAATCACAATTTATGTTAGAGGCAGAGCCTTACAAGTTCCTCTCAAATTTTAAGGTGCTTAGCCTCAACCCACCTCTCTGAGATGCAGGTATGATTAATAACCTCACTTACAATGTGAAATTAAGACAAAAGGGAAGTAGCACCCACCTCCACGTTTGCAAAGGAACACAGGCATTTGTGCGTGATGCAGGAATAATGCAGATGTGCTAGGATGCAGTTCTGAACACACCCATTTCTCCCAATCTCTCTGCCACCACCAGAGCACCTGCAGTTATTTGTTTGTTCCTTCCCTCTTCCCAGAAGAGTAGCTTAAGGTACCTCAATTTTTCTTTCTGCCCATACCCAAATTGCTGCTACTTTATCTCATACATAAGCCTGGTAAGTACACTTAAACTAGATGATCCTCTCCCTGATGTTCCCTGAGAGGCATGCTCAAACAAATTAGCACACCTCAACTGCACTAAGTGTCGCAAAATCACCAGCTATAATCATTATTAACAGGGAAGAAAACACTCCACAGTAGTATCTCCTTTGGAATAGTTGGGGGCCTCCTGGCAATTTCAGTTACCAACAGGCAACACAGTAACTGTAGCATAACACCAGCCACCTAAAGCCAGTCTTTTCTAGGAGGAAAATTTAATCTGTTTCCTCTAACAAATTAATAATTCTTTGACATTTGGGAAATACTATTAATAGAAAATCAAATAAAGAAGATGCTCAGTGTTACACAGAAAGAACAAGTGGCAATAAAATAACAAACATTACTGGTTGGAAAGTGCAGGTCTTTTAACGTTCTGAGAAGAGAGTGCACACGCGTGCAGACAGGAGCAGCCCCACATGAATAACCAGTGTGCCTGCTGGTCCCGCCCGCAGCCTGTTGAATGGCCAATGGGATCACAATGTCCCCCAGGATGTTGGCCTGCTTTGGGTTCATCCCTTCCATAAGGACACTGTGAACTTCCACAGCAAAGAGAACCAAACACACTCAGATTACAAACACACTGGGAATGTTTCTCATTTTTTATTGACTGTTTTATGTTCTGAGAACCAGTTCTATTAGGTGAAACGTTATATTCAACACTCTCCTTGTAGTTCTGTAGCTCCTACAGAAACCATACTAGTAAATGTAACAAATCCTTAAGCTCATTTTGCTAATACCAATCTTCATTAATAGCATGGTAAAATTCATAACATAATAATTTTCACAATCATTTGACACTAGATAGCATTAAGATATAACCATATAACCATTTTTCATAAAAAGTCACATAAATTGAGGGGATAATCTATTGTGCAAAAAAAGCCAACTCCTTAATACCAACAAAATAGCTTTTAAAGAAATTATCATGCAACAAATATTTGGACAATAAAAATGGCTATAAATGCATTATTAATAGTTGTATTTTAGCAATACAATGGGAAAAAGACTGTAATTTGATGAAGAAAACATGTCAGCACTAAAATGCTTACTGCCACCTTTTGTGTTGATAAAGTCTCAGGAGCATCACAGATACTTTGTGAACCTTCGCTACACTGGTTGGGACCCCTGGGCAGAGTAAAACAATTACTGGAATGTGATATCCTACTAGGAACCTTTCCTATGATTTGCAATAGACACACCTGTTCATGCGGCAGGAAGGCTAGCTAGACTGTACGAAAAGAACACTGTACAAGAGGGTACATGAGAACATCAATGGTAATGACAGAAGACTGAATGGGTTAAAAGCCCCTAACATTCTCATGTGAAAACCAGGTAAAAACAATATTATAATTGCTTACTTTTTCAAGGAAATAAAAATGAGAGTCAAAATAATATCAATGGTGCACAGAACTAGAAAGGTCAGTTCTCAGGAAAAAGAACACAAGAATGTGCAATGAAAATTAACAGAAAAGTAGAAAGACACTAATTCAGCCTGTTAGGATTCTTCTAAGCATACCAGGTGTACATAACGGTAAGACTTGGAGTCAGAGCATGTGTCACCAAATACCGAAGGAAGTTTAAGAAATGTTCAAAGAGGAACCAATTCTTCATACCCTGATGTCTAAAACCTGCTGCATTGAGGACCAAAGTCATCCCTTCAATATTAAATACCAAGAAAAATCTTTATGGGGCAATAATGATTTGCTTCTGGAACAGTTTCACACCCCTTCACCTGAGGTATCTGGTGCTTGGTGCCCTGCTCTGCCAAAGCTAGAAGAGGTATTAAATAGACACAAGTCTGATCAAGAAACTGTATTCCTCTCTACCTGTTGTCTTTATTTAGAGGGAAAGACTGAAGGTCTTGGGAACACATGTTTACATTACATGATTCGACTGCTTTGATAGAATTGCAGAGGTTTAAACTGTTTACTTCTCAGTATTGAAACCGAGCTGGGATTTTCACATCAGCCACACGATGTCACTGTTGGTAAGCAAAAATTTAAAAACTTGCGTATTTGTCGGAACTCAAGTAACAGTTCAGGCATGGTCACTTTCACAGTTTCCTTGCTCCTTTAAGGATATCACAGAACAACTTACTGAAGCTGAAAGATGCCACAATGTAATACACTGAAAACTTCTAAGAGTGTCTGAGTAAAAACGAAATTATATGAACATTACCAGTTAATGCTGAATAACAACACTGGCAATGCTAGAATACTTATGTTGTTTGCTGTCTCACCATGATGTCACTAGTATGTTTGTGCGTTCCCATCTCCATATTTCACTGGCTTGGAGTTTTGGAAGGCTGATGAAAATTAATCCACACTACGCTTACAAATTTCATTAAGAAAATACATTAGTAGAACATAAGCTACACCTCTCATCAGAAAATCATCAGGTCTGCCCTTTCCCACATCAGTGTGGAATGCCACTGATTCAAACTGAGTAACTGGCTCAACAAACTGTGTGCCTTGCTTAAAGAACACGATTTTCCACTTGAACAGGGGAAGGAGTTATACCATAACCTGCCCCGTAACCCTTCAGCACACATCTTTTTCGGACCTAACATTTTAAAACATAAAATACACTTACTACAAAATTCACATTGTTGCTAAGGCACCATGTAATTCAAGCCTTTCTCCCAGTCACCCAAAACTGTAGAGAGAATGAAGACCTGAAGATAACAGAACCACTGTAAAACATATCCTTTATACCTTAGAACTAAAAAACCAACTGTATAGATTCTTTAGAACTAGATTTTTCTTGTTGGAATACCATTGACAAAAGATTCAAAGTAACTTTTCTTGAACACTTGCTTTCTTTTTGATGTCTCAGTACCATTTTTCCCCCTATAATCTCTTTGTATCTCCTACTAGTCCACACTGCGTGCCATATTTAGGGTATGAGAGGTTAAAAGTCACACTATATCAACTTCTAACTTCAAACACTGTAATGTGGTTCATTCTTTTGTGCAGTCATGAATAAAAATCTGTCCTAAATGAGGGCTGGGAAGAAGATACTAGTAAATGTCAACTTCTGTGACTGTTTGAGGCTATTTATCTTGCATTAAAAAGTCCAGAAGATGTATAAGACACTACATATGGTATAACATATACACTGATATATCCAGATATAAGCTAAAAACTGTAAGAAAATAGAGCAGAAATATGAAAAACTACAAAAGGTGGATGTATTTGACTCAGTATTCTTTCCCTCACCATCTGTATTGACAGACTTTTATTTTTTAACGCTTCTACACAAAAAGAAATTAGAAAAGAAATCATAATTGTAAATATTGAAGATGGTTGCCATGTTTTTTCAAATCCCTTGCCCATTTGTTACAAGATACTGCTGTGTATCTTGTGTCTTTCTTGTTAACATTTAATGGAGTACTTCCATAAACATACGTTTGTTCTTTTTCTCGACACTTTCCTCTGTCACTGCGACAGATGGCTTTACACTGAAGCATATGAAAATACTAAGTTTTTTATAAACCCGTTGAAGTTTGAAATGTCAGCAAGCAATAAGTATCTTGGCAGCTATTTCCTTAATACAGATATTACAGAATGCTATTGTTTCCACTTCAGTTTCCCATTTGCTACAGTCTATTCTAAAGCAACAGTTTTCTTTGAATGTAATTAATAGTAGCATTGCTTCATTCAAAATGGTGTAATTTCTAAGCTGAATAGTAGGTTTTGCTATCCGCCTGTCCAAAGAAAGGTAAAAGGTGATTAGAAGAACAATGGTTAGACACAACAGGGGCTTGTGCCATACCACAAAGGAGTCCAGAGCACACTGGGACTTTTTCCCTACTGTTCCTCCTCTGTCTTTAACAAATGTGTGCTTTCAACGGCGATTGGTAGAGGACTGTCTTCACAGACGTGATTCCAGTTCCCTCTAACCCAATCTTCTGTCCTATGCCAAACCATTCGTTGGCTTCAGTAGAGCAAAATATAAAATTAAATATTGAGAAAAGCAGTCCAACAGGCTTATCCTTCTCACAATGCTTAGACTGAACCAAGAACTTCAATTGCAGTTTGTAAACTAAAATGCCTGAGCCAAGAACCAGTCATATGCACCGACTGGTTAGGAACATATCCTTTTAATATTGTTTCCTTATTCAGAGCTTTTTTGGACTGAGGCTGTCAGTGCCTATACAGAATGAGTAGACTACTACAGAAAATGAGGCAACAGAGCCTTTCTGGACCCAAGGCACCCTTACACTTCTTAGATAGCAAGTCTCAACTGCTCTAAAATGTTCTGTCTAATCAGCCTTTTATTCATAAACCATAATATTATGTCAACAATAGAAGATGGAAAAGTTTGTGCAGTTGTCACAAAAAATAAAAATTATTATCTATAAATAAAGCAAAAATATATTGAAAATAGCTTAGTTTAGATTATGTGTTTGCATTTTAAATTCTAAAGGCAATGCTAAAGGCATAAGGGAAGCCCTCCTATGTAATATAGACATTGTAAGAGTTTATATAGAAGCAATTCTTCAAATGCATCCAATTCTATTATACCTGCCTAGACCCTTATTGAGAGGATTATTCAGTGCTTCCATAAATATAGTCCAAGAGTTTTCCCCAGAAATAAGTGATGAACTACATACAAGTTTCACCAGCAAACACACTGTTCTAAGATGAAACACTTGAGAGGGCAGCTGGGAGCAGGGATTGAAGAGATGCACCCTGGTTACTGCACTGAACTAAGAGAAAGAATCAAAAAAAAAAAAAAAAGCCCCAAAGGAAGACCAAATTTTATCAGTAACTTTGCAAAAGTCTATTATTTTCCAATCTCTGTTTCTTGAGAAAACCTTTATAATATTGATTCATTGCCTTTCCTCACAGATGTGTAAAAATAGCAAGAATTTCTACCAAAAACAGAGGTAGAGACATAAAAGAGATCCACCTGCTGAACAAGACATAACTTCAACTTTTGAGGAAGACTTTCTGGTTTAGGAATAGGAATACACAGAAATGAGAACAAGTTTTGTCTTTTATAAATTCTATAGTATGTCTTCACATACAAAGGCACACAGCTGCATTTTTCTGACATTTGCTTTCCAAAACTTTCCTAAGAGCTTCCAGGGATGGAAATCCCATAATCTTCCTAGCCCATCTAATTAAATATTAAGTATTCTTAATATCAGGAAGCATTTCTAATACCTAACCTAAATCCTCCTTTGTGTAATTTAAGCCTACAGCTTCACATCTTACTCACTATGGACATGTAGAAGAACCCATCAATGCTGTTATGTCCAAATGCATGTTAGAATTTGCTCCTTTAAGCAGAAATGCAGACTACTGTCTGCAATGCTGAAAGATCAAATGAAACATTTGTTAGTAACTCAAGTTAAACCCAAGTATTTTTGTAGCTCTACATTATGCAGAAAAATAAAATGGAAATTTCTCAGTGGGGAAATAAAGGACGATTCCTTTTAAAATGCCAAATATGTCAAAGTAGTAATGCTTGCTTTATCTTCTTCCATGTTTCCAGTTTTCTTTAAATATAAATAACATTTATTATTTCATTAAAATGACTAAAAAGGATTTTTAGTTACCTAACCCTCCTCCCCACCCCCTGGGAAATAACTGCCTGAAAAAAAAAAATGTTTGGATCCAGTTAGAATTTCACAATCTTCATGCTGCATAGACATAAAGATTGGGGGGAACAAACATATACATTCTGCATGCCATTTTTTAATATAATCCCCCATAAGAATCTCAGCTCTTCATCCATCTTTGTTTTCTGTTATCTTAATGGGCACGATGTCCTTAGCTCCTCTGTAGTTTAAGAACAATGCAATCAACCTCACTTCTGTGGATGCACAAGATAGTCTACCTGAGTCATATATTCATGGTATGTGATCAGCTGAAGTTTGCATACCCTACTTTTCTTGTTCTACTGCACAGCCGAAGTCAAGCCACACACCAGCCAATGATTCACACATAATTATTTAAAAATAAAGTCATTTTCATTACCTGAACAAGGTTTATTACAAATTTCTGGACTTGCAGCATTTTCTGTACTATCTTCCAACTCTGCAGAAGCATTTTCCATTTTTTCCACTGTTGTTCTTTATCCTCAGCTCTGAGTCACTGACATATCCCACTGCTTGCCAAGTCTGCCCAACTAATAACATCAGATGATGGAATAATACAGGCTGGAAGAAGGTTACCCAAGAACAGCCCTTCAGATCTTCTTGGATATACCCCCTCTAAATGCAGAGATGCTAACTGGTCAAGTAGAGTATGATGCTAGCACCACTTCACAGCTTTTCTTCCAAAAGACCCCTTCTTCCAGACCCTTGGTCTTGTGTTTCTTCTCTCTCCATACTTGCCTTGTGAGGTTATATTGACAGGATAAGTATACCTAGTAATAATAATTATTCTGAGAAATGCTGTGAAACCAGAGCAGGCTGAGCTAATCAATTCTTGAATGTATCAGCAAAAGCATTTAATGTTTATCTTTTTATGAGACAGATGCTCATACAGACCTATATACAAACACACTTCTATAAATTCAGGAGCACAACAGGTTCTGAAAAGTTTCTAGTACACTTCAGCAAAATAACCAACCTCATAACCTCTGTCTCAAAAAGTCCAATACACAGCTTTGTGACCTCAAGTCAGCTGTGAGAACCACAGTCTCCAAGATCTAACAATATCGTACAATAATCAATACATAATCTTGATTATATTATAAATCATGGACAATGTTTGGTTCCCAATCATTAAACTATTTGAATTTAATGTTTTTATTTAAATAAGAAATGTTCAAAAAGCATATCTTAGCATAAGTAAATATTCCCAAGCCAAATACAACAGGTTGAACCAAAATGCAGAAATCAAAGCATGTGTGGGACATAAAACTGAAGTGCAAATTGGAATCACTGGCACAGAAGACTGACGCAGGGGAAAGGGGAGCCTTTTTTTCCTTCGAGTCCACTGGGAAGATGAAACATGAAGATCATCTGCATCATGGGAGATTTTCATTTGTCTAGAAAAATTGCCCAACTTTTTGAGACAGTAAAGATAGTTAAGCACTGGAACAGCCAGTCTAGGAGTTGATAACTTCCCTTACTGACAGCTTTTAAACATTAGTTGTATGCCTGTCACAAATGACACTTCTAAAGATGATTCTTTCAGGGAGTAAGGCAGGATTCAATGGTATGGAAGAGCAGTCGTCTCCATCACTGCTCTTCTATGATCACTGAATATGTCATGTTAACATCAGGATGGAATTTTGTTCAGTGCTTGCTCAGTTTTGTGCAGGTGAAAACAAACAAAAGCAGAATTACCATACTGCCTCCCCTTTTCAGAATGCCTTGCTCCAGGTCTGGATCATAATAATTAACTAGAAGAAATGCTAACATACAAACATGCTGCTTCTTTTCATTAGAAGAAATACTAACATACAAACAGGCTTGAGCTTTACTCTATTTTTCATTGTTTGGTAGTTAATGGTTGCTACCATTAGGAATAGCATATAAGATAACAGCTGTATAACATGGTTGATTTTTAGTATTTGTATTTACTCATTTAAGAAGATTGTTTCCTTTTAGTTATGGCATGACTTGATGAAAGGAGTTTTTTCCTCCAATAGGACATGCAAGGATTGTGTAGGAGCTCAGTCTGCTCCACCTATGGCCCAGGCAAAAGAATACCAGCATCCCTGCATACACCCTGTAGAGTTTCATTTCATTGGCAATTCACAGACTGAAACACATCTCAAGACTGAGCTCTTGTCTGACTCTAGTTTTCCAGTCTTAAAAACCAGCCTCAAGTCACTGTATTAATTATGGGTGCAATCAGAGAACCACAGCTTCCACACCAAGTTGGCAAACCACTCTGTTCTCATAAGTCTAAAATCCAGGCAAACAAAAGTTCTAAGCTACTGTATGACTGTGCTGAATTTGATCTCTCTCTTCTCAAATTTATAAATACTATTCAGAAAGATGGAGATGTCCTGAAAATACAATTGGAAATAAATACATTAAAATACCCAATGCCATTCTTAACATCTGTTAGTAAATAATACCTCCTGCTGTGGCTCAAAGAAAGAACTATCATGAACAAAAAAGGCTCGTACTTCCAGATATGAAAGTCAAAATAGAATTGATTCCCATGGCTTCTCTCCTGGTAGAAAGTTCAGTCTGCCATGTATGGATTTTTAACTGTGCTGACACTGGGAAAGTGGTTGACTGAAATTCTGTTTGGACTAGACTGAAATTCTATTTGAAATAAGTTCTGTTTCTTTGATGATTTCTCCCCCCCCAAGCAGCAGTATCCTGATTTACCTGGTAACTCTCAAGATCAGTGCAGAATTAGAGTTTCATGTGGTGCTGGCTTAACTGGCAAGGTGGAAAACCAGAACATTGTGCCACTGTTCAGCATACAGACCTAATTAATACATGTTTTAAAAATATCAAAAGTCTTCAAATGAAAACATTAGATGATAATTCATTTTTAATCTAGTCTTGCAAAATAGCCTAAACAAAAATCAATGGTTTGAGATTCTTCTATATCAAAACCAAATATCAAACTTTTCCTGCACACACAGCTGGCAGCAGATATATTCTTCTGAAGATGAATCTCTTCCTTTCACATACACCACTTGTTGATATCACACATTAAAAGGTTGGGTCATGACAAATCAGAAGCCAGAGCTAAACTGCCGACCCCAGGATTACAATACCACAGGACACATTGTGCCAGAAAGGTCATTTTAAAGAGGTGAACACTTGATGCTAGCACAAAACCATAAGTCATCTAAAACAGTACAAAAGGAGAGAGCCATGATCCTGCATTAGGGTTTGATATAAATGTCATGTTCTTAGAAGACTTGCTCCAGTGTAACTAGTTCTTCAAAGATACTGAGTCTCATCTTAAATAACATTATCCACTGAAACGATGCTATTTTTGTTAGAGCATCATAATAGTGCAAGTTCTCAGCAGCAGCCTTTATAAATCCCCAAATAAGCAGCAGTGATGTGCCACACGTGCCTCTTGCTTCACTTTACTGTAACAGGTTTTAAAGTAGAGAGCAGTTAGATTCAGGTTAATTACTAGTCAGAAACATTCTCATCATTCCTGGATTCCTAATATTCATGTAATCAGAAAATTTGACTTTAACAAGGAAAACATTCATGTTAAAAACATGAAAGTGAGCTGAATGATATATGAACTCCAGGTACACTAAACTGAATAAAGTATTTGTGTTTGTTTCTCCTGAGAATAAACATATTTACATACAAACTGAAGGTGCAGATGTAAAGTAAGAGGATTTTTCAAGAGTTCCTGGGTCTGGAGTTGTACTCTTTTTTTAACACCTGAGAGAAAAGAACATTTTGAAGTTTTTATGCATCAAAAAAAAAAAAATAGTGGAAGCATATTAAGCTGAGGCAGTAAAACTGGGCTTTTTGTCATGTTTGATTGCTTGAATTCATTAACTGCTTGTTCTGACTCAAGCAGTTTCTCCGGTTTAGTACTTCAAAAAAAGTTTGTGTGTGCCTCTGCGTTTGTGAAAGGCAACTACTAAGCAAGTGCGATACTATGGTTTGTTTTTTTTTAATATCCCTGACCATCAGAAAGTCTCATTCTTCAGAAGCCTTATTGCTGAGCATGAAATCTGTAATTAGCTGCAGAACAAAAGTAGTCCTTGACTGCAACCTGATGGAAGCTGCCATACTGGGCTTTACTGCCAAAGTCAAGAAGGCAAAAAGCAGTCTATGCAATTGAACACTGTTAAATGAAATCGAACACAGACTGGTCATGACGAAGAAAAATATAAAGCAGAAATGCTTACTCTCTATTCCAATCTCCCAAAGCAAACACATTCTCACACTGTACAGACTGAAGATCAAGTAAAATAAAAACAGTGCATGTACAATGTCACTGAAGACAGCAACTTTACTACATTCTTTACTACATTAACATCTTCATTTGATGCCTTAAAAATAAAAAGGAAAAACACCAAAATGAAAATACTTACTCGTGTAGTTACAGAACTCCATGACTGACAAGAGATCTCAGCCTATATACTTAAAACTTTACTGATGGAAAATTTACAAAGAAATGCTAACAGAGAAGTTTCTCAAACATCCACTTCTTTTTGCTAACCTAATTGTCTGGTATCTCACAATCTCAGATCTCTTGAATTTTAGAGAAAATGTATTAATGATGCATCTTCATACATGAAAAGCCTACACTTTCATCTGGTGACTATGTACTTAAGTCTTGTATCCAAAAAGGCATACCTGTGAAGATCAATCATCTATCAGTGTATTCCACTGCATTTGTTATTTCCTGGCAACTCATTTTATGAGAACTATTCCTTTGTAACATATTCCAAAACAAAATTAAAAGCAGGTAACTTTTCCAAATTTATCTTGAGATAGATTGGAAATATTACTATTTATGGCAGCATAATGTTTTGAAAAGTAAACCTTATTCTCACAAAAAGTTAATAGTTAATTTCAAAAGTCATGCTTAGTTCCTAGATGTTCTAAATTCCATCCCAGTCTTACATATTGAAACCCCAAAACAAGGAAAAATCATCTGAGGTAATCAAGGCCCTCTGTAGTCTTTGTCCCCTCTCTGAATTGTAGAAATATACTATCTTGTGACATCATCATTCTAAGAAAAACACCAAAATCTGTATTACTGAAGCCAACCAAGCACTTGACATAAATAGGCTTGAGCCATCTTAAAAATAACTCCTTCTTAGCACATTACTTAAATCAAAATATGAAGTAAAATTTAGACAAGATATTTCCTATGGTTAAAATTCTTAACACACTTTCCTTTTTTTTACTTTTCATGGTTTTTCTTGTTCACAATTACTGTCACAATAGCTCACACTTTCTCTTCCTTCTGTTTTCCAATTTGATGTTTTATTTGCCATTTCTAACATATTTATCTTAATAAAATTTATTAATATTTAATGGCTATATTTCTAATGACAATATAAAAAGTCTAAACTTCTAACATTAGACTTCAGTAAATTTTTCTAAACCTTTTATAGCATTTAGTATACTACAATGATGTCACTGTATGAATCAATTTATTACTTGTTCCTGGAAAAGTTTTGTGGCTCATGAGCAAAACTGAGACCCTAAATGAAAATTTTATCCAAAAAAAAATTAACAATTCCATGATAAGGATGCTACTGAAGTAACTGGTTTGAAGTTATAATGACTGAATATAACACCTTGCTAGATAAGACTAAAAAAGTTGTTTCATCCATCTACTGTTGTCATTCTGACTGCAAATATTCATTCATGCAAGAGTAGGTAAAAACCTAAAGCTAAATCTTTCTAAAACTGTATTTGGAAAGGAGTACAATTAATTCTACTTTCACTTGCCGTGGTATCAGTGTACTGGATATTGAGATGGCACCGACTAAATATAACTTCCTGCCCACATATTAAAGCGAAGGCAATGGGAACGTGAGATACTGTATGTTTACATCTAAAATACCAGGAAATACGGTACTGCTTTAGGAAAGAAAACTTTGAAACAGATAATAAAATCTTATCTAAGAGATACATGGGTTTAAAGGAAGTAAAACGGATGACTGATAGACACTACACATGCACTCAGAGAAGCACCCAGAGAGAATCAAACCTAGAAGCCCACAGTTTCCGTTAAATGAATCAAATATGAAACCAGTGATACATACACCAATATTGCTCTTGCTGTAGACAAGCAAATGCTCTTCACTTAACAGCAGTTTTGCTCACTTTTCACAAGTCAACCTCATTCAAAAGCAGATCAACAACATGAGTATCAAATATATGTAAGAAAAAAGCTGTAATTTATGTATAGAATATCAAGACACAATCTTTACACATGCCCATTGCTTCATTTTAGAACTACGTATGAAACCAATGTACTGTACATAAACCATTTTTTTGAACATATTTCATAAGCAAACATAACTGTGAACTTTCTATTTAACACCTGCATAATTCCTAACTACATCTGCATCAAGACCAAATACCTCATCACTACAGAACTGACAAAAAAAAAGACTGTTTTGGATCTTACTAAATTCCTGAATATGCAGCTAAATGAAATACATGACATGGAATTTAATGTAGGGTCCTGACAGCAATGCGATTTTATGGTGCCTAAGCTGCTAAACCAACCCTTACCATCTGAAATGCATCACGCCACTACTGGACTGTGCCATAGGCTTCAACATGTGCCAGCCAGCATTATCAAATACACAATACCACTAAGTGGGGAAGAGATACCCTCCTCAAAAGCTAGCAAAACCCACTTTCCCTGCTCCTCTCAACATTTTTTCCACACTTTGAAGTGTGTGGGTTTTTTAAAGAAAAACAACTGCTAAAGTCATTAAAAGTATTTAAATTACTCCACAATAATATCCCACTGGCAACTGGTATGCACCTTTAAATCCCTGTCTTTTATACTCTATTTCCACCATTTTTTTTAATGTGCATATATATATAAATGGGTTCTTAGTTAAATGTATCTGGATGTCTAAATTGCATTTATTAAGAAAATGTCACTGTTGATTTGTCCCATGTGTTTTAACAAGTACAGAATAAAACTTCAAATTCTTCATGTAAATTGTGTTTTCCAACATCATGATTCTATGCCGATAATACTCAGGTATCCTAAAGTTAAATAAGCAACCGGGTTGGTCAAGAACCCTGTAAACTGTCAACTAAGAAGCAATACTTCACCTGGCAAAACCGTTTCTAACGAGATTCCTGCCACTATTCATATCAACGCTAACATATATCCCATCAAAAGGAAGTGAAATAGCTCTCTGAAGATGAAGTTCACATAAACTTAGCCAGGCACAGTTCATGGACAAATAATGCCCGCACCCGTTGTTTTCTGCAAGCACGCACACACTCCGGTGCTCACTCAGACCGACAAGCCCATACGGCGCACACACACAAGCACAGCCGAGAACACAGGGACGGACGTACCGTGCAGTGGAAGCGCAGCCCCGCAGTCAGTCCGAGCTCAGAGCGGACACAGCCCGGAGGAGCCGGCAGCCCACCGGCGCGCCTCCCGACCTGCTCCCGCCTTCATCCCGCCGCGGCTCGGCCCGAAGCCCCGCGCACACACCAGCCTCGCCGCCTTCGAGTAGGGGAGTCGCTGGCTCCGGTTGAGCCCCAGCAGCCAAACATGCCCCTGGCCCGGGGCCGCTCTCCGCCGTGAGCAAAGGCTGGCTGCCCGCCCGCACACCGCCGGCCCCGCTCCCGCCTCACCTGACGGGCGCCTCCCCCGTCCGCGCCAGCCGCCGCGGTCCCATTGCCGGCTGCCGAGCAGCTCCCGCTGCCCCGCCAGGTGAAGCCTGGCAGAGCGGCGGCGCCCCCCACCCCGTCCCCTCCTCCGCGGCCGTCCCGGGGCACGAGCACCTGCGCGCCCCTCCGGCCTCACGGCAGGCACCTGACCGAACGGCGACTGCCCCCCCCCCCCCCCCCGGTGCGGGACAGCGCTCGGGCCCCGCGGCGTGACTCTCCGTACCTCCGGCTCCTGCCCCTCTCCCGGTCCCTGCAGCACTCGCGTTCAGTGGAACTGCTTGGATTGAGGCGCAGCTCAGTTCAACCCCACAGCTTTGCCGAAAGGGAGGTGGGCAGGGGGCGAACTGATTACAGACGATAACCCATTTATGGAACATCTTCATGCATGTATTAAAAACTAGATACTTACTAAAATACTAGACATGGTGCCAAAGTTTGCAAGGCTCCACGACTTTGATCAATCTATGTAAACAAAACAGTTAACATTTTGTTATACTATTTAACCAAAACAGTTAATATTTTCATTAAATGTTGATTCATTTCTTGTGAAATTCTGAATTTGTTTAATAACAGCATTACAGACCAAGTTATTTTTATGACAAAGACTGGCTGGATCTGCTGCAAAACCTAACCCCCTTCCACAGGAGATGGTAGCAGCTAACCCGTTTGTGGAGCAGAGAAAAAAAAACCACAACTGTTTCAGATTGACATTAAAAAATGATGTCTTTCACCACACAAAATCACTGTGGGTAAGTTGTTGCTTCAAAGTACATCTACTTACCAACTGGAGTTCCAAACTGCAAACAAAGAACAACTTCTACTTGAGTGAGACATTCTAAGGATACTGCTCAGAGGAATTCTCCAATCCTACACCATGTCATACCACACAGGTACTACTTCTCAAAATAATTAAAAATTCAGTAAAATGTCCTTCCACATGTGTCACTATTCTGCAACCAAATTTTCTAAGAAAATTATTTCTGTTAATCACTCCCTTTTTGCTTATGTAAGTCAAAGAATTTTCACCCACTTCTGGCAGAACAGGAGAGATAAGGTTAAATGTGTTGTATGAAGACTGAAAATCCACAAAATAATGGCAGATTCAGATTCCGATTTGATAAGGTTTTCCTTGTTTTGAAGATCTTGTTGTTGTCATGCTCACCTTATTACCTGAAAGGAAAACTATCTGGCTCCACAGACTCTGGGACAATTAAGGCATCACAATAATACTAAGGCGTCAGGGTATAATTTAAAAAGCAGAATGTTGCACAGGCTGGCCTGACCACTGGGCTAACAGCCAAAATAAATCTCAGAGCTCACATTGGCTTATTGTGTGGCCTTGACCAAATTATTCATCTCCTCAGTTTTCCCACTTGTAAAATTAGAATAATAATACTTACACAGTGCCCATCTCCTATCTCTTACTTCTCAGGAGGACTCTGAGGATGAATGACCCTACATTGTTCTGAAAATGAATAAACACTTAACTGCTAAGCCAGAGTTAATATGTTTCAGAGCATTAAAGCACTGAAATACATGAAATTCCAATTAAACCACCTGGAGTATTCAAATATGAATGAACTAAAACACAGGGGTTACTAAAATACCATCTCCCACCATTTACAAACAACAAAATACTATGGTTGGCGTTGAGTTCTGTTATTTAAATGTGATTTTGATCTCTGCCCATTCTTAGTACTAAATTCAGAATTACATTGCAGAGGCACCAGCAGCAACTGCCACTGCTATTATACACCAGGGCAGGTTTGCTTAGAGCTGAAGCAGTCAGGAACATCACCATTGCCTCTGGCCTGGTGTGTGCAGCCTTTGGAGCACATATGGCCATTTGGTCAGAGGATCAGCAATTCTGGCAGAGGCTACATGTGGTACTTGGTGCTGTTCTTCAGAGATTGCAGTTCTTAATTCAAGTAATGAAAAAGAGTTTAAACTAAATTATTTATCTCATTAGCAAGAAATATGGGGGAGACGCACTGTCAAAGAACATACTGCTGCAGAGCAAGCTGCATCATTCACAAACTTGTGACAATAATCAGGTGATCAATCAATCTAACAGTACAAATTTCTATATCCAACTTAAAAAAGGGAGAGAATAATAAAGTCCCATTTTGACCTATAGAATAAATTAATTTGATAAAAAATCAACACATTTATATATTCATTTTTCACCACTCTCTCAAAATGGTGGATAATTTTGGTTTTCTGATTGTTCCTTCCACCTCACATATGAACAAGAGATAAAATTCTTTCAATGCTCTAACACTCAAATGATGCCACTGCTTGTCATCACATTATGTCTCCTACTAATTACAAGTTGTAAATAAATTCTGTTGTTTATTATCCAAGCCCTTACATCCATTTCTCCTTCAAAAAAGGAAGCATCTTTTTTCTGAATTTTTCACTTTACAAAGAAAATTACTTCACAGAGAAGTAGACCGAATTATGCTTTAGTTGGGGTCTCAGTAGTCCTGGGTGATGGTTGAACTTGATGATCTTAAAGGTCTTTTCCAACCTATTCGATTCTATGATTCTGAGAAGGAAAGTCGGTGCCTTTTAGTGAATGGTGTGGCTTCTTGAGCTTTAGAACTGATCCAAAGGCATTTGTGTTATACAAGAAATCTTCCAGCTTAAAATCTTTATAGTGAATTATTGATCTAGTCTTAATATCTTGAATTAAGCTTCTGTGCTATGGGAACTATTAAAAAGCAATGCAATATTTGAAGGAAAATGAAGATTGGTAAAATCCAAAAGTAGCATTTCAAGCAGAAGGTAATTCTGCACTTGTACAGTTTTAAAAATACCTTTTATACAGGACAGTGAAATGTGGTTTAATCATCAATGCATTTATATGTCAAACACATGAGGGCTCTCCATGCCTGATGGATTACTGCTGAAATGATTTCTTTCTACATGCAATCTAATGATGCAGGAATATTACAGAAGGTAAGCCTAATGAAGCATATTCAGATGGAAAAGTAGCATGCAATTTATGATAAACATGCTGCAGTTTTATTCCAAAATGGTTTATGGCTACAGTGTGGAGTATAAGGGCGATGACCGACATGTTAAGACACACAACATCAATCATATATCACAATCTTTACAAGGCAATCAAAGCTCAAGGAAACCTAAATCCAAGAATTCATGTTACAGTGATGCTAAATATAATCCTTTGGCAAGAATCTAAATTACAAGGATATTAAAATCTGAACTATCTAAACAGATACTACCAGAAAACACAAGTTTTCCTCTACCAAGCAGGATTTAAAATATTCTCCAGGGGCTGGATCCTGCAAGCATCAACAATATTCTAACCTCACAATGATATTAACTACAAAAGTACACAAAATTAAATGGATTTAGCATTAGACCTGTGTAAGGGATGTTCAAAAGAATTTGAGATACAAAATGCTCATACTAATATAAATATCAAGGTGTTTTCACAAGTCTACATAATAAAAATATTAGTATTTTTTATTTAGTCCTTGCTAACAAATAGTATCTACAAAGAATTTGAAAATGTGATTGTGTCAATCTGAAATGCTTCATTTTACATTATTAGTTGGTGGTGTCATTTTCAAGAAAGTATACTGAAATTGATGTTGCTAATCTCTCTTGTATGTTCTAGTACGGTTTCAGCTCTACATACAGTTACAGTGGTTCACAAATGAGGTAACTTACGTAAGTGTCCAAGCCCGTGCACTTTCATACTTCTGAGGTAATGCTAAATGCAAATTAAATTCAAAATTTTATTTGCTATCTTTATACAACCAATTCAGGCCTAGTTCTGTTAGGAAAAAAAAGTGTAAAAACTCAAGCACCATCAGTAAAATAGTAAGAGGAACATTAGTTCTATGCAACTTTGATGCAACTAAACTAGTACTGATCTAATAAATATTACTTCAAACCTTGCTGCAAGAAAAAAGTTTCTTGTATAAATGCTATGAAAGCTGTCACAAAAATAACAAGTCAACCCTGTATTCATCCCCCTAAAAAGAGCCCAAGATGCATATTCCACAGAACAGTGATTTTTTTGCACAGCCACTGCTGCTTGCAGGTCACGTTCCCAAAATAATTACTTATCCAAAGATCTAAAATAAAGCAAAGTTTCTGAAGATGCATTAGCTCTAGGAAAAAAAATACGTATCTCATTTTTCTCAAGTACAAGGAAAGCACAAAAAAAAACCCAGTTATCAGAAGCATTCATTTTAAGGCCATCAACTGTTTATTTTTTGTTGCAATGCTTAATATGAAATGTACAATAATACATCTACCAACTTTGAAGTCTTGAAGCAGAATAATTCCTTATGTGCTTATACGTATTCAACCCTGATGAAATGCTAAACAAAAAAATTACATTACAAAGGCAAAAAATATTTCAGCATAAGCAAGAATTGCCAGTTAAGGCTGCAACATGGACTTCCAATGCTTCAATATATAACCCCTTCGAAGGTAATTTGGATCTGCTTTTGGACTTTATTCACAAATTCCAATTCTGTATTTATTAACATTTAGAAAACAGAATTGTTTTCTGTATTGCGAACTCAAAATGTCTTCCTATTCTGCAATCTATTTCACTTCACAAAGTATTACTGCAAATCATTTCCTTAGTAAAACTACAGAAGGTTAATTTGTCTAAAGAGCTATAGGAGTGGGAAACACAGCTATGACAGTGCTCACCACACCAGTGCAAGAAATGTAAAAATGCAAAGGAAGATATCTAAAAAGCCTGGAAGTGCTATTGCTTGCCACTGTAGATCATTTTGTGTAAAATATACCTTCTAAATAATAAAGCACAGCATACTCCATGAACAGGACCTCTGAGTGCTGCTCATAACATCAATGCAGTCAATAGAAAACATTTTCCAGTTCCAAGACCACAACTGGAAGTCACGGAGGGGCCACCGAGGCTTCTGCCTGTCATCCTCTGAGGCACATACCCTCAGAGGAGTCTGAATTTGCACCTTTCACACTACCTTTATTTCCTAAGTAAAACATGGTGAGCATGACCCCTCATGAGACAGGAGTGAGTCTGATATGTTGCCCATACAGACAGGCAGCCATCTGAGGAAAGAAAAAAAATGGTGGGCGAGTTACTAAGAGACTTTTATAAAAAAAAAATTGCCACAGGAAGTGGGCAAAGAAACACTCCTGCTCAAATCTGTGAGGCTTATGGAGGTACAATAGTCTGGGGAGAAATTGGGTAAACACGTTATCTTTTATTCTTACTAATGACAAATCTTTAGTTTGCAGCTGTATTTATTTTTACTCAACCTATATACATTTACAGTTGCTCTCCAGATTGCAAAACATCCCAATGAGATAACAGTGATATATACTTCCTACTAAAACACACACAAAGTTTTAAATATCTTTATAAACATAGGATGCAAAGCACTGCAGAGATCATTTCTTCACACACTCTAAACATACTTTCATCATTTAATAGAACACAATCACGCAAATGTCACAACCTTGTACGTTGTCAGGTAGAAGGAAGAGGATGGGACCACCTCCAGCTCAGTTAGCTCAGGCCTTCTCTCCTTTAAAGTCATGTTGGCACAGAGAATGTCACAGCTTGTGGATGCAAGCAACCACTTGCTTCTACTCATCTGTGGCACAACACAGTTGACTAATTAATTTTTTAAAGTAGTCAAGATGTGACACTTTATATATGGGATTGAATACAGATTAGCATTACAGTAATCACAAAGCTTTTGTAGCCTCAAATTTGTCTTCTTCCAGCAAAGTTTCCTTTAATGTGCAAATGAACAATGCCACTACATATCTTGAAATAAACAGGCTCATTATGGTCATGGCTTGTCATATATACAGGCATTCAAAATTATATTAACAGCATACAGTCAGCTGGCAGATAAAGACAGGCTAAATAGAAGATACATAACCAACTGCCTGCTGTCATATCCAGACGCCTTTCATGTCAGTGGCATCCCGAAGTGGTTGGGTTAAAATCTTCCTCCTCTTGAATGCTTGTACATTGATGTTGTGCAAGTTGCAAGGGCTTTCTTGGCCCAGTTCTAAAGACAGAATGGGTTTGCCAGACCAAATAAAAAGAAAGCAAAGGGAACATGAAATAATCTCAAAAAATTCAATACCAGCAGAAGCCGGGAGGTAGGTTCAGAGGAGAAACTGCCCACACAATGAAAAGCCAAGACAACAGGTAGACTGGCAAGTGAGCTGGCTGGAATCTTCAAAACTCTGAAAATAACTGCTAATAAAGGGAACAAAAGGGAACACACTACTTAATTGCCTTTGGGTTTTTTTTTAGGATTAATTTCCTTTTTTAATCTGTATTCCTCACAATTTTTGAGATTAACTAAATCTGTTTGTCTGGAGTCACTTCACAGGTCACAGGCCACACCTCAAGAAAAGTAAAAGGACCAGCACATGCTGTTGCAAAAAGGGATGCTTCCGGGAGCTCTTGGAAAACAAGTAGATTCTTAACAGGAGCCTCAGTGCCAGCGCAGTTAAATTACATGGTTTCCTCTGTAGTTAGATGCAAAAAACCCCATCAGAAATAG
This sequence comes from Ara ararauna, assembly GCA_028858755.1. Lineage (NCBI taxonomy): Eukaryota > Metazoa > Chordata > Aves > Psittaciformes > Psittacidae > Ara > Ara ararauna. The sequence goes on along the minus strand of CM054380.1, from coordinate 13,611,259 downwards.
ATGGTCTTTTAGGATTTATGGGGACCAATGTTAAGTTTGTCATCCATCAGGGAATGTATACAGGATATTTTATATCATCACCTATATATAATGTTTCCAAGAATAATTAGGGCATGATATTTTAAAAACAAACTTCACACATTTTTTCTGACAAACTGTTGTGGACTTCTGGTGTTAATTTTAGCAGTTTCAATAGGATTTGGTACGGTTGGAAATGTAAGGGGAAATCTGCAGTTATCAGGATGTGACACTCATCAACACTTTCACAAAATACCGACTCAATTTGCATAAAGTCTGCAAAGATTCATTGGCAAATCTTTAATATGAGATTTCCCTTGGTTTTACTCCCCATTCAGCTCCATTTGCCCTCCCTCTCTCCTCTGCTACCCCAGTGAGCACTGCTGTAAACAGTTCATAACAAAGCATAACTAAATGCACTGTATAAGAAAATATACATATAATTACCCAAAAGCTTATATAACTACATATAATTCTGCAAGTTGCTAGTATTTTCCAAGAAATTACTCTGTAAGGGAGTTAAATACTAATTGTATACAATGGCATTCCAAGTCACCTAACAAACCTGGAGATTTCCAGACATTCCAAGTTTTTCACATGAGCTATGTGTAAGAACCCTCTGTGGCACAGCGTACATACATCACAGTCATGGCATGTGAAAGATCATCAGAAGACTCCAGAAAATGGAGAATCCATGATGGCTGCAAAATTTCTGTTTCTGACAAACAAACACAAAACTTTCAAACTAAATTATGCCACTATCAAGAGCGTCATTTCTTGCTACGCAAATAGCATACAATGTAGCAAGAAACAATAAAAAAAATAAATAATTAAATCTGGGTCATTTACGTATTATTTGAGAAATACAAGCTTCTCAGGAATCAATTGTTACTAATATTTTTAGATGAACTACATCGTACCTCTTTGACTACACTGACTACATCACCATATGCCACTAAAGCCAACAATGAAATTTGCAACAACGTTCATGATGAAAAAAATAGCAACAATTTAGTCTTTTGAACTATAAAAATAAACCACTTACTAGATCGTTTAAATTCTCATTGAAGCTTAATATCCTGCTGAAAAAAAATGCTTTTTGGTGAGCTTTAGTTTTAAAATTTAATTCCTCTGCAAGAACAATTGTTATGCTGAGCTCAGCATTAATAGGATACATTTAGTTTTGAGTAGATTTAGTACAAGATTCAGAATTAAGATTTTAAGCAAAACTCAATTATTTTCCCTGACATATATTCCTGAAAATACATATAAATGACAATTCATTTCTGCTATGCTACACTCAAACCCAAACACTTGTATGTAGGATAAGCTTTGAAATGATTTCAACAATGTATATGTAATTGAACAGCTGTACCAGTCAATATATTATTTCACTTGCTTGCATTTTGAGAAAATTTATTGACTGTGAGTCTTACTTCATTGTTCCTACTCAACAGATCATTATCCCTCTCTGGTACCCCAGTGGAACATGAAAGAATCTTCTAAACCAAAATACAACCTGAATGAGGGCCAGGATGTATTGCTGTATTTTTACTTAAGATCTCAGGCTCAGATCATCTTTATGTCTTGTTAATTACTGAGCAGTGGAAGCATGCCAGGAAGAAAGATGCACTGAAGGGTTCTGTTTGTTTTGTGGATTCTTTTTAAAGATAAATTAGAACATTGGAATTTTGTGAATTTAGGTTTTCCTGATAAACAACTCTAAATTGTGCTGAGGTCACGTGAAGTGTACACACATAATTTTTGAAGTTTTTACTGTGAACACTTCTTATTTGGGATTTCATTAAAAAAAAAAAAAACACAAACAGCAAACAAACAAAAAACCAACAAACAGAAAACAAACCAACAATCAAGCTTGATTTTTTTTTTCTATTTAACTGGAATAAAACATTTTTTGTTTAGTAAGCAGCACTCTCATTTCAATGCTTTAACACTTCCAAAGCACAGTTGAACAGAAAGCAACAGTGGATCTTGCAAGTAAAAACTCAGAAAAAATTCTCAGACTTTATGTATATCTAAACCATCATAATATTATTTGTACCCACATTAAAAAAAAAACCAACAACAAACAAAAAAAAAGCAATATGCTTGAGGTAATTTTAATATTCACAATTGCTACAACATTAGCTACCCTAATGCCATTCCCCAAGCAATTATCCTTGAAGAATTCAGAAGTGGTCTGTTAATGACAGCAAAGCGCTTTGATGTTTTCTGGTTGCAAGACTGCAAATGTTCCACTCAAAACTGTAGCATAAGAAAAATATTAATGAAAACCACATTACAGGCTTGCACAGTGTACTAAGCATCCTAATGTACTCACGTGTGAACTTACTGACCCTGAGACTGAACTGATGGTTATTCTTGGACAGCCACTGCCCAAATAGTCTGTTAGAAAACAAAAAAGCTTTTATTTCACTAATTCGGATGGCACAATAATGACTCTTCTGAACATGTGATTTCTCAAAGCTGTCATGTATTGTTCATTACAGGCAATGAAAACAAGTTCATCACATTTTACTTCTCCTCATTTCTCTCTCTCTAAGGCATGAGCCTTAGATCAAAACATATGAATGCAACATTGTCCCTTGAAAGAAAGTGATGCAAAGCTTACATGAACAGCCCTTTCCTGCCTTGCACCAGGTCAGCGTGGCAGGCTGCCAGCTGGGTGAAAAACACTTCAAAATGGAGGACCAGAAAAAGGACACTGTGGACCCAGTTGCTTCATCATGCCCTGTGCCTGGGTATACTGGATATGTTTGCTGGGTCAAGGAGACAGAGTGCCCACTCCTCACACCCTCCCATACAGTAACTCAGTAATAACTGCAGCATAAACACATTCCTGTAACTAGATGATGATTTGTTTGGGACTCATCCCTTGTGTCTGTGGCAACTATGTCTGAAGCATTGAAGAAAGTGTCCCTAGACAAAACTTTGAAATTGGGTGCCAGAAATGTGGTCTCAAGGAATCTGAACTAGCATGAATTTCTCAAAACACTGAACATATTGGAAAGCAGACCAAATATTTTGAGGATTACAATCTCCTAGATACAAAGCTAACACACAAAGTATGAGACTGGACAGATACATGTTGAGCAGAGTGCTCAGTGCAGTCACCTGCCAGGACCCCCTTCAGACTAACACTCAGCGCACACAGAGGTCTATCTGTGTGAGAGAAATGTTAACTCCGGTTTCTTGGAGATAATTTTGGACATCAAGGCTATGAATCCTTCCCCGCACTCTCAATGGCAGAAAATGAAAGAACTCATGACTTATACAGTGAGAGCTCTTTAAGCTGGTAGTGGAATAAAGATACCAGTCCACAAGTGAAGAGGTATATGGGTTCTGTGCGTTATTTACAAAGCTGATAAAGAGGAGCCTGTGTCAAATAGAGCCATGTGTTCCACTTTCCCTTGTCTCACCTAATCAATACTGGTCACTAGAGAACAGTAAAGTTTGTGGAAATACAGAGAACAAGGAGAGCTCTAAACCACCCAGCATATGGAACAGTGTTTCCAAGAGCCTGACTGTTTCCGCTTAATCTAGCGCATGGGAGCTAAAGACAGCACTAAAGGAAGGACATCCTTCCAAACAATGAAATGCTGAATTACACTTTCACCACGGTATTATGCTCATGTCCCTGTTTCATACACTAACTTCTACCAAAAGTGCTCTTCCAGAGAGATCAGACTTCTTTTTGAAACCACATGAAAAGTCAGCACTGTGATTTCATTCTACTACCATTATTTTCCCCCTCCTGATTTTACAATTATTATTCCTACTAAATGCCACCAACTTCTAGTATGCTCTGAGGTTCAGATAATTCCATGGCCTTTGCTAGCCTCACTTCTCTTCAAGAAAGCCCTCAGTCCCACTACTCAGAAGATAATACTGGTTTTACAGCACTTTAATTCAAGTGCTAATTTTACCTGGAAAACAAAACAGCATTCACACTTTCAACCAAGGAGAAGCAGAATAGTGAAAATTCAGAAGATGAGACTGGACAACATAGTCCACATTGACTTCAATGGAATAAAGTTAATTTGGGGATATAAAATTTTGAGTGAAAATTACAGCAATAATAAAACTGCAAGTCAACTTTGTTTTATGCTGTAATAAAATATTACTCAAAGGTTAAGTATGTTGTGTATTACTGTAGTGGGAAATTAGACAAAAAACGAATGAGATTTAGGATATTATCCATATATATATATACACACACACAACTATTGCATATACATGGGATAATTCTACTTTTTTATATGAAATCATAGAAAGGTAATAAATAAATTAATAAAAAACTAATAAATTTGCTAGGAATTTTAAAGAAATAGGCTGTGCCTTTATTCCATCAGTTCCATATACTTGTGAGACCTCACTTGGAGTATTGTGTGCAGTTCTGGTGTCCTCAACATAAAAAGGACATGGAACTGTTGGAACAAGTCCAAAGGAGGGCCACGAGGATGATCAGGGGACTGGAGCACCTCCCGTATGAAGAAAGGATGAGAAAGTTGGGGCTGTTCAGCCTGGAGAAGAGAACGCTGCATGGAGACCTCATAGCAGCCTTCCAGTATCTGAAAGGGGCCTATAGGGATGCTGGGGAGGGACTCTTCATGAGGAACTGTAGAGAGAGGACAAGGGGTAATGGGTTCAAACTTAAACAGGGGAAGTTTAGACTGGATAGGAGGAAGAAATTCTTTACTGTAAGGGTGGTGAGAGACTGGAATGGGTTGCCCAGGGAAGTTGTGAATGCTCCATCGCTGGCAGTGTTCAAGGCTGGATTGGACAGAGCCTTGGGTGGCATGGTTTAGTGTGAGGTGTCCCTGCCCCTGGCAGGGGGGTTGGAACTAGATGATCTTAAGGTCCTTTCCAACCCTAACTATTCTATGATTCTATGATATACCTGCGTGCTGCTGCTCTGGGAAGCTCATGATCAGCTGCAGGATGCTCACCTTCTTTACCTGCCCCAACATGCCATATCTCCAGCATGGAGGGCTGTATCCCTGAAAGTAAGTGGATGCAGGATGGCTTTTTTAGGACAGCATTGAAAAGCCTGAATTCTGTCACTGCTAACAATTCATGTCAGATTGCAAACACAAAAGTACTGTATTTCTTGCCACAAATTCAAACATTATGATGTGGTACTACCATCCATGTATTATTTGTGAAATCTAACTGATCTAGAACCAACAGCAGAAGAAACCAGAAGTTTCTACTGAATTTAAAAAAGTAATTCCCTGCAGTGCCTAAGAACTAGGATTTTTCTTTACTTGAGGCAATATCAGTTAGTCAAGGAAATAAACAAACAAACAAAAAAACCCCAATGATATAGATAGTATGTTAGGACTTGGGTAAATAAGGTTAATTTAGAGGTAACTTGATTTCAGTAGTGAAACTGGTGGCAAGTGGGGGAAATTCCTAATATTTTGAGATGTGAATTTGTTAATGAACAAGCAATGAGACTCTTGAGAGCTATGAGAGTACAGCAAGACTTACTTCTCTTGATGAATTTTATGACATATCCTGATCAAGACCAATGCAATGGAATAATTTTTACCATATCCAAAGAGATATGAAATCATTTGCATGGGCACAGCTCAATAACAACTGAACTACTACACACCCATCTGTGATCAAAGACAGACAGAACTGCAGACAGCTAAATTCCTGAAGCATCAACTGAAAGCAATTTAGGAATTCTGTGAAAGTGTTCACTGAAACAAGAAGAAAAGTTTTCACAGCTTTCCAGTTGAGAACTTGACAACAAACGGTGGGAGAGCAGCTACAACACAAAACAAACCCAACTGACTTGTCTTGCAAAATGGGACAGAATGTTGTTTTCTTGAAATCTGCTGCTCCAATTATCTGGTCATTAGAAAGATGCTTCACCACTCTGGGCATCCTTCTATACAGCTGTTCCGAATCCACAACAAAGCAGCTAATCTACTAGGTAGCCATACCGGAACATGGAAATGAAGTTTTCACAGGAGAGATGTTTTTACTTGTGCCAATTATAGTATATAAATCTTCAAGTAATAAAAAGCTAAATAAATTTAATGCTGCTAGAATTGACTCAAATAAGCAAAAATGACATGCCTTCAATCCAGAATGACTGCCAGGCCAAGAAGAGTAGAGAACAATTGGAATTACAGTGTAAGTCACACTGTAAATTGCCACTGAACTACATGGGAAGCCTGCATAATACCATCAGTGGCAGTTGCTGAGCTGGCAAGAAAAGAGTTAGAAAATAATTGCCTAAAGACTGGAGAACACAGAAATAAAGATGAAGACACAAGGGCCAGATAGGGATCCACTTCCTAATTTGGAAGAGAACAGCAGCACAAAATGTACAATTAGAACAGTCAGACTACCTCGCAGATTACCTCTACTGTTCAATAGAGTGAAAAAATAATAACCATTGTGGCTGGGTTTTCATGGATAGTAAGGAGAGAAATGCCAGTGAAGTGATTATTGTGCCAGTCTCCACAGCACATCAGAAGGGTTCACACCACAGGACAGCAGAAATCAGACAATAGAGGCAAGATCAATTCCAGTAAAGAATCCCAGCCATTGACTGGCAAAAGTAAAACTGCTATCACAACAAACTGATTTTTGGAAAAGAAACTGTTTAAATCACGAATATTTAATGATGCAAGACATATATTTTATATTTCACTCACCCCAAGTACCTTATATTGCACTGTTGTGGTTTAAGCCTCTCTCACTCACTTCCCCCTCTTTCTTCCCTCCACTCCCGGAGGGATGGGAAAGAGAATCGAACAGAATGTAACTCAACACAGGTTGAGATAAGAACAGTTTAGTAACTAAAGTATAACACAAATCACTACTGCTACCACCAATAATAATAATGACAAGAGAAATACAAGGAAAAAATACAATTCTCACCACCTAAAGCCAAGCCCGACCACGCAGTGCACCCCCCACCCTTCCGGGTCTCTGCTCTCCATCCTGGGCATGACGTGCTGTGGGATGGAATAACCTCTTTGGTCAGTTTGGGTCAGGTGTCCTGTCTCTGCTTCCTCCTGGCTCCCCTCCTCCCTGGCAGAGCATGAAACTCAGAAAGTCCTTGGCCAGACCAAAACATCACTAAGCAGTAACCGAAACTCTGGTGTTATCAGCACTGTTCCCAGGCCCAAAATCAAAAGCACAGCGCTACACCAGCTACCAAGGAGGAGAAAAATGACTGCTGCTGCTGAACCCATGACATGCACCAAGTGTGACTTTCTTTGGACGACAGAAGCAAATACAGCAATTCCAAAGCATCTCACTGAATTCAATACAGGTTTTCACCAAAAAGAAAACTAATAAAAGCAAACTTTTGGGTTATGTTGGCCAAGATCATATCATAATTTTAAAGTCTACTTTTTGAGAACTTAGAGAAAAGGTACTGCCTCAGAAACAGGGAGGGAGGAGAGGGAGGAGGCATCTAATAGCAGACAACTCCCATGATCTGAAATAGGCTGACGACAAAATCCTCTTACTGCCTGCCATTGAAAATTTCAGTCTTTAGAAAAAGCTGCAGCAGAATGTGGACTCTCCCTAAATATGCAAAAATGAATCATAGAATCATAGAATCATAGAATAGTTAGGGTTGGAAAGGACCTGAAGATCATCTAGTTCCAACCCCCCTGCCAGGGGCAGGGACACCTCACACTAAACCATGCCACCCAAGGCTCTGTCCAATCCAGCCTTGAACACCGCCAGTGATGGAGCATTCACAACTTCCCTGGGCAACCCATTCCAGTGCCTCACCACCCTTACAGGAAAGAATTTCTTCCTCATATCCAATCTAAACTTTCCCTGTTTAAGTTTGAACCCATCACCCCTTGTCCTCTCTCTACAGTTCCTCATGAAGAGTCCCTCCCCAGCATCCCTATAGGCCCCCTTCAGATACCGGAAGGCTGCTATGAGGTCTCCATGCAGCGTTCTCTTCTCCAGGCTGAACAGCCCCAACTTTCTCAGCCTATCTTCATACGGGAGGTGCTCCAGTCCCCTGATCATTTGTTCCAAAATCTGAGAGCTGTTCCATATAGATAGAGTCCTACACTTCAGCAGAGTACTTCTACTGGTGAAAGCCTTACTTTCCTTACTGCAGTTCTTTCAGTTAAGTAAATATAAATTTGTAACTGTTGTTGATACTAATTTCTTCGACACTTATAACTAAATTATCCACTAGAGAGCATAGCAACATTTTCAAACACATTCTGCTTATGTCTGCAAGTGCTAAACGAGGTCGTTGTGGCACTCAGTGACACTCTTCTATACCAGAAATATGCCAAACAATCTGTCATGCAAGAGAGATAAGCAATGTACTTAATACAATGCTTTAAGGAAGAAAAGTCAACGGACCATGAACTTTTAATGAACAAATTTCATGAAATCACAGCCTGGTATGCAGTTCTCAGACATCTTTGATGAAAAACTTCCTTTGCATTATATACCTCTGCGTGTGTGTGCGCGTGTGTGTGTATGTGCGTGTGTATGTAACAAAATATGACAGAAAGAGAAAATACATTCTTCATTCCTACAGGAGAAAACCATAGAAGCACTGCTTATCAGTATGCTGGACAAGAGCCAATTTCTTCCTGTTCTGCAACATATTCTGGTGATGTCATGACATTTTTACTTCCCATTAAAGGAAACCTTTTACCATTTATTATTTCACATTGTAATAGGCATCCTGAAAAAAATGATCTTTCATTTAAAAATATAATCAACAGAATACTCTTATTTTTCAGTTGCTCAGAACAAAAAGGGTACAATACATACCAAGTACTCTGGAATCTCCCCTTTAGAGCACTTGTTTAAAACAGTTATATTCCACCCACCAGTACACTGATAAAGGTGTCCACAGTGTCCACAAATCTGAATAACACATCTCAGCGCTACTAGTACAGCAATTAACTCTACCTCGGATCTTTGCTAATGTTTTCCAACTTTTTCTCATAAACCATTCATGTTAATCATTGCTGCAAAAGTCTAACAGCATAGGGTGTCTTGCATTACCAGAAAAAAACCCACAGAACTCTGAATATCCAGTCCCAGCTGTGCTATGCCTAATTCAGAAGCGGCTAGCTTCAGACACTGAATGAAAAAGTCAGTGAAACTCTTTTAACTCTGAAATAAGCCACACGTAAGAGAAGTCTTGTTCTAAACATTATCAGTTATTATTTTATAAACTGGAAAAAGGGAGGTTATAGACATTTCTCATTTATCATAGCATCACAATGAAAAGAAAATTAGAATGCTGGCACCTCCTACAGAATAAAAAGAACAAGTGCTAGGAAAACACTTGCTATCCATGGGAAGCAGCACAGTCAGCTGTGAGGATGGCAAATCACTTGACACAACTGCAAACAAAGAGGAATGAATAGCAAGGTGGAGAAAATCCACATTGAGCAAAAAGGGATGAATACATAGCATAACAAACTATGAGTACAAAAGCTAACATGGATTTCCAAATCTCAAATTAACAAGGCATTAAAATATTGTATAATAAAGATTATTTAAGTGCCAAATGCAATATGAAAACGCAGTGGCATTTCTTTGTGTTTTACCTTTCAGTAGATATTTTAATTTAAACAGAGGTCTGATTTTAAGCAGTTTTAATGACAACATTCATGTAACTCTAGAATTATGCTCTTGCACTATACCACATCAAACCCTTACATGAAAAAGTTTATTTATAGAGATGGCATCATGTATCAGAAGTAAGCTACTCTGGTAAAAAGAGTACATTCATACACTCACATATACTATAGTCTAGTTTTCATTTTCTGAAGCCTTCTTAGTTTTAAATCACCATCACTACAGATTTCATTTTAAGTATTAGTACGCACTTTCACAGTTGAAGAAAACAAAAACAACACACAGAGAAGTAAAAGAAATATGAATTATAAGTTTTTATCAGTATAATCTACCATCATGAATAATTCATTATACAAGTATGTCAAACACTTCACCAAATCATCCCTTGCACTGAAAAATATCTTTTAATATTGATAGACTTGACTTTCTTTTTCTGCCTTTCAAAACACACTAATGGAATCTCCTTAGTCAGAGAGGGAGGGTGTATATGTGGTACCTAAAATGGCTTGCTTAGTAACACACTGTAAAGTAAGTCTAGAAAACAGAAGAAGCAGCCAGTCCCAATTCTGAGAGTAGTCTGCTATATAGGCATAATCTGTGTGTTTCATCACAGTTGAGCCTTCTGCTGATTTCTATCACTAGGTAAAACAGCTATTTGCAGCACAAAGTGTCCAGGTCTCAGGAGCAATGCTTCTTTCAGTGGGGGAAAAATTTACTGGTTGGAGATCAAGTGCTGACCCATGGTCACTGAGCTGCAGCTCATTCACCTGCATGGTTTTCGTAAGTGTTTTGGCTCTGCAAGAGTTGATGAGCAGTTTAACATCCTGCTGGGAAAAATAATAGGTTCTATAACCATGTGTGGATTGCTTGAATTCGTCCAGGGAAGAAAACCCTCTGTTGGTGCAAAGGGTTGCACAAAACATGTACTAAAAGTACACACTAAAACTATGTATTTAATGTAAGAATTTTGGAGCAAAAGTGAATTAAAATCATTACTATTTTGCATAAAGCATTTTGGGCAAAAAGAATGACACTGACTTTCCATCTCAGCTTATGCTGGAAAAAAGTGTTCTCATGGGAAAAAAACTGAGGCTGATGGGCTTAAGGCTTTGTGTATGGTGTATTGAACACTTCTAAATTCTTTATATATACACGTATGCATATATATACACATAAACCCCACATGTGTGTATATATATTTATATATGTAATATACATTTTTATATATAAATATGTTATATGTATATATATAAAAAAATGAGGGCGTGAAAAAAAATCCATAAGATGTTGTTGCAGAACAACCTCCTTCCTCTAGAACAAGCCATTAAAAACACAAAATATGTATTCAGTTAGCATTAGTGTCTTTACTTCTGTCTCATATACATAGAATACAAGCACAAAAATGTAAAATTTTCTTCTGCTTAGTTGTGAACATTTTAATTATTGTTTTTTAAACATCAGCTTAATGATCCAATGCCATCAGCAAATGAGTTACGGGATGGGCCAGCTAGCAAGGTTTTGAGTTTGCTTTTTTTCAAGTAGAGGATTATCTTTGATTATTCTTGAAACAAGGCAAAGTTCAATGTCACCATCATTGGCAATTTAATGTAATGAAGTTCTGTATTTTCAATTGCAACTTGCTTAGACTTTATCTATTTTTTTCTACCCAAAGTCTACAGAGAGCAAAATGGCCATGCATGTTAAGATAGACAGTTCACTGCAAGCTGAAGTTCAGTCCTAGCAAGCAGACAGCATAACTAGCTAGTTGTTAAGGAATCACATATTATTTGGTTGGAAAAGAAAATACAAAAGTGGCTTTATCCTTTTAAAAAGTATGCTATTTTTAAATCACTGATCTTAAATTGGCCAGAAGACACTCCAGAGACTTTAATTTTTGGACAACCTTACCCCAATAAAAATTAAAGTAAATGTAGACTAAAACAGGCGTTTTACTACTTAGCAAAATTCTGCACCGCTGGACCATAATAAGGAATGATTCAATCATATCATACCAGAACAAGACCTCACACAAGAATGAGAAGAAACTCCGTCTGCGGTAATTATCATCAGAAGACACTATATGACTGGTTAGAAACCAAACCAAGCCCCGTGTATTTGGGTGGGTTGCTGTTTCAGCACATGCCTCCTGTGCTGTCCCAGGACAAGTGAAGCACAGCACACTCAGGGATACCGATGGGGGGCTGAGAATTAACAGGCTGCACCTGCACAACAGCACCGTCAGGACCACACTGCATCTGGCACAGAATTTATTAAGCAAGTAACAATTTCCAAAACCATGGAGGGGTGGTATTTTGAGCTCGCCAGAGTGGGCTCAAAAACCAGAATATGGTTAAAAAGATATAACTATCACCCTCTTAAACTTTACTTTTTTATGGCTTGCCAAATAACTTTTCTACATTTGAGGCCAGCAGTGCTGAAAAAAGGTTACACATTCAGGTCTCTCCAAAATACAAAACCAAAGCATATGGATATAGTGAAGCTCGGGATCACTCTACAGAAGTTGATGGATGGAGGCCGAGCACATCGTAGGGCTGTAGTTATAAAGAAACATTATAAGATATACAGCTCTGAAGTAAAAAATGTCATTTATTATTTAACAACTCTGTATAATAAAGATCAGTAGTAGAATGGAAGCCTACTTCTGATGCAAAATTTGAATGGTTGACAAATACTGTTCTACATAAGGTTCATGGCTCTGCGCCATATGGCTGCTCTGTGAGGGAGAGTGAGCCTCAGTTGTCAACCACAATAAAACAAATGGGTGTACTATCAATAGGATATAGAATGACTCTAGTGCTCAAATTCTGTGATGAGAATCCCAAGAGCTATAATTTATAAAACAAAAACTTTTGACTCCTGGAAAAACAGAGAAGCTATCTTAACATAATCACATTTTTTACTAAGAAAGCTCAGCTCATCAATACACAAAAATCTTCTGAAGAATTCATTTTAATGAGCCCCTCTGCAAGCTCCAGATTATCCATTGTAGTTTTTTTGGAATGGAAACGGGCATCTCATTTCTCTGAAGAATCTAGAGATATTTTTTATTAAGCTTTCCACAAATACTACTTTTGTATAAATTGAGAAAGGCCTATGTACAAGATAATTTAGCAACCTTAACAGAATCATTTTTACTGATGACACAAAACTCAAATTATAAATAGCACTAAGGTTTTTTTTTTGTTTTGCTTTGTTTTGTTTTGCTTTTCCTGTCTAGGCACCCAATAAAAGTGGCTCTTCACATATATTTCATACACAGCTTGACACAAAATTTAGACAATCCTAGATCTACCTATATTTCACAGTTTAAATGTTTGCAATGAAAACTTGTGAAGATTTAAACTGTATGTACTTCATCATATCAGCAATTTTCAAAGCAACAAAAACCAGTGTAAAAGCAAGAGGATAACCTAGCCAGCCTATGCAAACAGGCATATAGCTCAAGAAGTGCAGCCATTTATTATAGTAGTAAGACAGTATTTTGCAAAACAGAATTGACAATGATATACTATAAAACTTACATTTCAGCTGCCGGTTAAATTATGGCCTAATGCAGTGTTTGAACAATTCTTACAAAAAATCTAATCCTGTCACAAATTGCCGCCTTCCTTCAAAGGGGGGGGGGGGGGGGGAGGGGCAGGGGTTAAAATATGAGACATGTATCTTATGGATAAAAGTACCTAATCCCAGGTTAGCTCTGGTACAATAACTCTTCTCAAAGAGAAACATAAGGGGAAGTAATTCCATAGCTAGGTCTTACTAGGTGACTGAATATATGGATTCCATTAACTGAACACATAGCTGCAGAGTCCATTAATTTGCACTGGCAATCCAATGTTTGGCAGGGGTGATGCTGGTATTTCTTAAGCAAACGGGCCATCAATTGAACAGCTCACTGGGGAGTATTAGTTTTCTAAGATTATTACAAGAAGGTAATGGAAATGCTGGTAATGTTTATTGGGCTGGTTAGTGGTGTATGCAAAGTTACCTGAAGTGTGCTTAGGGACAGGAAAATATCATTATTGTCGTTTTGAGTTGAAATCCTATTACCAAATGCCACAAATAGGACAGGAGACCTCTGGTATGTTAAGTTTATCACTTGAAGCTCTCTTTGTCATATATTACATTGTCTTAGCTGCGGTCCAGCATGGGGAGCAGAAAGAAGTCAAGGATGTTGCACACCTGCCTACTCAGCAGTTACCCCAGTGGCCCTATGGAGCCAGACACAAAGCCACAGGTACATGCTGGCCTATGGCTCAGTTAGCTGCAAGGGAAACCAGCTGATTTGCAGGCCACTGTGACAGGGTTGACAAATGCATGACAATCACATGGCATCTGTGCTCCTGGCAGCTATGGAAGTAGCTCCAAATCACTGTCAAGCTTTGTGCTTTTGTCAACATCATTTCTCCTCCTGCTTAAAAATTCAAAGGAACATAGTAAAATATTATGTCACATCATCCTTGTGACCTAATCTTGTTTTCTTCTGTACCCTTTTTTCCTTAATATTGCTTTGTACTCTTCTTCGAAGGTTCATCAATTAATTTGTACTGCTAATGACTGTCAGATGAAAATCCTGGAAAAAGAAGTATCAGAATACTGTATTTTTTCTTTGTTTGCCCAACAGTATTGCTTGTGAATGTGCCACTGAATCAAGTGGGGCAAGATACTCAAGTACTTTATATTACTAAAGTAACAATGTTGACAGACAATAGAAAAACAACTGTGCATGTGTTTTGTAGCAATGACAGCATCTTCTAAGTGCTTCAGAAGGGTGCAATTCTTACTTGGCTACAATGAACGAGGTGCCAGTCATCAGTTTTAGGAAAGGCTGAAAAACTGGTCCCTGGCCATGAAAATACATAATTTTTAAGGACTTAATTTTCTTTATTCAGTATTATTAGGTTTTGGTGCAGCATATCAAGTCTCTACAAACCACAGTATCACTACGGCTAATCTATAATAATAGAATATCTGAAGTTCATTCCACCTTTTCATGAAGACACGAAACTCAATTACTAATGGAGAAAAACTTGAGAAGTGCAAACACTGCTGTAGGGCTGGTGTCAGTGGAACCACCACAGTTATTGCTGTGTGAAGCTGCAGCACTTCAGAAGTTCAGAACATTCAAAGCAGCCCACTACAAGCCCACGCACAGTAGCACAGGACCAGAGACACTTCACAGTCTTTAGCAAGGTAAATGGGCCCAGGTTTAAGCTGTCTTTCCCCTGACACCTTATTTTTTATCTTAAATAATGTTGATGTAGGTCAAATGTGTACACACTGGAGTTTTCCCCTTTTAATAAGCACTCTTCTGTACTGTCAGCTCATCGGAAATCATCACAGAACCAAACAAAAAAGTACAACTAATGCATATAATAGAGAAATAAACTGCAAAAAGGAACAGGTTTCAGTATTTAATGGCATGAATAATGAATTAAAAATTATGTTTATATTATGTTGAAGGTCATCAAAAAAGCCTCAAAGAAAGATAGTTAAGCAGACATTAAAGGAAGATTTAAATAGGTGATCTTTTAGTATTCTAGCAAAAACAGTCTGTCTTTCACTCTTTATTTAAATTAAAATACCACTCAGTGACTGACCTTTTTAACATGGCCTGAGGGAGCAGGGTATGATCTTGCTAGAGAAGAGGTGATATTAAAAGAGCAATACTATTAAAAAGCAGAGGAGATGGAACCCACAGCTTAAAATTTGTTTGCTTAGGAAGGTTAATTTTTATGAAAAGGTTGTCCTTACTGTTACAGGCCGAGAAACTACTGCTGTTACCTTTTTGCTAACTAGCTTATGGGCTGGTCACAGTGTCCTTAACCAACAAACAAACAAAAGAGAAAAGCCAAGTTGTGGCCCTTCTGAGATTTCAGTAAATGTGCCCTTTCTTTTCAGCATGTTACTTGGAGGCCACTGTAGATGGACTTCCCTAACTGCTTTTTCTTGAACATTGTTTTAAATGTTGTGCTTCAGCTTAACACGCTGACTGCTGCGAATTTATCAAAAGAAGTCAAAGATCCTGCCAAAAAATAAAAGAGGAGGGCAAGATGTGGCATTCTGAAAAGTTCACAATAAGATATCCGAGACTGTAAGATAGTGGTTACATCGCTGTAAAGGGGAAACACAGATAGAGCTCTCTAAAAACCTTCATCTGACTTCACAGTTCTGGTATTAGAATGCTGTAAGTCACTCTCCAAAAGTCCTACTTCCCTTACTTTAAATAGAGCATATAGCTCGGGAGGGAGACACAGGCAGACATGGAAATGGCTAATGGCTACTCCCTCTAAGTGTTCAACATCTAATTACTGATTTATTCTTTTCAAGAACTTTCAACAGAGGGTGCATACTTACCTACGCAAACCAGACAGCTATGAGTCTCCTACACCTCCCTTGAGCATTTTGCCACTGACACTGTAAAGAGCCAACCTGATCCCACACTCACCATCCCCACTCAGTACCTCCATGGCAGATGCAATGTTCTATCACATAATTAAAATACTGTCATTTGAAAGTTATACACTTCACTGCTCCAAAATTAAGAAACATGGCCTTGTGTTATTTAATTTCCATGTGGATTTTAATCGATTAAAGCATCACTATTACAATTTATAGGAAATTAATATAAATTAGATGCCTGGCAAAATCTAGGAGAGGTTGTATCCTTGACTTTACTCAACTTGTCTGGTTATTTGTACATCACAAATTAAACACAAAACAGTAGAAGAGTAAGCTGCATTCAGTGAAGCAATCAAACCTCATCGCATGAATAATGTGTTATTAAAGACAACACTTCAAAATAAAGACTCACAGGAAATCACATGCTACTATCTTCCTACAAGAAACCCCAAATGAAATTCCTCCATTCACACTGCTTTAATATTAAAATACTAAACATAAAAACATTTAAAATCTGAGCCACAGCTACAGCTTTTTTAACTCCTTTGGGCCTCAATATTCAATTGCTGCCAAAAGGGCAAGACCATGAATGTGTACATGATATCTGCAATATTTTAAGCAACAGAGTTCCTGTTTGAAATCTGTTCTTGTCTAGTGATACTGAACTTGCTGAATATGCTTGAAGATGAGGGCTATTATACTAAAAAAAGAATAAACTGGAAGCTCTCCAGTTCTTTTGCTGCAGAGATTGAAATAAGTACCATTGAGATCAGGCATAGCCTTCTAAAATCTCATGTGTATTTATGCATTTCAGCTTCCTCATGAGGAAAAGACCCATAAGTTCCCAGTCAGGCTAGGGAGTGTGTATCTTTCACTTGGTATAAAGTAGATACACTGTAAATACTTTTGCTATTTTAACTTGTGACTGGAACGGGATTAGATCCTAAACAATTCTGTAAGCTGTTTCAGTTTTGAGCTCTAAAATTAAGCCCTTGCTGAGAGTTGGATGGATTTCTAGAAACAAGCATTTCTAGCAATTTATACATATTATCTCATTTAACTGGCTGGATGTTTTTCCCATCTTTACTAATGTTTTGGGAAAAATTACCCTGGTAATGGGAAACACATACAGATATAAGCTTTTCCTTTTCAGGTCTCAATATAGTCCTTCAGATCAATTAGTTTATTTTAAAACACAAAGCAATAAGCCGTGTGTACCTGCCTATCCTTAAAGTATATCAAAATAATTTGAACAGTTCTAACCCTGCATCACTGAAAGATATTCTTGGGGGATTTCGGTATGTGGAATAGGGGTGGCTATGTAACAAATTATTTGAGATTCACTGATCATAGAATCATCCTGCCCTCAGCCCCTTAAAATCACTACATGCAGAAGTGGAACAAGAGAAAATCATCACAAAATGACAGAATCAGGCTGCATTTTTGAAGATTCTGAATCTATTTGCCCAAGCTCATGTTTGATCATTCTTTCTTTTTTTCAGATTATAATGGAATTTTCACCCAAATTATACACCTTCAGTATTTTTACACAAGAGTTTTAAAAGACCTTCCCAAGTTTAGCTAAAGATATTATCAAATCCCCGGGGGGGGGGGGGGGGGGAGGTGTCTTGATTCTGAATTCAAAATATTATACATTGCTGGATTGCTTGAAATTCTACTTCTATTTGTAGGCAAAGCCTATTTTTTGAATTTTGAATTAAAATATTCATATCGTGCCTTTCTGGTAAAGCACAGAAAAGCCTTTATTTATGAGAAAACCAAAGGTATTCCCCAGCTATGTGATCACCACTTTCCTCTGATCATCTTGGAGATGCTCCCACAGATCTTAAAAGCCAAATGTTGCACAAATTATTTCCAAAGAAGGAGGCGTAGGGGTGGGAAGATCAGAGGCGAGTACAAGCCAGTATAATTTGCAGGTATCTAAGAGGACATTATAACAATGACATGAATACAGATAACAAAATATTACTGAAAAAGCCCTGTCAGTAATGATACATTTAGATAAATGGCAAATGTACTTGCATGAACTCTATCATTACTACTTCAATCACAGTCATATTTAAACTTTGGGGAGCTAATTTAATTTATAAATTCTGCTGCTGCACATCAATCATTAGCAGCATTACTAACAGTTAGGCATAGGGCTGCTGTGCTAGGGTGACTGATTGCCTGGCATTACCTCTATAAGAGAAGAGTTGCAAACCACTTTAAATGTCAAAAACCTGCAACAATAATGGGCCTAAGCACCAGCCATGTTCCTCTAACTTCAGTCATGTTCTTCTAACTTCTTTTACTTCCTGCTAATTCATTATTCTATCTTTCCATTGCTCCATTGTCTAACTCACAAATATCAATGCTAAAGAGTATCCACCTTCCTTACAGGGCATTTCCAGAGTCTTTATTGTGAGAATTATCTGATTCAAAACTGGAGTTAATTCCCTAAGCATAATATTTTTAGTTTGTCTATTATTTCAATATCAGCATCAAAGTTTGATTTAAAGGAATTGAAATCCATCCTTTAAACATAGTGCTTCAACATAAGGAAAAGAGAAAAACCCATCAACAGTCTAAGGTAAGTTCACACTGTGGCTCCAGCCAAGAGTGAAGGTTAGAAAGACCTATGGAGAGACACTATAAGCACGCCCGGTGTTACTGTTCAATCATATGCTGCCCTGATCAAGTAATAGCAAGAGATCCAGTGACTGCCTCCTGGATGTGCAGACTGAATGCTAACTGCCTGTGACATTAACTTGTTTCAAGCCTCTTGTAGTGTGGCCACTATCAGTGTTATATTTGTATAGTAAATAACATGAAATATTGATTCTGGAGTGCTTATCAACTGGACCTGTTCAAAATACTCTTCCTACAAAGCTCAGCACTAGTTCTCATGCAGAACCAGTGCTGTGGATTTGTGCAGAGAGCTACTTGTGCTCTCAATTCTTTAACTGAGATATAAACAGCAACTTTTTAAAATCTAGGAACAGTGAATAAAGATGCAAAGAGTATTTTATGGAATTGTATGAACTGCACTTTATAGTACTAATTTGGCTATGACAAAATCGCTTCAGAAGACAACATCTCTTCCATTATGGCTTCAATCACTAGTCTGAAATCTATACTAGGGCCAGACTGTGATCAACAGTTTCTAAATGTAAGTTAAAATTTACTGAATACTCTTGGCACTTTTTTGTATAAAGTATTTTGACCATTTTCTGTGTGACAAGATTATATGAATAAAAGCTAAACATGGCTAACCTTTTGCATTCTGCTCTGGAAGTAGGATGTGTAGTGTGACAGCTCTAGGAACATATGTCCCCGAAATGCATGTACACCCTATCTCTGGAGCAGCACAGTAGTGAAGGGCTAACACTGAGATCCAGGCAAACCAGGAGCAAGTGTCAGAATGAAAGTGTTTGTCTATACAGACCAAAAAAGTTATACTTAGCTTCTGGAATACACCCAGGATTTCTCCTGTAATCTGCTGATAACACTCAGTGATACCATAACAAGATTTACAGCTAAAACAAAATATCAAAAATCAATGGAACATACTCCATGACAACAAAAACATCTCCTTTCCCTCTGCTTTTACTTCCAAATTTAATGAAAAACAGCACTTTTATGCATTATTTATCCAATTTAAAATTGAGCTAATAAGTCACAGAATTGGTATTTATGCAGATAATAGCACACTCATGAGTGTGGATTACTTTGCAGTTACCAAATAATTTGAAAGCAGACAAATTAAGAGGTATGACATTCGCTAAAATTCAAAACTGAATTTGTTTAATGCTCTCTCAGAATGTAAAAAATTCTTACTGGTGTACTTATAAAATCTGTGGGATCCAACAATTAACTTGTAAACTTACCTTAAAAAAGGTTAAAGATACCCACCAATTCAAGGCTTTATAATTTATGATATTTATCTCATCCATTTATCACTGGTCTAGACTTGAAAAGGGTAAACACATAGTTTAACAAAGTTCCCCAAAATTCTGCATCCAAAACAATCATGAAGAAGTGGAAGGTACAACAAGCAACAATAGGGAAAAATTTGAATATTCATATGAATTCGTATGTGGAAGCTCAGTATCAAATACGAAGTCCCATAAAATTAGTTGGAAAAAAAAAGTTAATAAAAGAGTTAATAAAAACAAATTAAGAAATAAATTAAATTTTAAAAATTAGTAAATAACAATTAATTTAAAATAATATTAGTGCATAGGTAATTTTTTAAATACTAAATTAAAGCCAAAATACTGAACACAGAAATAAATGGTATCACTTTTATCTCAAAAATTACTACAATGCAGATGTGTTATTTGGAGCCCTTCAGAATATCTTGGTACACTGGAGAGTTCAGAGAAGTTCATTTTACAGTGATTTCACAATATATATCCTTTACATACCTGTGGATAAAAAGACATTCAAGTTCCTAAACTGGAATCATAGAAATCCTCCAAAAATCTGACCAAAGGCCAAGTAAATATTTCACTTTTAGTTATGAGGAACACCAAAGCCAATAGACCAAGCTAAACAGAACTTGTGTGCTGCACTTATTTTTGTTATATTCAATTTTGTTCAGGCTAAACCCTTGTAACCCTGAGAAGTCACTCAGTAAGAAAAACTTTATTTCAAAATGGCTAATTGTTTTTTCTGAGATTTCATGTAGCAGTAAAAAAAAATAATAATCATAATAATCATAATAATAATAATGCATTCCTTTAGTATTGTAAGGTCTCAGGAGGTAGAATCTATTATCTTCCCAGAAGTAGCCACACATAGATATAGCCTTGTTCTTGAAAAACTTGCAAAGACAGACTCAGCTGGCAGATTCTACCATTCGAGTTCATCATGAGCTGTAAAACAGACAGACTATAGCATTCCGCAAGACTTGAAAAGTAAATGAGAAAGAATGTTTCAATAGTTCTATGCATGTAAGGGCTCATGGATCTGCTCTAATAAAAGAAGAGGGTTTTTTCCATGACAGTGACTATGCCTCCTCAGTACTGAGAAAAAAGATCAACCCACATCTGTACAGTTGTACATAATAATCTACTCAATTATTATACCTTTAGGGCTTGCTTTCCTAATGAAAATAACCCTACTACAAACCAATATCAGATGCATGAACTACTACTATAGCTCTGATTAGCTGTCATACTCCATTAATCATCTGTACAATCTGTAGTTTATGTATTCTTTCCACCAAAAGACAGTACCAACCTCCCAATGACACCAACCCTTTGAAAAGCCAAAAATGACAACAGAAAAGGCCCAAGAGGAAAAAATTGAATTGCAATACTAGGAGCTCCACACAACGACTTAATGATCACCAAGCAAGCAAAACTGAAATTCCTCCGAACCTCAACAGCATCCAGCCAGTAAAACTGAATGTCTTCCAAACCTCAACAGCAAAATGAAAACATTTCCCCCAGCCAAAAAAATCAGAATCAGTGCAAGTGCCAGTGGGCAGCCCTGCCCACTCCTTGCAGCCTCGAGCGGCACCCTGTGCAAGAACACAAAGGTTGGACAGAAATGTTTTCCTCCTGCTTTCAATCAAAGTCTCTTGACTGTTCAGTTGCTAGAAAATATTAATGTCCTCTTATCCTTTGATTTATTATAAAAAAATGTGTGACTACACTATGAAACTTGCTTAGTACTTCAGGAAAAATGTTTGACTAAAATTTTGGGGGAAAACCACTACTGTGGTATTTCTAAAATACACGTACTTATTTTTCAATATAAAGACATTTAAACATAATTATCAGGCAAATTTCATAAGCACTTTAAAAACAAAAGAGCCCAAATGTATACTCAGGATATTTCTTGGCCTTGCACAGGAATAAAGAAATGGCCTATGCAGACTTCTATAAAAAAGATTACTTGGCTTCTACACAGTTAGAGAGAGAGGGGACAGGAGAGTAAAAACTTCATCTCCCAAAAGCCTTAAGATGACTGGATTCACATCTTATTTTTTGAAGTAAGGTAATGCCCAGCGTTGTCAAAACCTTTAAATGTGTTCCAGAAAAAGCCATTTCAGCATAAAGCATTGGTTAACCTTGAATACTTAATGTTCCAGGACACTTCATCCTTAGCATCAGTGAATAAACAAATCTTGCCAGAGAAGAGCAAAACCAATCAGAAGAGATGAACTGCAATGAAACAGTCCCCATGATCACCGCACTGAGCAGGCAAAACAGCAATAAACTTACTGAACAGAATGCGCAAGAAGTAATTTCTCCAGGGTCTCAACGCGGTCTAGTTTTTGGTTCAAACACTATGAGTTTCCTCTTTTACAAATCACTTGTTCTTTGACAAACAGCTAGGAATCTGACTATTTGATATACTTGATGTGTTACCACTATTTTTCAAATGACTTCAATGCTGCTGAAGTCTTCTGTAATACTTTGCAGCCCATCCAAATTCAGGAAATAGAGATGATGAAAATGTAGCACAGTGCTCTTCAGATCCTCTATCATTTGGAATCTAAAGTATGTAACTAATGACAAGGGCATTGAGAGAACATACAATGCAGAATGTGCTGAACGTAAGGTATATTCTGTTCTTTAACTGTCAGTACAATAAAATAGCAGACATTTTGCATTTATCCTTCCCATAATAATATAAACAAATCTTATAAACAATAAGCAAAATGAAAGCAGCCACCTACATACATTTAATATTAAAATTAAGGAAATATTACTTTGCTATTAGAGTCACAGAATAGTTAGGGTTGCAAAGGACCTTAACATCATCTAGTTCCAAACCCCCTGACATGGGCAGGGCCACCTCCCACTAAACCAGGTCACCCAAGGCTTTGCCCAATCTGGCCCTGAACACCGACAGGGATGGAGCATTCACAACTTCCTTGGGCAACCCATTCCAGTGCCTCACCACCCTTACAGTAAAGAACTTCCTCCTTATATCCAATCTAAACTTCCCCTGTTTAAGTTTTAATCCATTACGCCTTGTTCTATCACTACAGTCCCTAACGAAGAGACACAATAAGGCACACAAGTTTGCTCACTGTATGTACACAGTGTTTCTTTAAAATAGATGTATGTTTAGACATTCTAAACTCTAGATCCCTCAAAAATTAAGAGTGGGATTAAGCTTCCTTTCATGTCTGGCACTATGCTCTGCTATGCCACCCTAGGACTGACAGCTAATGCAA
The DNA here is from genome assembly GCA_028858755.1 of Ara ararauna. NCBI lineage: Eukaryota > Metazoa > Chordata > Aves > Psittaciformes > Psittacidae > Ara > Ara ararauna. Next base: position 13,587,993 of record CM054380.1, on the reverse strand, counting down.
ACTGGATAACTTCTTCGCACCACTCACATGGTAAAAGAATGCTTCGTAACACTTCCTAAGGAAGAACCTGTGACTAGCATGGCTGTAGCAGTACATGTGGTTGCAGTGCCACCACCCAGCTGTACCAAAGTATGAGCCAATGTACTAGTGGTCTGATGCTGTTGTGACTAATCTATTCATCACTAAATGCTGCCGTATCAATCATATCAAGACAGACAGGAAAACAATGCTGGCAAATGTGACCTCGTCAGCTGCAGCTGGAGCTCAGTCACCATGAGCAGCTGCAGCCCTGTTCAGCAGCTGTGGTCCTGGCAAATACACCATGGCTGCTGGCCATAGTAACCCCAGACAGTGGGACTAATGAGGGCCAGCAGCGTCTAAAACTGAGTGGGGAAATACAAATGACACGCTCAGCAGCAACTATAGAGTAATCTGCAGTTGATTCAAATCGCACTGGCAAAATGTCCTGATACACAGTCAAGTCTCTCTCACTGAGCCTACTTGTGAAGAGAAGAAAAATATTTGGCTGGAAGAAAACCTTTCCTGAAGATACAGTTAGACACTTCATCAGGATTGCTATCCTGGTAATTCAGAGGACAGAAAGGAATACAGATCTTCAGGGAGGATTTGGTACACAAGCAAATGCTCAAAGTATAGTTTAAAAGTACATCAGCATCACACATATTGACAGAAGTTGAAACATTCAGGAAACAATCAGCTTATCAGATGATATCAGAGAGGATGCTTCCCCACACTGTGAAAATGGGTGAGCAATGCATCATTCTGGTATCTGTGGCCAACCACTCCGTTACTGCTTCTATATAAAATTACATTTCTGATAAAAAATTTAGCATCAAACATTTTTATGATTACAGACCAAAAGTCAAAATTTGCATTTAAATAGATGTATTAAAACCTCAGCAGCACAGGTAGAAGAGGGAAATGCTGTTTCAAGGAACATTTAAATAGGGAGCGCAAGCACAGAAGGGATTTTTCTTCTCAAATGATCTGAGCAATTTTAGTTTTATTACTGTTCTTGGGTCCCATTCAAACTCAAAATTTGAACTGTAGTAACCTGCACCCCTGGACTCATCTCAGGCTAAGCTGCAGAAACTACTTCTCCTTTCGTCTTTCCATTGGGAAGGGCCTCACTGGTTCTAATGTATTTTTTTTATCCACAGTCCAAGCCCACAGTTTTAACCATCTTACAGCCAAGTCATATTATACTATATTTACTCTCAAGTGGTTGGCTCATTTTTGTTTGCATCAGTCACCATAGGCTAAGCTTCAGCTATTATATTTCTCCCCGGACAGCAGAGCCCTTTTTGAGAGAGATGAATTGTCAATGCATAACTTAAAAAATTCACAAGCAATTCTTCCACATAAATGCCTGTCATCAACTACCTCCTTGGACTTAACCATATTTTATTTTGCACCTTTTTAATCTATAAAGCATCTCTAAAGTTAAAGAAATTTGTTGTCTGACCTCTCTCCTGTATTTTTCTATCTTCTCACTACATACCTTTTATTTTCTATATATTGTCCGGTTAACTTTAAACCTTGGTTTAAAATCTGATTCTATACTTTCAAAAGACAACTAAGCCTTGCCAAGCCATTACGCTAGGTCAGGTCCATAGCTCCTCACTAGTAATATGGAATACTGGTGCCCTTTACAGTCCACCTGGGATCACCAATCCATGGTCTCCATATATAAACCATATATGTGAATGCTGCTGGGTTCTTTGTTTGCTTTTTGTTTTTTGGTTTTTTTTTGTGTGTGTGTGTCTTTCTTGACAGGTGGGCATTCCAATCACAATGATAATACAATGTGAGCTACATTGTTGTTAAACTATAATCATTTAACTATAATGTTTAACTACAGTCATTTTTAAATGTTACAAGCTACCGCCTTCATAAACATGCCGTTTCTTTCCAGGAAGATGTAAATAGCCTCACTTTCAGATTCTCTAACAAGACTGGAACAACACAGGACTTGAAAGTCGTAAGACCTTTTTTCTGCTAACTCATCAATCAAGTATTTAAACTTGTATATCTATGATACTGTTGCAGACCCAAATCAACTCTTGGAAAAATGAGCATAGGCATAGGACAAAAACATTGTAACTACATGACCATTTTAGGTGCATTTTTGCTACCTTCTCCAGAGGTTCTTTCCTACAAAATAATTTCTCTAACATAAGGGAAATATGGTATTGTGGGGGAACACAAAATTCAAGTGTAAACAGAGATAAATCGCAGCTGGATCTTCTGGGAAAAAAAAAAAATAAAGCAAGCAAAATTTTCTTCTACCCAGGTAATCTCTAAATTCCTTTGAGAAACATTTCTCTGAGCATTTAGAGGCAGTCAGAAATATAAAGAACATCACACAAGCAAATGTACTTTCATATGTTGACTCATTCTAGGATCCCAGACAATCATGACTTGCAGTGGGTCTCCATAGTACAGAGATGTTTACCAGCCAGTTCCCAGTGGCTGTAAGCAGAAACAGTGTACGAGACACCAGGAACATTAGTACTGCTCATGAACTTCTTAACAGTGTTTCACTTTCAGCAGAAGCTGTTAGACAACTTACAGAAAACGTAAAGGTAACCTGTTAAATTTTCTATAGCAACATTTCTTCCAGCTGCCTGTCAGCTGACTTACTGTCAGAACCAGGATAGCCCTGACTTTCATTAGGCATATTTCAGTTATTATATAAATTTATAAAATACATACCTACATTTTTATATACACATATAACAGGGACATTTTACAGAAAAATGCAAAATGTTTAAATCATATATTTACAATATAATACTCAGGGCTAGCTTCGGGCATAGACTAAGTAGGCAATTTTTTAAGGTAAAAAACTGTTACAAGACACTCATGGACCACCTTTCAGTTTTCTTTAAGTCAAGTCACCAATCAGTAGCCAAGGGATACAAGCGGCTCATGCAAAATCACAGGTTAAGTCAAATCCCAGCCTATATCCCAGACTCACCAGGGCAGATGTGCAGGATATCACACCAGAGCAGTATTAGCTCCAAACAGCAAGAGACAGAACAGACAAGGCTACACACATAGCCCATATCTTCTACACCTCTACTTTGTTTGATATGTTTGCTGTTCCCTCAGATTTTCCTGTGCTGCTGACAACCACTGAGGCAGCTAAGAAAATGCAACAGCAATGACCTCTTGTTGTGCTGAGTACTGTGGTATAATTTTATGCTATATCCCAAACTGTATCTTTCCTCAGTTTTACATCCACTTTCATCCCATTTAACTGAATGACATTTTCTTAGCATTCTATGGCAAAATAGGAATACTTTCTAAATTGATTTCATAACATTAAATCGTCAGAACTGCTTCCTATCCTGTCTTATTCCATTTTTCCAGCGGTTTGATTTTAGGGGTTTTTTTGTCAGTTGTTGCACACAGAGCAGTGCTTTTATTAAATTGTACATTATAAAACTCATTTTGAAAGATTTTTTCACACGGGTATCTAAATATATAATTTCTCTCAATTTTAATGGGATTGAGGCACTTCAATAAAACCATATATCTTAGCTATAATTTTAATATATATAAATGAAGACTTGGATTTTTATTTTACCCTCAGAGGATGTAGTTAATTTAGAAGTCGTTTAGAGCTTAGGAGTTTCTAATGGACATTAACTTACAAGTAAAGTCCCTAGAAAATTAAATTTCTCTTCAGTGAGCCTTGTAAAGATTTTCTGAAGTTTCCATTTTCTTGACCAGCTAAAATATACTTTTCTACTTTGTTTTAATACAGTTTTCAAAAGCAATTGATTGTGTGTGGATATATCTTTGTCTGAAAATATATTAATAAAATTTAACTATCCTTATTCAAGAAACCAGACAGGAAGAAGTTGTTAATTTGTGTGGTCTACCTATGTCCTGGGTTCAGCAGCAGCAGTCATTTTTCTGCTTCTTGGTAGCTGGTGCAGCACTGTGTTTTTGATTTTGGGCCTGGGAACAGCGCTGGTAACACCAGTGTTTTCAGTTACTGCTTGGTAATGTTTTGGTCTGACCAAAGACTTTCTGAGTCTCATGCTCTGCCAGGGAGGAGGGGGAGCTGGGAGGAAGCAGAGACAGGACACCTGACCCAAACTGACCAAAGAGGTTATTCCATACCACAGCACGTCTTGCCTAGGATATAAAACAGGGCAGAGACCCAGAAGGGTGGGGGGGTGCACTGCGTGGTTGGGCTGGGTTTTAGGTGGTGAGCAATTGTATTCTTTCCTTGTATTTTCTCTTGTCATTATTATTGGTGGTAGCAGTAGTGATTTGTGTTATACCTTAGTTACTAAACTGTTCTTATCTCAACCTGTGGGAGTTGCATTCTTTGGATTCTCCTTCCCATGCCTCCGGGAGCAGGAGGAAGAAAGAGGGGGAAGTGAGTGAGAGCGAAACTGTGTGGCTGACTGGACTTAAACCATGACAACCTATTAATCTTGCCATTCAACTGTGATCCTCTGCTATTCTCTTGTCTATTCTACATATTTTCTTCTGTGATAGAGCAAGTATTTAGTAACGTGGGGTTTGGACTATGTCAACATTTACACTGCAGCATAAGGCACTACAAAAAGTCTGTCACTTGATCTGTACCTTATACTTCTTGTGTACCGAGCAACAAATTACAGTTACAGTACTGCCTGCAGTGAGATGCCACAACACCATCTGCAACACTTTACTGTCTACAGCGCAGGATGGTCAGAAGAACAGACCAAACTGCACAGCAGCTGCCACTGGTGCTGCTGAATACTCCCATATGGCACCGGCAGAACACTGATATAGGCATTGATTTTGCTATTCCACTGCAGTTTTGTCTGGAAAATCATAATCTACCCTGAAACATATATAGTACTACTAGGCTATCCAGATAAATATAATGGCTGTGACAGTTTACTCACCTATATGCCCATAGGTTTGGAAGCCCTTGTTGTGTTTGAGTCAGGAGTGGCCTAGGATAACAACATTTTCCTTCTTCCCATATTGAGCTCACTGGAAAAGGGGTTGTTAAAAACAAAACCTCTTTCCAAAACTCTCTTTTTGGAAAGAGAACCACATTTCATATACAATTTACATCCTTCTTGTTCTTTTTAAGGAATTCTTTTCTGGCTGGGCATCTGAAGGAAGTATAACCTAGACTTGTTGCCCCAGGTCAGATCAGGGTCATGTCACACGGGCGGAAGCACACAAACCTCTCCTGAAGTTCCTGCGCTCCTGTGTTATCACCAGCTTTTCCATCATGCCTATTACTGACACAGTGACAACAAACAGGGAAGTGGAGAGGGGGCAGACAACTCCCCAGCCAGAGGAACAGAGCTCAGAGCTGAGATCTTGCTGCACTTCTGTCCTTCATGATGCCAAGCCCACCTGCCCAGGCACTGTGGCAGGGCATTGCGAAGGAAGGTGGGGCTGCTCCCTGCCAGTTCCAGCTGGTTCTGTCCAGTTCCTGCTGCCCAGCGCAGGGCAGGGCTGAGCCCCTCAGCCAGGCTGCTGCTGTGCGCTTACACTGCATGCTTCACTAAGGAGTACACACACACAGCCACACACATTGAACCGGGTAGCAGGAAAATCTATGTAGGACCAGAAAAGCTGAGATCAGTTGTAAGACAAAGTTAAAATTTAATGATTCCAGTAACTCTTAGCTCAGAGGTGCTCTTCCATGAAGTGCCTCCCTCTATCAACACAATGGGAAAAAGTGTTTGACTCACAATATGAATCCAGGCCCCTCAAGAACTGGTCAAGGTCCAGAACTGAAATTGTCATATAATAACAATTATTTTTCATAGAGCATTCTGACCTACAAAATTCCTGTGCTGGGAGCCTTCAACAAATAAGTTTTTTCCCTGGTATCACAGCTCCTGAACACAGCAAGATTTTCTTTCTTCTTTTTTCCCTCCCCACTTTTCCTACTGTCCTCTCCTTTAGAGAGCAGGGAATTAGTATTCACTAACTGTGTCTTTGTAAAGGTTTAATCTCCTAGCAATTACCAATTTGAGAGTTTCATTACATGCACGGTATGATAAATATTGAAGAGGTCTCCCAGCTGTTCCGATCAGGTTTAATCTAGGCATGCAAAATGGCAGAACGATGCCTTCATGGCCAACATCCATCTCTCTCCAAGTGCAACTGGGAAGCACAGCACAAGCCCTGGAGGGATGGACAGACAGCCACACTGCTGAGCTGATGCGGTCGGAGTCAAAGCCACCAGCAGCCATCCTTGCAGCTGCTTCAGTTGCTGATCACACTGATGGTGTATACCTGCAGGGTACATACTAAATCCACACTGACAACTGCTTTGAAATCATAAAGCCCGTTTCTAAAATGGAAGCCCTACTCAAGTACTGAAAGACCTATAAGCACAGAGATCCTACATACTTAATTTGGGAAGAAAAAAAAACATACTTTGTGTCCACACCTAAAGCTTTGTTTGATTCAGTAGCATTCTCAGATACAAGAGAAACAGTAAGTTCTGGATACCACATCTTACAGAAGAGCAAGGGTAAAGACCAGGGCTGGAAACCTAAGACAGAACACCCAAATCATACTTTACAGAAGTAGGATGCCACCTGCAAGAAAATCTGACGCAAAGTGGTTCACATCTCAACAGACTGCAGTATTTACAGTCATTTTTAATTATACATTTCATAATTGGATTTGTTTCAGCAAGTGCTTTAAATTTGGGGGTGGGTAAATTTGTTCTGTCTCAAACTTCTACCATCACATAAAGTTATAACAAAAAGAGACAGGTCCTTCTTTGTAGCTGTGTAAATGGTACGACAGTACCCAATAAATCCTTTTCAACACAAACTGAATTTCCAAGGCCTGAAGAGGACAATTATGCTGTTACATGCAAATTTTGCAATGAGAGGAGGCAGCATGTTCCTAAGACATTTCTGGGCATACCCCCTCTGACCAATCCCTGTGCAAACAAGCCATTTCTGTGCTGGACACAGGGCTCTTCCCTGCAGTGTGACCTAACAGCTCGGGATACAAATTTCTCCAGCACTAACAGCAAAAAGTCTAGATTTGACTCTTCTGTTCTGTGTTTGAATTCAGTATTTCTGGTGACCAGGAGTAACATTCAGCATGACAAATAATTTAATGAACTACCAATGCAGAGTTGACCTTCACTGAAAGTACTGCTTAATTAGCCAGTTTTTCTGAAGTCAGGCATAAGAATGCTAAACCATTTCTGAACAGGTGCAGGAGGCACACGTTAATTTTAGTAGCAAAGGTCATTACATGCGTATTTCTGCACTTTTTCCTGGCATCCCTCCCATCAGAGGATTACTTATGTATGTCTGTGAAGACAAAGAGGAGGAAAAATCTTTCATGTTCTTTCAGCTTTAACTGAGCAAAGTCCTGTCTCCTATCTCCTTTCTCCTTTATACATTTAAAAAATAAATCTAAATCCAGTACTGAGAAAGGAAATACATTATCTTGCAAATTAAAGTGATAAGATTAGATTAGCACCTACATAGCTGAAAAGTACTTGTTATACATGTTTTCATACTCATATAGAGTACTGTTGGGGGGAGAGGGAGAGAGTGGGGAATCAAAGCAGAGTTAAGGGACAGTTTAGTATAAGCCTGAAAAAGGAACACACCACTCATTGAGCAGGAAAAAGAATTATGTAAATTAACTCACACTTGACAATCAGAATTGTAAGATTCTTCCTCTGAAAGCAAAGATCAATTTCTACTTTAACCTGTGAGCATGAGATGTGAACCAGTAACTTTGCAGAGAAATAAAGATTTCTTAGCCTGCCTAGATTTATCTTACCAGACTGAAGAAGTGGGCTTCATGTTAGAGACTTTTTTTTTTTTAAATCTTATTGCCTGAGGAAGTGTGAAAACAGCCTCAAGAAAAAGTCAGTTCTAACAAGATTGAGCTTATTCTCTCCCTCTCTCTCTCTCTCTCCTTCATGCTTCAGGCTTTGACGCTTCTTCAGATGAAGTATTAAAAGTAGCCAATTCCACTGAGAAAATGAAGAATGTATCAGAAATAGCTCCTTACTACAAGGTTTTCCTAAGGTACCAAATGTACATGTCTTCTTTCAAATTCTCCTTCGCTTGTTTTCTTGGTGGTAGAAGGAAGACAATGGGAAGTAGGTATCACATTTTCAAATTTAATAAAAATGCTGCAACTGTACAATTTATTTTATAGTTGAGAAATGTATTAAGGGTTTTATGTACAAGGACAGAGGTGCTAGTAGTTGCAGGGGATTACCTTGTTAGGGTGTGGTGAGGTTGTGGGATTTTGTTGTTTATTTGTTTTTGTTTTAAACCCAGGAATCAGCTAGGAAATGCAGACACTATTTGGAGCATCCCCAAAGAACAGACTGAGCACACTTACAGCTGCTGCTGGTAGCTCCACGAGTGAAAGAAATTGAAGGGGTTTTCCCCTTTTTCTTTCCCCAAAATAATACACGCCAACTTTTATTACCTGCAACATGCATTCAGAGAAGAGTAGCTCTCCAGGGAATGTCACGGTAGCTTGCTAGTTCCTCAGCTTTACACATTGGAGCCTGGTAGCACAGGTCAACATCTCATACTCATTGACAGAGGACTGCTTCACTAAGAGGAAGGTGCTATTATTTACACAGCAAAAAAAAAAAATCACACACATAAAAAAGGAGAGGTAAGACTATCAGTGAACTCCTAGAAGGTATAAACTAGGTAAGGCACGTTAAATTTGTTGAAAATCACTTTGCATTATTTAACTGGCTGCCTCCCTACCAAACCAAGTAAACAGAGAAAGGATGCCAAGCTGGAGGTAAATTTCATGCCTTGTTGTCACAGAAAGGCTTCTGGCATCTGTAACAAAAAATTATGCCAGATAAATGACTATTCTCTTGAAGTCTCTTAAAGAAAGCTTTTCTTGTCATTGGTCTGGGCGTGGGATTCCTTCTGGCACTGTGCTTTTCAAACCTTGCCTAACATGGACTAGCAGCTAGAAATGTATTGCTGATTTTAAAAGAAAACTTAAGTCGATATTAGCTTTGACCATCGATTTCCAAGCCGCTGACTGGCTGCGTAAAATCCTGATTTCAAGGTTGTCTTTGTTGGTGGCGGCTTTTTTTTAAACAAGAGAGGCTCTAGGAATGGGGAAGAATGATGCACCAGCTCTTTTCTGACTTTCCTAACACTATGCTGAGATTCAAATACTGTGTCTTGGATAGAGACAGCTCCCCCAACAGCAAGGCTGCTCTTCCCAGTGCTCACCTTAGCACTGGCTTTGGATTCCTAGATTTTGGTGTTACTAGTCCCACAGTTGCAGTCACATCAGAGCAAGCTGATGCAAGCAAAAATCTAAAAGGATTAATTTTCAGTCAGATATGCTGCCTGATCCAGCCAACAGTGAAAAGGATATTATCTTCATACTCAGATGTATTCCAGGATTTTACTACCAAGAGTACTATTTAAGCTCCAGGAGAAAATACTAGGAAATTCTGGGTGCTTTAGATATGCATACTCCACAGTGGAGCACGTTTTTGTTGAAGCTGTGATATTACTGTTCCAAACCAACTAACGGCTCAGTGCTTTCAAATATACTTTTTTTTTTTTTTTCCCTTCTTTTTCTTTTTGGATGAGCAGGCATTCAACTATTAGCAAGAACAATATTTTGATTCAAGTCATCCCTAGGTCATGGAAACTAATATACACATTCTGTTCTATGATACCAAATTCTACACCCCCCCCCCCCCAGTCATAAAAGTAGATTACTATAAATCACATTTGTACTGAAATAAACATGAGATAATGGGAAAACTAGTTGACCGTATTCTTCCTATGCAGGCCCAAATTATTAGTGGTTATGTTAAATATAGACATTCACATCCAAGCCATTAATGCATACTTAAAATGCATCAATAATTCAGTAATTTTTAAGTTCAACCTGGGAAATCACCTTGTACAGATAATATATAGCACAGCACTGTTAGATCATAAGCCATCAAGTGTGAAGATGATCGAAATATGGCAGATGTCTTTTGTGCATATGACCATACCTCAGAGTATTTCAGGCCTCAGACTGCCCATCAAGTTCTGATACATTCTTATAAAAGAAGAGCATCTATTTGCAAGGCTTTGACCTCCCATTTAGAGCATATGGTACTGCAAGAGTGGATATGAGAAACTGGTGAAATTGGCAGTATAGAAATGCCACACACACTGGTACAAAACCCATCTGCTACCTAGAATCAAGGGATGGAAAGCATTTTGCGATACTTCCATTTCCATTGTGTATATCTGTGCTACATGACAAAGGAAAAAAAATCAGAAGGCAAAGCACTCTCTATGTCTCTCACATAAAAACACTAATAGCTCAATCCCACCATGGTGCCAAGGTTCCTATAGTTTTATCATTAAAGATTTTGGTCAGTCAACTGTGGTGGTAATTATCACATAAATTAACTGAGAGACAGGAAAACCAGAATGTAAGACAAAATCTCACCTCCAGCAACAAAGTATAGGACTTCATTTTCCAGTAATATTTTCAAACCTAACACCAATGATGAACCAAGTTTTTTTTCTGGAATATTGCTTTGGTTACAGAAAGCAAGTCTATTAGTCAGTGCCATTTACCCCCTGGTATCCAGCTTTTATCTGCTGACCTGTCACAATAAAACAATTCTGAAGATGTATTTTCAGATACAGGTGATTAGCACAGCAAGGGAAGCAGCAGAGTGAAAATTCTTTTTTGGAAAAGTGTTGCTTGTAAGGACTGTAGGTAGAAGGAAAGGCAAAGAACTAATCAGTTTGGCTACACTAGACTACAGCACTCAAACTTCTATTTGTGTTGTGGGGTTTGTTTGGTTTTTTTTTTTTTTGATAAGGGTATTTGGCTTTAAAATAGTTCAGATCCCACTCAGTTCTGCAGGGGGATGTTATCTATTCAATGCATTCAGCTGACAAACCTTTCTTTAAAGAAGTATTTAAGTAAGGCCAAATGGCACCTTGAGATTTCACTACTCCATTCAAATTTTATTTCTGCTGTCCTTGAGACAGCTGGGCCATTTTTATTTATTTCTTTATTAAGACCTCCAATGACAGAGATCTCTCCCTTGTACTAAAAGGTGCTTACTGTCAGGAAGCCTGCATTGCATTTATTGTCTGGTTTAGGGTATTTTCTTCTCATTTAAATTCAATGTTCATCCTTCAGACAAGCAAAAGATTAAATTCCGTAACTGCTGTGGAACAGACATTAGGTACCCTTCACAATATGTCACAATTTGAAATGTTAGGAGATCACACTGGGAAGGGTGGTTGCTGATGTAAATGAAAGGTTACGACTAGTATCTAATTAAGTCGTTCACTACACTCTGCAAAGTAATATTCTCTCCTTTCCTTTTCTCTTCTTGCTTCTCCACTCAAGTATGTAATGATTATGCAAAAAGCATCAGACCTTTACAAGTGGGTTACATGAATACTGTACATTAACCTGTAACACCATCACTTCTGCATTGTTAAATCACAGTCGCAGGCCGGCTGAGGATGGCAGGGACCTCTGGAAGTCGTCTGGTCCAATCCCACTGCCCAAGCAGGGCCACCCAAAGGTGCTTGCCCAGGACCATGTCCAGCTGCCTTTTGAGTATCTCAAAGGTAGGACAACCCCAAAACTTCCCCAGGCAACCTGTACCAATGCTCAATCACCCTCACAGTAAAAGTGTTTCCTGATGTTCAGAGGGAACCTCCTGCATTTCAGCATACACTGACATGCAAGCTGGTTGAGTAAGGGAGATTGGCCATGATGTGAAATGAGCTAATGATGTTTGGGAAGTCTTGGCAGGCAAAGACAAAACCGCCACCCGAAAACTCCAGACAAATCCAACCCCCAAAATTTTAACAGCAGCAGCTAATCAGGTGAGGTTGGTGAATTAATCCAAGTTTACATCAAAGCTCACATTATGTATTTTTCTCCGATTGCTTTCTCTTCTACCAGTCTCATCCTAATATTGATATGCCAATGGTTTGAGCAGACTGTGAGGTGGCAGAAGTCACTGGGAGATATTTTTTCTTTTACACACAATAATGACGACTTGTGAATAATGCGTGCATGTTACAACACTTCTTTCCACAGGCTTCTGTAATGATTACAGGACATTAATGATAAGAAAAATCTGGGAAAAAAAACCCAAAATAAATGGAACAATCTGAAAAAGATCTGTCTCAAGTTATATTTCATTTTTTATGAGCATAGTTTTCTGTCACTGTAGAGGAGGTTGTTGCAGGCTCCCCTTGCAAACCCCCTGCTTGAACAACCTCCCCCAGAACCAGACAAAGCAGGACCAAGTGTAAACAAGAAAAAAACATCAAAGGAAGTAATTAAAAACACAGGCAAAATTACTGGTTTTCTGTCTGGATGAACACTCTTTCTGCTTTAGAATGCCTCCCACTTGATAATGGGAAACATGAGAGAATGTGATTTTAGAGAAGAAAATTAAATAAACTATAAATACTTGCAGTAACTGGAGCTCACCTGAAGTATGAATACAATACAATGCTTGAGCAGTCAAGGCTGTTTTAACTGTTCTCTTCACAGCTGACAGGTGAGCTCCAGTTCTTTTACTCCCACACAAGCTAGGCATGCCCAGTTGGTGCACTTCATGGCTGAGATTTAACTGGATTTGAGGGAACTCAGCACTCTTCTTACTGGACATCAACAGGAACCAGCTACTCAGCCTTCTTGGATTTCTTTAGAAATTTAGTATTTAAAGCCTTTTGTTTGTATTAAAGTCAGTTTTGGAATTTGTTTCATGACATCCCACCCCCCATCAAGGGGAGTGGCAAGTGACTCCCAAAAGACTGAATCTTTATACTGCAGATCTGGAATGACCATCCCAGAAAGCAGCATGTACTGTAGGCAAACGTTCATCTTGATACAGTGCCTATTTATAACCTACCAGCTCCCACCCTTGCAGCTACAAAAACCCTTTTTTGTACTACAGCATAGGGGAATTGCTTGACAGGTGAAAATTGTTTTTGAAGGCTCACTGTGTATTTGGTACCTTACACGCTGAAAATCTGAAGTTGTATTTTAGAGCAGAGTTCTCAGGCAGTTGATGTACCTTACCCTGAAGTACTCGTACCACTGGTTTGATATATTAGCTTATGCATTTTATAAAAAATCTTAGTTCAATAAATGCTGCAAGATCAAACAGCATACTTCTGAATTACATAAAATTTTAATATACATATTGTGAACAACTCTATGAAACAGTAATCAACTTCAAAAAGGTTTCCTAAGATCCCTGTTGCAATGTTTCCTCTCTGGTATATTTTGAAAATAATGATTCTGTTGTATTTATGAGTAGAGAGGTTCAACTTTTCAAGAAAGAAAAAAAAACTGGTATCAAGACACATGCAACTATCAACCAAGCCAATGTTTTATTTACCTTTTTTGCAAAAGCAAAAGCAACGTAAAAGCAATTAAAATGTGGAATTAAGTACAAATTACCACATCTATCTCAGTATGATTAACACTACAGAATTGTTAACACCAGACTTGAGAACGTTCTGAAATTATTTGCATTTAATTTTTCATGGATGTCCACTACTCAGTTAAGTTATCACAAGCCAGTGGTTCTCTCAAGGCTTACACAGAGAGTAATACAGAGAATGCTCAGGAAATGCTGCAGAGTGTGGGGCCAGAATTTAGCTTACCAGAAATGACATACCTGCTGAAAAGATTTTACAGACTTCAAAGGGTAGCTTATTTAGGGCAATCTGGAAATTATGAGTACAGAGAAGCGGATCAAAATTGCCCAGATCTAAAAGGTTTTTAGTTTCAATGCAAGGGAAATGATAATCATAGAATCACAGGATAGTTCAATAATGTCAGCACCAAAGCCACACATTGTCCCAGATGAATTCTGGTTTGCAAACCACGCATTTTCTGAAGACACTAGTATTAAAGATCTGGAAATATGTTAACTTTTTTGTAGCTGCACTGCTTTTACCTTTGGATAAATACCAAGATGATTTATCAAATTACACAGTAGACTAATTGCATGTTACCTAAACAAAAATTTGAAAAGAAAATGGCACAAACTCACCATCTGGAACAGTTCAGATGAGGAAGTCCCAGATTTGCTATTTACAGTATTTGTTTCAATGTATTGTCTTTATCAGGAAGAATATATTAAAAAATAAAAATAAAAAATAAAGATGCAGAAGCATAATCCGGGGGTCAGTTTTGCCATGAGTGTTCTTAAGTTTTGGTAAAGACTTTACAACTTTGTAAAAGAACACTTTTCAGTTGTAATGCATAAAGACAATTATAAGTGATAAGATACAAGAATGGTTGAAAGAACTAGATAACCTAAACAAAAATAGAAGGCAAAGGATGCAAGTCTATGGAAACAGTAACTGGAATACACAGGAGCAGCACAAAGCAGCAAGCGCTGTTAACATGATGATTACTGAGCTCCCTGGTAGTATAGACAGAATCGGAATTTCTATGTATAGCATTTGATGATATTGCCTGTATTAGAAGTGAAAGTACTGACATAGTATTTTAACCTAATAATTAGATTCACCAAATTTATTAATTTTACTAAGGTACACAAGATTATTTTAATAAAAATTCTGTATTAAAAAATACAGAAGTATGAATTCAAATGTAGGATCACTACACAATGTAGGAGTGGTGTTTTTTTCTTTTTTTTAAGAAGTAATTTCTTTTGCCTATAAATCAACATATTTTACAAAAGGAAGCCAAGCATTAACTTAGTTTAACTATTATCTTAATTTTACTGATAGAAAACAAAAACACAGAAAAGGGAAAGAAATGCCAAAGGACACAGGCAGCAATGAAGAGTAAAAACTACAGTCCATGCTCCAAAATTCTCATGTCAGTACCTAGTGTTTATACATTGAAGTATATTTAAAGAATAAATTATAATATTAAATAACCTATTTTTTATGTCTTTTGATTAATTTTTTTATTTAAAAAGAAAGTTTATAACATCTCCTGTGTTTTCCTGAGAGATGCCTTTGCAGCAGTGCCTTTGACTTGCTGCAGCAAGGGCCCAATTTAGCAACTGGATCAATATCAACTTCATAGACTCCAGTGTAAGATGAAGAGTGCACAGTCTCTTTGTCCAGCATACAACCCTGACTGAGCTAAGTGGAAACCCATTTTTTATTGGACAGAGATTCGTTATCTGTCACTGTTGGTTGAAAAGCGACATATTTCTCATGCAGAAATTTTTATTCTAAAGTACCTTGTCTATTTGCAAGGAAGCGGCAAAAAAATTCTAATCAGATCAGTCTGTTGAGTGTTTTTTTCTTAGTTAGCTAACTTTGCAGTTTACAATCTATACCCACACACACATCTGGTAATGCCAGCTTTTAATCTTCTGAACTCCAGTGCCTGTCTTAAGTTCATTACTAATACCACATTAATCTTTTTAGCCCATCTACACATTTCTCCTTCACTCAACAACTGATAATTTGCTCTCATTAAAAACAAACAAAAGTGTAACCTACAATGAGCTGTTAGCAACTAAAGATGGGAAGTGTGTGCTTTTCTGAATGATACATATTTAGCACTTTTCAAATGAAAATATCAAATGGACTTTCTAAATTAATTTCACGAGGAGAAGAAAATTCAATTAAAAAAACCCTGAGTTTTTTAAATCTAACAAGAAGCATTGGAAAGGAAAGGTACTCCTACCACTTAAGTTTTACATTCTAAATGTAACAGATTATGCATTCTGATGGGTGGTAAACACTCAAAGAAGAGGATTTTGAACTGACAATTAGCCTAAGAATTATGCCATTAAGCAGAAAGCTTCAGTCAAACTGTAGGAAACTACTTCACACAGACATTTACCAGAATGAATCAGTACATTTATAGTTTGCTTCTGATCCAAGAATATACACATGAAAGTAAGGTGTACACATGCTGGAAGAATCACTGAGCATATGCACTTAACAGTGGATAAGCTCATACTGCAGTGCACTGCAGAACAGATTCAGCCTAAGGTAAATATTTATCATAACCCAAGTTTATTAAAAACCATTCCTGACTGCTTGCCTGGTTGCTTAGAGTGTCTGGTTAGATGTTCTTCTTTTCCTTAAGCTTTTAACTTAGGAGGGCAAAGCATGACAATGGTAGCAAGAAATGTTGGAAGCTTCATCTGTTTCTGTTTGGGTTTTGGGTTGGGGTTTCTTGTCTGTGTTTTAAACACCCAGTGCAAAGGACTCTTCCTTACCTATTAGTCAGAGAATCTCCCAGTTTGCAATTATTTAAAATAGAACTAGGATAAAATTACATAAAATCTTGCCGATACTGAAAGTCACATAATCCATAATAAAATAGAAACATGAATTTATGAATAAACTATGAAGTCACAGATACTAAAAGAAGATTTACTTCTAAAATTTTCTCTTCTATGATGCAATATGTGGTCTCCTGTTTCCTGAGAGAACTCTTTTCACTAGATTTACATTGATATCATGGGGGGGGGGGGGGGGGAGGGGGAGCAAACAAAACTCCACCAAACCCAAAAACAACACCTAAACCAACTGCATCTTCCTTATTTTTACAGCTCATGGCGAAAAAATGATGCATGAAGATAGCTTCCTGCATACAACTGAGAGGATGCCTGCAGCCCTTATTTTCTCCTGACGAACACATTTAGTTACAAAACCATCTATCCCTAACTAGAATAGAGCTTTAAATATATCTTATACATTATGAAGGTTTTTCTATATTTATTTAAGTATAATAATTTAAGGAAATTATTTTAATCAAGGGGTTAAGGGGATAACTTGACATTCAATATAGCTCTTATTCAACTACAGTAGAAGCATCTTACAGCAAGTTCATGTAGTTTCCTTCCCCCTCCAAACGCAGAACAGTTACTTCACTATATAGGCACTTATTTCCAGCCCCAGGTTGCTCCACTAAAAGACAGTATACCAGCCAAATTGCTGAGAGCTGGCTCCTGGTAAGCTCCAGCCAGCCCATCTGTAGATGTCTTTAGAAGTCACAGATGCAGCAATAACCACCGGAAAACCTGATGTATCAAAGGCTGCAATGAAGGCTTGGAGTTCACTTCAGACAGATGTTCTGGCAAAGCAGAATAGTTTACTGGGAAAAAAAAAAAATCCAAAAAACTCCATGACCATTATCTACTCAGGGACCAGCAGTTTGCCCTCAAATGAACTTGTAACAGTGAGAAATGGCATCTTGTGTATTTTTCTAATAAGTCTTTGCAATTTCTTTAGTTGTACTTCCCATACCTGCAACTTCTTTGCCATCTACCTCACTTATTCAGCTAGTTGCTTGCTAACTGCTGCTTATTTGCACTTAAAACAGTCATTATATTTCATCATATCTAAATAATTAGGCTAATGAATCAACAGAAGTAAACCTGCTGTCAATAATGCATCACAGATAGTATCACAGTTGCTTAGTTGGGAATCATTAATAATGCCTTTGACAAAATACAGGTTCCCCTGTTGTTTCTCTCCTCTGCACTGCTTTGTTAAAACACAAATCTGCAGTCCAACACCTCCCAAGCTGAACACGTGAAGTGCTTTCTGCACTAGACCTTCTCACTGCACCTATGCTAACACGACATCCCTGGAGCTGCTGACACTACAGCAGCAGCTCTGGGAGCAAACAAGTCCTCTGTGAGAGACAGGCTCCTGTTCTACAAAAGCAATAGAGATTTGCTCTTAGAGAAGTCCTTATGTCTGCTTTCCCCCCTGAAGAGACTGGGTCGCCAGAGACAACAAGTAATTCATTGTAGGTATGCTGATCACACACATGCACACTGAGGAAATGTCTGCGTTTTCTTTTTCTTTCTCTCTCGAGTTTTACTCTTGTTTTGCTGTTTGTAATACTGTAACATGTAAGCTACTTTTCATGTTTGTTTTCGGTTGTTTTGGTTTTGTTTTCCCCACATTAGATCACAAGCAGTATAGTGGACAAACTCACAGATGTTTCTACTAAATTCCAATTGTTTTATCATCTCTTACAGATATTTCTTATGAGTAAGATAAAGATGACGGTATCTCAGTAGT
The DNA here is from genome assembly GCA_028858755.1 of Ara ararauna. NCBI lineage: Eukaryota > Metazoa > Chordata > Aves > Psittaciformes > Psittacidae > Ara > Ara ararauna. The sequence goes on along the minus strand of CM054380.1, from coordinate 13,569,922 downwards.
GAAGACACAATACTAATACATGACTTAAGGAAATATTCAAATACCAGTTCAGTCCAGCAATTTGGTTCCCAAAATGTCTGCTGCAAAGCCAAACCAAACCTGGTCTACTATTCTCAAATCCACTGGAGCATATATTTGCAAAATACACACAGAACTGAGAAACGTTTCTTAAATCAATAAAAAAAATCTGAAAAAGTTCCTGGGGTTTTTAAGTGTTAATATTAAACTGATTAAATGTTGAGACACTGCAGTTTACCACAACCAATATTGAGAACAAAATTAAAAGTAAGTCAAAGTGAATTTTAAGCTTACTGAAAAAGCTGAAAAAAGAGAAAATATATGAAGAATCAAATTATACGCCTGCAAAGATAGTTTATAGAAAAGGTGATCCTAATTTGAAGATTGTAGCATGTTTTGAATTTCAAACACACCATATTTTTGCAAAGCACTCACATAACCCTCATAGATCATTTTGGATTCTAAAATAATGTGAACCAATTCAATTCAACAGAAAATGGCTTCCAACAAAAAGTACTGCTACTTCAAAAGAATTAAATATATTTTTTCATCATAATTCAACAACTCATTTGAAAAGCCAGTGAATATCATAAATGTCAAGTCCTACCTTTACATTTCCTATTACATATTCATAGATACACTACAATTTTTGTATGCAAAACTAACATAACGAAGTCCTAGACACTAAATTCTTAAATACATTTCTAATGCTATAGACCAGATGAAATGCGTCACTCCCAAGACACAAAGGCTGTTTCATTTGTATTTCAATTTCAAGTCTTTCTGAAACTGAAGCCAATCTTTTTCTCAAATGCAAAAATGTAGACACTACGTAGCGTTATATACTTCAGAAAACTTACAAAAAGATGCCTTTTTGTGTTCAGTCACACAATTGCTTACAAGCTGAAAGTTGACTGTTTTTTCCGAAGCAGTTTGCATGAGTTGGAAAGTTTCAGAAGCACACAGTTTGGTGGTTTTTTAAGCAGAGACCTTCCGTGCTGAACTTGTTTCAGGCAGGAAGCCTCAAAAGAGAATCCTGAATGTTTCAGAGAAGACTACACACATGAAAAATACTCTAAGCATCCATTAATATTGTCAGAGAAAGCATTTAGAATTCCTCAAGAGGAAGCATAAACATCTTCATGTAGTTTATCATACATGTTTAAGGAGAATTCAAATAATTTAAATAAATCACTTCCAGAGAAGCACAAAGTAAGATTTTAGTAAAGCTTTGCCAAGCCACCAGTCCCCAGAGAGCACCACGCCTGTTAATGTGCACATTCACACATGGCTTCATTAATGTAAATAACTTCTGATTTTGTTGAGATCATTCAAGTGAGCGTACCATATACACAAACTGGAAATCATGAACAACCAAAACAAAATCCTCCCAAGGATGCAGCAATCTGAAGACAAGACTCACTATTTCAGTTAAGGGATTTCTGAATCTTTGTAAATCTGACCATACCTTCATTTTACAAACAGGGTAGGTCAGATCCTGGGCCAACGGGCACAAGGAGATCAAAGCCATTATTTTTGAGTGCAGGTTAGCTAAATAGAGATGCAAAGTCCACACACTGTACAAAAAATCAAAACTGTATCACAACCCATAGTTTCAAATATAATGTGGAAAATACAATGCAGATTCATATAAGACTGAAAAATAAATCCACGTTATGCCACAGTTTGAGATATCTTTGCAGAGCTACAAGAGAGCTCCAAAGCCTGCATTAGAGTTTGAAAAGCTACTATCATTATTGACCTAAAATATCTAAATAATGAGCTACTGCCTTCCAGTTCTGCTTGAATCAGCCTTTGAGACAACTCTCTTCTAGCAAACAGCTTCAAGACAGTTCTACAGAATGTAAATTAGAGACATTTCAGCACGACCCCCAGGCAGTCCCATATTTTGGGACAATTTTAGGTAGAAGTCAGGACTAACAAGCAAACAGTGTTCAAAACAGTGGAAACTGCTGATGAAGTCTCCCTATTCCAGATGTCCTACTAAATAACCATTAAGATTCACATCTGGTAAAACGTCTATATGAAAAGAAAAGCTTTTTTTACTGGATTGCATCATTCAAAGGAATAAACTCTGTCCAGTATATGTTTATAAAAGAATATAAGTATCAGTCTTCCCCACAGTAATTTGCAAAGAAGGACATCCTGCATTTTGTTGTGTAAGGAAATACTGCACATTTAGACAATTATTCTTTATTTGTTTATATATTTTTCATCTAGCATATCCAGTGGCAAAAGTTTGTAGAATAGCATTATATATCAGGAAAAAAAAATCTGTTCAAGAGTCATTCCTTGATCATTTTATTGCATCTGTAATCCTTGCCTTATGAGTCATATAATTATAATATCAGTATTCAAATCAATACCAGTAACAATTTAAATCTATCACTTTTGTCTCATTTCACTCTCCTGTCAACTCTTTTCCAAGGTAGAGAGCTCTAGCATGTATTTCATGTCTTCCCTGTACAGAAGCTATTCCATACCTCTGAGCACTCCTTCCATCCCAGCCTGGACTACAACTTTTTGAGGCCCAGTCTAACCCAGAACTGTACCCCAGAGGGCACAGGGAAGACCAGTGCCAGCTCCAGCAGAGACAGTCCTATATTACTGAATGTCTTTCCTGAAAATTGCCAAATACTCTATTTGCTTTTTGACAGCTGTCAAGCATCGAACTAATGATTCTGAGAACTCCATCTGATGCTTCCAAGAAAGGCTTCTGAGCAATAATAGTCACGCACTACCTCCTCGGGAATAGATTTACATCTAGTGTGAAATTTTGAAAGTAAATTTTGTTCTGTCACTTAATCCTACAGCTTCCTGCACTTTCCCAGTCAGTCCTGGTTTTGTCTGTTCTGAATACTTCTGTCTCAACAGAAAATCATGTCATTATTTTGTCCCTTTTACACAGTAATAGTATAGATTCTCATGGATTTCTTCTACCTGCAAACCCCCTTCACTGTAAAAATGAACCATTTATGCATACCAGTGAAATACTAGGGGATCTACCTCGTTACACTTCAGCCTCCTTGTTCACCAGGTGTATATTTAAAATTTCTCCATCAATTCTCCTCTCTGTGATGAGAGGAAGACCCTAATGTCTAGGCTCTGTTACCAAAGTGTGTGTTAGGTTACTGCTCTCTTCTGGTTCTCGCTACATTTCCCCACTGATCTCCTTATCTTTACAACTACCCCAACTTCTCTTTTCCCAGTATAACATATAGATGCTATCTGCAGTACCTGCCCTTTTATCAGCAACAACTTCATCTGCCACTAACCAAGTGCTGCGAAATCTTTCTGCACTTCTGTGTGATTTTTCTGGAGTAACTGCATCATCAGCAAATAAAGACAGGGTCTTCCAGACAAGCAGCTTCTCTCTCTCTTCCCCCATCTCTCCCCCCACCTGAATACATCTTCTTATGAGAACCTTCCTGACTTTGCTATAAAGAACATTACTCCATGGCTTATTTTCAGGTTAGAATATTTTCAGGTGGCATTTCCATACTTTTTAGGACTTTCATTCTTTCCATTCTACACTACAAGCTATTGGAGGGTTATGGTGCCTTTCTCTCTTCCTTCAACATTGAGCCCAGAAAATACATAAGGAAGGGGCAATATTTCCACCTGGAATAAAGCATGAATCCATGTAGGACTTGACTCCCAGATCTGAGGGAAGCAGGAGAAACATCCCACGAGGAAGAGAAGTGGAATAGAACAGAAAGAAGAAGGAGAGGAATGAGCCTGAAGCAGACTGTGACTGAAATCTTCACACTGGGTGGAGACAAAATAGCATATGTGGTAATTTCCCCACTTTTTCAGACCACTTTGAACACTAAAAAAGGTCTCCCAAGAAACTATGAAGGGAGTTCTTTAATATCATGGAGAAGCATTAGGTAGGGGGCTGATTACAAGGGCCTCCATTTGGCGCCAATGGTCCCAAAGGAAACAGTTTATGGACGCTGGGGGGCATACTGTGGACACAACCAAAGCCAAGTGAAATATGGGCCATTTTCTTGAAAAATATGAATCATCAAAGAGCTGTATCCTTTGACACTGAAGTAGCTTTTAGGGAAAACACGGATGTAGCACAAATATCCCTAAACCTATGAAGAATCATTCTATTTCATTTAACTGCACTGCTGCTTCACAAGTACTCTTTTCAGAATTTTACTGCTCTCTTCCTTTGGTACACAATAAAGCACAAGTAAAACCCTAGCTGTAATGATATTCATCAAGTTATGCAAATACAGATTTTCTATGGTAGTTAAACATCAAGCGTAAAAGAACTTATTTGTTTTCCCACCAGCGATTACATGTATATGGAGTATATTGTTTTAAACACACCTGCAGGTTGTAAATCTATATCCTCCTAACCACATTCCTTAAATTAACCACCCCAACTCAGTAATAAGAAATTGCATTGATCTGCAATGAAATTACTTGTGTAATACCACTTTTAGTTTATTACTGCCTTCATCGGTGCCAAGACCTAAAATAAAATATTTCCAGATGAATATTGTTGAATCCCCACAATTTTCATGTATTCAGAGTTTCTGCCTTGAATGACAAAAGCACCCCAATGGTACTCATTCTGCCTTGATACACTCAACTCCCATCATCTGAATGTTCCCACCATTTTAGTGGTAAAACTGATCATCTCTGGCAGCATGTGTCAGTGCACATGGGAGAATACCAAGCAGCCACAAATAGATGAGAGTGCTACCACTTTGTCTGCCCTTGTACCTTCAGATTAAATCCTGTGTAGATGTGTCCTGGGTTCAGCAGCAGCAGCCATTTTTCTCCTTCTTGGTAGCTGGTGTAGCGCTGTGCTTTTGATTTTGGGCCTGGGAACAGCGCTGATAACACCAGTGTTTCGGTTACTGCTTAGTGATGTTTTGGTCTGGCCAAGGACTTTCTGAGTTTCATGCTCTGCCAGGGAGGAGGGGAGCCAGGAGGAAGCAGAGACAGGACACCTGACCCAAACTGACCAAAGAGGTTATTCCATATCACAGCACGTCATGCCCTGGATGGAAAGCAGAGAGCAGAGACCCGGAAGGGTGGGGGGGTGCACTGCGTGGTCGGGCTTGGCTTTAGGTGGTGAGAATTGTATTCTTTCTTTGTATTTCTCTTGTCATTATTATTATTGGTGGTAGCAGTAGTGATCTGTGTTATACTTTAGTTACTAAACTGTTCTTATCTCAACCTGTGGGAGTTGCATTCTTTTCGATTCTCCTTCCCACCCCTCCGGGAGCGGAGGGAAGAAAAAGGGGGAAGTGAAGGAGAGAACAGGCTGCGTGGTTAGAGGGGCTTAAACCACGACAAGATGATGCTATTTGTAAGTGATTTTTGCATAATTAGATTTCATATTTTTTCTGTTAGAAGGCCCCTACTATGATTCTTTACATCTATCTGGTGTACTAGTTGACCAAGCTACAGACACACTTGTCAGAAAAAACAAGCCCTATTGCCTGTAAGATAAGGCTCAGAACTAGGAAACACAAACATCTGGAAACCATAACTCATGCTGAAATTTTCCTTTGGCTTTCAAGGAATCTGACTGGCAAAGCAATTGATTTGTACTTCAATATCCTAACCTGGCTTATACAAAAGATACGAAACCACCTTAAATTATTTTGCCTCAGCAACTTTTATTACTTGTAGACTGTGCAGATCTAAATATCAATAGCACACAACAATTTGGTCTTGATAAAAAAATAATCTGTAAAGGACATCACATCAATCTTTTCTCAGTGTAGGCCCTACATATATTTTTTTTTAACTGGGTCATTTAGCTGGTGTAAAATATCCCTCAAGATAAAGAAAAAAACCCAAACCAAATAATCAAACAAAACCACTACCCCTCTAGTGCTTCTATTGCACCACTTGGTCTCATTTCCTAATGTGCTCATAAAACTTCATTCTTCTGGGGTGCAGATGAAGGAAGCAGAACCTTCACAGTGAAGAAGCAAAGCAGCAGTTTTACTAGTTTATTGGGTCTGGCTGGGATAGAGCTAATTTTCTTCACAGCAGGCCATGTGGTGCTGTGTTTTGGAATCATGTCTGCAACAGTGTTGATACCACAACAGTGCTATTGCCAGCCTATTGCTGAGCAGCGCTTGAGCAGCATGAAGGTTTTCTTTTCGGACTAGGGGTGCACAAGAAATTGGGAGTTGAAACAGCAGGGATAGCTGACCCTAACTGTCCAAAGGCATATTTCAGACCATATGAGACTTGCAGCCAGGATCCACATCACATACAGGTTAGCAGGTTTCTTGACTTGGTCAGTATAAAGAAGATATATCCAAGACTGAAGTACAGAACATGGTAGCTGAATACGACTTGTGCACTGGCCTCCGAAACCTGCCTCATCTAACAAGCCAAGTGCTTCTTTAGAGTACAGCTACAACATGCCAGCACACCGTCTGTCCCAGAGTAGTGCAGGCAGCTTTCCTCCCTCTACATACACAGACAAGTTCTTCCATCAATATGTCCAAATTTGTCCTGCATGATTAGTGTGCAATAATTTTGGTAGCTCAAAGACAAATCTCTCTCATGAATGCATTAATAGATGTAAATGTATTTCACTGCTGTAAAAGTTACAGGCTTAACTATTTGGCGAGAAATCCCAAATTGCTAAGCCCCACTGATCAGTGCTAGAACACTCCCTAGTTGCTAGTTAGCTTCTAGAAAGGTCCACAGTCAAAAGCAATTCTAAGAGGTACAGTTCAATTTCCGAAGGTAGTGAACAAAGCTGAAGTAAGAGTGTTGCCAAATACAAATGCACTCTGTCAAACTCACATGTTGCTTTATCTTTTTACATCTCTTAAACTACATAGAATAAGGATAAACAGATTAATGAATGTGTTCTTATTTTCCAGCATTATTCTTCCTCACTGAAGACACATTTTAACTCACAAACCTATATTCAAAATATAAAGGGTCATCAGTTACATGATTTCTAACATATCTTGCAGGATTAGTAGAAATTCTCAGAGAGCATGTTTTCTGTTGGTTGTACACAAGCTGCACAGGAATAACACATTACAACACAGACTTGGCAACTCAATAACTAACCTCAATTGTAATAGGGGAAAAAAAAAAAGAGGAAATTAAATTTTCCCCACATCTAACCCAATCATTACAATCCAAAAAGCCTGTTCATTTCCATGAGCAGCAGCACTGAAACAATAAGCTTTCACACCTGCGCTCTGTGCTGCAACCACACACAGCTCAGCAGGTTCCCAGGTCCAACATACAATGCACAAAAAGCCAAATACTGTGGTACTAGATCTACTATGAATGCACCATGCACACAGATGCAGTGATTCCCCGTTACAAAATCCTGCGTGCATGCACTGCCGCAGGCTCATGGCTTTGCTGTTCCCTGACAGCCCTACCTGAACACATTGCAGATGTAGCTACATGCTAACATGCAGTAACAGAGACACAGAAATGAATCCTCTATGAATCCTGGGCCATGAACACAGCCCAAAGCTCAGAGTATCGTTGCTAGAGTTAACATTTGCTGTACTGAACTACCTAAGAGCTTGCAACGACTGCATCTTCACTTCGCATAATTAGCACTATCAGAAAAAAAGTTGCAGAAGTCTATAAGCTCTTCAAAGAAGAAAAAAGGATCAAGCATGTATCTTTAATAAAGAATGCTAACACCCTTGACATGACCCAGGCTGTCACGAGGACTGTTAAATTTCAACTAGCTCTGAGCTATGCTGATAGGACTTCAGTAATTGCATGATTTTCTTGAGGAAAATTTTCAATTTTTTATGATACAGGAGAGAGCATGAAATTTAAGTTCTTTTTCACTTGTTAAATGTAAAAATCATTAACAATAAGAGGCACTGGATTTCAGGGAGAGCAAGAGGAAAGATGGCCCAGTGACGGACACAATGATTTTGGATTTGAGAAATACGAATTCAAATCCTAGCTCTGCTACACTCCTCCTGGGACATCAGCCAGGCTGTTCAAGTTTCTTGCTTTTCCTTCTGTAATAAAGACATAATAACACGTACTAATCTCACAGGAATTTGGAGACATGATGACTCTTAAATGCCACAACACTATGGAAATGAACCTGATCGAAAACATCTTAATGCTGTAATCTGGAGAATATCCAGAGCACGTACAATTGCCAGTGAAAGAATTATAAGCTAAGGTTTACATGCATGTAAAACTTTTCATAATGCCTGAATAAGAAAATGTCTGAAAAACAACATTTCTGAAAGAAATATCTATGTAGTGTCAGAAAACAGGCTGCTATATGCAGTAAATTCAGATCCTATGGTTAATTTATATTCAGCCCCTATAGCTTTTACTTGATATATTCAAAAGACCACTTACAAAGATGGAGGATTTAGAAAGTTCAGAGAGGAATCCATCAGAAACAAATACTGACTGCATTCTTAAAAGAGAGGAAGGAGAAAAGAATTGTTAGATATTTCTATACATGCACATTTGTATATAGCCAAGAGAGAATTACAAAGCTAACTTTACTTACACAGTTAAATGAGGTAGGATTTCCAAAAAACTCACATATGTTAGAAGCCTGCCTTTTGCTTCCAAAAAGTCCTATTCATCTCAGTAAGTCTGTGCTGTTTAAAATCTGCTTTGAGAAGGTAACTTCTAAATTCTTTAGATGCTCAAATAAATACATATACAACATCTGCAGCAGTGATTAAGCACACTCTAACGAAGGACAGTTTCTTCCTTTATTTATGTAGGAAGACCATGACTTAAGTGAAATGAGCAGCATGACCACCTGTAAAATCAAAAGCAGACCACTAGTATTCTGGTTAGTAGCTTTTACAAACATAAACCCCTGCCCTTTTACAATTTAGGTGGTCATAAATTATAGCAGTGGTTTAACAGTGATTCATGTAAACCTGCTACCACTTAACTGCTATTTTTACCCAAAATCATTAGAGATTTTACTGATACAAATTTAAAATTAATGACATCCAACAAAAGAAAAACACATTATCTTCCCCTATGGAAGAAAAGGTCTCTGTGCAGGAAGGAATTAAAGATTGTATCTAATCAACCACCAAAAGCTGAAATACCTTACACCAGCACTAGAAAAAAATTCAATCACAGGTCAGGCTTAGCCACCTTTAAAGCTTTTTCTGAAGAAAAAACATCCATGAGAATATTCTCCTGCTTATCATTAGGAGCATGTAAATGCCTCGCTGCTTCTGGTCCTTAATGAATTCCTACAATAACTGTGAGGATATTTGAAGATATCACAAAACAACAATGAATAATATGACAATGAAGCAGATACTAACAACTAAACAGTTCCCCATCCTAGCTCAGATGAAGTAATGGAGCAGAACTTACTGCTTCATTTACGTTATCTAACTACCATTCTTCAACCCTTTTTTATTGTAATTCACAGATATCAGTAATTCAAAATGCTGCAATTTTAAAAATATTCAGTTCTCTAAACTAATACTATCACTCAGACTACCTCAGAATACAGATGGAGGAATAAATAAGAATACAATCATTAAACCCTTTTTCCTTATACATTCATTAGAAAAAGGTTATAATACTGGTTTATTTCTAAGACAACTGTGATTTTTTTATAATAGCTCTCTTTCACAACTATATTTTCATGCCTTTCAGGTAGAAATCCCCAGATCATAATGAACTCCTCAGATTCCTCTGTGGCAAGCTATGTTGTTTTAGAAAACTGATTTATTGTATTAACAATTTTAAAAGATGTGTTTAATGAGAGGGAAAATGGACCCATAATTCCTGATACTAAAAGTATTTTCAAAGCAATAAAAGCTATTTTTTAGTTACTTATTTCAAAAATGTTTACCACTGAAAGGAAAGCACAGCTCTCAAATTAGAGAAAAGGGGTTTAAATGCCTTTCTTTATATGCCTTCATAGGCCTTTACAGCAGCACAGTGACTAGTGCTGTATCACTGACAGACTGTATGAGAAGTGAAGACAAAACTGGTTTGAGACTGACAGCATATTTGCACATATGCATTTACATCCATGGGGGTTTAAAAAGTGGAAAATCATGGCAGATCTTCCAAAGGATGCAACTATCAAATTAAGATGTAGCAGCACCACTGTCTCATCCTTTATTACTTTGAAAACTTCTATCCAAGGAAACATGTCAGTAATAAAATGAGGTCACTTAACCACAGTATGTTTATCAAGCTATGTAACAACTATACACAATCTGAAGAAAAAACCCCAACAAAATGGACAGGTATATAGAACTTTCCTCTCAAAAAGCAATTGTAGAACTTTCCGCAAAAGACAAAAGAGAGAACGGTCTTCTACACTTTTTTCTGAACAATTTTCAGACAACTTAGGTGGAATGCCAAAGAGAAAAGGCTTCTTTGCTAAAAACCTATAGCTTTGGGCAAGGGAATAGTGTAGAGGAGGGCTTAGCACAGTAGCTCATCTTTCCAAATTGGCTAAACATAGAGAAATGCAGCACAGCCACTGTGAGCTGTCCAGGCTTCCAACTGGAGAAACAAGCAATGAGCTTCCAACCCTCGTTGTTCAGATCATTGTCATTACATGTAAAATCAATCCCATTTCTTTCAGTTTAAATCAGCATACAATGGCCAGCACACAGAGTTCATGGCACATACTGTTGCTTAACACTGCACTTTGCAGTATTCCCACCTTAAGGAATTCCAGTTTCTAACAATGGAATGGGAAAGATGCTCTAGTTATGGGAATGAGTTAGGACTCTGCTGATCGAGGTTTCTGCTACAAACTGCATGCCAGTCACTCTTTGTGCTTTATTTCCCATGGTATATTTGGAACAACTCTGTCTCCTTTGCTTGTTATGTGTATTTTTAGTTGTTTTCTGGAACTGTCTTCTATTGCTTTGTTTACTAGTTTGCTCAATGCACTGTAGCTTTGGTTTTGCACTGCAGACATTATTGCGCAATTAATAGAAGGTCAAATGCCAAATAAATCCATAAAATTTAATTTTAAACACCAAGATTTCTCTGTAATTAATCTGTTTAAACTATAGTTTCCTCAATATATTTATCTATTACAATAAATAGACAAATACTGTAATGCTACAAATTATACATAAATTCAACTGAAGCATGCCCAACACAAAAGTTACTGTGATTATTCCATGAGCTTTTTGACACTTGTTTCACTGCATAGAATACCGTCATCTTAGAACGCCTGTGTTGGACTGGTACTGCTATTTTTAAATGCTTCTTCTAAACAAGGGAATGGGACAAACCATTTTATAACCAGTAATGTACTACATGTGTACATCATGTCATGGGTGAATAGGGCATAACACCCAGCCATATGGTGTACTTAGGAGCCAGCTCATCTACATACACCGTTACCAGGCAACACGCTGGACTTCAGTCTGAGCAGGGGAAAAAATGACCTCTTAGCCCTAGAAGTTGATTGATAGTCATTGTGCTGGTTAGGTTATGATCACAAGGGAAAATAATAAAACCAATTATACACATTGAGACTTGGCAGCACTAAACCTTCCCCAAATTCAAAACGAGCATTTTCTTCTTTCTTGTCATATACCCCAAATCTCAGCTTTAGCTTGTTGAAGGAAGATTAATACCTTTTTCCTTCAGCTACATTTACAGATACTGAAGCACTAAATTCACAGCCAAATTAATGTTAGCTTCCTAAAAACATTCCAGTAATTATCTCAGGGACCACTGTCTCCCACAGGTTAGAAACCCCAACCTCATTCTTGCAATTTTTACCAGGTTTTTCCTAACAAAAGCTGTCAATTGCATCAAATTCTGCTAGGAGCTGTAAGGTTATCCTGTGATAGAAAATACTGTTTGTGATGGAGGAAAAGCTAAAAGCAACAAGCATGCTAAGCACTACAGAATTGATTTAAATCTGTCCTCAAGATGAACAGGCTTGTTTTTTTCTACCCTGTAAGCCAGGCATCTTTTTGAAATAATGAAATCTTTTTTTCAAAGACATAAAGAGGAAGATTGTGTTTAGTGTAGAAGAATAAATGTAAAATGCTTCTTTCTAACAAGGACTGAATGTCTCATTTTCTCAAAGCCACCAAACTGTGTATTGGGGCAGAACTCAACAACTAATATTAATACATTTGAACAAAAATGTGAATCTAGTCTATTATTTTGTCAACATACATGTTCTTTACTTTCTACACATCGGAAGTACATAAATACAAAACAGAAATCTATTCAGTCAGCCCAATACAGAACAAGTCATGCTTACTTCCCAATACAAAATATTAGAGCATTGCAATTTATTTTAAGCAGAGGATTATTAAAAATTGTTTGAGAAGTACCAAATATGCACTTATCAAGAACTATACTTTAGGGCTGGGGTTTTTTTTGATACTTCTGCATGTCATTAGAAGTACAGAAAGTTCTATCCTGATTAAGAAGTGCTTGATCAATATTGTTTCTAAGCATGTGTTAAAACAAAAAAACTTTACAAGAAAAAATAAATCCATATATGAAAGAACAACAAACAGCTTGGATGTAAAAGCCTCTTCTCAGAAAGGAAAAAGGTGCAAAATGAATCAGCACAATTACTTTTTCACATGTCCTATAAATTTTGGAACATAGTTCATGATATTCCGACATCACAGGTGCATTTAAAAGAAAAGCATGATGAATTATCATAGCTGTTCTATGGACACTGAAAAAAGTGTCTGTGACTAATCCATGTACAAAATGATTTCTTTCTTTCAGAATCAGCTGAAGGTAAAATAAATAAGTAGTGATATAATCCTAACATGTAAAGGGAAATACAAGAGAAAAGCACTTGGACCTACATCCATAAACAGGGATTATTATTTTCTAAGTGTATCACTGGCAAGCTCTTGTTCACAGATCTTGTACTTATGGTCTATTAGCCTTGCAATCCAGCATCAGCATGGCAAGTTGTGAATCCCAAAGTATCTCTTCATTCATTATGACAGCACAACGGAGATGTCAATCAAATTCCAAGGAAATTAAAATAAACAAACAGCAACAAAAATCAGTGGACTTACTGAAAGAAGGCTCTGATCATGAAAACAATAGACACCACTTGCATGGGGCTTCTGTGTAATTTCCTAAGAACAGAAAAATACAATTGCACTGTAAATGAAGATTCAAAGGGGATCATATTTTGCCCTGCACCCACGGAAGGCTGAATGTAGGCTCTGAGATTCAAAGTGTTGGAACAAAACTAGAATTGATAATGCATTATTTGGACTTTCACAAGAAGGGCTGCATACATTATGGGGTCATAATTGCACTTTTATTGTAGTACAAAGCTGAACAGCAAAATCTGCTTATTGATTCACAAATACCAAAGATTTTATTATTTTATTAATCATTCAATAGGTAGTAAAATCTCCAGACAGTTTGCAATTTACTTGAATCCTAAATCCACTGTTTGCATTATGACCTAACCTACTTAAATGGACATGCAGAATTCAGAATTTTCCCCAGTACAGGTTTCTGTTTCTATAGGAACATACAACTGTGAGTTACTTTTCATGGATTTTTCAAGTGAAAACTTCAAGCAATTTTGCAAAAGTATCATAATACACACAAATAAAAAGGGCCATCCATAATATATTATATATGCACATAGCTGGGAATAAGACTAGGTTTACATTGTATCCCACGCCACTTGTTCTTATTGACAAGCAGCTGCTGACATGTAGTAATTTACTGAATTATTCATTGGGTTTTAGAAGTTACAGTAAGCTCAGCCATGCTTTTTTAGAACAGATTCTCCTTACGTGCATTTTTCATTTTCATGTGCAAGTGGTAGCTTATGCTCTCTAATACAAACAACTCTGAAAAATAGAGACCCTGGGCATATTTTGAGTCATTAAAAAAATACACAATTAGATCTATGTATTACCAAATTATTCTGAAGATAAATTTAATATACTTTTTATTCTCTTCCATGAAATTCCAAACAGTAAATATATGGAGTAGTTTTTCACAAAGTATGTTATTCCTTTTATGTGATTTCAATAAAAATAAAAATAAAATAAAAAAAACAAAACCAGTAGTGGCTCTCTGTCATGCAGTTGAGGGCAAACAAATAACAACAAGAAGCTCCAGTACCAAAAAGGTCCACATTCTATAAGCATGTCAGGTAATACTGCAACCATTGCACATATGGATAAAAACCCCAACAACTTCAGAACTGGGAAAAGTTACAATCAGCAACAGAAAACATACTTGAACTTTGGTCTCCTTAGAGCAGGGACCATCACTAGGATAGTGTCTATCAAAGATCCAACTTCACAGCTGAAGCTCCTAGTGGTAATTGCAACTGTCTTATTGACCAAATCCCCACATTAACCAATTTCTGAGCTAAGTCATAAGTTTCCTTTTATTTATGAAATAAAGTGAACCAGATACATGCAAAAATACTACAGAAAAGGCAGCTCATATAAGGTTTCATATATGCATAAACTATACATTAAAACTAGTACATCTGCTTTCTCAGTAGTGTTTCTTTGTATGAGATGTACTCAGCTTTGTCTGAGTACAACAACAGATAAATTAACAGTACTGAGAGGTCCTTAAAAATCTCTGAGGAGAAGTATTTTTTCAGTAATTGGACTACATTTTCAAAAATGACATTTGATTTAGGACCATCTTGCAATGCTACAGTGAAACTTACTCATGGTCAACAAAACTGAGTAATTGAAAATTAATTTCTTGGGTTTTCTCCATCAGGGCACTTGTGTTTCACAATTTGAAATCACTGTGATTTCTCCAACGCAAACTCACACTTTTCAGACTTAGTACTGATTAAAATGCCTCACTGAGGTTATAGTACATTAATTTTCCTTTTCTGAACGACTTTTATCTGACCACTCAATCCTAGCAGACTTCCTGTTACCTATCATAAATTTTAGAAGCATTATACTCCCAACTGCTATTGCTAGTTTTCCTTATTTATCCTGCAGTTGCAGGCTCTAGCGACTGAGGGAACTCAGAATACACACAGAAATAAGATCTTCAGACCTGTAAGAATATATGCAACGCCGGGAAAATGTAAGAATATACCGTTGTACGGGATTCCTGCAGTATTGCTGTAAAAATCAGAGCAAATGCATGAGAAACTGTAGAAATAGGTACCTCTAAACCAACTTGGCTATAATATTTAACTAAGAAGTAATTATTCATTTTGCCTAATTTTCAGTCCTGTATGACCCTTCTGTAATTTCCTTCACATAGAAATGTTTTAAGTTTTATGCTTTACTGACTGCAGATGTTGCTTAAATTGTTTAGCAATCTGACAAGTGAAAAGAGGATTTCCTCACAACAAATGGTCCGTCAGCGCCTGCCAACAGGACAGCAGAACCCCACCTGCAGCCTTGTACTCTCCTTACCACCACTGATGGTACTTTCACACCACACAGCTGGACAGAAGGAAGAGCAGAGAATTTACAAACTATACAAAGGTTTATCAAGATTTCTTCCCAACCAAAGGAATGCCTGGTCTATAATGCCTGCTTACCCAAATCAGTGTTCCTGTCCCTCACAGCAGGAGGCAGTTCACGAAAACACTGCGGGGCTCTTGCACACAGTCTGGTGCTGAAGACCATTCCTGCTGCACAGCACAGCCCAGTGCTTTCAGGGCTCAGGAAGACTACTTTGCAGAAACTGCATACACTATGCAGTGTGCTTTAGTTCTTATCTGGCTACTCAGGCAGTATCTAAACAACAAGCAAGATTATTCAGTCATATTTATGTGATTATATGAAGGAATTCTCAGTAGAATGAAATACAGCTGAAAATGCTAATAATTTTGTGGAAGAAAAACTATATTCTGATAAAATCCTATTTACAAGCCTCAAGATAACCTGAGTATGGACTTGATGTTTTACCTTCTTATTCTTTGTACTGCCACAAAATGTCATTAAGACTGTCCACACAGCTAAAATCAGCCTTGTGGAGAAAAATAAGATACACATTTTTAATGTTAAATTTTGTTCTCCACAACTGCCACACCTTAGTAAATCATGCAGTAGGCTCTTGCTTTGCGCTCCTATCAAACATAAATACACAATCAGCAATATTTTGCTTGCATCTGGTATTAAAACATCTGTATGTGATAGGCATATACAAGAACAGCAACACCCTTCTTCAGATTGCAAGCAAAGCTCCCATTCTACAGTGCTCCAGTCTTTCTTTCCAAGACAAGCAAAACTTTAGAGTCAACTAGAAGAAGTCCTGCTAAACATATATGTAACTGTCTGGTAAAGAAGATGATGCTTTAAGATGCATTTAAAAATGGATCAGTTATATTTTCAGGTGAAAATTTCAGGTGCATAGAAAGTGCTGAAAACACCCAGGTCTCTTCTTCCCTCAGGGCAGGCAGCTCAAGCAGCCCAAATAAGCACAAGTTACTCTGCAGGGCCACTGAGGAAGACAGCCCCAGGCCATTCAGGCTTCATAAACTATCTAGTTACCATACACAGGTATTCCAAAAGTATCCTGGCCATTATATTATTTTTCCATAGAAGAGCATATAATGCTCTCTTTAGCATTATATTAAACTAAAAAAAAAAAAAGAAGTGAAAGAAAACCCCCCAACGCAATAAGAAAAAATACTACTTACACATATACACAATTACTAAGCCTGACTTAGCACCTACCATTTCACACCTTTATCAAAAACCTAAGTAGAAATTGATCTGATAAGTTTTTATTTTAATTCTGTTCTAAAAATGCAATTAAACAATGATATCTGCTCCTGCAAGTTAAAAGTCATTCCCTTTAGATAACAGCCAAATACAACAAGCAGTGAGTTTTGCCTTCATTAGACTTCTAACCATATTACTTCTATTTTGAGGCTTTTTTGTTTGGTCTCAGTTTAATTTCCTGTCAGCCTTACGAGAGATTTCTAATGTTTGGGCTGTAGGATATGCTCTGATTAAAAATAATCTTCCCAATTACTGCCTGGCATGAATCTACTGCCCCATGCACTCTGCCACTGGCTTCTGAATTTCTGTCAGCAGTAATTGTGTCTGTAGCTTCTAACTGTAAATGAAAACCCAGGGGGCATATTTGGGTTCCAGTTTCCTTTGCCTAGCCATATCTTTTAATTTGCACTGTCTGTCAAAAGGAGATGTTTGTAGGCATTAAAAGAAATCCTTAGAACATCAGGTTAAAAAAAGAGAAAAGGAGAAAAAAAGAAATGCAACTGGAGTACGATAAACTGTGTCTGATATTTATTCTAGCATACTCAATGTAGAGAATCTCACTGCATTGATTAGCCTTAGAAGAGGTAGATTGAAACCATTTACTGAACATTTCTAGCTGCACTTTTGTACCATTATATTTAATCATGCCTTGAGCATCACCTTATTATTGCTATTTTTTAGGGAATGCGATCATTCTAATGAGTATTTGACAGAACAGGGTTTCTTATCACAACTGAAAAAATAGTATTCCTTAGGCTCTGGCCCCTGGCCTAAGCTATCCTATGGGGTTACCTCTAGCCCTGACTCAGACATGGCATGCAGGCAGTCTGGCTGGACCCCCTAAACCTACGCTGCATCTTCTCTCCAGTCTGTCTTTCAGTACAGTTTCCTATGTGGACTTTAGACCCACACTGTCACTTATCTCTATCTTCTTTCCGTCCCAAAGAACTGCTGCTCATGACTGGACTCCCCAGGCAGATGACGAGCCTGGTTTACCATCTCACTTTGGGCTGTCAATGGACAGACTCTCCTTCCAGTATCTGGTTCTGCCCTCCCTGTTTAGACCCCAGGGGGCTGCACCCCATATGGGAGAACACAGACTCGACACAGCTCTCTTTTCTCCAGAAGCAGGCAGCTCTAGGGTGGCATATCCTAGACACAGATATCCAGCAAGCAGGCTCTAGGGTGTCCACATGTGTTATCACAGTGCTCAAACCTGGCAGTCAATGCAATCATAATTACCAGGCTTATGACAGATTTGTGTTCAGATTCTCATTGATTCACTTTTCCTCTTAGGAGTGCCGCTGCTGTGATGGAAAGGTAGCCCAGTGTCGCCAGGGAATGTTCTCTCTGTGACAAGAGCAGGATGGAAGCAAGGTGCCCTGGGTCAGTTTAGATTTTAAAGGAAAAGAATCTGAAGCACTAAGCACAGACTGTACCCTGTGAAGCAGAAAGAGAAGAAACACAAGGAGTAGAAAAACATTTGATATAATATCAAGAGTGAAACTTTGACCAACCACATCAAAAGCACAGCCAAGAATGCATATATAGGTAGGCAGTGTTCACTATAAAGAACAATATTGTGGAATATTCACTGTAAAATGGATAATAATGTAAAGTCCTGTGAAAATAATTTTCTATGAGGTTTCTATATTTGATCTGTAGAAATTACTGTAAATTTTTGTCTCAAAAGTAAAATGGAATCCAGCATATTTGGAATTATAGGAGCACAGAGAGCTTTTTTCTTTCATATGTAGCAAGTTTTCTTTGTGAAAGAGGAAAAATACTGAGATTTGGTGAACGTGAGTGAGGATTTGTCCAAATTGCTTTTGAAACTGAATAGTCATTCTTGGCATAAGAACTTGCTTGAAATACCAAGGGCAAATGTCAGCGTTTCACGCTATGTCTGTTAGTTTGCACTCCATTCTGTATACTTTTATCTGTAAATGAGGGGAGATACTTTAAAGGTGGGACCAGAACTGGTTTCAGCTCTGCCCTGGATCTTTGGCAAGCTGTTCTGTAGTACAACTTCCGTATCTTTAGGGCTATGCTCCTTAGTAAGTATTCCATGCAATGTGACGACAAGAGACCAGTAACAGGTAAGAACTTCAACATATTAACTGAAACCTACACTGTTTCTCATCTGTACAACGGAGATTGTAAAGCCCACCAAGCTCATAAGTGCCTCATATTACAGAGGTAAAAATGCCATGGACCTGTTAAAATACCAATGCTTGAAATATTATTTATGTTTTTGTACAAAAAGATCTTTGTACCTCCTCTGGACTGTAGAGTACAGCAGCATTGTACGTGCTGAGACACAGAACGAGACTGTAATATCCTCAAACTATCTTTCCTTCTATTTTCATCTCTTGTTTGTGATAAAAGCATCATTTGCAAGGTATATCTGCCTACTACACTGAGATGATGATTGAAATTGCCACAACATTTAAATAAATAATTGTATTTTAAATATAAGAGAAGCCATTGAGTTCAAAAGGGTTATTCCTATGACTGACACCATGCAGATGGCTAAATATTTTCAGCATAAGAACTCTAGTATTAACAGTAAACACATTATGAAACTGAAAGAAATACTGGGAAAGCACAAACGGAATCAAAGTAATGTAGGAAATCTGCCTCACTGACACTCACTACCTGACTTCTTTACCAAGTGTTTCATTTCAGATCCACTTTTCAAAAATACATAGCATTCCATTGCCATTATCAAGACTAATGTCCCAACAACACATGAAGACATCAAGTACACTGTGGAGAGAAAGTAAAGGGGGGCGGGGAGGGAAGCACTGTGATGCACTTTAGTAATTATATTCCTAACAATATTTTAGGGGTTTTTTTATAACCCAATACTTGCTCCAGAAAGAAATGAAAACTTAAATAGTTTTCTACAACATACTGAATAGTCCTTTAGGAACAACCTCAGCCTCTCACAAGCTATCAAAAAAAAAAAAAAAAAAAGCTCCAGTTTTTATTCAAAATACCCCACTGCCTAAATGGTGGCAATGCAAAGAATATAATCAGCATTTGCTACAGATTGCACAGAACTCATGCGAGGTGGTAACTGCCCATCCTCTGTAGGCAACCTTCCTCTGCATGGGAATAAAAGTCAGCTCTCTTTTTAACGCAATTTTCCAAAAGGAAATACAATGTTAGAGTGTTTAACCCAAAAAAAAAGTTGTGATTTTTCATGTAGTTCCCCTTCTTTACAAGCCTAAACGATAGAGATTCATTACTGTCTTGGTGGTTTTGAGTGATGTTTTTCCTTCATTATTTCAAATTTGGTTTAAAGAGTTTGGAGCGAAAAAATCTTATTCAAATTATATTTTTGCAGTGCTATGCACCAAAAATACCTTATACCAGTTACTGTGATTCTGTGCATACTCAGTGAGTAAAATCTTCAGAGAAGTCAAACTGCACTATGCCACACTAAGCCTCTCCTTATCTTAGCGCAGTACTACTGTAGTTACAAACACCAATAATTGCTCGTTTCATGCTATGACAAAGGATGTGTACCTTCACATGCACTGACTGAACTGCCCAAAGTCCACAGACTGAGCAGACTCATTAACTCCAGGACATTACTGCACATAGCAGACTCCCAGAACCCACAGCTGAAAAAGGAAAAATCTGTAATAGTGGCAGTGACATTCAAATATCCTTTCAATGGTTTGTTTGGTTATTTTTACCAGCCACAGTCTGGGCAGACAATGGAGAGAGATGGGTGCAGTAAAACAGAATGAGAATTACATTTATGTGACTACCTAAAAGCACGCTTGAAAAATAAGGCCACTACACCAAAAATATAGCCACGTGTTTATCTGTTCCTAAGGCATAAACCACATAAAGGTAAAAAATACATCTGTATGAAAGAAAAATGAAAAACAAACTTTGAAAATTACTCAAATGAGAAAAAAGCTACCTACACTGAAAAAGTAATGAAAAGTGGTTTATTTGAAAATACTTGCAAAAGTAGTTAAAAA
The DNA here is from genome assembly GCA_028858755.1 of Ara ararauna. Taxonomy (NCBI): domain Eukaryota; kingdom Metazoa; phylum Chordata; class Aves; order Psittaciformes; family Psittacidae; genus Ara; species Ara ararauna. The sequence continues at coordinate 13,549,188 of CM054380.1, read as the reverse complement.
AAAACATCCCCCTCAAAAAATAAAACCCAAACGAAAACCCAAAACCACCAAAACCCACACACCACACAAACCAGCCCCCTACTTTATATATACACTGTTGTATTAGCTTAAGTTTATTGAACAGCTTTTTAAAGTCCCTTAAAAAAAGGAATCTCTCAAAACTTTGCCTGCAGGGACAGCTCACTACAAACAGCGACTCCTACAGTTCTGGGAGAATCAGCTCCCCAGTCAGTGCAGGCAAGTGGCAAAGGCCCAGGCACCACGCTTCTCAATTAGTATAGTCACACACCTACTACTTAACAAATACCAGATTTCCAACTTCAACATTGTTTTCTTTTCTCCTCACTTTCCTGCAATAGAGACTGTTCTGCCAAAGATCCTGTGCAAGTAGAGCAATTCCATGAACATCAGCAAGATTATTTATATGCTTCACCAAGGCATACACTCATATGCCTGCTAGACTAAAAGGTCATTTATCACAAATTCAAGGCATTCAAAGACAATGCAAAAATAACTAAGTAATTCAAAAAAGGCTTAACTGTTACCAGCTGCAGCAGTAGAGAAGTTCCTCTGTCACTTCCAGTGGTGAGCTCTGAGCACCAAACACCCCAACACTGACAAGGACTAAGCAACAGGAACACTGTACTTTCAGAACAGGGCATGCACATGCTGCATTTTTAAACTAACTGTTCTCTCATCTGTCATAGGTCAAGAATGAATCATGCCTGTAGCAAAGCAGTTTTGAAAGAAATTTCAGATGCAGAGAAAATTATGGCAAATTTGCCCATTTTTCTTCTTTTGCTTCTTTTTTAATGAAAATTTTGGCATTGCTTTAAGAGCTTTAGACGCTAATAAATACTATCTGAAATTAACAACCAGAACCAGTTTACCCTATAGCTTTGTGATCCATGACATGATTATTCATACAGAAACAGCATTACCACAATCAGGAAAATGCAACACCCCAAGAGCAATGCAGTAGCATGCAGTAGTTCTGAAGCCCGAACAACAAAACTATACTTAGAGGGTACAGCATGTTCCACTGACTGAAGCATGTTTCTTGTGGACAAAAGGTATCTGATTTGGGTAGACACTCCTCATTTTCATATCCAAATAAATTTTTATCACCGTGGCAAATACAAGCATCCTTTGACACAATGGATGGAGAGGAGGGTGGGATGGGTTCACTGACAGTTAACAGTCTTCAGAGGAATTGCCTTTTGTAAGATTATGGGGTCTTGAAAGCACCAATCTTCTCACCAGATGTCACATAAACTGTGCTGGACCCCAGACACAGTTCGTGGGACCCATCACACACCAAATTCTATATAGAAGGCAAAAGTTCTGTCTCTTTGCACATGACGTATCTTTATCAATTTCATCGGAAGTATTCTTACTGTTTATGAAGTAGTAAGATCTCAGTATGACAAAGAAGCAAACAGTAAAAGAATACAAATCTTTCATGTCTGTAGATTTATTCCTGCTAGGTATAATGACTTCAACTAATTTTTAAAAAGAATTTAGCCTTTACTTTACATCAAGCTAGCAAACCTTGGGTTAGGTATGCTTTCAAAAGAATTATTTGGCAGTGTTGTTTCCAGCTGAGTAAATTGATTATTATTGCAAAATGTAAAGTCATAGTACAGAGAAAGTCCACACAGGTCCCACACTGTCATTCAAATGCTCACCTCTGACCAGAAGAAAAGCAAGTCAGAAGCCTATCTGTGTCAAGGGAAAGCAGTAGGCTTTCCAAAAGAGTAATATGTTCCACAAAACATTTCTGCCTGCGCTAATCAGCTTCTGATTTCCATGGGAGGAAAAAGGACCAAAAAGCACAAGTACAAATGATGCAAACTATAGCCCAGTGAGACAGAATACATCTCTGTAGAACCATTTATCCAAAATTTCAAATTTTAAACAAACAAAAAAAAGTTGTGTTTTTGTTGGTTTTATTTTTAAACTACATTTTTTTCTAGATGTGCTATATGCAAGTAGAAAAAGAACCAGATTTGTAAGCATCACACTATTCCCTTCACATTTCTCAATGACCACCTCTGCAGATCTTTTTCTTCCTCTCTAACCTTTCCTAGTGTACTATGAGAATCACAAACTGCAGGCAATGGTAGCTTCTCCACCATTCACAGCATCAGGAGCTTCCCACCAGTAAGCTGACACATGTGAAATAAGACCACTTATCAATGAAGAGAGAGGTCAACAGCTTCTAAGGTTGGAACAGGAACCTGTCGGCTGCTGCAAATCCCTCACCAGTGCATTTGAGCCTGACACTTAGTATTCAAAGTGAATTGCAAGCTATACGCTCAAGGATAAAGCTCAGTTATAATAAAGATTCACAGTCTGAGAGGTTTAGCATACAAATCCCCAGTGCAGAGCTCATTTTGAGTATTTTTTTAAATCTGAAGAAGAATCAGGATTTTTTTTCTTATTTTTTTAATAAACAACAGTACTTCTAAATTTCAGATATATATTTATGACATATATTTAGCCTGTGAGCTGTGAATTCTAAAATCCTGGAAAGGATCTGAAGCCTTGAACCATATTACTCCAGCAGTGCATCCTACCAGTGGCACAATTAGCCCAGTGTTAGGTCACCAACAAGTGGCACTTGCAAGCACCCTTTCATAAACTCCAAACTTTTAAATTTTCTATCATATAGAGCAAACCCCAGATTCTAGGTGGTATCTACACTTTTCATTTCTTAGCTCTCATTTTTACTCATCTTTTGTTTTATCCAACATTGCTTAGTTCACAGTAAAATGTCCATCATTTATTTTACAGTGACACTGTAAATTCATGGCCCATTCATTTTTTCCCATTCAGTGTTTATTTTACATTACAACAACCTGGCTACTTGTTCCTTTTTTTTTTCTTTAGTGTGAATGTTTATGTATGTCGGATGCAGTTTTTAAAATAAATGAAATTATAATTAAATGCCTAATAGTTTTTACACTGAACGTATTGTTGCTAAACATTAACTCCACTTAGAATCCTTCGCTTATTCTATATTTTGCTTTCAATGTCTACAATTCTATTACTAAATCTACCTCCTTTTAAAATCACATTGCATCCAGCTTAACTACATCTCACTAAATCACCTTGTTAGTCATACTTTGATTCATTCCATTTCATCGCCTTTCATATTTAAATTATTCCATTTCTTTTACCTACTCCCCATATTACCTTTGCAAATGACAAGTCTCACTTTGTGCAATGATTATCCTGCAACTTCACACAACTCCCATTATTAGCACTTTATCATTTTCCCTATATATTTGCAAGTTCTCCTGCAGAACTGCCTTCCAAAACAATTCCAAATTTACACATTTAATCCCACCTCTGTTTCATTTACATTCTGTATACACAAAGACAGCCAGCACTAGAAGAAGTAAAATTATATTTGTGACATCATAAACCAAGGGACAGACGCTTGAGCTCTATCCCACACTACACTGGACTTGCCCTCAACTGTGCAGGGATTCCACTGCGACATCTGACTCCAGACACCTGCTCACATAGTTCAGGATGAGAGGTCTTGTTGGACACAAGCACAATTTGATTTATACTATATGTAGTTACAATGGGAGTGTGATTATTTTCTATATAAATTAGTCAGGACACAGCCTGAATCTCAAAATCTGTGATATGAATATAATTAATACATTATAAACTATTGCCCATTCTTATTCTTTCCTTGGCCAAAGCTACGTTCCTCAGGAATTTCACTCAAAAATCAGCATTCACTTCTCAGTCAAATAAATGCAGCAATAGCTTCTCCCCCCCACCCCCAACAAAAATACTCTTCATAAGTTTCTTGATTAAGCCTTAGAAAAAAGACCATCTCCAATGCCAAGCAACAAATCAGGATCCTCAGTTAGTGCAGATAAAGAAACCTTAACATGAGGTCACATTGAGGATGAAGTTGTTAAAAAATTCTAATTGTAAAAATGCACACTTCTCAAAATTGCACTCCATGTGGGTTCAAACCAAGAGTGTCTGAACAACCCTTAGTGCCAAAGTTATTGCTGTTTAAATGCATTCCCCAGTATAAGTAACTTCTAGAAGGCAGACTCTTATCAAAACCAATTTACACTACTGAAAAGCTGTTCAGCTCTTTGGCTCCTGGACCCAAGAGCAATTAATCCAAGGGCACTGGGAACATGCCCTTGCTAGTGACTCTCTCATATGGGAATGGGGAGAAAGAACTGAAGCCCATGGTGACAGACATGCCCGGAAGTGGGGCAGGAGCTGCTGTTCACTGTGCCACTGCCATAACATCCAAGTGCCCAATCCTACTTGCCAACTATAATGGTTAAATTCTAATCTCTATTTTACATCTCTTACAAAATTATGCTATCAAGATTTGATTCCAAACAGCTGTCAGATTTGGTAAGGCAGTAAGTCACAGCCTGAGACAAAAAAATCTTCTGTGGAATAACCAAATTCCGCCTGCATGCAGTGTAATATGTCTTCATCTTTCATAGGGGTTCAGAGAAATTGTTAGATGGGCTATGAGACATCTGCTTGCTTAAATGGAATTTTACAAAGTCAAAATAAAAAGGCTCAACAGCTCTTTACTGAAATCATCACTTTGAAAGCTTCAGATACTGGTTGCTGTTGGATAATGATTTGTCTGTGGGAATCATGGCAACATTTACAGTCATCCTCTAAAAAAAAAAAGAAAAAAAAAACTTACTTTATAAAATATTTTGAAAATTCTTTGAATTTGGTTTGGTTTGGGTTTGGTTTTTTTTAATTTTTATTTTAGAACAGGACAAAGATGTAGCTTACAAACCAAAGCATAGCTATTTTCTTCTCTTCAAAACTATAGCACAATAGTTTGTAGCTTGAAAAATGCATGCAGGAAGGAACGATTCAAATCTCATATCCACAACTTACAGAGAATTGATGAAATGGCTTTTTGCTGTCTTTGTCCTCTTTGAATATCAAAGCTCTTCTGGGTATCACTTAGATCTACCCATCATAATTCAGATACTGGTGAATAATTCAAGATGTTATGCTTTAACTTCTATCAGCAGTTCCCTTGAAGAGAAGCAGCAAGTAAGCATTTATTATAAGCTATAGCATGAATCCATATAATTAATATTTTGACGTACTTTACCTGTCTTACTGTTTGCTCTTGTGATATTAAGTCAGTATTAAATAAACAACACATTCAGACAACTTGTCCTACTTTTCAAAGATGCTTCAATTTATGTAATTACTTTATTTGATTTATTGTTGCATCTTTATCAAGTTGCATATTCTGTTAATGTGCTATCAATGTAATTAGCTGTTTCTTTGTAGAAAACTTTTTTAATCAAGCTAGCATTTTTATTTCTAAAGGAATGCACTGCTTGTACTTCCTTGGAATCTAAATATCCTTTTAATGGTATGACAGCAATGTGCTTCATCTTTCCACATTTTCCTTGGCACACTGAAACAAACAGTGAGATGATGTGCTATTATTCAAGCCTAAGAAAAGTAGTAATGCTCCACTAACAAGTGTCAGAGGTGAGTAAAGGCATACAAAATGATATGAAAACAACTACTAAAATATGCCTGCATTTTTCAGGTAAGAGTTCAGAAGCCTCTGCCCAACCTAAACCCAAGTGATTGTAAGTTATATATTAAGATTACACACTTTTGAAGTCAAAACAAGCAATACTGAAGAATTTATCTCAGATTTTCTTATTTGCCTTTACTGAAGAGTTCACAAATCCTACTTCATCAATCATGAATATACATCTTTAGTTAGAAACACAAAGAACCACCGTGTTAGCCTGTGTTCTTCAAACACACTTCATTTCTGCTGGTTACAGGACATGGTACTGATCTTGTTTCCAAGTTTTGCACGTCTGATCTCCAGATTCGTAAAGAGAACACTTCAGGTAAACAGGGGTGGAGACATAAGAAGAAAAAAAAAATTTCTGGAAACTGAGAGAAAATAAACTTGCTTATCCTGCCTTCCCTCAATCATTTTCATTCATGAAGGGTATTAATTTTGACTATTAATTAGAGTGGCATCTGTTCCTCACTCACTGGCAGACTACCAGTGAAAATTAGCAGCATTAACTGTTGGTACAGGTGTGGAATGGTTTAGAACTCATTTCTGAACTGCTCTCTTACCATACTGACACAGGAGCAACAATTTGCACAGAATTAGCTGTCACAAATACAAGTAGGAACATATGAAGTGAAGATTTTCACTGTACAAAAGCATCCTTATCTTCATTTACCTGAAGAGATTAGCAATGCTCTAAGAGCATAAATACCATGCATTAGGCAAAACCTCAAAACCAAGAAAGCAAATGTAAGTTTTAAATGGAACTATTACTTTTTTTTTTCCTCCCCATTAGTCACCTGGCTTCAGGAAAGCGTGTGTTTACTGCACTGTCCAACAGAAAACTACCAGCATTATATTTCAAAGTGTTTTGTTTTTTTCTTTTTCTACAGAACACACAGTAATAAATTGCACTGTACTATTATCCCTGAATGTCTTTTCCCATAGAGTAAAACTGATAAGACTGTTTACAAACTCAGACACCAATATAAAAATGTTTTTTCCATTACATTTTAAAAAATGAAAACATGTTAAAAATAATTTTGACATGCAAACTGCACAAGTAATTCAGCCTTATTTGGAAAGAAAACCATTACTCAACACTGACAGATGAAACAGTACCTCCTGTTAGAGGCAGTGTATGTTACATATTTGTAAGTAAGAGTAGAAGTTTTGAATTCTATTCTCTTAAATCTGCATTTTATTTTACCAGCTTTCTTTTACATAAGAAGCATGAAAGAAAAATTATCAGGAGTTGTTTTGCACATATCAAAAGCCATCTGCATGGACTTCTGCTGAGCACTGGGGAATACCCAGTGGTCCCAGTGTGTCCGGAGTTACAAGAGAGAGAGAAGACTGGCAGCAACCAAACTGAAACCTGGAAGGTTTCAATCCAGGGCATCAGTGGCAGCTTATCAGGAAATGCTCTGGTTTTCAAACAACACAGGAATTTTTAAAATCTACCTAGGCAGGAGACTTCTAAGTCTCGTTTATAATTGCTTAGAGACATGGCATTGTAAGAGATAGCATTTAGTTGCAAGATGCAAATATATGAAAGGAGTGGCAGAAGTGCACCGCAAACAGCCTGAAGCTATGGAAACAGAATTTTTAACTAGAATGTGAACACTGGTTGTAGCTGAGAGATGGCAAGTTAGACAGGATCTCTGCTCCAAAAGTAAAGAACACTGATTTCTTTGAGATTAAAGGTATCTCCAATTCATCCCTCTGGGAAACAACTAATAATCTGAATGCAACTTCACTACCTGTTCCTTGAAAAACAAGAGATTTCAGAGGTTTTTTTCTATGCTTTGGTTATTACTGAATGACAAGCACCTTGATTCAGGCCTTCAGGAAGTATATAACCATCATCCTCACTGAGGCAGGCTTCTTTTGCAAAAAACAACTGAAGACTGCAGAAGAATACATACTGCTTTCAGACTGTACAGAACTTTGTGAGTACTTCCAGTGAAATAAAAACACACCACTTGTGCAATAAAATACAATTCAGCTAGAATATGGTTGATAAAATTGGGTTATCTGACTTTAGGCTGCTAAATAAACTGAAAAGAAAACACTTTGAATGATTAAAAAGTTGTACTTCTCTGCAAATACAACCAAAGACAAAAAAATTAAGGAACTGCCTGCAGTATTTGTCATACTCTCAGACACATTTAAACTAGAAGATCCAATTTAATGGCTTCAAAACACTAGAAATGAGTACAAAATCAAAAGGCTACAATAATTGTATTTAACATCTTCATTGCTAAAATGAGTGTAAGATGGCAACAACAAAACCAAGCAGACAGCATCTACAGAAAAAGAGTAAACTCTGCTCCTTTTAAATACATAACTTAGAAGTGAACCGTAAAATATGTCTTGGGATTTGATTTCTCAGTATTTTTTTGTCACCTCTAGGTTGTCCTATTTCATGGCAAAGTACTTTGCCATGTTAGTATGTATGTTATATTAGTCCTTAGTATAATAATCCATGCACTACAAGGGAGAAATACTTCTAAGATCACATTTCTTGGGGATTTTCTGCAACAGCTGGTAACTTTGATAGCCTGAACACAGAAGCAAAATGCCCCCAAACTAAAGCGTTCATGAATACCTGCACGATTCCAAATGCTTTTTGTGACATCCAATATATTTGTACCACTGCTATTTATACATATTTTACCTTTACATTACAGCATGGTTTCAAAGTCTTTGGGTTTCTCACTACATGTATCAGGTCTTCCACAGTGTCAGCCAAAAAAATTCCATTTATGGCTATGATAGGAGTAAAGCACACACCTCCTTTCCAATGTGCCAATACTAGATTGATAACAGTATAATTCCCTAATGACTGAAATCCATTCAAGTACCTCAATATATCAAGTTTTAAACATTTTATAATACCTAGAAACACTAATGAAGCTAAGAGTGCAACAAGTGAAAGGTAGTATAAAAATCAATTTTCTTTCACTTCAGATGACTTATACTCTTTCCTGAACAAATGATTTCACACTAAGAAACTGGTTAATAAAACTTCAGAACAGCCCTATATTACAAAGTTTTGTTCTTAATCCAGGCAGAGATAATGTGAAAACAGTAAAACAGCAGTTTGGGACTACTCTTCAATATTTAAAGGCTGGTTTGCCTTACTTCACATATTTTTCTGAGGTTTATTTCTGAAATTCTGAAAATTCATTAAAAAAAGCACAATACAGGTTTGCAATCCAGAAATAACAAGATTGTTTAAAATACCAATATAAAAGTAAAAATGTAATAAACCAAGTATGAAAATAAATCACAGGGAAATAAACAAGTCTGGAGCATTAGTCCCCAAACTAAGAATTAAGTAATGTGCTCAATTCTAAACATATCTGCAATACTAATATTTATATTACTGAACAATAAAATCAGGATGATTGCTATGTACCTCATACAAAGCACATCATTAGATATGCCACTGCAGCACAGCTGGAATATTGAGGATTTTTCCTCTATCTTATTTGCAAAGTTATTGTTACAAGAGCTGCTATTGCTTTTTGCATCCTTTATGTCACAATAAATTCCTGTACACAGTATCGCTTCTCCTCCTTTTCCCCATCCCAAGAACTACCAATACATTTTTCTGGATAACAAGGAAGACAAAAACTGAATTTCAAAACAAAACCCATTTTCTATCCCGAGGCTGAAGTATGTATGGTGGCAACAGATATTAAAACCCATGTGTACCTTTACTTCCAGGTCTTCTCACATGTGCTGAACATGATTGCATTTTCTTACAGCATTTTCTTACAGCATTCAAGTGACTGAAATGACTCAGGATTCTCTTTTTTTCCTGGACAGCCAAAACTTCAGCACAGGAGATACAAGCCACCAACTTAAAAAAATTAAAGGAAATGTGATGCAACATTCTTAGAGACGTGCATAGAAACATTGGCTCAAGCTGACAAGTTCTGAGTGGAAGATCAGTTGAGCTCTTTTCATTATTGTATCATGGTTGCATTTATAATAGGAGGGAAGAATGCCACAGGAGTTTATGCAACTGTTTTCTCCCACCTCGCTTTCACATCCTCATGCGCTTTCCATGGTATTAACCAAATGTAAAAAGTTCATAAACAGATGCATATCAAAAATAGCAAAAGAGAATATGCAAAATGTGTGTAATAAATATCTAAACCACAATTTGAATAATTTCAGAAATATTAATGCCTCCCTGGAGTGTCAGTTTAAATATTAATAACATTCTAAAAAGTAATTTAAGTTTTTCAAAAATAGACATGTATTGTAACTGTGCTAAGAATTTTTAGCCTGCCCTGAGATTTAATATGCTTGCTATTGATTAAAAAACATATGAAGCCCACCACTTCTATTTTTTGGAGATTAAAAATGTGATTTGAAGCTTCAGTTTTACATTTTCTGATGTTGCTTAAAGCTGAGAAAAATTACGTGGTTTGTGACCCCTATGCCAATTCATCAGAACATAAATTAGTAAATAGACTAGGGTAAAATTCATAATGGTAACTTAAACATGCAGTAATGCAAGATAGTAATTGAAAGGTTTGGTGTTTTTTTTCTTTTCTCATCTTATCTGCATAGGAATATGTTGAACAACACAGAGCCATAACACCAAAACACCTCTACAGGGCTCCCACTCAAATCCCACTGCATTAGATTTGTGTGGTGAATACAAACCTTTGCTCATGATACCCTGGTCAGATTTTGCCCAGATAGCCTGAGAGGTATTGGATGGACTGCAAGACAGATACAGTCTAGGTAAGCCAAGCACCCAGCAGCTTCAGTGTATGCAGGCTAGACACACAACTCAGCTTTCAAATTTGAATACAACATTTTCACCCTAAGGACTTAATGATACAGCATCCAGATGTAGGATGGAAGCCATGAAGTCCAGGAAACAAAGTACCAACTACTGTCACCTACTACGCAGAACAGAGAGGAAGACAGCATGCCCTAAAATACTAGATCCCCCCCCCACAGGCCCAGGGATGATGTCCTCGTGCCTCAGCACTTACTCCTCAACCTCTCAAAGAAGTATTTCAAATAGAACACGAAAGCCCATATACTTGCTATGCTTCCCATCATGGATCTATAGAATTAGTGGCTGGGTCCAAATGGATAATGCAAATCCCAATTTCCACCTTTCTTCAGGTAGAGACATGGTGGTAAGGCTGAGCTCTTATGTTTCCAAACAGAGGTGAAAATAATCAAATAACCTACAGCTTACCATTAGAGACCAAAATGGTAAAACTCTGCAAGTCAGACTGGGACAGGCTGTGGCAGGAAGGAAGCACAGTTATAGTCGGGAAAGGCAGGAAGCCAAGTAAACTATTTGCCTTCTGCTGCTAACATGTAAAAAAAAGATTTGAATTTGGAGAAATTTTGCCTGTCTGCCACCACCCATTGCAGGGATTTCCAAATTAAAAAAAAAAAAAAACTAAAAATAAAAAAATAAATAGAAAAGCAGAAGAGCAATGTAGGAAAGGCAAATAAATGAAGTCTTGTTATATAACCAATCAAGATGCCAATTATTTTAACATAGAACAAGTGGAACATTTGTCTTAACTTCATTTCTAAGCACCTTACTGCACCAATGATTTTCCTTGATACTGCGTAAGTTTATTAGCAGATTCCATCAGATACTGAAGAAATTTAAATGTTAATGGACTCCTTACAAGAAATTAGTAACCAAGTAAGAAAATCCTTGTGTTTCAAGGCATTCAGATTAATTATTTCAACCTGGTTGACAGGGACAAGGTAAAACTCAGTTTTAACCTGAACATTTCCAGGTAAACTGAAAAAGGGAATGACATACATACTGTATACAAGCTTCTAAACCCACCTCCACATTTGACCAACTATGTTTTTGAACTACTGAAATCTGATGTAAACTGGCAGATTGCATCATTCCTTCTGCATACAGAAAAAGATAAATTGTGATGAAATAATTATAGTTGTCCCAGCTTATTGTAAATTTCCAGGTTTTGAAAATTCCAGAAATGCAACTATTTGAGAACCTTGGTTTCAACTGTATTTTGATGATTCTTGTTTGGTTTGAATGATGAGCCTATTCAGCTCTGAGGATTTTGCTTGTTCAGGAGTGTCCCTGACAAACCTTTTAGCTCATTCCTTAGTCTCCAGCACTCAGTGGTTGCCAGGAGAATGAGCTCCTCCTAATTACACTGGAAGAGATCTGGGGATCTCAAAGACTTAGTGGCCAAGAACAAGTACTGACATTTTGTGGTCTCATGGAATATGATTGTTGATATGAAAAAAGTCCAGACTTCATCAGTCAGATGGGGAACCTTCTGCTTCAGCGTCAGTTTGAGAACAAGTCAATAACCACTTCCCATAGTACAATTTGTTTTAAAATTTCTCAACTTTAAAATGACTTTCTAAATAATATGCTTCTCAAGAACCTTCCAGGAGCCATTTGTAACTCTCCATTGGTTTCCAACATCAGCAGAACAAGCTGTGGACCAATCACAGACTGTACCAGAAACTGTTTTACACCTTTTAAACATGTTTATATCAATCATATACATCAACCTTCCAAATAAAGTCACAAGTAATTTTGGACAACTGTTCTACATCACCCTCCCTCTGCTTCCAAGAGCTTCGTTCAGTATATAAATCACTGCTCACCATACCAATTATTTCTCTACTTGATAATCAGGATTTTAATCTTTCTTTCATTCTACTACTACTTTTGCCAACCTCTTCTCCTTCCAGGCACACATACAGAAAGAACTTCTGCATCAGAATTAAATTCATTTCCTAATCACGGTGTGGTTTTGCTGAGCTGTCAGCAAATTTGCAAACAAAAATGAGAGTCTCATCATAGTCAAGCCAGATGGTCTGCCGGGGAAGCCACCTCTAAAGAACACAGACTTTAAAAGAAGCAATTTGCCAATGAGAGTAAGATAGTCTCCTGCTTTTTGTTGATTTAAGGTCTATGACACACTGCAGCTGTCACAATGAAGGGCAGACAGAAAAGGCAGTCTAATGACTACAAAATGCACTAAACCATACAAGTTTTATGAAGTATTCATTTGGCATCTGTCTTTTGTAACATGTCCCTGTATTACACAAGGTACTTCTCTCCCTCCTCACTCTTTAGAGAGATATGAAGTTTTATGTACTGACTGGTACTTCACAATCAGATTTTGTCAGCTTTTGTGCTGAATGGCATCTTCCTTCTGTTGACTTTCACAGCACTATTCATAGTGTAAATCATTTCCTCTTTTTCAGCAAAGGTAGATCTATGTACTACCTCAGAGGACTGTACTTGGGAACTATATGCTGTCAGGCAAATCACCCTGATGCCACATAAATTCTCACTACTGCCAAAAGGGGACTTCCACTTCTGTCTCTCTGCCGCTACTAGTACTTACACATGCACAAGCCCTGGGGCTTCTGCTGGGGATGGGGCAGAAGGGGTGTGCTTTCACAGTACCCTGATCCATTTCTCACTGGAGGCCTTAAGGAATGAGCTACCAGCTGGTTTTGGCACCAGTTCAAGCATCATATGTCAGAGTAAAGGTATCAAGTAACCACTGGCCAACTCAGCAGGAGAGACCAAACAGGAGTAAACAATGAAGATATATTAACCTCTGCAACACTGGGTAATTTTATAACCACCACTTAAGTGCACTGCTGTATCATCAGATATGCTACTGAGTCAATGCTCTGTCTCACAGAAGAAACTGAATCAGCACCAAAATCGGTGGGTTTCCAATTTTAAATGAGAATGCATAGAGCACAGGGACAAACGTTTATCTGCATGGCCTAACCATTTTGCAGCACTGAGCACCTATAAAGTGCACTGATTTATGTACTACTTGCAGTCTCACAGTCGTAGAGTGACAGTAACTGTGCATTTTGTCAACTTTTTGTAACCCAAGCAGTCCTCCACATTCAGTGTTCATCTGAGCCAAGATACATGGCTCATGCTCCAGTGAATCAGGCAAAAACCTACCCAGAACATTGAAAATCAAACTACCAAGTTACCATCTTGTAAAATTATTTATTCTCAAACAAATCTTTTGCTTCAGACAAACAAGAGATTTTAACACATTACTAAAACATGGGAGATAAAAACATCTAACTCAAGTTGCACTGAAACAAGTTCATCTGAGTAAAATTTCATTGTTAATGGAAGCTACACAAGAAACTGATTTGGTTCAGCATAACACATTATTCAGCACCTGATTTCTAAGGTAATTTGTGCTGGAGAAGTTGGATCACATTAACGGAATGCCAAAGCAACTGCTGGTGGAGAAACTTTGTTGTCAGTACCCTGCTATTTAAATAGACGCTCGGCTCAGTTTTTGTAACACACAATGCAAGGCACAATAAAATAAAAATAAAAAATAAATAAATAAAAGTTCTGAACACTTTGGTTATGTATAAGCCATCTAAGAGCACACACCAATCCTTTAGACTTCTGACCATCATTGGGAAAAAAATCTAGGAAACACAGTTTCATTTGAATTCCAGCGCGAGGAACTGAAATGAAATAGCACCGTCACTAAAGAGAAATGGATTTTAAAATAGGCTGAAACATTTGAGTTTCAAACCTAGAAACAAGCTTCTCTCCTGGAAATATTTAAAGATAGACTCCAGAATAATTTCAGTGCTAAATTAGCCTGTTCCTTCCTTTCTCTTCATCAAGTTCAGGTTTTATTTATTCTACTTTTTCCTGACATATTAATATATTACTGAAAGCACAGTTTCAACTAGAATAGGTTTTTATAAACCATGTCATCTCATACAAGAAATAATTTTAAAGTAATGTTACAGTTCTCAGCAAGTTTACAGTTCCTGCAAACAACATAAAAGTACATATTTTCCATTCTAACTTTAGTTGTGTATATGATGAATTTCACAGATTTTGCTGATGTAAACTCTACCCAGTCTGAAGAAGTTTCTTATCAGTAACAGCAACAGAAATGAAAATCTGTAAACAGTGTTGAGTGAGAATAAAGGAAGTATATTAAGAATAGATGATCTGAATGGTAAAAATCAACTAGAAGAACCCTTTTAACTAAAAAAGGGGAGGCAGAAAAATTATCACCATCATTATTACACTACACACATATAATGTAAGCACAAATTATTTACATCGATTTCTATTCTAACAACTGATGTGTTTATTTCAATCTTGGGGGAAAAAATATTTTAAAAAAACCCAACATCTATGTCCGTGCACCTTTTTAAAAGAAAAGAGGTTGTTTGCAAAAACATAAAGAACAAAAAGGAAAAACAAATAACTACAAGTATATACAAGGTAAGATTATACCATTTCAATGACCTTTATAACATAAATATACATACACATACAATAGCATGTTCATACTGTTTTCTAGTAATGCTTCTATTCCAGAATCGTAGACTCATACCATGTTGTTGGTCAGGAGAGAGCCGGGTGTCCCTGGTCCAAGGCCCCGCTGACACTGGTGCAGGTAGAACAGGTCCCTTAGGGCTGTACCAAGGTGAGCTGGGAACAGCTCCAAGGATGGAGACACTGAGACACTCCAAGCCCCTCTCTTGACCGCTTTAGTGGTACACAGAATGATGCACATTCTATCCTAAGTGCCTTTCTACCTCACCAAAAATTTCAGCTAATCATGCTTGGTGTTATTACTCTGCATTTGTTCAGTACTCTTCATGAATAGAAGAATACATGAAATGGATCTAAAACTGTAAACAATATAAGATAACCTAAAGTAGCAAAATATCACAGGATTAAGTAAGCAAATTCCATATAGCTTTGGCATCAAGAACATACAAAGAATTTGCAGATTACAGTACGTTATGTTGCAAATCTAATCAGAAACAGGAAGCTTTCTGCGAGTAATTTCAATATTCTGACCCAAGTCCTACATGACTTTCAGTGAGTTCTGAAGACAGTTATTTTACCAATTCATCACTGTGTTTAATGCCTAATTTCAACATAATACATAGTGCGATATTTCCACATTATAAAGTCCCAGCCTTTGTTGTGAGACATGAAAAGCTAAATGTGGTTTATCTTTATCTAAGAATTATTCAGGATATTAATACAGTTTGCCAGTGGACTAAATTAGAAATCCCTGTGAGCACCCTCAGTGTTCCAAATATGATGCAAATTTAGGGTTTTTGTTTTGTTTGAGGGTTTTATTCACCCAAATTGATTGCTTTACTCCAGCGAGGATCCTCACAGAAGTTGTGGTTTTGCTCTGAAACATTTACATGCCAATTTGTGATCCTATGTTGACCTGTGATATCCCTAGAGGACTGACGACTGCAGTCTTAAAGCTGAAAGGAGACGCAGAAGCCTTCCATCAAATTAAGTGAATGGTTGAAATATGGGTCACCAAGTCTGCTGTGGTGGCTGTGAGGCTCAGGACAACTCCAGTAATTGCAAGGAGGTGAGCTGCCATACACCACAGCACGCTTTACACCTGCCCCAGGAGCCTGTGAGTCATCAAAAGTAAATGGCAGGACTTTGAAATGGATATGGGGATGCAAAACATGAGTAACTCATTTTTAGTCCCTTCTAGTGAATACCTTCAATATAAAAATTACCAGCTCTGTATCTCTCATACAGCTGATCCCTCACTGAGAACAAGAGAAATAAAAGCACACACTTGTTACAAAAAGCTATTTCGTAAGGGGAAAAAAGGCAACATCCTATACCCAGCACCTCTGTGTTGCATAATCCCCTTGAAATTTGAATGACAGTCCAAAGGGATTTTCAGCTTCACAAAAAAAAAATATCAAGCATTACTTTGAAAGTCCTACTCACTATACAGTATCTAGACCAAAAATTAAAATACAAACTAGCTCCTTTCATTTGAGGAGAAAGAACAGGTGAGAAAACAAAAATATCATCAGTCATGACAGCCTAACATTAAACTCCAGCATTGGTACTAACATAAAATAGACATATTGTCTACAGTTTATGCTTCCTACTATGGAAATATAAACCAGCCTGTAGAGAAAGAATATAAATTTGAACTGTTTGTGCTAGAGAAGTTACTAAAAACTAACCTACAATGTCTAACTTAATTTTTTTTATCAACTTTGAGAAGCCTTTGCCTCAAAGACACTACATAAGTAAAATTGTGTTTGTAATTAAGGACAAAGGACAGACCAAACAAGCTTCTTGAACTCAAATTTTAAAGCTAACAAACCAGATGACTGCCTTCCTTTCTGCCACGGATAGCTATCATTTGTAAAGCAATCTTAAGTTTTTTTTTCTCTCAGAAATAACACCTGTATCTCCTGCAGTATGATATTTATAAATTGTCAATAGCTGCAAGTTTATGAACATTATGAAATGCATTTTGCACTCAGCCCTGTAACCCAGACAATGATTTTTGCTGTGCTCTTAGTCAGACAGGTGTCAATATAGAATAGCTTCCTTGCTCTTAGCACAGTGTACTATGTGTCAGCGTAAAGAATCTGACCTATGGTTTTATTTTCTTTCCTTAGTATACGGAAATTGAAAAATATTTTCCATAAAATGGGAGCATAAAATCTAAGGGATTTAATCTACCTGGGAAATCTAAACACTGACTAACTGATCAAATCAACTACACATCTTAATTTCTGAATCATTTCACTAATTATAATGTCACAAATGCCAAATATCTAAACATCTTCCAACAAGTCCATAGCCAGCTAACAGCAGATTTTTACTGTTAGAAAACATTTCGGCAGACAGAACTGAATAGCATGTTATAACTTGGTAAGTCTTTGAAAGAGATGCAAGCTTTCAACTCCTAAAAGGTATTCCATTGCACAGTGAAACAATGTGAAAAAATTGGCATACAAGTAATCCAAGTGAGGTATTAACTTCACCTCTATAAGAAAAACCCCAAAACAAAACAAAACAAAAAAGCCCTACATAAGCAAACAGTTGAACTATGCAGGTCACCAGGGTGTCACACCTCAGGGATACAAACCCACTGCACAAGCCAGCATCCAAAACCAAGAAGCATAATGCTAGATTGTAGAGAGAAAATTTACTTGAATAAAAGGTGTATACAAGTGTATGAAATGACTAACCACAGACATTCAGAAAATGAATAGCCACTGCAGAATCAGTGTCAAGATATTAAACACCAAAATTATGCCTACTTTGCAATGTTTAAACACATCTGAAGAGGAAAACAAAGCCATTGTCTCCTGTTACTCTCCACAAGTACCAATAGCTTCAAATTGTGTATGTGTGACTACTTGGAAACTTTTTTTTTTATAAAACTTCAGATAATTTCCGAAGGCAGGATGGGTGCATCAGAATAGAAATAAAGCTTTTGTGAAAAAGGCAGAAAATGGAACTAGGTTACATCTTGAATTCTCAAAATGAGATTGGGAGACTGAGAGATGAAAGACATCTAAACATCTAAAGACCTTTTCATGTCTGCGCACAGACACAAGAGCTGCTTCTACTGCCACAACAGCATGGTAAGCTGTGGAACTCCTGAACTATACAGATTATGAATTACGTTGAAAATTGGCCAAATTTTACATCTCAATATTTCCACTGTACATTTTGGTTGTGGAAATGAGCTACAGGCAATAATTTGTCAGTAAAAGGAATATGATGATGATAATCAATTCCCCAGTTGTTGGCTATATCATGAAGAACACTGTATCCTCAGAAGCTGAACCCACCATCTTCTCAAAAGCTCAATGACACCTCAGACCAGTAAGTGCCTGTCCAGATAAAACCAAGCACCATGATTCATCTCAGTATGTCCTGGCCTGTCATGGTTTAACCCCAGCCAGTAACTAAGAACCACACAGCCACTCACTCATTCACTCCCTGGCAGAATGGGAGAATGGAAGGGTAAAAGTAAAAAAATTCATGGATTAAGATAAGAACAGCTTAATAACTGAAATAATAATTAAAATTATAATTTAAAAGATAACAAGTAAGAAAAATAAAAGCCAAGAAATAAATAAGTGATGCAAATGAACCCAAATTGCTCACCACCAACCAACCACTGCCCAGCCTGTTCCCCAACAGCAGCCCTTGGCCAGCTTTCCCCCTAGTTTATATGCTGAGATGATACTATGTGGTCTGGAATATCCCTCTGGGCAGCTGGGGTCAGCTGTCCCAACTGTGTCCCTTCCAAGCTTCCAACCCTTACCACTGAGCAAATGAAATAATGCCTTCAAAAATGATAGGAGAAAGGTGTCCACAGATAAAAATCCCATGTTGAATTTACGTAACACCATAGAAGAGTCAAGAAATTACCAAGTATAGTTGGACTGAAGAAAAAGGCAGGTATCATAGGTGATAATGACAATTCACAGTATGGATATTATCTTTAGAGCTTCTGCCAGCCAGAGCCCCATGTTAACAACAAACACAGCCAGCCCACAGCTGTCTTACTGGGCAGCTCAATGTGGTCCATCATCCATATACAAAACAAGCAAGGTATGAAATTACTACAGTAAAAGTTTCTGAACTTCAATCTTCTTGGGTATCTTTCTTTTTGTTATCAAGCCACCAATCTCCTGTAAGTGCATACAACAGCCTTGTCACTGGCAGGTTTGGTAACCCCTTACATAACGGTTCCTGAAATATTTTCTCTCCATACAACCTGAGCAAGATAATTTACAAAATACATGTTTAATATAAAAGCAAAAACAAAGAATTACCCACATTTCCCTCAAACTCAGGTATCCATAATATTGTATACAAAGTCTGGTCTATATGGAACTCAGTAATCCATACCTAAGTAATTTGAAAGTAGTTTCAAATTACAGCAATTTGTAGTAGCTTACAGTAGTGTCAAAGATCACCTATTTTCCTAATACAGGAAAAATGCAGGAAGCTGGAATTCAAACAAAAGAACAAAGATGATGAAGTAACTTTTGGAAAAGTATCACATATGTTTAAAAACACATGAATAAAATCAGCCTCTATGATTTCACAGTGAGTGCCCGGCACTTTCAAAGGCTCTTATCAGGCTTCTAATACATTCCTGGATATTTCACACACATATCAACAGTTCTGTGGAAGAACTGAAGGAGCAACATCCTGAGAAAAGAGGCAGGAAGTCTTTCACTATTAGATGAGCAATTTAAATTCAGCCTAAGAAAGTTGTAACTACTCATTCTTCACATTATTATTCTAGTTTCAGCTCTTACCATTTTAACAGGTACATATCTGGAGAAAATATATTTTTAAATATTGTAAAATTGATAACGTCAAGAGAAAACATGAGAAGATGAGAGGAAAGGCATATGGCAGCCACAGCATTTTCAATCCCCCTTATTCATCTATGCCAAGTTAACAATAAAATTAGTATTAGAATAATGTGGATTGCTTGATATTGTTTCTTCAGTGCCTTGTAAGAAACACAGATCTGCAAACCTGCTGAATTTCCAGGTAAACAGTTTAATTATAATACCTATAAATTATTTAATGTTTTCTGTCTAGAATGTTATTTCTATCAAGGTAACGTGTATCGAAATACTGCTGATGTCAGATTCTCTTCCATAAACAGCATTTCTATGAGCTGCTTGGATGCACAGGTGAATAATAACTGATGTGAAAGCCTTCCAGGGTATGTTTTCAAACTGTAATGTGTCCTGGGAAGTGTGTGTTCCTGGAGGGGAATGCTTGCAGGCCTTTTTTCTAGATTAACTGCCCTAATTGCTTCAGGCTGCTTTTCTGTTTGCTTTATTTCCTACCTCCTCAGACATTTAGAAAGAAACCATTACAGTTTTGCTGCCAGACTAATCAGTGAGAACTTCATACATGCCAAAAATACTAGAATAGTAGAAAAAAAAAAGGGGGGGGGGGGCATAAAACATATTTACTGCCAAATTACATATTTTCATTACTCTTTCCTTCAGAGAAAAATAATGTCTGGGGCTTACCTGAATCAATAAAAAGCATGATTTTATAATGACATAAAACCAGATAGTGTTAAATTTGTTAAAGCATACCAATACTCTTACAGGCACAGACTCCTATAGCCTCCAATGTACCAGACAAACTGAGACAGAGAAAATGTAAACTAAAACACAATTAATTCAGAGATGCCCTTATTATTCAGAGGAAGCATCTTGAATAAGAGACTTGAGAAGCTTTGTGTTCCAAGGGATAGAAGTTTAAGACCAATTCTCCATCATGTTACCAATATCCTAGTTTTCAATTTGCTCTCTCTAATGCAGAATTTTTTATCAATGAATGAATGGATGAAAAGAATGAATAAAACAAAACTGCATTCAGTAGCTGAGTTCTGTTACAAGAGGCATAGCCTTTCTCTTGTCGTGATTGTCAGAATTTTCTTTGACTTAAGGAGTCGGGAGGAAAAGGAACTTTTTTCATATGGCTCCACCTGAATGAAAGCATTTCCTACTTAGGGATCACATACTACTTTTCCGAGATCTCCCTCTACACTCACTATGGGGTTACTAGAAAAGGGGAAGGATTTCTTTTATTTCAAATACTAAAATTTAGTAGATATCATCATTTTCAGCTCAGCCATTAGGAAATAAAAAAGCATTAAATACAAAAATACATTTTTGCAATCCCATTCAATAATACATTCAGCCAAGTAATTGCAGTAATGCACTGTATTTGACAAGCTTTCCATACCTCACCTCACCCATCCTTCCAAGAGAGTCAGAAAAAAGGGCTTACAAGGAACTCTACACATCAAATTAAAAGACAGAATTTAAAATCAAGTGTATATTTTGGGCATATCACTAACACAAACAGAATCATAGAATCATAAAACAAGGTTGGAAAGGACCTTAAAATCACCTAGTTCCAAGCCCCCTGCCATGGGCAGGGACACCTCACACAAGACCCTGTCACCCAGGGCTCAGTCCAGCCTGGCCTGGAACACCGCCAGGGATAGAACATTTACCACTTTGCTGGCCAATCTCTTCCAGTGCCTCACCACCCTCACAGTAAAGAACTTCTTCCTTGTATCCAACCTGAACTTCCCCTGTTTCAGTTTAAATCCATCACCCCTTGTCCTATCACTACAGTCCCTGATGAAGAGTCCCTCTCTGGCATCCTTTCAAGTCCCCTTCAGATACTTCAGATGAGGTCTCCACACAGCTTCTCCTCTCCACACCGAAGAGCCTCAGCTTTCTCAGCCTGTCTTCATACGGGAGGTGCTCCAGTCCCCTTACCATTCTCGTGGCACTCCTTATCCCATCTTATTGAAAGCAATCATTTATGTCCATTTATCTCAGACACAGCAGTACTGCACTGAGAGGGCTTTGAGGGTACACAACACAGCATGGACACCAACAGAACGTAAATAAAAATGTTGGCATTATTTAGTTAACTGTCATTTACCATGAGAAAACACATTTGAAATTGATAGGTGTTCATAAGCTCAGTTAAAGTTTATGGACTGGCAGAATGCCATCACCATACCTGCGTAGGACTTTATCACCTCTATCTGGATAACACAGAAAACAAGCAATAGGCCATCGACCTGAAGGGCTTCTCCTTCTCAGGATTATTTGCACAATTAATCACACCAGTCATTACACTGTGGTAAGCAGCAAAGCAGCAAACATTTGTGACACAGTATTAGCTTCAAAGTGATAAGGTTTTGCTCCATTATTCAAAATAAAATTGCTTTGCTGAAACACCTTTGGAAAATGACATTGGAAAGGAACATGACTTCTGGGCATAAAAATCATAAAAGTGAACTTAGAGTGAGTGAACTATTGTTTTCTAAGATTAACTTCTAATTTGGAAATAATAAAAAGATTACTAAATACAAAGCACTTCAAGCTATTTTCACTCTTATGATAATATTTTGAGCTTTTGGCCTGTCTCATCCGTTATGTGGAATTCCATTATGAGAGAATTAAAGATGTGCCGCTCTTACAGAACAGAGGTGCTTTTAATGACAGATTCTGAGACATGGCCTTTTGTACTTCAAGAGATTGACTATAAAAGCTCACTGTCAACTGAGCTTTTACAACCAAGTAACATCAATGTCAGTGCACAAGACTGATAGTCTCAATATGAACAATTATTCTTGCGCTGTTAACTGCTTATGGCCTGTCTGGGTTTTGCAGCAATATAATTTAAAAAGCAGTAAACCAGAATTTGTTCTTTTTTAAAGTATGCAGTGTTTGGAGGTGACATGAAAGGTACTCTTAGAGTCTACAGTAACTAGAATTTATGACTGACAGTTTCATGCTTTATTCATTACAATTGACAGAAGTTTGGAGCAATTTCAGAGAATACTTTTTGACTGGCCTCCAATTCTGGGTCCAGAACTGCAGTCTCAACACCTGAAGATAGCTCTGCTCACAAAACAAAGTTACTATATATCAGGTTTTAGCACATGCCAGGAAGTACAATCTAAATCACACCCAGTCCCCCTAACCCTTGATGTAAATGGTTTAACTAGAACCTCAGGATATCTCAAGTTGGAAGGGACCCATAAGATCATTGAGTCCAAGTCCCTGCTCCTCGCAGCATTACCTACAACTAAACTACATGACTAAGAGCATCATTCAGATGCACCCTGACCTCCAATAGCTTTGGTGCTATGGGGCATTGACAGTGGAACAGCAGGAACAAAATAAGAACAAAAATACGTCAAGATAGAGCAGGAAGCCTCAAGTCCTATTGTACTTGTCTATTTCTTAATGGACACAGGTCTGCATACACAGGAAAATTTGTTCAGTATTGTTCCACCGGTTTCTTCAAGATGTTAATTAAATATAATGAACAGCAAACCCCTTGACATCTGTCCTCACCCCTGCAGTAGGGCACTTCATAAAAGCATATTGCATTTCGTGACAGCCACAGCCAATTATACCATAGCTATACCAACTTTATTTGATACATTTTTTTTTACTGTTGGGCCAATAAAAAACCATCTCAGCAAAACCCACCCAGCTAAACCAACGGTACATATGTGTATGCTCAAGCAGAGGATCTGTGCTTGCCTAATCCAGAAATAGCTGGATTTCTTCCTGACGGCTTCTTACATCTTGCACATTCTGAAAAGCCAGACTGTATAGCTGCATGGTACAATTATATCTTGCAAATACAATAACCTCTTAGAGTCACAGAGTACTTAGGGTTGGAAAGGATCTTAAGATCATCTAGTATCAAGCCCCCTGCCATGGGCAGAGACACCTCACACTAAACCATGCCACCCAAGGCTATGTCCAGCCTGGCCCTGAACATTCACAACTTCCTTGGACAGCCCATTCTAGTGCCTCACCACCCTCACAGTAGAGAACTTCCTCCTCATATCCAATCTAAACTTCCCCTGTTTAGGATTTAACCTGTTACCCCTTGTCCTCTCTCTACAATCCCTCATGAAGAGTCCCTCTCCAGCATCCCTATAGGCCCCCTTCAGATACTGGAAGGATGCTATGAGGTCTCCACGCAGCCTTCTCTTCTCCAGGCTCAACAGCCCCAACTTTCTCAGCCTATCTTCACATGGGAGGTGCTCCAGTCCCCTGATCATCCTCGTGGCCCTCCTCTGGACTCCTTCCAACACTTCCATGTCCTTTTTATATTGAGGACACCAGAACTGTACACAATACTCCAAGTGAGGCCTCACGAGAGCAGAGTAAGGGCAGGATCACCTCCCTCGACCTGCTGGTCACGCTCCTTTTGATGCAGCCCAGGATACGGTTGGCTTTCTGGGCTGCGAGCACACACTGGCAGCTCATGTTCATTTTCTCATCAACCAACACCCCCAAGTCCTTCTCCACAGGGCTGCCCTGAATCCTTTTCTCCACCAAACCTGCAGCTGTGCCTGGGATTGCTCCCACCCAGGTGGAGGACTTTGCACTTGGCATGGTTGAACTTCATCAGGTTGGCATCAGCCCACCTCACAAGCAAGTCAAGGTCCCTCTGGATGGCATTCCTTCCCTCCAGCATATCAACCGAACCACACAGCTTGGTGTCATCAGCAAACTTGCTGAGGGTGCACTCAGTCCCACTGTCCATATCACCGACAAAGATGTTGAACAAGACTGGTCCCAACACCGAACCCTGAGGGACACCACTCGTTACTGGTCTCCAGATGGACACTGAGCCATTGACCACAACTCTTTGTGTGTGGCCATCCAGCCAGTTCTTTATCCACCGAGTGGTCCACCTATCAAATTGATGTCTCTCCAACTCAGAGACAAGGATGTCATGTGGGACAGTGTCAAACACTTTGCACAAGTCCAGGTAGATGACTTCAACTGCTCTACCCCTGTCCATCAGTTCCATAGCCCCATCATAGGCTACCAGAGTGGTCAGGTAGGATTTCCCCTTAATGAAACCATGCTGGCTGTCACCAACCACCTTGTTGTTTTTCATGTGCCTCAGCATGCCTTCCAGGAGAATCTGCTCCAAGATTTTGTCAGGCACAGAGCTGAGACTGACTGGTCTGTAATTCCTCAGCTCATCCATTTTCCCCTTCTTGAAAATGGGGGTTATATTTCCCTTTTTCCAGTCATCGGGAACTTCACCTGACTGCCATGAGTTTTCAAATATGATGGACAGTGGCTTAGCAACTTCATTTGCCAGTTCCTTCAGGACCTGCAGGTTGATTTTATCACATCCCACAGACTTGTGCACATTCAGGCTCTTAAGATGGTCTCGAACCAGATCCTCTCCTACAGTGGACCCAGGGTCTTCATTCTCACAGTCCCTGCATCTGCCTTCCAAGACCTGGGTGGTGTGGTCAGAGCATTTGCCAGTGAAGACTGAGGCAAAGAAGTCATTAAGTACCTCAGCCTTCTCCAAATCCAGGGTAGCCAATTCTCCCGATAGCTTCCGGAGAGGGCCCACATCGTCCCTAGTCTGTCTTTTATTTGCAATATAACTATAGAATCCCTTCCTGTTATCCTTCACATCCCTAGCCAAATTTAATTCTAACTAGGCCTTAGCTTTCCTAACCTGGTCCCTAGCTTCCCAGACAAGATCCCTGTATTCTTACCTGGCCACCTGTCCCTGCTTCCACCGTTTATAAACCTCTGTTTTTCCTGTAAAATTCCTCTAGCAACTCCTTTTTCCATCTATGGAGGTCTCCTGGCCCTCCTGCTGCACTTCCTTCTAGTCAGGACACAACACTCCTGAGTTTGTAGCAGCTCTTCTGTTATTCTGTTAACCCAAAGGCAGTCCATCTCTCAGCTACCATCAAAATGAATACATTTCCATTCTCCTTAATCTACGTACAGACAATGCAGACCTCTACCTGCTACTCATAGCTTTGACAAGTAGCCTATGAAATTATGATAACTCTTTATTTCTTCCTAATTCTGCCGTTAAGCATCAAGTTTGCTCTTATGGAACTATCAAGAAGTGGGTCAACTGCGTGTTTCTGATACCAGACAAACCTAGAGACACCACAAGTAGAGTTGAATGCTTTGTGAGGCAAAACCATCAGTTCATTTCCAAAATAAAAGGAAGAGTCCAACACTGAGGACCTCTGAATACTTAAATCAGCTACAAAAGCCTCACAAGTATTATTTTCCACTTCTTATACAGAAACAACAAACTCCCCCCCCAACAAGAAAAAAAACCAACTGAAACCAATCTACCACAAACAAAAAAAAACCACAAAAACCAAACCACCACCACCACCTCCAAAGTATAAACTAAGAAAATATACATAATAAGTATCTCCTGATTCTTCCTTCAGTGATGGATTCTCAGGCAACTCTCAAATGCGAGCCTGGCTCAGGAAACCCCCTACACTCATCACTGCGCTCTGTCTTGCAGTTTCACTGGTTTGGTCAGTAAGCCAATTTAACTGTACCATAAATCTTGATGAAGTTGAAATACTTGTGCAAACTGGAATAAACTGGGAAAAGTCAAGGTGCGTAAATACTACAAAAGCTAGGACCAGCATTTTGCAAAGACAGAGGTTAAGTACTTATGAGCTTGCATTGTAAAAACTCTCCAGAACCTTATTGTATGCACAGTCAAGACTTAACCTAATCAAACTGCTTTTGGACTGTGAAACACTTTCATAATCCCACAAGAGACACCAGAATTAGAATCTCAGCATACAAAATGTAATTTCTCTTTTATTTCCAAATTATATATTTACATATATTATGTTGGAGCAGATACCAGTTTCCCAGAAAATGATGGTACTATCAATTTTTTCTTTTTAATTTCTGCACTAGTGAGTAGCAACTCATACTACCTGTGTGCGCACACATGTGCATACACACACATATATAGACACATATGTATACATATGTGTCCATATACACAAACACCCCTAAATGAATTTGTAAATGCAGACGCTTAGACAAAGCCATCCCTATGTGAAGAAATTGCTGCCATAGCTTTCACAATCACCTTCCTGTTGATCATTCTTTAGAAAATCCTTCAGTACCAGGACAGGATATAACATGGTCTGTTAACTATTCTGCAAGCAACTTCATTACATAAAGCAAGTAGACAAAAAATACAACTAAACCAACCAAAAAAACACACCACCACCATGACCAAAAGCCCGTAAACACACACAAAAACCACAAACAAATCCCAGAAAATGCAGGAAAAAAAAGTGTAAGTCCGCATTACATATATAACCTAAAAGTAATGTGACACAAACAGTAATTAGATTAAATAGGGACATGTGCAGGTACATACCTTGATTGAAGTGTTCATTTAATATTATGTAAGTATCTGAAATATTCTGCTTACTTGATTAGAGTAGATTGTTTGCATTTTGATTTATTGCTTCAAGATCAGTATTCATTAAGTCACTTAATATAATGGCACCCTTACAGCTGCTACCCTATTAAACGTAATCATCTTTTCCCATTCCTGTTTATAGCACAGTCTACTGTTACAATAAAAGCAGTCTGGAGTCATTTATTAATCACAACCATGTTTTCCAAGTATAAGTGTCATCAGAAACACTGCATGATGGTTAGGCCTCATTTCATACACAGGATTTACAAATTCTGTTTTGTCTCAAAATCAGATTTTCTATAGCCTCATAGACTATCAGGGGCACCCTTGGGGTAACTATGCAGGTGTTAGATTCACAGTTTAAAACTTTGACCAAAAGTTTCAAAATTATATTCCTAGCAGTGTTTCAAGTCTGTATTTTTGGCTGCTCAGGAAGGGTCTCAGTGTTCAGAGCTCCCCTTAACACTCAAAACAGACAGAAATCCACACAATTGCTCTCTAATGAAAATAAAACTTTGAAAATTATAATTGCAAACATTGCACTTCATCTGTCAGCACCTGGATGCCAAACCACTAACCACAGACTAAATACCTGCTAGAATGGTTCTGGCTAACACACTTGTGCATTTATCCTTTGCCCATTATCCAAAAAGAGAATAATCCTACTATAACAGCACGTTACTAACTCAACCACTTGCCAAAAGAAATTATAATACCAGAAAAGCTATTGTATATGCTTCTCCATTTTGTTATATTTATTTATGCTTTATCATCTCTGGAAGGTTAATAAGAAATTATATTAGAGACACAAAAATATATATACATAAGACTTCCAGGAAACTGATGTGAATTCCTGGTTCTGTGGCAGATGTTAGGTACCATGTCAGCAATTCTTACTCCACTTCATCAAAACGCAGTTAACTGCACTGTTTGAAAAACTCTGCAGGAAACAGCTATTATGTTTTAGAGACACTAAAAGCAATTAGTAGCTGTTAATTCAGTGGTACTGATTATCAGTTTTTCAACACACAAGTAAATAGTGCTCATTTTCTGATGTAGAGAGCCAAGATATAATTAACAGTCAAGCCATCTTAAAAAAAAAATATTTCTTTTTATTTTCCTAATTATGCAAGTTAGTTGCAATTGAGGAAAATCACTGTTTGGTATATACTGTAACTGTATCAATAATGCAATAATGCACAAGTATTCTATAGCATTTGTTAAATCCCAATCACAAAAGCATTTACTGAAAAAATCCAGTATGATTTTCTATGTTGCTGGATAATGCCAATTAATATACTGATACTTCTCAGAATTAAAACCCTTAAGCTTTGCTGTACTACTTCACTGGTATAATACAACACTATTTCAAATAGCTTCCATCAGCTCAAATTTTATAGGGTCTGTTTGTAACATTATGGCCACTCAGAAAAGTTAGATTGCATTGTGCTGTTTGCTATGAGATCATACATCCTGTCATAACCCCTTATTTTTCATAGCAACTATTCGTATACCCAGCTTTCTATATTGTTTCTCTTATTTCTTCTCTTTCTGTGGTTTCTATCCAAAATCATTACAGTTTATGGAAAAACTTCCATGGCCTCCAAGGAATTTAATCCATCAATCTTCCCGTTCTGTCAAGAAATGTTGATGTTTAAAGGAATCCTGTTCCTTGTTCTGCTTAGCTTCATTAAAACTACTGGGGCAGAAGAATTTCAAAGGCACAGGTTTTTAAATCTCTGAAGAAGCTTGAAAAGTTTTCCATGTAATATATAAAAAATATATGGTTCTATTATAGCAACACTTCAGCAAGGCAGTGATAAGGTAGAGAAGATGATAAGAGAATGTAGTCAGAGAAGCAGAGCTACAGAAAAACAACAGCCAATGCATCTCAGGAGTACAAGATGGAGGCTACCATTCTCATTCTGCTGTTTAAAGAATATCTCAGCATAGAATGCAGCATTAAATTAAGAACTAATTTCTACTAAGGAAAAAAACATGATCAAAACATTAATAAATGTTCAGCCTTGACCCACAGAAGGAAGACATATCATAGGTAATGTCACTTGTAGATAAGACACCTTATGGCTAAGCTCACTTTTTAGCCTTGACTCAAACTGGAGAGGTAGGGCAAGAAAGAAAAGTCATATACTACGAGGCCACAGAGCAAAGTCACATCTTGCAGAGATTCTAACAGGGACACAGCATTTCACCAACTCCCTTTATCCTTCATACTTTATATTAAGGATAGCAAATCAGCTGGTAAGGGGGTTGTGAGGCATATGAATAGATAGCTCTGCACTCTTCACATGTTTCAGTCCTGCTGAGAGAGGGCTAATACAATGAATGGGTGACAATTACCCAAGTATGCTACCCACACCAAAGGCCCGATAACATGCTTGACTAATTTTCCTCAACTTGTTGAAAAAGCAAGGATGGAATGAAATAAGAACATACACTTAGTCATCTGCTGAAGTTGGACCAAAGGCAAATGAAAGCACTGGAAAGATATTGCAAAGCTAAATGCTATAGCCTATTAAAATGGATACAATTAAGCATTCTACATTTACATACCTATCAGTTAAACCCTATGTATATAAATGAAGTCGTTGAGGGGAAAACCAACAAACAACAAAACCCAACCAAACTATATTCTACAGTATATTTTGCTCAGAATTTCTTAACACACAGAACTAAACAAGGAAAAAAGGTGGTTTATATATCCATTACAAACTTTGCAAATTACAGTCTTTGAATATGTAATTGAAACTCATGTTCAGGTGGGATCTGGGTATGAATGGAACTGACACAAGAGTATAAAGAACTAAAATCACATGTTAAAAACCCGCATTTCTGCTGATCTAAATCTTGTTAATATAGCAATTTTCAAATATACCACGTTTTTGAGATTATACAGACAGCATGGAAATGTAAGTTACACTTATTTAGTACTGCACAAAAAAAAATTTGGTACTAAGCATTAGGAAAAGTACATGATATTGCATTTTTCTCTTTTTACGCTATTTTCCCACCACTTAACGCATAAATTGCAACTTTTCTTTTTATTTACAAAAAGAAGTGCCCTATTGTCATTGTTTAAACTATGCTTTAAGGCACTACTTGTTCCCTGATCAAAACAGTAACACAGATCCCAGGGTCTATCAAGAACCACCTAGAATTCATTCATATATAAATGCTTTCAAAGTGGCTACTTGGAACACAGCCCCACACATGCGCACACAGACGTGTGCATTCTTTCTCTCTCTCCTCCCACTTGATATACCACAAAGATAATACCAAGCATAAAGGCTCTTTCATCCCAGGAGAGCCATCTGAGAAAAACAGGCTCAAATATTTCACTCGCATTTGGAGCCATTATTCAACAGAAAGAAGGTATTTCTCTTATAATCCAGAGTGGGCACCAATTCTTAACTAAACCATTTTTCATATCTCAAATCTAATTCCAGATTCAAATCTAATTCCACAAATAAGCCTTTTAAATCCACCAGGTGACCTTATGGTCTGTCACAAAGTTTTCCCTTGGCAGCACTGGAAAAAATGTACACAGCAATTCCAGTTCCTGAAGAAGTGAACCAAAAATTTGTGTGCAACTTTCTTCTTGCTGTTTCACATTATTCTACTGTCCATGTGAAATGACCACTTTGGTCCTCAGTAAATTATTAAAAACAAACTAAAACACAAACCCAAATGGCTTCATTAGCGTTGGATATGGCACACTGTGCTGAAAGCAACAAAATGGTATTGATATAATGAACTATTATTTCCAACCTCAATCTAGTATGAAAAGAATAACAATATCTTTCCTGTACATTTCTCTGGGGGGAGTTGCCTTCTCAGTATGTAGGCTTTGAGTTTTAGCACATCTTCAGAACATACTGCAGCTCTGCCTTGTTTTGATTAAGCTTTGATATCCCACAGATACAGACTTAAGAAAAGCAAGTCTCCCCTAGTGATCAGAAATAGACAAAATCGCCATGTTCAGCCCTTCACTGTTCTTTTTATCCACCTCTTCCCTGAAGATGATTCCCATATACTATATTTGACCAGTATCTAGATTTTTTCTTTGGTTTTATTTGGGAATTAGCAAAGTGATAAAGCACTGGATAAAACGTAACACAGTGAAGAGACTACAACCATAGCTGCATCAAAGTCAAGAGGTAATCAAGGCCTATATTCTCCCTTTGAATATGAAAAGACATCAGTGCTTTAAGTGTAACGAAAATAGATAATTTTTGTTGTAGTAAAGTTTGTATTTGAAATTTTTCTACCACCTTCTCATCCATTTATCTGGTCTACAATGTTTCCTTTACGCAACATGAGTCACAACAATTTCAGAGAAAGCTACCAAATGAGGCTTTGGATACAAAATTTCATCCCAACACTTTCAACCAACTTTCAATTTCAGCAACCTCACATTTCTGCCCA